>VDFB02026320.1:54932128-54956626 GCA_007258455.2 Sequoia sempervirens | reverse complement strand
GGAAAAATCAAAACACCAACCTGATTCACTAGTTGTCTTCCTTCTTCAGGAGTGATGTTTTTGAACTCTTCCATTAGTTTAGCTTTCACTTCTTCATCATTCTTCTGATCTGACCTATCAGGCCTTAGTTCTCTTCTCTCCTTGCATTTATTTTGATATTCCTCAAATTTCATCCTCCATGCCAATTACAAGAATACAAGAGACTTTACAAATGCATTGTCATCTAAGAAATCCTTGCAAGTCTCCATTCTTGCATCCTGCACACTCTTACCCTTCATATCCAAATCAGATAGAACCAATTCAGCTGACCTAGGAGGGGACGGCATACCAACCTGCATGTCTTGATTAGTAACAATAATTTTATCTGTGAGATCCTCAGGTACGTGATCAGTTATTTTCCTCTTAGGGCTTGGCTCAGGTGGTGGTGATGGGGGACTGTGCTGTGGTGAAGATTTTAATTCAATAATTTTGACAGCCCCAGGTACTTTGAATTTTTGGCCTGGTCATGAAGGCGCCTTCATTATTTTCTTCCCTTTTTTATCTACTTCTTCCTCATCACTGCCAGTATCCCTTTTCCTCCTATAGATGGGCTGCCTTTCTGTAGGCTGACATATTGGCCTTGTTTCAATTGGCATATCACTTTGTCCTTGCATATCTAGACTTAGCCTTAAATTTATCTTTTTGGTTGTCAAGGTGTCCATTATCTCCTTGAAATTCTTCATTAAAAAGTCAATTCTCTTATGGTATGGAGTGAATTCCATCAATGGATCACGATGGAGATCATTTCATGCACAATATCCGATGAATTACTATAGCTATCACTTTTTTCTTGTTTAATTCCTATCTATTTAATCAAATTCATTCGATTGGGTCTCGAGGTGAACTCATGGCCAATTTTCCACCTTTTTTATTCTTTATGCGAAAAGAGTAAAGCAAACTAGCCGGGATCGTAATAGCCTTGGACCAAATCTCATATGGTAATCAACAAAGAATTTGTCAAAATGTGTCCAACCTCTCTTTGAAAATGTAAAGTCAGACACTACTATATAATCAGGGAATAATGTTCCCTTCCCCTTTCCAGTTAGGTTATCTTCATGAATACACCCCATCTGCCACATAACTTCTACAAACCCTAGTCTTGGTGGCACATTGTATGGCAGTATGTGAGGGGTTTCTTGAAATCCATATATTCTCAGGACAGTGCTGACTGGATATGGGATAATGTCACCCTAGTTATGTAAAACCCTCAATTCTAGTTTCCTCTCCTTCGGCCTAAGGAAATCATGCAGTTCTTGAGGGATCCTAGGTACATTTACCAATCTAGCCCTCAATCTTGCAACAAAATAATTATCAAATTGCACATAACTGGTGCTTTCCTTATTACAGGACAAATCTGTAGCCCATATCTGTACTAGCAATCTTTCTCCATTAACTGATTGTCTTAAGTTCATATTCTCAACAAAGAAATCAGCATTCCTAAACAAGAACATATTCATCAATATGGAATACCAAAAGAATTGAGTACCAGTATCACCATTCTACAGCTTCGATAGTCCATCATGTATCCTCTCCACCAAAAAGAAGCGAGGTCATATGTTACAGAGAAGTTAGGGTGTTGTATTTGCACCCCCATGAACATGTATGCAATCGGCATTACTGCACCAGGGCTAAAACCCAAAATCTGACATAGTGAATAGAAAGTAGCCGAAGGCTCAAACAAATTTCAATGCGAGAAGGTTCTCACGGTCACCGGGCTTATAATGAAGTGAATCCCACATAACGGATGAGGTGGGGCGACTTAACCTAACAAGAGATTTCAATTTTGTACATGCTCCTCCTTCATTTCTTCAAGGATTCATGCAGACGAGTCATCGCCCGGTCACTCAAATCAAAGTCGTTGGATAACATCTACGTTGAATTTCAATGAAACCCCTCCATCATTATCTCACGATTACGTGTGATGGGATGTAACTGGCCCACTACTCAGTAGTCCACATTAGGAATTACATTTTGGAACAACCAACTTTTCTCATGTCATATGCATCCATTTGAAAAAGATGGGGGCAAATTCCTCTATCCATAATCACGGTGTTTGTAAGCCTATGGTGGAACTAGCATCAGCAATGTTGGAATTATTACACATCAGCCCCTCCCCTAGGATTTTCCCTCACATCAACACCAAACCTTTCCTTCTCTCATTTGTTGATGATGGAAATTGATCTAAGAAATCATTATACAAGTTTTTTTTCAAATACTCAATGTGGCAGTCTTTGCTTGGTTGAAATAAATTTTAAGACAAACTAGGGCCTCACTACAATGTTACACTTGAAGTGGCTATGACTAGAGATAAGAATTATAGAATAAAATACCTTAATTCCTCACAATTTATGATTAAACAATAGCCCCTAACAAAAAGATTTTAATGAACTTCATTGACAAGCATATGATTTATCTTTCCCAAAATTGGGTACAAAATAATTTTGGGAAGCTTGAGAGAAAGTCTTCGACTTTTTTTTGCACAAACTCAATTTACATTGTGACTTGTAATTTCTGCTTTGGCTCACGAAACTATTTTCACAAAATGCTTGGATGCTTTGTGATACAAATGAGATAGTAAGTGTTTTGTCTTCGATCAAATTCTGCTAGTGGATATCTCATCCGCCATTAAAGCTCACTCGCGGGCCGCACGAACGGCTCCAACCATAATTTTATACATATTTAAATTTGAGCCGTTGATCCTTCAGTTTGATCAAATCATCGACATCCATCTTCAAAATAGGCTGACATAATCGCCAACACAACAATAAAGGGCCCCACTATGTCATACGCCACGAAATAATGCCACGTGGAAGTTTCCCGCGATATCGCAATCCTTTGATTTATCATCACGGAATGGCGGGCACTGTCGATGTTTTTACCATAAAGCCCGCTCCTTCAAAAATGGTCGTTGTCCTTTCCTTTAACTGTCGAGCAACTTTTCCCTTAAAATCATAACATTTGCATTGAAATAAAACATGTGCATCTTACAAGCACATTAGTAATCCGCCCTGTAATACATTTAAAACCAGTGAATGCTTTTTTCACTCCTTAGGCTTCATTGGATGAGACACATGGCAGGCACCTGCGACATCACGATCCCAAAATTCCTAATCGTGGGATGGTGGGCACCATCAATCTTGAAGAGACAGCTCATCAATGGTCACGCAGATTTCATCCTTTATGAAGGGCACGTGGCACCCACCCATGATATCGCGATCCCTGTAATCGCTGATCGCAGGATAGCGGGTGTCGTTGATCTCGTTCCTTTAACACAGTCGCCAGCCATGTCGTTAACCTTCGAGCAGCTTTTCCAATGAGATTATAACATATCCGTGGATTTAGAACATGTGCGTCTTGAGAACACTTTAGTAATCTGCCCCTTAATACATTTAAAGCCAACTAGTGTTTCCTTTACTCTTTAGGCTTCATCGGATGAGACACGTGGTGCCCGCCCGTGATTTCACAATCAACCCAAGCACCATCGCAGAATGGTAGGGAATGACTTAGATCAAATGGTAGTTGGTCAGCGATAGCTCAAATTTGATCCCCTGGATAGGACACGTGGCGCCCACCTGTGATTTCGCGATCCTTGAATTCTTGATCACGGGATGGTGGGCACCATTGATATCTGCAGGAAATAGATCAACGACAATAAATCAACCCTTGAGCTCCCCCGGATAGCTCAAATTTGATCCCCTGGATAGGACACGTGGCGCCCACCCTTGATTTCGCGATCCTTGAATTCTTGATCATGGGATGGCGGGCACCGTTGATATCTACAGGAAATAGATCAATGGAAACACTAAATCAACCCTTGACCTCCTCGGATAGGACACGTGGCGCCCACCCGTGATTTCACGATCCTTGAATTCTCGATCACGGGATGGCAGACACCATTGATATCTGCAGGAAATAGATCAATGGCAGCACTAAATCAACCCTTGCAAAATAAAACATTCATTAAAAGGAGTAGGCATTACTAGGCGGACGACAAATAAAAAAAGAGCTACAAGGCAGTGAAGTTCCTGCCAAAAAGTTATTAAATAGTTATGTTTTAAGAAGTTAGAAATGAAATTATTGATGAGGTGGGACTCTTGTGTAAGAAGAACAAATGATTAAGTTAAGGATTGTATTTGTTGTTATAACTTTAGTTGTAATATATTAAATTATATTTTAGATGGTATATATGTTACATATATATTGTATATATATTATAATATTATAATGATGTTAAAATTATATATTAGATATTATATATGTTACATATGTATTATATAGTGTATATATTATAATATGTTGTTAAATTAATAATATAATATATTAAAAATATATTATTTATTTGAATTTGTTATTAGATTATTTTATATATTTGAATTTAATAGAATGGAAAATATAAAAATAGACAAGCTAAGTTAAATGATTTATATTGGTAACATAGGAGACAAAAATTAAGAGAAAATATGTTATTCAAAATTATAAAAAATAAAACAATATGCTACTTATAACACTATTTTTTCATGAAGTTACTATTTAAATTTCAAATAAAAACATAAATATTAAAATATATAACATAAATTTTAATTTATTTTAAAATATAAAAATCTAATTAAAATGTGGTAATTTGTTTTTTAGAGTTTAGACTTAGATTTCTATTTTCCCTATTTTATTATTTTGATCTTGCATGCTTACATTAACCATAATTCATTGATACAAAAAAATATAGGAGAGATAATATTTTTTTTATTTTGATTAATCAAAAAAGGTAAGTATTAAAGATTGAATAAATTAAAAATCATAATAAAAGATTGATTCAAGAAGAAAATTATTAAAATTAAAATTATTTATATTAATAATTAAAATATAAGATAATAAAAAAATTAAAAGAGTTGAGAATTTTTAAACTTAATTATTATAGTGGATGTCTTAAACAATTATTCTTTTGGAAATATCAAAACTAAGAATGAAACCAGCATAAAATTTTAATAAAATATATTTCAATAAAATGATGTGTACACTAAGTTAAAGCATTTATATTGCTAGTCAAATGGTATGTAGGGAAAACGAAAACTAAGAGATAAAAATATTTAACAAATAAAAATATATACTATCTATAGCAACAATTTTTTGGGGGCTAGAAATTTATAAATTATAGGTTGAATGGTAAGGCTAACAATTTTTGTTGTGGTTTGTATTTTTCTTCTGTGCTTTGTTTGTGCTAGGTTGTTGCCCATCTGTCTTTCACTCTCTTTGTTTATGCTTGTGTTTCTCCTTTTAGTTGTTTAGTTGTTTTGTGGGTTGAGGTGTCTATGCTTTTTCTAAACAAAACTATTTAAAATTAAATTATATCAGTAATCAGATGCTATGCAAAAAATAAATAAATAAATAAATAAAAAGTCTTACTTTGTAAAATTGGAACACCTAATTATTATAATGATGAGTTTGTTTATATTAAAAGAAAGGTAAAGATCACATGAATTATTCACACTTAAAAAATTGGAAAACATCCTACTTATAGCAACACATTTTTTTCACTTATTAAATAGTGACTATTAAAATTCCTAATAAAATAAATAAATATTTAGTATAGCACAATAGCTCAAATTCTAATTGGGAGGGATTTTCAAACTTGGAGAAATATTCCCCTAAAGATGCCATGTTGAAAGAAAATAGAGATTTGAGGATGGCGCGCGTGTCTGCAACGCCAAGAACCGAGCTAGGGCATCTGAGCCCTAGCTCGTGAGCGTCTTTTTTCTATTCTTGTGCGGCTGGGGTGGGGTCTGTTGGTCGTTTCGGGGGGGTTGTTCCCTGTTCAGATCTTAGTGTGTTTCCTGCTGTGCGTGGCTTGGGCTCTTTTTGGGTCTGCATTTTCTGTCCGCCCGTGGTTTCCCTGGCATGTTGTGTTGTGCGCAAGATCTTGGGGCTTCGGTGGTGGTGCATGCCCTTGCATGTGTGGGTTTGGCTGTTGGGGGATTGGCTTTTTTGGGTGGACGGAGGGTAAGTGGGTGCTATTCTTTCTGAAGCTGCATGATAGGGTGGTGTGGACAGCGTGTGGAGAGAGGTGGTGTGGTTGGTGGAAGGGGTGCTATTCAGTGGAAGGGTTGGTGTTCGGCCTTATATGATCATATCTAGCTTTGCTGCTTCAATGCCTCTGGGGGAGACTTCGCAGGGCCCTTCAGGCATGGACTTTCATTCCGTGATTGGCTCAAAGTCGCCGGTGCATGCAACAAAAGTTATTGATAATAGCCTTTTCTTTCAAGACTCGGTGGATGGCGGTGCTCACATGTCAGGGGGATCTCGCATCACTAAAGTTAATGGATGTCTTGAACAGTGTAAAGAGAGACCTAAGTTGGCCATTCCACCAGAGATGATAGCTGAAGATATTGATTATTATTCCAGACATTCCTTATATTGCAAATTTTTGGGGATGAGGGTTTCTCCTCAATTTATGGTGTCTTGGGCCCGACAGACCTGGTCATCGGAGGGTGAAATGGACATTATGCTGTTGGCTAACAATTACTTCATGGTTACTTTTGACTGCATGGCGGATCAGAATAGGTTCTTTGAGGGTGGACCCTATTTTCATAACCAAGTGGGGCTATTTATCAAACCCTCGCATGCAGGTTTCAACCCTTCGGAGGAGCTTCCGAATAGTGTTCCGGTTTGGGTCAGACTTTCGCGGCTTCCGGTGGAATGTTGTCATGATGATGTTTTGCAATTGATAGCGTCTTTGCTTGGAAAGCCTGTTGGCTCCTCACAACAGACTCTGGATAGAAAGGCAATGACTTATGCCTGTTTCTGTGTTGAAATTGATTTGGGTAAACCCTTGCCAGATTCTATAGATATGTGTGCGGGCTCTTACTCTTGGGTGCAGTATTTGGATTATGAGACTCTTCCATTCTGATGTCGTCTGTGTCATGAATACCGTCACTTGCTACGTCGTTGTCCAAAGGCTAGGCCGGTGGAGCCACCATCTCCTCAGCCTCCACGCAACCCACCTATGGCTGATAGGGGGAAGGATCATATCCCTAGTAATGGGGATGTTGCAGATGGTTTTGTACCTGTCAGGGGGCGCAACAGGAATAGGGGTCAGAAGAGGACCTTGAAAGAGAGACAAGATGAGGATACGTTTAATAGATTTGAGGTGTTAGATGATCTTAGCCAGCAAGAAGTGAATCCGGGTTTGGTAAACCTTGATCGGGGAACTCTGAGTATAGGACAGACTGGTCCTCTCTCTGAGGCTACCCAGGATGCACTGGATGGTGGCAGTTCTCAGATGGACACAGATCTCCACATGGGTGGTCTAGGGGAGTCAGTTCCTGTGGCTGAGTTGAAGAAGGATGGTGAGGATGGGCCTCCTCCAGGGTCAAATGCTAGTATTGTTATCGGGAGGAGTGTCAAGTCTCCCTCTCCTTTGGGTATTCATCAAAAGGACTCAAAAAAAGGGCTGGGAGAGAAATCTTCCAAGCTTGGTCGTAAGAAGGATTTGGAAAAGATTAAGTTAACAGGGGAAAATTTGGTAGAGTCAGGGTCAGTCAAGACTCTGGATTCACATTTCTTGAACCCCCTAAAATGATTGTTTTATCATGGAATGTGAGGGGCTTGAACAGTGGCCCTCGACAAAAAGTTGTTCGCGATTTGATTAGAAGCAATGCTCCTGATGTTCTTTTCCTGTAGGAGACTAAGTTATCGATTGAGGATATGATAGGTATGATGCCCAAGTTATGGGGGAGTGGTGAGTGCCAGTGTGTTGGTGCTCTTGGTTCTGCTGGGGGTGTGGCCTATTTGTGGAACCCTTGAAAGGTTCGCCCTCTCTGGTGGATGTCCTTTAAGTCTTCCATTTCTATGGTGGCTTCTTGGTTTGAAACGGGAGAGTCTGTTCTTTTCTCTAATATTTATGCACCTGTTGATCTTCTTGGCAAGCAGTTGCTATGGTCCCATATTGGGTATGTGCATAGCATGGTTCCTCCTCATCCGTGGATTATGGCTGGTGACTTCAATGCCATTACTGAGTTGGATGAGAAGCGAGGAGGTAGTGCAAGGTTGGATCCCTCTGCACTTCTTCTTCAAGACAACATCTCTGCTTTGAATTTGGTAGACATCAAGCCCAATAATGGTCGGTTTACTTGGAACAATCGGAGAATAGGGGATAACTACATTTCTGAAAGGTTGGATCACTTCTTGGTTTCCTGCTATTGAATTGGTGGCTTGTGGTCCTCTTGCTCTGAAATCTTGGATTGGAGGGGTTCAGATCATTGGCCCATTAAGCTCGCCATTTCTTCTACTTGTGTGCCTCGTTTTCCTTCCTTCAAGTTTCAACTCATGTGGTTGCGGGACCCATCTTTACATGCCCATGTGGCTGATTGGTGGAAGGTTGGCAGACCGGCATATGGTACGGCGATGTATACTTTTGCTAAATTACTTCAATTTACCAAATCTTAGCTCAAATGGTGGAATAGACAATGCTTCAAAAATATTTTCCATGATAAAGCTCGTGCTCAAGCTGATTTGGATGGTATCACAAGGGTGATCAGGGAAGAGGGAGTAACGGTTGGCTTGATCCAGGAGGAGGCTAGGGCCCTAAAGGTGCTGGAGGAGTGTGAATTGAGAGAGGAAGTCTTTTGGAAGCAGAAGGCCAGAATTGACTGGCTTCAGGAAGGAGATAAAAATACTGCTTTCTTCTTTAACTCGGTGAAAGCCAGGAGGCAAGGTAACTCCATTTCAATTCTGGTTAATGAAAGAGGTGAGTAGCTCTCTTCTTCTCAGGAAATCTCGAATGAAGCTGTGCAATATTTTGAATCTTTATTTAGGGAGGATGGGCATGGTGGCTCTGTTGAGGAGGTGCAGGTTCTTTCCTGTATTCCTTCTTTGGTCACAAGGGAAATGAATGTGCATCTCATGGGTGATGTTTCTTTGGAAGAGTTGGAGGCGATTGTTTTCCAGATGAAGAAAGGGAAGGCTCCTGGCCCTGATGGCTTCCGGATTGAAATCTTTCAAGAATTTTGGGATATTATTAAGCTGGACTTATTGGCTGTTGTTCAAGAGTCTCAGAAGAACAAGCAAATGTTACGGGCTTTGAATGCTACTTTCCTTGCTCTCATACTTAAATGTGATGAGGCTGATAGATTAAGTCAATTTAAGCCTATCTCCCTGTGCAATGTGATTTACAAAATTATTTCCAAACTGATTGCTAAGAGATTAAAAAAGTGGTTGAAAATATTGGTCTCAGAGCAACAGAGTGGTTTTGTGGAAGGAAGGAAAATTTTGGATGGGGTTGTTATTGCATCTGAAACCATTCACTCGATGGCCAGCTCCAAAGATAAGGCGATGTTCATCAAGTTAGATATGGCTAAGGCCTATGACCGAGTCCAGTGGTCTTTCCTCCAGCAGATGCTTAGAGCTTTTGGGTTTGGAAATGAATGGGTTAAGTGGGTTATGAGTTGTGTTACCTCAGTCTCCTTCTCTGTGTTAACTAATGGGGAGCATTCTAAACTTTTTGGATCTTCTCGTGGTTTGCGACAGGGAGATCCCCTTTCTCCGTATTTGTTTATTCTTCTTGTGGAAGGTTTGGGGCATCTGATAAGAAGGAATGTTGATTTGGGTCTTATTCAGGGGTGGCAGTGGGGAGGTGATTTGCCTCCGCAATCTCATTTACAGTTTGTGGATGACACGACTCTGATAGGCATGGCTACTATTAGGGAAGCTTCCACTTTGTGCAAGGTGTTGGATGTGTACCTTATCGCCTCAGGTCAACGGATTAATGAAGATAAGTCCTCCATCTTCTTCTTTAACACCCCTGAGCCCATTCAGCGAAGGATTGCCCATATCTTGAGATTTCAAATTGGAGGTCTCCCTTTGATCTATCTTGGTGTGCCTATCTCTGTTGGTAGGCTGCCTAAGGATTCTTGACAAAATATTTTGGATAAATTTTGGGTGAAAGTTAATCACTAGACTCATAGGTGGCTATCCTTTGCTGGCCATGTTCAGCTGCCCAAGTCGGTGGTGCAGGCTCTTCCCACCTACAGATGTATGCTTCAGGTGGCCCCGATGGGATTTGTTAAGGATTTAGATGCTTTAGCTAGGAAGTTTCTTTGGGCTGGTAGCTTGTTGTCTTCGAAGTGGAGCCTTGTTAACTGGGACACTATTTGTAGCCCATGTCAGTTTGGTGGCCTTGGGTTAAGGCAGTCGTCCTTGACCGGGGAGGCTCTGGCTGCTAAACTGTATTGGAGATGGTGTGTGGAGCAGGATCATATTTGGGCTAGGATCTTATCTCACAAATACTTCCCTGGGGTTGTTGGGCAGGATATTCCCCAACTTCCCTTGGAGGGGAGAGGCTCGATGATTTGGAGTACGCTTAAGAAAGGTGCTACGCTTGTTAAGGATGGCCTCTTCTAGATTTGCAGAGGGGGATCGAAGGCTCACTTCTGGTCTAATTCTTGGTTGGATTTCCTCCCATTACTTCTCAGTTCCCTAATCTATTGATGCTGAGCCAGAGGTTTCTTGCGGCTGGATGGTCTAGGGTGAGCGATTTTATGGCCTTCTCTGATAATGACCAACTGGTGTTGGCGAGATGGAAGCGCCCTGATGAATGGCCTAATGTTGGATTGAATGAAGAATGCACGGAGCTTCACAATATCCTTTCCTGAAGATGATGTAGTTCCCTCCTAGATGGGGATGTCCTCTCTTGGTCTCCTAACCCTAAGGGGGTCTATTCTGTTGCTTCTGGGTATCAGATGTTGTTATCTCGTAAGATGGAGGAGGTGGAGGTTACCTGGTGGAAGAGAGTGTGGAATAACTTTTCTTGGCCAAAGTGTAATTGTTTCGTTTGGACCTTGGCCCAGAATAGATGTTTGACGTGGGATAACATTCAGAAACGGGGTTTTCAGGGCCCCTCTATTTGTGTTCTCTGTGGGGGAGGGGAAGAGGAGTCTTCTCATTTGTTCTTTCGTTGTTCCTTTGCTACGCAGTTGTGGCATTTTTGGTGGGGAGTGTGGAACAGTTCCTGTGTTCATGCCTCCTCTCTGGTTGACTTTTGGAGCAGTTTGGGTAGGCCTCCTTATGTGGCTTCTTTTTTGCAGGATGTGTGGTATGTGGGGCCTACTTTCATCCTATGGCAGATTTGGCTTGAGAGAAATCGAAGGATTTTCCGTGGTGAGAAAATGGTTGTGCAGCAAGTTTGGCAAAGAATTTTGGGTATGATTCAGGAAACTGTGGCTGCTAAATGTGATGTTGGGTTTCCCTTGGAGAAAGGGGATGCTACAGTGGTGGATAGATTGGGGATTCAAGGGTTGTCTTTGGCGCTTGCTAGCCTCAGGAGAGGTCGGCGCCAGCAGCAAAGGGTTATTAGGATGGGTAGATAGATGCCCCCTCCGTCTGGCGTCTTGAAGATCAACACCGATGGTTCTTCTCGGGGTAATCCTGGGCCTACTGGGGTTGGGGGCATTGGTAGAGACTTTTTGGGAGCGACGATCTTCTTCTTTTCTATTCATGAGGGGGTGCAACCCATTAATCTGATGGAAGGTTTGGCAATCTTATACGCTTTTTAGCGAGTGTTTACTTTGGGCTGGCGTAAGGTTATCTGTGAGTCTGATTCGCAAGTCTTGATAAATTTGCTAAAGGATAGGAAGTGTTCTGGTGTTCAATGGCAGTTGGCTAGGTTGGTTCAGCAAATTTTGTGGATTAGTTCCTTGATGGAGATGGTATCCTTTGTTCACATTCTGAGGGAGTGGAACAAAGCGGTTGATTGTTTGGCTCATTGGGCTTCTGAGCATATTGAGGGTTGGAATGTTGATGAGTTGGGACAAGTTTCTCGGGAGCTCCGCCACGAATTGGAGGGGATTCTTTCTGAAGATGGAAATGCTAGTAATGCTGAGTGATGTGGATTATTGGTTCTTGTTTGGTTCTGGTGGTTCTCGGGCTTTGGCCTATTGATGCTTTGTAATGTTGTTCTCTGATTATTAATAAAAAATTTACCCCTTTTATTAAAAAAAAAAGCTCAAATTCTAATTAATTTAAAAATATCAAAATATAATTAAAAGAATAAAAATAATTACCACTGTATACCACTAACCTAAAATAATGAAAAAAGAGATAAAAAGTCTTACTTTGTAAAATTGGAAAGTCATTCAGTCAAACTGCATCTTATAGAAACTAAAAATATATACCTTTACTTGGTAAAATTGAAAAACTTAATTATTATATTAGCACATTTTTTATGTATTAAGAATGTAGAAATTATTATTTTAAAAAATATTATTTATTAAAAATTTAACTCTTTTTAATTAAAACAATGAAAAGAATAGTCAATTTATAACACTAATCTAAAAGAATGTAAAAAAAAATCTAAATTATATATAAAATAAATATTTCAAAATATAAAATATAAGTATAAATTTAATGAATAGGTTGAATGATAAGATTAGCCATAACATCTAAAAATTAAGGAAGTTATTAAAAAAAGACTAAAATTTAAATATAAATTTGTTGATTAAACTATAATCTTCTTAAAAATTAAAAAATATTAATATCAATATAATTTAACTATTTTAATTTAAAAATATTTTAAATTAATATGAAGTATGTGATACAGGAGCATCCAGTGATGTGAGGGCAATCTTGCATCACCCAAAAAGATGTTTTCCATTTATATTCCAGTTGTTTGCTTTTGTAGATGTTTTTGCATTTCTGGATACCCTTTTCATCGAATAAGAGTTTCCAACTTTCAAAACTGCTTTTCTGCTTTTTCTACTCAACTACTATTTTTAGTAGGTTTGAATTTGAAGTCGTGGGAAGACAAAATTTTTTGAGAAGGTTCAAGATGGAAAAATACACAGTCTGGTGAAAGAATCAAGTCAAGATCATTCACGATTTGAAAGTTATTCAAGTTCCAGTTTCTGCTTTTTGGCCTGAAAAACCTTCTGAGCTTAGTTTGAGGCACTAAACGATCCTGGATGGGCCTAAAATTTTGCAGAAATGCCAAAGTAGTTTGCCAAAGGCCTACTTTATGGATATCATCTTTTTAAGAGCTTTCCAAAAAGGTATTATCATTGAAGATCCAACGGTCGGATTAAAAGTTATGGCTGCCAGAAGTTGGTGCATATTTTAGAAATGTGCTAATTTTCAAATATAAATTTAAACTTGAATTTCATATTGTAATTTTGGCGCCAAACCGCCAAAACACTTATCTCAAATGTTTTTTTTGGTTCCAAACCGAAATGGGTCTATTTATGGGCTAGTTTCTGATTTTTGAGTAACTTTTTGGGGAAAGAAGTTCGCATGCTGCGAAAGGGGGATCTGGGTAATTTTCTGTAAGTCTATAATTTGCATGTAATATAGAGCTTGGGGATTTGAGATCCTCTGCATGTAAGAGTTTCATATTTTAATAGAAAATATTATTCTCTATTTTGTGAGTGTATTTCTGTGTCTCGGGTTTGCTCCCTCGTCAGTATGATTTGTTACAATATATATAAGATTAATAGATGAATACTAAGTATGATTTGTTACAATGTAGGATTATACAAGTGATAAGATTAATAGATAAATACTAAGTATGATTTGTTACTATGCAGGATTACCCACCATTCCATAATAATCGTTAATGGAAGTAATGGAAGTGCCAAAATCGCTTATATCGGGTGAAAATTGTGTACCAATTAGATTCAAGAGAATTGATTTTTGAAATATATTTTGTTATATAATTGCATCTATACATTGATAATAGATTGAAAAAATTCAAATAGAAAAATTATTCAAGTTCTCATTGGTTAAAGTGAGAGTTATTAATAACTAGTTAAATTGTGGAAAGCCTATAGTTCCTTAAGGAACTAAAAATTATATTTATAGAAGAAAAATAAAATAAATCTACAATTTGTTTTATAATTTCACTTTTAACTTTAAATGTATGTTCACTCATTAAGTTGTATTTTTTACAATCACATTTTATTTTAGATGTTTGTTTATAAAATATAAAGATGCATTAAAAATATATTAGAAATATTTTTCTTTATATTATATAGCATTCATAACATTAAATTAACATAGAATAATTTCACAATATCACTTAACCAATCAAGAAAAATTTAATCATTACTATGCAACATTATTCTCACATCAAACTAACAAATAAACATTGAAAACAAATTTATTTTTTTATATTATAACATTCATAACTTAAACCTTTTATACACAATATCAAGTTAATTATAAAACACATAAAATTATTTATAAGCAACTTAAATTTTTAACAATTTAATAAAATATAATTTAATATAATTAAGAAAAATTAAATAAGAATTATAGATAAATTTATGAAATATTGATTTACTTATCAAGAAAAATCAATTATAAATTTACTTATTATTGATAAATTTACTTACCAATCTATTTTAACCATCAAGAAAAAATTAATCATTAGTGATTGCAACATTATTGGCACATCTTTTAAACTGACAAATAAACATTGAAAACACATTTATTTTTTAGTTCCTGCCAAGGGAACTATAGGCGACCCCTTTTCCTTAACAAGTTATTAATAACTTTGATTTTAACAAATGAGAACTCAACCGTTTTTTTGTTTGACAAATATTTTTATATAGTTAAAGTAAATATGCAAGATTTTTAACTTTTCAAATTTCAAAAATTAATTTTCCTCAATTTTATTGGCTACAAAACTTTGAGCGATAAGGGCGGATTTTCAGGAAACATAAAATTTTTATCGCAACTTTTCAAGATTTTTTTGCCACAAAGACCATAATCAATTTTTATTTTTTTTTCACTTGTAATTAATCTATTTCATTATTTTGAATCTTTTTAGTTCCTGTGCCAGGGAACTATAGGCACCACCAAATCTTAACTAGTTATTAATAATTCTCTTTTTAACCAATGAGAGCTGAAGCATTTTTTATATTTGATTTGTTTTTATCTATTATCAATGTATACATGCCAATTATATAACAAAACATATTTCAAAATTCAATTCTCTTCAATCTAATTGGTAGACAAATTTCACCCAATATAAGTGATTAATGCGCTTCCATTACTTCCATTACTTCCATTTCGGAATCTTAACTAATTTTTACAAGTTTTTTTAAACTTAGGTTGTTTATTTGCAATAATTCAATGAGGTAAACGATACTAACTATTTTGAAAATTAAATTACACTATAACGATAAATTACTTTTTATTAAATTACACTATAACAATAAATTACTTTTCATTAAATTACTTACTAATTACCCCTCACATTGGGTACGTAACATTTATTTACTGTTTTCCTTTGCATTATTAAAATAATAATAATAATTAATAAAATTTAAACTTTGAATAACAAATGCTAACTAATTAATCAATATAACATCAAAATTCAACTATTTTTAATTACCTTTAATACTAAATTGATTTGTAGCATAAATTTAATTGAGCTAATTCTTTCAAAATATTAATACCAATTACTCAAAAAAATTACTTTTTAATATAAATTAATTAATTATTATTTAAAAATAAATGAATACCTTGTAAATTATTTTTATATTATAATTTAAATAAATTAATACTAATCACCTCTCTTTGTCATAAATTAATTCTAAAACAACACTTATTAAACATATATTTAAACTAACAAATTTTCAATTGCTTTGAAATTTGAACTAACTCTAATTACTAAGATACATTTTGCAAAATAAATGAATTAAGACTACAATAATTATTTAGAATAAATACTAATTACTTTTATTAAATATTTATTATTTTTAAAAATCAACTTTAAAATTAACAGTAATTACTTTTAAATCAAATTTAAATTAATATTAATAAATTAATCATTTAAATCAATCACAAATTCTATCATATTTGTTTTAGAAATAATTCACCTTCTATTTACAACTTATATTAATTACTATATGTTAGTTTGTGAAATAAAAAATGTTAACTAATTAATAATTAATAAGGAAATAAATAACTTTATTATATTAATTAAATAAATAGTCTAAATTTAAAGATTTTTTTCTTCTCATTTAAATTAAAAAAAATGTTTAGTTTTAGCCAAGTTTAAATTTTCATATCCAATTTAAATGTTCATATTAAATATTTTAATATATATATATAATTATATAATAAATTTAAATATTTGTAAAGACAAATATATATATTTTATATTATATTATAATTTTTTTTAAAAAATAAATATTAATTAATAATAAAATTAAAATTTTATTAATTTTTTTAAAGTAACAAGGCCATTGGCCTCTCCATGGATTTATGCACGCTGTAAATATATATTTTAAATATTTATATTGAATTAAAATAAATATATATATATATATATATAATTATTATATTTATATATGTATTAATTAGTAATATATATATTTATAACTATATAAATTAAAATTGACATGATTCCCTTTTTTATATTAATATTTGAATAAAAATATTATCATAAAATATTAAACTTTAATTTATTGAAGTAATGAAACGTATATGATTTTAAAAATTGTAAATAAATTGATTGAGTAAAATAATTTAGAGGAAATAATATAAAGAAAAATTATTTTAATTATTAGATTTTTTTTTTATAAGAAAAACATAATTTCCTTCAAGATCTTTTCATAAGAATATGGGTTTGAGCCACATAAAATTATTTTAGAAAAAAAACTATCTTCAAAACAAATTTTAATTTTCAAAGAACATAAAAATTAAATATATGCATTTTAATATTTGAGTCAAATATAGATTTTTAAGAAATATTTGTTTTATATATTTTTTTAATTGATTCCTCTACTTGTTAAGTAGGAAAGCATAACTAGCTATGCATATTCATCTCAATTCCTTTCAACCTTATAAGTTAATATTCAAGTAGATACCTACTTATCAATTAGGAAAACCTGACAAACTATGCAGATTGTTTGTAACTATGTTTACCTCAACAAACTCTTTCTATTCCTCTCAATTCCTTTCATCCACACGTGTTCATTCTAAACTATAAAAAATAAACTACCTCATCCTCAAAAATTTTTGGCTACACAACAAGTACAATTATGCTTCTTAATCTATAACATCATGTAATATTATAATCTTATCAAAATATTATCTTTTGACAACTCAAGCATGATCATCCTTAAATTGTTTCAAAAATTTATATCTATTGGATAACATAGTGAATTTGAGCAACTTAGTTTTCCCTAGATTTTGAAAGCAATTATAGTAGCATTGAGCTTAGAGACCACAATGTTGTATTATGACTAAAACAATTTTTTTCCTTTAGATGGACTTGACAGCATATGTAGAGAAGCATGAATTTGTTTTCGATGTAGTCCTAGATGAGCATGTCACAAATGATGATGTGAACTAATGTACCCATTCCATTGTTCTCATTTGGAGTAAAATCATTATATCATGCTTATAAGTATCCTTGATTACGTCTATCAATAGATTGCCTAATCTCCATTGAGAATGTCATAATCTAAAAATATTGTCAGGTGAATGGCATAATCTATAAAAGGGGTTAGATATTACTATTATTAACACCTAGAGTTTTCACATGGTACACCACTATTGTTAGTCATGTAATACAAATTTGGTCATAACATTTATCTCTCTTAATGGTGTCAGAAGTTCTATCTTAATGTTGATGACTAAAAGCAAACTGGATGTTGAAAGAGTGTTGGTTAAACTTGAATTTTTATGGTATGTCATACTTCTATGGTTTGAATTAGTGTTATGATTAGGGTCAAGTTCAAGTTATAGTTAGGGTTTATTTAGGCTTATTTTGATTAATCTTACAATTGGGGTTTAACTAGAATGCTAATTGAACCCTAATTTAACCCCAACAACAAGGTTCAATTAGAGTCAGGGTTCAAGTTCAATTAGGGTTATGGTTGGCATTCAATTAGTGTTATGATTAGAATCAAGTTCAAGTTACAGTTAGGGTTTAATTACGCTTATTTAAGTTCAGTTTACAATTAAGGTTTAATTAGAGTTAGGTTTATGGTTCAATTAGGGTTAAGGTTAGGGTTCATTTAGATTAAGGTTCAAGCAGGGTTCAATTAGGATTTAATTAGGGTTATGATTATTGTTTAAATAGGGTTAGGGTTAATGTTAAGTTAGGATTAAAATAATTAATCTAGAATAAAACTTGAAGCTAAGGTTAGAGCTATGGTAAGTGGTAGAGTTAGGCTTAAATTAGGGTTTAATAAAGGGTAGAGATACCAATGAGATTATAATAATATTGGTTGATTTTTTTAAGTCATGACCATGCTAGATGACAATTTGGTTTAAAAGACCCCTTGTTGAAGCCCACAAGACATTTATTTCTATATACCTTAGATATTGTTCATATTTATTATCATTGTGTTTGACCTCATGAGAATGCTTCAAAGTAAAGTACACCTTGCAAATCCACCTACACTAGGAGAACCATTCAATCTCTCAAAATTTTACTGTTATTCTGGAATGATTATCAAATTGGATATGTCCAAATCCTTTAATAAGTTGACTTGGCAACTTCTATACTGCATATACCTCTTGTCAACTTCAACCAGGGGAGTACTAATTGCATAATGAATTGTCTTCTTTTTCAATTTGATTAATCATCCCCCATAGGGTCTTCTTCATAAATTAGGGGATTAAGTTAAAGAGACCCATTATCATGTTTTTTTTCCATCAAAATGGTAGAGGCCCTTAGTGTAGAACTTATACTAGCCAGTATGTTACAAAAATTTACACGACTTCCAATTCTAGTAGCACAAGCCAGTACATAGTGTTTGCAGATGTTACCTAACTTACAAGATAGATGAGTTTCTAGAGGAGATGCAAATAAAGACAACTTTTCAATTTGTTTCAGTGTCCAATGTAGAGTATCTAAAATTTATTGTTAATTATGAATCTGACATTGACATATATCATTGAACTAAGATTGATACTACTGTTCTGATTCATTGGCGATAATAATTGGATCAGTGTGAAAAATCTAGAGATTTGTGTTTGACTACAAAGAGTTATCTCTTGTGATTTATCAACAAATTATTATTTCTATTCGTGGGCTTCTTACACAAGACAATATATTTATGCATTTATTGTAGAGTCTATTCTAATTGATCATAATAAAAAAACTTCTAATTTTGAAAATAATATAATATAGAACCAAATAGCAGTGAAAATCCCAAACAAAGATTGTCAAGAGTGTATCTCATTTAGTTTTTATTTAATCTTTCTCTTTATGTCTACAATTTCTTGAAGTTTTTTCTGATCATCCAAATAATTTAACGTTGATGGATATGTAACACATTTAGTTCATTCATGCCCTAGTTCATCATATTTGGCAGAGAGCATGCCCATCTAGAGATGACCGTAGAATTTGGTTATGACTTATCCAGAGATAGTGATGTCGACAAAAAATTAAATGAGACAAGAAGATTTGGAAGCTAAGGGTATACACATCAATGTCTAAGTTAAACAATTAATACCCTAGATAAACATCAGTTCACACAATGATGAATCTGTAGTACATAGTTGTGATTCTAGATAGTAGGCGAGCCAAATTTGGTTCATGGTGATTGGTTTAAACCTGGTGCAATACTAATTGATCTTGGCTTAAATGCAGTAGAGGTATGACACCTTCAAACTTCCTTTTTCAAAAAAAGTTTGTAAGTAAAAGATGGTTAATATATAGCAAATTAAGTCAGTATTTGCATGGTGTGTTGGTTTATAGGTGGCATTGTTGTTCTTTCCACAAAGGTTCAAACCCCGTTGGGGTGGTATTGTTGAATGGTTGTATCCAGTTCATAGCTCTGGTCAAAAGTGTTTACCCCTTGAATAAAAAAAAATATATATAGCAAATTAAAACTATTGCTTCTACTTTTGTATGATCCTAGTGCTAAAAGAGAATACCAATTAGTTGGTCTTGTTTCCTATGAAGAGGATTCAAGAATAACTTCATCAATTAATCCTCTACCTTGTGGTCTTGGTCTAATGAATATTGCAATGCTTTTGTCCACTACTCTACAATCAACAAAACGAGCATATGGGTTCAATTGAGATTTCTGATGTTTGATCCAGGCCTTTTGCAATACACAACAAATACAAACAAAACTATTCTAAAACTTTATGGTAGGAACTTCGCTGCTCTGCAGCTCTTGTTATATTATAGCATTCATAACTTAAACCTTTTTTATACACAATGTCAAGTTAACTATAAATTGTATAGAATTTAGATTTGCTATATCTCTCATATATCCAACATGAGTAAATTTGAAAATATTTTTAAATTTTATAATTTCAAAAATTGAATGAATTTATAGAAGATTATTTTATTAAAGAGTGATAGAATCTAATCCCAATACTAACATTAATTATAAGTCCTTGCCAACCCCAACCCTAAAACTAGCAATTAACTGACCTGACAATTTTATGTCAAGCCTAAGCGTGGCTAGCAGTTCTAAAACTAACGTGTGGGAGCCCTAAATGAACCATAACCCTAACCCTAATACTAACCCTTGCCCCAATTGAACCCTAACACTAACCCCAAGCTCTATCATAGAACCCTAATCTTTACCCCAACCCCAACCCTAATCCTAATAGAATCCTATACCTAATTTTAATTAAAGTCTAACCCTATTTGAACCTTAAACTTAATTGAACTCAAGTTTAGGGTTAGGGTTCAATTAAGGTTAGGGTTGAATTATGGTTATGGTTGGAGTTTAATTAAGGTTGCTATTCACTTAGGGTTAAGGTTAAATTAGTATTCAATTTGGGTTAGGGATCAATTAGGGTTATAATTCAATAAGGGTTTAATTAAGGTAAGGGTTAAGGTTAGTCTTAAATTAGGGCTAGGATTGCAGTTAGGGTTCAATTAAGGTAAGGGTTATTGTCTATTTTAGGGTTAGGGTTCAATTAGAGTTCTCTAGGGTTTTGATACAATTAGGGTTACAATTACAGTTCAATTAGTGGTAGAGTTAGGGTTATAATATGAGTTCAATCAGGTTAGGTTCAAGGTTTAATTAGTGTTAGAGTTAGGGTTGCAATAATAAAATTTTCCATAATGATATGGAAAGGCATTCAATTGGATTCATATACAAATGCACAAATAAAAATTGGTAATTAAGAATTCTCTAGAACTAAAGTTATAACAACAAATGCAATCCTTAGCTTAATCATTGTTCTTGTTAGGGTTGGGATAAAAGATTTAATGGGTCAAGGACTTTAGGAAATAAAACCACTGCGGAGGAAATAAAGCATTACAAATCAAGAAGTTGGGTTTTAATTTTAATCGGTGATGTAAGCCCTAAGCCATTAACTCTAGTGGTCATGTCACTGATGGCTTAGCCAAAGCCTTTCATTAAATACTAACTGTACAATGTGTAGGTTTTCCAGATTCAAAGATATGGGAGAAGATCTCGATTGTACCCCGCCAACTCGCAGACCTAAGGTGTCGCCCTGTTATTTGGCGCGAGGTCAGCAAAAGGCAGATGTGTGTTCTGTATGGAATGTGGGGCCCAATCTCCACTCTTGAGCTCATAACCCGTGGTTTTAGATCGACAACAAAGATCAAAAGCTAATGTAAATCTCTGTTGTTCCCTGCTAGCTAGCAAGAGGAAGATGAAGGTTAGTGAAGCATTAATGAATTATTCCTTGCTTGTGTAGACACGTCGATCTCAATCTGTGTGAAGATGTTGTTGTTGGAAATCATGAAGGGTGATCTTTGGATTCTTATGTAGCTCTAGTTAAACGGTGACAATACATACGTAGCCAAATTGCCATGTTTGCACATGCATGTTTACTAAGCATTGATGAAGGTTGCCATTACCTCGGACAATAAATAGAAGAGGAATTTACTACTAATAGTGTCATTCTTGTAGCAGTTAGAGCACTTTGTGGGTTGAGTCTAATCAAGTTTGAGTGCTTGTCTGAGAAGAGAAAATGAGTAAGTCAGTAAGGAGGTCTATTCGTTTGAGCTCAAAAAAGCTCGGTCCTGCTATTCAGGAAGGTACTTTGGTTGACAAGCCCAGGCTTATGCCCACTAGATGCAGTAGAAGGTTGCAATTCCAGGACATTGCTACTCAAATAGTAGATGACAAAGGCAAGCAATCAGCGGTGTGCTTCATTACTAGTGTTGGTATGAAAATAAGGTATGGGCGGCATGGCTCCTCTGGATGCCAACACTCGCCCATTGACCTTATGAGCAACACTTTTGATGATGTAACCAAGACCAACTCAGACTACTGTCGGTATTTACCTCTCTTCAATCACGGTCTGTTCTCTGATGACGAAGAGATAGTTGTGGTGCCATTGGTTGTTAAAACCCCAAGTGGACCGACTTGAACCATATTGGGCAAGGACAATAAAGAAGATGAGGCTGAGAGTCTACCATATTGGGCAACAACTAGAAGCGGGCGTGTATACCAAGGTTAGAGTGTTGGTAAGGGAATGGTGGTGGGTAAATAAGAAGTTGTTGTGGTGCCTTCATGGCAATTTGGTTTCCTAGAATTTTTGTGTGGATAGCGACAAGGGGATTTTGATGACAATTTGTGTTCCCTTTTCTTTTAGCTTTCCCCAGATTGTGTGCCACTATGTTTTGTAGATTCAACATGTGGGAAGTTTTGAAATGAAATTCAAATGCAATGGAGATTTTGTTCAAATTAAAACCCCAAGTGGACCGACTAAAACCATATTGGGAAACAACTAGAAGTGAGCGTGTATACCAGGGTCTGAGTGTTGGTAAGGGCAGGGTGGCGGGTAAATAAGAAGTTGTTGTGGTGCCTTTTTGGTAATTTGGTTGCCTGGTTTTTTTGCGTGGATAGCGACAAGGGGATTTTGATGACAATTTGTGTTCCCCTATTCTTTTACGCTACCCCAGTCCATGCACTATAAATGTTTTGCAGATTCAACATGTGGAAGTTTTGAAATGAAATTCAAATGCAATGGAGATTTTTTTCAAATGAGAATTTGTGGTGAAATTACATTTGAGCCTGAAGCTTGTTGCTCCCTTGTCATATAAAAGGGAATTCAAGGCTCATTTGTAGGGAGAGAACTGATGAAAGCTCTAGCTAGGTTTTTAGTTGAATATATGGGTAGAAAGATATCTATCCTCTGATGAGGAAGTGATATATGTGGTGCCATTGGCTATTAAAACCCCAAGTGGACGGAATAGAATAGATAGTCTGTTTTGAGTTTTGGATGAATATATGCAAATTATCTTAAATTGTATGCAGATATGACTTATAAGCATGAATAAACCTATAATTCTAATATATTTTCTCTCCTTATGTGGATTTGAGTGAATTTTGAATGAAATGTTAATGAAGTTGTCATTCTTCTTTTGATAATTTGTTAAATTGTGTTATCTTGTGAGGCTTGTGTTATCTTCATTTAAATCCCTAGATGGTTAATAAATGTCTCAAAGTATTTCTTTGGTTCATATCCATGTCTGAGAAACCGAACTAGTGTGCAAATATAAATCTATACCATAAGAATCAACTAGCAAATAATTGATGTTTAGAATTTAGTTGTGTTGATCTTCTAATATTTGAACCTCAATATAGATAGAAAGTGTTTAGTAACATTTTTAGGGAATGTGCTAAATTGTGAGGATTTTGTTCTCCTGAATTAGAGCCCTAACCAAACCAATTCCATGACATAGGAATAATGATTAGAGACATGATGATATATGTTATGAGAAAGTTATTACATTTCTCTCAATGAAAATGTTCTTTTGATAAATCCTCATTGTCCTAATAATCTTTGATCATTTTAAATGCTTAAATGATTTTTTTAAAGTAAAATACAACATGCAAATCAAGATAAGCATGCATTAGGTAAGCTCACAATGATTAGTGGGAGGGTGCTGTCAAGATTTAAATTGAATTTAAATTTTAAATGTGTAGGGTTGATAATTACTACGTCAAGTTTGCACTAGTAGATCTTATGCAAGGTAGGGTAATGTCATGAGATTAATTCACACAAGAATATCCCACTTGTATACTTGTTATTGAACAAAGGACAATCTATTCAAAGTTTACCAAAAATAGTAATGAAAAAGGGCATGAATATATATTTTTTCTCTAAGATTGATGTGCATGTGAACTTCTATTATGGTGTATGTTAAAAGTAAACAAGATATCAATGAGGAAACTATTTAAGTAATTTTAAATACTAAAAGATATAGATTTACTTAAAATATATATAGTTTACAATTATATTCTCCTTCTAATAGTAACTCCACCAAAAGCATACAAAATTTAAAAAATATGTAATGAATAGCATATATCAAACATTTAAAATAAATATGAGAATTTTTTTGTTTAGTTGTGTTTTTGTATCAATTTATATATATACATATATTATTACTAAATTCTAGATAGATTCTTATTTTCTCAGTATTTGGAGATCATTATTTAGTTCCTTTTTTTTCCCTCAATTTCCTTATATAATGTTACACCTCTTTCAATGCAAAAGAGTCCATGTCTAATC
>VDFB02026320.1:54901987-54932028 GCA_007258455.2 Sequoia sempervirens | reverse complement strand
AGGTAAAATATTTGAAGGTGGTAACAAAAATTCACCAATCAATCTACAACAAAAAACATTTTGTTAATATAAAGAATATTAATGGTACATATTTCATCCTTTATTTACTAGTGATGAACTAACAACAATTAAAATAGATGAAAAAAGATGACATATATGACATACCTTAACATCCATGAGATTGTTATGTTTGATAAACCATTCATAACCTTCAAGTTCAACAACAATAATACAACAGAGAGAAGAGTTTTTTGGGAGCCTTCATAAATGGGCTCATATGCCTTATCAAGCACAGGTAAATCATGAACATCATCAAATTCATCTAAATCATCATGATCAGCTCTGCCACTAAATGTGGCATGGATCAATGTATTCGTACCATCATCTTCAATTGTGTTTTCTAGCACATGATCATCTTCTTCCATAGGATCATTAACTTCATCTTCGATATTCACAGCTCCATGTTCATCCGCTTGCAAAACCACATTCTTCAGGCTATGATAATCCATATCATCTGCCCTAGGGTGCCCAACCTTTATAATAATGATAGACACAAATAAACCATGATCACGATCAAGTGATTATATATATATATATATAAAATGTTAAAACAATATAAAAATTTACAAATTCAATCAATATAAACATATATAATGAACAACTTACCAATGGACGATAATCATGCCCCCCTTCAACGTGACCATGCTGCCTACAATGTTTCTCAGCTGTTGTGATTAAAAGTCATTTCGTCTTTAAGCCCTTGCAATTATTGTAAGGACAATAACATTTCCCATCATCATTTCTTTTCAATCTAGCCCACAATCTATCAAGTGTCTCTTCATTTTGTTCTGGACTAATATTATCTGACATGATTTTTCTTTGCCAAGCTTGACTATTTAGATCTTCAAAAATATCAAACTCACACTCCAATAATTTTTATTCATAGACAGGTAACATAGTCTAATAATTCTGATATTTTACACCAAAAAAATTTGGCATGCAACCACCCCTGCAAAAGAGAAGATAGTCTGAAGTTAATGACCCCAAAAAACACTTTACAATGCTAATTCCAAAACTTATTAAATTCTGATTTTACTATGATTTCCAACTGTTAAGACTCCTAAAATCAGAATATTGAACTTGATCACAAAATTCCTACAATAATGGAGGTAGCGAGCTAGTAAGAGCAAGTGACCCATTCCTAAGGAGCAATGAGTCATAATCATCATTGCTAATGTCAATACGGATTTATCCTTTTAGTTAAAGATGCAATGTGTCACTTCTTATGACGAGCTTATCCCTAGGGCCCTCAACATTGAGAGAGCCTAATAAAAAACAACAGAAGCATTGGTAAGAGCATGATTAGGGTACAAACCCTAGGCCTCCGTAGAAACATAAACAATAACTATAGCAGATTAGTGAGGTTGCAATACCGTAAAGATTGAGACAATGTAGGTAATAACAAAATATTGCAATCTAAAGATTGTAGCCAATAACAAGCACACTATGTAGCTTACTGACATTTGTAAATGCAATCTACGGTAAGAAGAATGACAGTCACTTGAGATGTGATAGTCAAAAAGAGGCTGAGTAGTGACAAGATAATAAAGCTCAAACCTTGCATAGTAAAGTGGAGGTTTTAATAGTGAGTTTCCTTACCCCTTGCTGACCTTAAGGGTTTTTCAAATACTTTTGGTAGTGTTAGACAAGGCAAATGCAATCAGGGAATGACTGTCCAAATGAAGTAACAGTGGTAATCATAGGTTCAATGTTTCTTCTTAGCCATCAATATTGTATAATGGAGGTAGTGGATTGCATGTTTGAGTAGTGTTTTGAGACTCACCAAAGATGGGAAAATAGTGAATAATACCTTGTGGATTGTGAAGTAGTGTCAATAAGGTTGAAGGATCTTAAGAACTACAATGCCATGCAACAATGAGTCCCCTGTAGTAAGTAGGCAGTCTATAGGGCATAGTTTGATTTTATAGAAGGATGATCATGAAAGGAATCTTCAAGTGATATTGAATGAGCTATTTGAGATTGTAGCTAAGGGTGCAATACCCAGTCTTAAAGGAAGTTAGCAAAGCAGTAAATGTGAAAGAAAATTGAATCGTACACAACAAACAATTCACAATGTTATTTTCCATAATGCCTTGAGTTTGAAGAAAAAAATTTCATTGTATCTTCATGATGAAAGTGGTGAGCTTAATGGTCAATCACTGGCAACCATGATTTTAAAACATGCTATTGTGCTTATGGAGGTAACATTTTAAGCAAGGCAGTGAATGGTGGTTTGGAACAATGGCAGGTATGAAGGACTTGCTTTATATGCATACTATGCAGTCTAGCTTAAGACAACATTCTTAGAAGAGATTGAAGGTGGATTATGGAAATTAAGGGTTACCATGAAAAGGATTAAATCAAAGATTGAGATCTATTTAAAAGCCACGGTCATGAAGATATTAAAGATGTCACATGTAAAAACCTAGTAGCTGGAGTAATGAATACAGTGCCAAAGAGGATAGTGTGCTGGGGCAGATTTAGGAGATTTCCATATTATCTAATTATAGGGAAATACATCATTTATTTATTTTTTTAATTAAAATAAATCATTCTAATCCCTATATAGGATACATTGATACTTCAAAAGCCTCTGAAGCAATTTTAGATTATGCAAATATATGTCAAGTAACATTCATAAGGTTTAGAAAATCTTGACCACTCTCTAGAATAGCCCATTAAACATGGGTTGTACTTGAATGCACTACATAATTGATATAACACAACCACTCTGCATATCAACCAGAGTTATAGGCTCTTTATTGCATCAAGAGGTAATCACTCTTCAATCATACTATAATTACATCCTATCCTGTTAAACTTGAGACAACCTAAATGCACCCAATGATGATTGACACCTACATTATACAACCTGAATTAACTACATTATATGAGTGCCTCCATTTCTATCACAACATAGCAACATTAAACTTGGGTCACACATGAATGCATCTTGTATTTGTTATAGCACAATTGTGCCACATGACCAATACAATTATGAATCACATAATTACAGTCACAAGAATTTGTTCCTCCGTTGTGATCTTATGGTGATTCCACACAACAAAATCTGGACATGAAATTCTCAAAACCCTTAATCTCTAAAAATAAAATCTGATGAGATGTTGCTTTAAAATATGATTTTCAAACCTGGAACTACAAATCTGACTTCACAACTAAATTATGCAAAAAGACAATGACTACCCTCAACCTGGTGATATCTTCTTGAATTTTTTCCAATTTTTCCCAAGAAAATCGTCCTTAGTTCTCCACAAACTGTCTCAAGTAGAGCAAAACACTGTCGCAATAAATCAGGCGTGAACTCACTTTTCTTTATGTCGGCCACAATTTGATTTTTTTTAATTTTTCATGTTTGTCAAAAATTCGACGAAAATAATAGCCGACATTTTGACGAACCCCAGGATCGTCGAAATTTTGATGAACGTTAGGGATAAACTTTCAAAAAATTGGAAATTACACATCAAATTTTACATATTTCGTTAGACAGTTTCATAGTATTTTGCAGTCAAATGTATTAGTGAGTGATTTGGGCCATTAATGCTTGGACTTGGTGGTTGAGGATTACCATAGAGAGTTCAATTTCCATAGTCTACATGTAAGAAACAAAGGAATGTGGCAAAGTGAGAGTTTCCATGGTATTTGTTGGATGGGATGATGGAAAGGTGGAAAGGGTTGGTAGTGGAGGCGAGAGCAAGGAAGATGAAAATGGGGAAGTATTGGAGGAGGAAGAGTCCAACACCACTATAGGAGCAATTGAGGAGGCGAAGGTGAGGTGGACAGAGATGTCCAGAGTAGATGGAGATGAAATGAGAAATGATTTAGGATTGCAAGGAGATGGTGTGGTGGTGGAAACAATGACAATGGTTTATGGGAGCATAGAGGTGGTCGGTGGTGGTGAGTGGGGTTGCTTAGCTTCTTCTTCCTCTCCACGTGGGGGTTCTTTCTCTTGAATGGTTGGCATCTCAAAAAAAAAAGTTCCTATTATTTTTTCCTTCTTTGACGATTGCCCTTCTATTTATTTTCTTGTATATACCTTTTTCTTGGGCTTCCATTTAGTTGTATCTATAGACACTCAAATTTGTCTTCATAATCCTCACAATATTTGTCTATTGATTAAATAGATATTATTATTTACTTAATCAATTCATTCAATACTTTCTTCTATTCTTGCATTTCATCAAATCATTAAACTATCTCATGCTCGTTCACTATCTGTTTGCATAAATGATCATATCCATCCCATGGCCATTCACTAACCAATTGTATAAATGATTATTCCCATTCATTTTCATTCATAATCCATTTCATAAACATTCATGTTTGTTTGCATTATTGTTCATGTCCATTTCCATAAAATTGTTTATTATCATCCATATCATTTTCATAATCAATTTGAATGGTCATCAACTATCATTTCATAATAAACTAAACTATCATTTAATCACTTTGTTTGCATAAATTGATCACTTCATATTGCATTTCATTAAATCATTAGATCATTAAAATATTAAATAATTATCACCTCATTATCATTCATAATGCATTTGCATAATAAATCATAATCATTCATAAATCATTTCATGATCATTCATGAACCATTTCATAATAAAACATTAATTATTCTCATTGTATAAATCATTTGCATAAATCATCATTAATCATTAAAATCGTGTCACAACAATCATTTACATATCCATATTCCATTAAATCATTATTAATAATCTTCATTCACATTTAAAATCCATTTAATCATTAACCCTTCACCATGCATTTGTCTCTCCTCTTTTATCATTTTCACTCACATGCATTTCATTTAATTGCATAATGTGGGATATTTAAATTTCCCTCTTGCAAACCTTTTATCCTACATTTCCCTCTCAAACACCTCTCCATCAAAGACAACTATTTAAATGGGATTCCTCTCTCATTTTAAGCTCACGAATTTGCATATTCATATCATCTTTACATCTTGAATCTTGCATTTTCCCATTCACCATAGCAACTTTACTACATTTTGTGCTTACAAAATCTGAGAGCAAATGCATAAAAAAAGATCTTGGTGATAGGGAGACAATGGACAGTGATTTCATTTAAAAGCATTTCCATAGTTTAGAAGTTTTTTTCTAGTTTTATTTTTAATTTGAATGGCTCCATTGTAGTGAGTATGAAATGGTGATTCTTATTCCATAGAATCTTCCATTTTTCAGCTCTCACAATATCCTTTCTCTTCTTGGATCTAGTGATCGGAAGAGACTTGGGAGCCTCACCCAATGAGAACATGGTGGAATCACTATCCATCTCACTTTTGAGCTCATCCTTGAGCTCTCCATATGTTAGTTTTGTGCCCTGCTCTTGCAATTGAGCTATTTTATCATCTATCCATGCCTTAGTTCTTTGTTCTATGGGGTGGGTGATGGTATCTAGGCCACTGACCTCTTCCTCATCCTAGTCAATGACTGGTAGTGGTAAATTAGCCAATGCATTGTAATTTTCATCCAGAATGTTGTCTTCTTCAACAATCTGATCAACCACCGATATCAAGTTGATGGACTTCACAAATTGAGCAGTCATCCTCATGTAGTGCTACCTCTGGACTTCCTTGTCATCGTTACAATTTTCCCATAAATCTTCAATATGCAGCCAGTGGGCATATTGTCTTCCAACTTGCTTCTTCAATTTTCCAAGGGGATCCAAACCTCCCCTATTTGTATGCAATTAAAAATTATACTTTGCTAACTCCTTCTCAGAGTATTCTGCATATAGAACAGTAGGGCAAGAGTACATTCCCTATCTGAATGTGAGGGGATATGGGACCCTAGCATGGTGCTTATTTCTCAATAGGGTGTGGGAAGTTTGTAGCTTTTGAGTAAGCTCCAACAAGATGATTCTATCATTTGGGTACTAGGGCATCCGACAAGTTCTTCTTGAGAATCTCTCTGCTCTGATGTATGTGAATTTAGGGAATTAGATGAACGAATATCTAAACCCTTTTATAACTTCCTTGGAATTTTGCGATACTCTTCGGTGGTAATCTTCCCCCAAGGTTTGGATGATATTCCCGATGAAGGCATCATTTACTCTCTTCTAATATTTCTTGAAATTTATATGTTGAAGCTGGGGGTAGCAGTCATATACCTTAAGCTAACCCTTTTCTGTTCCCAGTATTTCAACACAATCCAATCCTTTCTATGGGAACTTAGCTGCTAGAAGATAAACTAGATAAGAGGTCATATAAAATTGTGATGTATTCTTCAATACCATGAACTAATTATTTAAATTCTCACTGATCATTTTTACCCAGTGAAATTTAGTAGTGCCTCAGAGGATTTCTTCTATGAAATAAAAAATCCACTCCTCAAAGAATGTGGCAGTGAGAATTCCCATTACTCTACTGAGGAGAGTGACTAAATCATTGGAATCTTCTACAAAGTCACTTCTATACAGTGTCTGAGGAACTTTGTTGGAATTGCCTCTCTTATCCTTTAGCCATGATTGATTTATTGTTATTTTGCATCCAAGAGGATCTTGTTGCCAAATTGTTAAGGAAAATCCCTTTTTAACCTCCTCTATTTCATCAAAGGTTGGGATTCCTAATGTCCTTCTGATAGACTAGGTAGGTAGGTCTTCTAATACTATTGCATCCTTGGAAATTATTCTTCAATTCTGAGAGTGATAGCACTCTCGGCAAGCCATCACTAGTTCTACAACAATCAAAGCAGGATGAAAGGTAGCTGCCTTTGCAAGGAAACTTTCCTTGATCCTCAAGGCCTCTTCTATTGTGGGTTTGATCATCACCCTCTATTTGAATTCATTAATATTGACATGTCAGAGGTATGTGTCAGAGAACTTGTCCCAATTGGACATGATCTTGGAGGTTCACTCAACCCCATGGAATTGGTACTTCATCTACTCTTTTTCCTCTTTCCTGCTTGTTGGTTCTCCAAATTGAACCAGACCAATTGAATCCTATAGACTAGCCACTTTCTAATGATCAGATTCAATGGGGGATTTGTCCAACTAACAAGATTCAGTCAAAGACTGAAATCTTCTAGACTTTTGGCTCTACAAGACCAAGGTGGGTCAACCTACACAATGCCTAGAACTTAGTTAAACCATACACACTGACATTGTTTTTTAATAGTAGATAATTCCCAATAAAATACACTAAAGAAAGAATTAAAAACCTCAAATATGGCTGCATTCTTGGTATATCAATACTAACTCAACAATTGGGAAGTAGGACAATACCAAACCATAACCAACAGTAGGATTAAGGATGATTTTGAAATTATAAATTGTTTTTGAGATGCATTAAGCTGCAAGATAAATCAGTGCCTAATTCTGGGCCATGGAGTCAAACACATAAGATGAATTCATCAGTAAATGACATTCAACCAGTGGATTTAAATTGTTAATGCCTTGCATGAACTGTTAGTGTCTTACACCAACAATCCTCTCTTGTCATCAATCAAATTTTTCTTACCAAATCCAACGTGCACACTTTAATCATAATCATTTGCTCAAAGCATTTTAACCATTTCATTGAAATAGAACAATGAACAGACAAAACACTCTCATGAAATTGAGATTCCAAACTCAAAGATACTTGGTATTATTGAATTCAAATGACTGAAAATATACAAGTATGGAGATAATTTGAAGATATTCATGAATGTGTAAACACTTTCATGATTTATTTGCATAAACTGGCTATATTTGCTCATGAAATTTGCATTTACAGCTTACAAACACAAAATGACTCAAACTTAACCATTTCCATCTACCCAGCCCCATACAAAACCTTAGAATTCTCATCAAATGAGAAGGGAAGAGAAGAAAAAGGGGAACAGAAAGCTCCAGAAGAAGCCCTAAAACTGATCTAGAGATGCCATCTGGAAACCTCTTCACCATTGATCAATAGAATGCAAAGCATCTCTCCTCTCTCTGCAACAAACTTTGCCTCCCAATCTGCCTTTGTTGTGTGTTGTTCTTCAACAGAAAATATCTCCATGTGATTAAATTCAACCATTTTACTTTGCTATGTAAAATTTATTCCTTCCCATGAAAATATTTTTTTCTATTCTTTGTTGCACATTATCTTTATTCACCAACTTGTTTATAAAGTGGATAAATTCACTTTATCAAATAACCTGTGCAAAATTTATCTTGCTCTTTATTTTTGTTGTTGCACATTATGTTTTAAATATTCAATTTAAAACATTCACTTAGGAGTGAAATACTTTCCCGCACATGCACCTTTGTTTTATTTTACACCTATGTGTAAAATATTTAATTTATTCACCTGGGAAAATAGAAACTTTACCCATGCATCCACCTGACCTTCACTGTAAGTTTAAAAATATTTTTGCCCTTTATTTTTTGTTTCACTTTATAGAAGTGAAAGTCCTTTATTATCAGGTGAATAAAATATTTCACCTCCCTTTTCACATTTAAAATATTCACCTACTCAAAGGTTCCAGCCAGGCCCACTTCACCCTTCTATTGACTTAATTCTCAGGCAACATTTGAATATCTTTAAATGTTTCACTTTGGGAATTCTCACGAGCCATTAAAGAATTGCCACTCAACATAATAAATAATAAACAATGTTTAGTAAGATTGTTGCAGCCTTTCGTGCTTTCCATCTGCCTGGGCCCACTTGCCACATGGAATTATTATGTTGATCCCGCTACCTTTTGCAGTGATGTCACCAAAATCCCGTGAGCTAGCGGGGTGTGAAATTATCACCGAGCAACATTTAATATTTTTCACTTTATACCATGTGTCATTAAAATTAAACAGGACTCTTTACCTTATATCGGGAAAACTATTAAAACTATACCCGTACCTTCAATTTTTTCCTTGGGACCCACCATATGATTTGCTCTCTCACCCATCCCACTAGATTATCAAACAAGCACTTTAAAGTGCACGAGATGGCGGGGGACGACTATGATTTGGATGGATCTTACCCTCATATCTTTGTTGTCAATCTCCATCTTGTTCCTCATTGTTTCCCTAGTTCTTCATTTCATGCATTATGTTTGCTCGATCTTTGCAACTGGGGTTTCTCCCATTTGGTGATGTCGTCCAGATCTATGTTTTGCATTTTTTCTCTTGATATCTGATAGCACCTTCCTCCCTCATTCAGTGTGAAAGCTACCTCATAATTTCCACTTTGTGGTGTCTTTAGCCAGCAACAATGGCATCCCCGTAGATGCATTTTTCAGAATTCTCTAAAGTCATTAACACATTCATACTCAGTTGATACCCTACCATCCTCTATTCATGCCCTATATCGGCCTCTTTCATAGCTACTTCAAAGCTTTCCATATGTTTCAATACATTCATTTGTGTACATCAGTCTTTTCTTCTCCATTGATTCCCACTCTTTGGTGCAACCTTTTCAACAAATTCATTTTGTAATCATTATGCTTTGTGTTAGTGCATTCCATGAGATCAAATTATTTGGGCTTCGATGAATATTCACATCCTTTCCTTAAGCCACACCATTGCTGCTCATGCTTTAAAGATTTATATTTGCTTGACATCTTCTACATTTTGTTCGGTGCTTATCATGAAAAGATGACATTTCAAAGGGCTACATTTTGTTTGGAATCTTTCTCTAGGAAGCTACGCCAAGAGCTCAAGTAGTGCTTTTCTAACATTCGTGTTCTGATGGAAGCAAATACCCCTGTTGACTGGTTTTCCATCTCTTGTTGCACGCCATATAGTGGAGGTTCGAGCCTCTTTGTTCTTGTATTTACTTGAAAGTTTCTATGGCCTCATCAATAAATACATTTTGGTGCATAAGCTGTGAGTTCAAGCTACCTATGTGTCATGGCATTCCAAACCAGATTCTGCCTTGGTATTTTCAACATTTCTTTTTGTCCATACCCTGCATCTGGCACCTTCATTCGTTCACAACATTTACTTAGAATTTTCTAAGAGCTTTTAAATGATTTCATTTGTGAAGGAAACATTTGATGGCATTCTTTTGTCCTTCGCAAACTACATTTAATCAAGAAATTTTAAAAAAACTTTTCATTGCTGCTCCCAACACACCCTTCAATCTGCATTGTCTCAGCATTTTCTTGAAAGTTACTTAGACTTCAATAGACTCCATTCACTAAACTACGTACACCTTTGCTTTTATATATTTTCTTTAAAGTTTCTAGAGTACTTTCAGCTATTCATTCTAGTGCATAGCATTTTCTCTATGGGTGCAGCTTTTTATGGTGAATATTGATTCCCTTGTTAAGATCATTTGATCTTCTTTTGACAATGGATAGCGCCATAGCAATTTTCCAAAAAATTGATATGAAGAGATTTCCTTGCAAAAAATTCATCTTCTCTTAATACCTACTGTGAAAAGTAGCCAACATTCCAGAAAGTTTAGCCACTGCTAGATATGTGTGCAAAAAAATTTCATATTCTTCAAATATGTTTTGCCAGTCCTTGATATACAACTTTATCAGCAATTCTAGGGTAACCCATTAACCAAATCATTCACTTTACATTGCATAATTAATATGTCATTTCCCTAGTTCCTTAAATTCTCTAGAGTTTCTACAATAGTCTAACAATTGTTTCTTCATTTTTCATATAAAAGACATTTGTTTAAAAACATATAACCATGTATAAGTGTGTAGCACTCTTTGAATTCTTTCCCTCATGGTGAGAAGCTAGCCTTGTAACTATGTCCCATGACAATTCAAGTGAAATATTGTATTTTCATAGTCACCATCATCCAATTGATGGAAGAATATATATCATGAGATGTTTGGGAATTTCATCTATCTGCAAGACTCTATGTCTGGCTAGAAGTCCTAATATTGCATTCATAAGCAGTGAATCAATATTTGAAATATGTGATCAATTATTACACTCACATATTTGAATGCTATCTTCATGATTTTATCTTGTTTGATTCATTGTAAACTGGAGTTCAATAGCCATTGATGATTCACATACCTAATTTGATCATTGCAACATATACATCATAACAGTGCAATGCATGTCAAGCCCGGGTGGCTCGACTAAAAAAAAATTTATTTTCAAACAACTTTCATGCTCAAATCGATTAAACACAACTTGTTAATGTACATGGAGTGGGAATTTGAAATGGGTTCTCATCAAAATCTGCTTTCTGACATTTTTACAAAATGTGCAAAACTGGCCTGGTGGGCTCTAGAATTGCCTTTGAAAACTAGGCAAACGACCTCATGGAGACATAAAAACTTGTATGAATGTAGAAATTTAGTCCAAGAATGCAATGCAACAAACGGCTCAGAAAAATGAATCATGAGGAAAAATTTATTAACTGTCAAATTTGCTTACTCAAACCTTCTGCAACAAACAGTTCTGAACCAATTAAAACTAATGAAATCACCTTGTTGCAAAAATACCAAATCAACTCCTAGCGAGCTGCAACTAGAAATAGTAGTTCATTTAGGCATAGTGAACATGCGTGCAAGAAGTATTAGCCTCAATCATCAATCTCCACAAAATACTGAAGGTCAAAGTTGACCTCTCTAAAAGGCTATCAAGAATGTAGGTGCAAAACTGAAGAAATTGCATTTGCTTGACCTACTAAAAATAGAAAATAAAGTTGTGAGGCTCTAAAAACTGACATGTGAGCTCATCTTGGTATGGAGAATACAGAGCAACAATCACTTTGGCATGACGATCAACCAGTTGCAAAATGCAAGCTCAAACAAGAGGCTACTTTGCAAAACTGAAAGTTTGCAAACAACAGAAAAATGACAACCCTCCAACTTCACTTTGTGAAACCCTAACAAAAATCATTATAGGAAGCTGAAAATTGACATGTACACTCACATAGGTCACATGAGTGGGTGTGCAAAGGGGTTTTGCACGAAAAATATCAGGAATCAAATCACGACCCTCTAAAGTATGTCATTCAAGTAGATATATCAAGTGCACTTTTGAGAGTTCAGAGGCAAAATTTTGAAATGGGCATCTCAAATTTGGGAAATTTGAGAGTGCCAATAGTGGCTTCGACTGGGGATGTATGCCTCCTATGGGCATAGCAAGATTCTGAATCTCTGGGGAGTAAACCAAATTTTGATTCCATTAGGTGTCCTCAAACTGCTCCTTTATTCAACTTTCTTTTTCAACTTCATCTAGTGACCCCAGGCTACCAAATGAAAAATGGGAGTCAACATTTACCTCTGTCAAACATAATTCTGATAAAAGAGCTGACCCCTTTCAAATCATGCTTGCCTCTGTCAAACCATAACAACATAGGTTATTGCACCCTTGCAAACATAAGCATCAGGTTGCCTTTGTGCAAGTGGAAACTTTCTCTCTATTCATCTATGTCATCAAGTGGCAACCAAATCAAATAGGTTTCATCATTTCCACTCTCTTCATTCTTTGAATTTGTATTGAGTGGCAACATTTGAAAATGGTGATCAAGACCATATGAAAGTACAGTCTAATCATAACTATCTGCCTGATTAAACATGTTGGTACCTCCCAACAGGCCATCATACACAACATTATCAACATGTTCATAGTCACTATGCATCTGAAAGTCAGGCATACTTTCAAAGTGTTGATAATTATGTGGCAACAAGTTATCATATTCATCATACAAATCATTTTCAAACTGAAAACAACATTCTTTAGTATCTTGTGTATTGCCACATTCTATGAAAACTCCTTCCAGCTGACAACAATAGCACTCACATTCTACCATATGGCTGGAACTACTAAGCTCATTCTAATCACTAGTTTGCAGATCAAAGGTGAAACTATCACAAGAACTTACCAGAAGATCTTGCTCATCATGCAAACCATCTCTGAGTGTATGTAAAGAGATACACTCATGCATTGACACACTTTGTAACTGTTCTTCATCACCCTGGTATTGAGAGTCATCAAAGATTTTTGACTCATCATCATCTGTAGTTGTAGACATAGAAAATGTACTAATTAACATTGCGCATTTGATCCCGACCACTAACAATGTTTCATCCTAAATCATCCCTCAATCTAACCATTTAATTGAATACCTTTATTTGATTAAATTCATCAATGTTCCTCTCTTAATTAAATAAATCATTTATCTAATTAAGTCATCCTTTCTTGCTAATTAAATCAATCAATTTGATCTAATTATCCCTATTTAATTAAATAATCAATTTATTTGATTAAATCTCTAAATTCCATCCATTAAATTAAATAAATAAAAACCTTATTTAGCTTAAATCTAACTTCATCTCCTTGGTTAAATAAAATAAAAATCTTTATTTAATTAATCTTGAAATCATATTCTTCTCATATTTGATTTAAATCAATATGTCACATCATTTTGATCTCTCATTTAATTAATTAACCTTGATTAATTTAATCTCCTCATGTCCCATCCTCTAGCTTTAGCAACTTGCACAAGAAAATAGATTTAATTCATTTATTAAATCTCTATTTTCTCTCAAAAGACATAATAAAGGAATATTCCTCAAATTTGAATTCAAAATCCAAGTGGACTTTGTCCTTCCAACAAGGCATTTACTCCACCTAAAAGCTCCTTTTTCCTTGAGCCAAGTGACATTCAATGCACCTTCTTTCCCTCTTACATGTCATTTCAACAATTTCAAATTTTAAATATATACATTTATTGACACATTCTTCAAAACTTGCACATCCTCCATCCACTCACATGTTGACAAGTGGCACCTTGCCATTTGTTGATTCTTAGTCCCAAATTTCTCTCTTTTGGGCATTCTTCCAACTTGACATTCTATAAATAAGAGGCTAATCTCCTCATTTGATCATCTACTACTTGAGTAAACTTAATATACTAAAATTCATAGCAACTTTCATCCAATTTCATCCAATCTTAGCTAGGTTATGCAGATTTTTATCTTGGAGCACATTGGAGGTCTTCATCATCAATCATCTTCATCACATCATTGGAGTTGGGAAAGGGCCAATTTTCACATCAAATTGGCACCAAACTCCCTCAAGAGATTAAGAGTTTGCTTTGTCTTAGAATAGGATTTAATATCTTAAGATTTATGTTTGTTGTGTTCTTTATTTCATTCATTTTATTTTGCATTCAAATGAATTTCTCGAGGAAACTCTATTATAACTTGCATTTGATCTTATTAATGTGTTCATTTGTTGTGTTCTTGCAGGTATAGGATATTGGTTCACATTTTGGTGCTAGAGGGAGGGCAAACCAGAAGATCAAATCACCATTTTTTAGAAAATTTCGCCCCTTTTAATTTTTTTGTGTCTCTACAGGAAACTCCATGGATGGAAGCTCAACATCGTTGTTTAGCACTATTGAGAACTCAGCGTCTCCATATCACACCGCTATAAACTTCAAACTGTGGCGCTCCCTGCTTCCTGCCCAAAATTCAAATTTTCAAACAGAACTGCTAAATCTTTCTAGCTCGCTGGAATCTTTTCAAAATCCAAACTGCACTGCTGACCAGAATAGCGATGCCTTCATGCTCACTAGTCTAGCTACAGAGCAACGCTGACTGGTAAGCGGCGCTATACAACACCGCTAATTTTTTCAAACCGCGACACCTTCATGGATTGCACCATTGGAGGGAAGTAGAAAGTGAAAATTTATTTTTAACACATGTTTTTTATCAAATTCTGGTTATTCGATCTATTTTCTTCTTTCTTGACCTCTGTTTTTATAGAACCTGACTGATTTTCTTGTAGGTTGGATTGATCAAAGGTGAAGAGGAAAATACGCATGATGACCTCATTTCATGATACCAAGTGTTTTTAAACACTCTAGTGTTTGTTCAACACTCTTAGAGGATTCACTATTCCTCTTAAGGAAAAATTTTCTATCTTTCATGCTTAGGACTTACTAATTTCATTTTGGACTCTAAAAAGAACTTTTAAAATTCTTGTTACAAAAGGAGCTTAACATGAACTTTAGGACACAAACTCACTAGATTTTGTTTGGGGCTAATAATTGAACAAGGAAAATTATCACACTTCATTTGGTGCTATAAAAAGGAGTCATTATTGCTTTGTTGGATTAAAAAGAACATGTGCTACTTTTTTTTTGTGATCGCTTACTCAAACTAACACCATTGAAAAGATGTATGTGATTCTCTCGCGCCTCATGATGATCTTGAGAATCAAAATGATTTTTGGTGGTCTTAAGTTGGGATAAAGTAATTGCCTCCACATTTCAATAGGGTTATTAAAATTGAACAAAGCTTGCGAGTGTGAGTTAGGTATATCGTGTGTTTTCTCCCTTTATTTCTAAATAAAGGTCGATCGAACTACGGATATGCTTGCTCACTATTGTTTAAATTTTAGAGGGGCTTGCCTAAGAGACACATCCGAAAGGAGAAATCGAAGGCGACTCCAACCGGTTTTTCACTTGGGTCGGTATATAAATAGATAAGACTAAACTATCAAGTCCTCATGGTATGTAGGCCTTAGCTGTACAGTGTCTTTCAGAATGGGGTACTACTGTAAAAAGTATAAGCACCCCTAGTAGGATTGATTAAAGCCTTTAGTGGCTTTTTGGATACTTGCAAGGTGCTATGTCCCCGATGTCCCATCACTAAGAACCTTGTTCGTAGTAGCCAACCAGTCTATTCAACGAGTTTATCAAAGTGGTGCATTGGAACTTAGATTCCAAGAAGTTACTTGCCATGTCCGATTTTGGTTAAAATATAGAGGTTAAGACTTCATTCTTAATATACCTTTCTATTTTTTCCTTGGTTGCATGTAAAATCATCTCTTCTACTATGAAGGGCATGAGGGAAGCCCACCAAGAAAAATGTACCAATTAAGCTAGGATGTTATATTGGTTGTGGGTCAAAACACTTGCTTGGTTCGAAAAGATTTGGAAACAAACATTTAACATCATCATCAAAATTTCAAACCCTTTAGGAGGAAAATACAATTAACCAAATTCATCTGTTATTGCTTGCCCTTGGGATTTTATCCTAAGAGGTTTCTAAACACTTGGATTTACATCTCAATTTTCCTACTAAAGTTAAAAAATAGGTAACCCTTGCCTTGACTTCATCAAAATTCCACATAACATACTTTGTGGGATTAGAAGAAATTGGGACATTGTACATCTAGTTTGAAAATCTAATCAAAGAAGTTTTTGTGGTAAAACAAAATCACTAAGAAAAGATAAAAAAATTGGCTCTCACACATGTGTTAGTTCCTCATGATTTCAAAAAACGTTAAAATCCCAAAACAAAAGTCCTTGAGAAAAATTTCAAAATTTAGGAGTCACTCGAAAAGTCATCAAGAAATAGCTTAGGAAGTGCAATTGAAAGCAACATATCAAAATAAGCAAAAAATTCACAAGGTTATATAGACTCATTCCTTTGAACAATCCAGAAATGTATGCTCAATTTGAACCACTTCTTAGTTATAGAGGTCCTTAGAAGTATCGTATGTTCTTCAATACTGAGGTCTAGTAAACAAGTGTCTTTTTAGGTACATTCTAGGATCAAAATAAAACCTTTTCATTCATCCTTGATTGAACATCAAACGAAAATAACCTCACCATCACCTTTTGAAAAATATTGAAATTATCCTCCATCCTAGGCTTTTTGGAAAAAATAGAAATCATCAAAACCTTGAAGAAAAATCCTTGGAATCTTTGAATCAAAAACATCAAATCATCTTTGGCTAGGTATGTGTAGATGCATCCTTTTTCATACTCTTATTCAAGTTATCAAACCATCTTGTTTAGCTAGGTATATGTAGATGCATCCTTCTTCATATGCTTGGCTAAATTATCATCTTATTTGAATAGGTGTGGGTAGATGCATCCTTCTCCCTACACTTATTCAAATTATCATCCTTTGAGAAAATCTACCCCTTAGACAATCATCCAACATCTTAGGGCCTATTTGTTCAAAACAAAGCAAACCCAAAATCAAATAAAAGTCAATTCAAAATTCAAAAACAAATCCAAAAGTCCTAAAAAATCTAGCATCCCCTCAAGATTTCTCAAAAGTTCAAACATCCACATCATCCATCTTTTACATCATCCCCATCATATCAATTTTTATCCTTGAAAAACATCCTAAATTTTCTCTTTTTGTGCTTAAGATTAGATCAATCCAACGAATTAGAGATTCATCTCCTATATTCTTGAAAATTGATCCCTATTTTATGGTGCAAACTAGATCTCAACACAACAAGAACATGGAAGCCAACAAAGAAACATCCACTACAAGTGATCTAAGTCAAACAAATTTTGAAACAAATCCCGTTGAATCAAGTAATCCTCTAATCAAATTTCCTACATCATCACAAAACCCTCAAGAGGAAGTAGAGGATCTTACCAATAATCCCTTTGGAATGTCACATGAGGAAATCACCAAAATGATTCAAAATCCAGAGAACCATAAGATTATCAATATCATGATGAGACTCAACCCTTCACTATACATGCTTGAATTAGCAAAAGAAGGGGATAAACTACCTTCTAATTTTAATGTGAGCTCTATAGTGGAACCATCCTTGGAGGTCATGCCTCCAATTTCATCCACACTCCCCATCTCATCTAAACCCCCATCCCAAAGTATCACTCAAAACATCCTACAATTCACATAATCCATTGCTACAACTTGACCTAGTGTTAATAAGGGAAGCACATTTCTTAATGCCTTACAAAAACACCCCCTTGTCAATAATCAAGACTTGGATGCAAACACCATACCCAAAAATCCATTACATACGTATGTCCCTCTCACTTTCCATGATCCCTCCATCATCATCTTCCTTTCATGCAACACCCCAAACCTCTCTCCCCATAACCTTGCAAGGAGAAGGTGACATGTTCAAACTAGGGGGAATTTTTGACACTACGTTGTTTCCTCAAGAGATCACATCCCTCATGTTTTCACCATTTCCACCATTTCCATCATCATCCACACCACTTCTTGGCTTAGGGCTTCCCCCTTTACCAAATATCAATCAAAATCAAACCAACATCCTGAACATCAATCAAAGCATCACGCCAAACACTCAAAACTTGTCATCGACATCGTAACAACAAATGACAACCACCCCAATAACACATACCACCACCATCACATCATCAACCACCCCCCTAACATCTCAAAACATGGTCTCTCAAGGACCAACCAATTCGATCACACCATCTACCAATCAAACCCCAATCACCAACACGACAACACCTCTCACCACCACAACAAGCACTATTCTGAATCCACCACCACCACCACCAAGCTCCAATACATCAAGCCAATACAGTATGGCGTTGCAAGCTACTAATCAAAAGGAATTCTTGCAAGTACAAAAACAACAAGCCATGCAATTAGCTACTCAACAAGCCGCACAACTAGCTACTTAACAAGTTGCACAACTAGCTACTCAACAAGCCACACAACTAGCTACTTAACAAGCTGCACAACTCGCTGCTCAAGCTGGTCAAGTTTCCCAAGTTGCATTACAAGCATAACAGGCTGCCTGATCCCAAATCTTATTGCAACAAAAACAACAACAAGCCGCACAAGCACAAGCTCAAGCTCAAGCTTAGGCTCAAGCTCAGGCACGAGCTCAAGCACAACAGGTTGCTCAAGCCCAATATCAAGCACAACAAGCACAAACACAAGCACAGTATCTTGCACAACAACATGCAACACAACAACAAGAATATCAACAAATGCTAAAGCAATATCAAGAATAGTAGGAATAATCCCAATTAGTAGCTCAACAACAAGTGTTGTTGGCACAACAACAAAAATAGGCTCAGCAACAGGAAATCCTGGAACAACAGCAACAAGACCAATAACAAGCATTGTTGATACAATAACAAGTACAAGCATACATGGCTCGGCAGAATGTGCAAATACCACCAATCAACACATAAACCAATCTACCCACCCCATCAACAAACGAAGCACCTTAGAACGCTTTCATCCCACCTCCTAATCCACAAAATGATGTCGCAACACAAATCAAATTACTCTCACAACAAGTGCTCGATCTTCAATCAAGGTTAACCATGAAAACATCTAGTAAGTTGTGTCCTTATCCATTCGACAAGAGCCTTGTGATGAAACCATTCCCAAATGGATTTGAGATCCCCAAATTTGACAAATACAGTGGGATAGGAAACCCTGAAGATCACATTAGGTAATTCCAAGTTCATTGCATGAAGTTGCATATGATGATACCTATTTGATGCGGCTATTTCCTAGAAGTTTGGCTGGCCATGCTATGGAATGGTTCTCTCACCTACCTCCAGACATCAAAATGTTCTAAGAAATCATAGACTCATTCATTAAAAACTATGCATGCAATATCACCATAGATGTCAGTCTAGAGGAACTATCGGCTCTGAAACAAGGTAAGAATGAATCATTTGCTTCATTCCTACAATGATGGTGATTCAAGGCCAATCAAAGAAAATGGGTCATGCCCAAAGAAAAACAAGTGTGCACTATCATATCCAACCTTGATAGCCTCTTGGCATTCCACCTCAAAGTTCTAGGGATCACCACGTACAATCAGTTGATTTCCAAGGCGCTTAGCATCGAACGAGCCCTTATGACACAACCTGGAGGATCAACTTCATATCCCAAACAATAAACAATCACCCATCTACAAACTATAATGACAAACCTCGCACATGGGCAAGAAACAAAAATGTTACCAATGATGGTGTTTTTGATGCCAAAGTTGTCATCAATGCCCCTCGAAAAAACACACCCGCACAACAACAAATCAAAAACCATCATCAAAACAACCATCTATTGAACACAACAACACAACAACCAAACAATCAAGTGATCAATAACGTCAACGATCAAAGGGAAACATCCTAGAGAAACAAGAACTTCACCAAGCAGAAGTACACCACCCTTGGGGAACCACTTGAAGTCATCATGAAGAAACTGATAAACGAAAACCTCATCAAGGCTCCCACCTATGAGAACTACCAAGAACCAAATGTAAAACCTCATTGGTATAATGAAAATCAGCTCTGCGACTTCCACACAATCAAAGGGAACACCACTAACAGTTGCATGAGGTTAAAAAACCTATTCCAAGACCTCATTGATCAAAGACTCATAAATGTGGAACAACCAACAGGGAATCAGAATCTCAAAATATACATGAATCTGATGCCTAACCATAGCAATAAAGGGAACAATAACACTGATAAGGGGAAAGGAACAATCAAGAATGTGAATCATGTGTACGACCATGTCATTGCATGCCTGGATGACTATTGCACTACCATCACCATCAAAGGAGCTCATACTGATTGTGGAGTCACCACAAGAGGCAGAAAAATTACCATCACAGGATCATTCTAGCCAAATAGAGTACCTGCACCTAGATTTGTTCCCAATGGTTACAATTTCCTTGATTAGCTAAAAAGAACCCCAACACAAATCTCCATCATGGAGTTATTAAAAATCTCATCCACTCACAAGAAAATCCTTGAGGAAGCATTGGCTTCATCCACTGTCCCCATAGATCTTGATGCGGAACAATTCCAAGCTATGGTCGGAAACATCATTACCCCAAATCTCCTTACATTCTCCGACCAATATTTTACCACTCAACCATCTCATAACTATGCACTGCATTTAGAGGTTATAGTGCAAAAAAATAAAGTCAAGCGAGTCTTGGTGGATGGAGGTGCAGGATTGAACATTTGTTCCCTCAAGCTAACTAAGAATGTGAAAATCTCATAGGATTCCATCGACAAAGGAAAAGGTATTAAGATCAGAGCATATGATGATCAAGAAAGAGTGTCCTAAGGCACAATCCAAAACCCTATTCAAGTAAGGCCAGCTATCATGGAAACCACCTAGGTATGTGTAGGATCATGCTGGGCCAAAAAGTGGCAATATGATGGGTATCTGGCTGACGACTATTTTTTTACCCAAAATTGATGAAATGAAAAGGGTTTTTAAAGGATATTCTCAGCTTTCCACCGATATAAATTATTCTTTACTTTGAATTTAATAAGTAATTATTATTCATTTTCTATTCAAATTACGACTAAAGTCCTGATTGATAGGATGATTGAAAAAACATCTTTAGCTTTCAAATGGTATCATATTTTTTGAATCCAAAGCATGCGTCACATTCTATGCTTCACATACTATAGGATTAAAAAAAGAAAAATTGAATTTCATGAAGTATTGACCAAGTTAAGGTGGTTAGACATATGATTTTTTTATATTTTTTAAAAATTTGTAATAAAAAATTCATAATTAATTATTCAAGTTTGGAAAAAAATTACAAAAATACATTGAGGCATGAGTCCTCTACTTATATCTAAAATATTATAAAAAAATATTATCATTTTATTATGGTTAGGTAACGATAGACACCTTACTTCATTTTTCCTCAAATTTAAGTGCCAATGCTACTGAAATTTCCAAATTCCTTTCACTCAAATAGATTTTTATTTTAAAAACCTAGTATTTTAGAAACTACATTCAATTTTCTACAGATCTCTATTGTTACATATTTTGAAATAATATAGATAACTTATTCAATTTTTTACGTCAAGTTTCCTAACTCTGATTTTTTTGAATTTTTTGCCACTTAAGGGCCTATTTTTTCCATGATGATCCTACACATACCCACTTGTCAAGTCCTAGATCTTGACTTGCCTTATAGCATTCTCCTAGGACGTCCATGGATCCATGCAATGCAAGTAGTAGCATCAACCTTCCATCAATGTGTCAAATTCACATATGAAGGACAAGAGGTCACCATCCATGGAGATCTTGAACCATTCTCCTACTGTAAAAACCTTGAGGAAAAATACTACAAAATACCTCAAGTACCTAAAAATTATGAAGGCCCATCAACATCATACATTGATCCAGCCACTCTTGCCTCCACTTCTACGACAGAGACACCCGCCATTCCCGCCATCCCCACCATCTCTGATATCAAACTCATCATCCAAGAAAGTGGTTGTGGAAACTATATGATTCCCAAAAATGCCCTTGTAGTATGAGAGTTACCACAATCTCCTAGATCATGAGGACATCTGCAATCAAATCAAGCCTCCACTTCCCAAACATCTCCTGAATGTCCCAACTTTAGAAGTTGGGGGGATCTCAGCCGAGAAGTAATAGAGGAGGACCCATCTAATCTCCTATATCAAGATGATAGACCAACAACTAATCTACCAATGGATGATAGAAGTAAAGGTTTGCAAATGATGCTCGCAATGGGCTATGATAGAAACTAGAAACTGGGGAAAAATGACAATGGGCTTATAATACCCCTCATTCCTGAGACGCGAATGAGAAATCTTGGCCTCGAATGTTCCCCTCTGAGTATAACCATACGTGGACGAGGTCCCCCAATTAAAGTAGTCAACACTCCCCATGAACCAACACCAGCTGAACTTCGCTTACCTGTATCCACTGGCCATGCCTTAGATAATTTCACTTTTGACATAAATGATGTCTATAGTAGTAGTGATGATGAGGATCCCATAACCAACGTACCCAGGCTCTTTGAGGATACCACCCTTCTCATGATTAGAACCCTATCTTATGAGTCTGAAAACCAAAACCATGAAATCCGTGTAGTCTTCCCACAACTCATCAATTATGACCAAGGAGGACTGCGAATTTTGAACACATTCGAAAACGATGAGGCACTCTCAGAATTTATGGGACTACGAGATAATATTCTATGTGGGGATCACAAAGGAGAATTTATCATCGAGCTAGATACACATGCCTATTATGGGGAAATGATTGAATCCCTCAGTCGCAAAAGTGAGAAATTAAGAATAATATCTAAGTCCTTGAGTGAAAACCACACTGTGGCACTCTTTGACCTAAGAAAGGAAAAAATAAAGGATGCATCCAACGGTGAAAAATTCTCTAAGGCACCTGAGGATGGGGGATTCAATATTCCTTTTAGAGCTCTTCATCAGGAAAAATCAACAGTCCTAGTAGAAAAATGCAATCCAGTTAATCTAGGAACAAAGGAGACCCCGCACATCACATTCTATGTGGAGTCATTACTATCAGAGGAACAAGAGCTCCTAGCATCCTTCTTGAGAGAAAGACAAGTTAATTTTGCATGGAGCTATGCTGACATGCCAAGGCTCGATCCAGAAATTGTAGTTCATCTAGCCGTGTACCCTAAAGAAAAGCTTGTCCAAGAAAAACTTAGGAAAATGCACCCTTAGATCGCCTTACTAGTCAAAATGGAACTAGGGTAAACCCACAAAAGTGGTTTACAATTTGAGTGAGGAAGGAAAACTCACAAAACTAACCCCAAGGCAAAAAATGTGATTTTGGGGGTTTGTACAAACCTACTAGTTTGAGTGAACCCATTTGAATCTTGCCCACCAAAAAAACCAAAAAAAATGCATTAGGAAGGGTGGTTTGCTCGAAATCCTAGGGGTTCGTACGAACCCCCCTTATCCCTCATTCCCCCTTGAAACACACAAAAAGACCTAATTTTTTTCACTTCAGAGCTTGGTTTGAACATGAAAATGGCAAAGACTTCACAAACCCAATTAGAAGCAGGTATTCCTTAGAACAAGCTATCCAATGAATATAATTTTAATATGTTTTGGTTTTATTATGTATTTGTTTTTTTAGTTTTATTAAACATAGGTTTTTCACTGAAAATGAAGGTCTCTATTTTGCACATGTGGAAAAATAGTATATTATCAAAAAAAATTGAAAAATTTGAGTGCACTAGATATTGAAGTCCTTGATCCAACAAAAAAAAAATTGAATTTCAATATATACAAAAAAGTTACATCGCTATAATGGTCAACCTTTGAATTGTAATTGGTTTGACTTTGAAACTTGATTAAAGAAAAAATATTCAATAAAAAACTATCTAACCAAGTGGAAGCACTAGATATCAGAGTTACAAATCTAAATTTGAAAGAATTAGAATTTTATCCTTCATGGAAAAAGAGTTATGCATTATATGATGTGCATCACCTTTTAAAAATGTTGTTTTATGAAAATAACTAGTTTTTGAGGGAGATGGAAAAAAAAGTGCAATTTGATTCCAAAATTTTTGAAAAAAATATGTTTAGAATCTATAGACAAAATGTGAAGAAACTCTAGTTTGCACTATCTTCAAATTCCTCATGGTTTAGCCGCTATAGGTTCCTGAAAGTGAAGATTTAGTTAAAAAAATTATTTTAGTATCTAGCTTGGCTAAAAATTGTAAACCATTATTGTGGGATCACCCACTAAAGAAACTATTAGACGCAGGATTCATTCGACCAATAGACTATACAGAATGGGTGTCAAACCTAGTTCCTGTCTCAAAACCTGATGGGGGCATCAAAATCTGTATAGATTTTAGGGACTTGAACAAAGGATGTCCAAAAGATGATTTCCCATTGCCCAACATTGACATGATCGTAGACATGACGACGGGACACGAAATGCTTTCCCTTATGGATGGTTTCTCAGGATACAACCAAATAATGATTTCTAAAGAAGACCAACACAAAACAGCCTTCACTTGTCCATGGGGGACTTAATATTGGAATATGATGCCATTCGGCTTGAAGAACGCAGGAGCAACATACCAAAGAGCCATGACGTTAATCCTCCATGACATGATCCATAAAACTATCAAAGATTATGTCGATGACATATTAGCCAAATCCAAAAAAAGGAAGGATCACATAGCAACCTTAAGTGCCATTTTTGACAGGCTAGAGGAATATAAGGCCCAATTAAATCCAAAGAAGTGCATCTTTGAGGTACGATCATGAAATTTTCCTAGGGTGCATAATGTCAATGAGAGGTATCAAGGTAGAACTTGCTAAGGTAAAATAAATCCTTGAGATGGAGGCAACCAAAACATTGAAACAATTAAGAGGTCTCCATGGCAGGCTTCAGTCCATTTGAAGATTCATAGCACAGCTGGCAGATAAAAAAATACATACTCTCACCTAATTCATAAGGGAGTAGCATACAAGTGGGATAAGAAGTGTGAAGAATCATTCAATAAGATCAAAGAATATCTCCTTACACCACCAGTCCTCATGCCACCGATCCCAAGAAAGCCATTAATTCTCTATGTTAGCAATAGCAGTAGCCCTCAATTCTTTTCTAGCTCAACACAACAAAAATGCGACTGAAAGGGCCATTTATTATATCAATAGAACAATGGTTGGGCATGAGTTAAATTTCATTCATTAGGAAAGCATTTCTAGCAGTAGTGTTTGCTTAACAAAAATTTAGACATTACATGCTGGCACACAAAATAAAACTCATCGCCAAGATTGATCTCCTCAAGTATTTACTATCAAAGGAAATTCTCATTGGAAGGATGGCCAAATGGAACATGATACTATTAGAGTATGAAATTGAATATGTGGAGTGGAAATAAATTAAAGACCAAGTCATTGCAGATCAGCTTGCAGAAGCACCAATCTATTCAGAGAATCCTCTCATCTCAAAGTTTCCAAATGAATCCATCTTCAATCTCAACATAGCCGACAACTGGAAACTTTACTTTGATGGCTCATACACGCAACATGGATCAGGAGCCAGTATTTTCTTCATCACCCCACATGGGGATTGCATACCTAGATCATATAAATTGGCATTCCCCTACACCAACAATATTGCAGAATACGAGGCTTTAACTATAGGTCTCAGAATAGCAATACAATGCACATCATGGCCCTCAGAGTATATAGAGACTCCCATTTGATAATAAATCAAGTGAATGGTGAATACCAAACTAAGGATGATAAACTAGTGGAGACTCTCAAAGAATCCTTCATCAAGATCACATTCGAGCAAATTCCTAGATAAAACAATAGAGTTGCAAATGCCATGGAAAAAAATTGATCCTTACTAGAAATCCCCCACAATGTCCTAAAACATGAATTCTTGGTAGAGCAGCTTCTCATGCCCACATTCAAGGTACTAGAGTCAGAATTTTTGTGCAAAATCGTTGGTCTTGGAGATCCCTGGTACCACAACATTTATACCTACCTATGAATAGGTTTTTTACCTACTGACTTACCCTCAAGCTTAAAAAGAACTTTTATTAAAAAATCCTTTAGGTTTGTCCTCCTAGGAAATACCTTATACCATAGAAGCATAGAGGGAACCTTATTACGCTGCCTTAATACCGATGAAGCCTTGACTGCTTTAACTGAGGTGCATAACAGGATTTGTAGTTCGCACTCGAGTGGAATGACCTTGGCTGAGAAGCTGCTGAGGACGGGGTATTATTGGACCGCAATGGAAAGAGAGGAACACGACTACATCAGCAGGTGTCTACAATGTCAACAACATGGGGACCTCATCCATGCTCCAACTCAAGAGCTCCATCCTATTGTTATACCATGGCCCTTCTCACAATGGGGCTCGATCTCATCAAAAAAATCACTCCCACTTCATCTAATGGCCATAAGTTCATCATAACTGCCACTAAGTACTTTACCAAGTGGGTCGAAGCCATACCAATGACCTACATAACGGGGAAGTAGATATCAAAGTTCATCCTAAACTATCTCATATTTCGATATGGTGTTCCCAAAGCTATTATCTCAGATAATGGGACACCATTCAAGAATCACGATGTTCGTAACCTTTGTGAAAAATTCAAAATTCAAAATCCAACATCTCCACCCCATATTATCCCCAAGGCAATGGCCAAGCAGAAGCCACAAATAAAACCATTTTGAAAATCCTTAAGAAAATAGTCAATGATGCGGGTCATGACTGGCATCTACAGCTAAATCCCACCCTCTGGGCCTATCGAACTAGCATCTTCACACCCACTGGGGCCACCCCATTCTCCCTAGTCTACGGATCAAAATTCATACTCCCCATTGAGATCAAGCTCCTGTCACTAAGAATTTCACTGCAAAACCTCATCACAGATGAAAAATATCAAGTATCAAGACTGAATGAGCTAGAGCTACTGGATGAGTAGCATATAGATGCTTTAAATCATTTGCAAGTCTATCAGAACAGACTCAAGAGTTGATATAACAAGAAAATCAGAAGCAAGACTTTCCAAGTTGGAGAACTGGTACTAAAGCAGAATCAGAACATCCTAAATCCAAACAGCAAAGGAAAATTTGAACCCAATTGGTTAGGACATTTGTTATCACAACAAGCTATAAGTCAGGGGCATATCAGTTATCAACACCCAAAGGGGAACCTCTGCAAGATCCCATGAATATCTCCCATCTCAAAAAAATTTATGCCTAATCTTTCAAGGTATAGAACCCAAAAAATCAAAAATAATCAAAATGGTTACCTTTGGCGAAAACTCCAAAGAACAAAGCGCTTTGGTGACAAATAAAAATCAAAAGCAAAACCCAAAAAATAGTGCCAAAAAAAAAAATAGTAAAGAAAAAATCAACCTCTAGTGAAAACCCACTTCGTGGCACTTCAAAAGTACCTGTAAAATGGCAAATGTGTGCCTTGTGTAAATAAGCACTTTCCATCCACCTGGATCTTTATGGCTTGTTCGGCATCATCCATCCATTACGTTCCCACCATCCATCGCATTCAGGTCTCCATCCATCACTCATCCATCTACATCTGCATCATAGCTTGGTCTTGTGTTTGCATCATGATCCTTCCTAGTACTACTCGGCATTCCATTCTCGCTACCTATTTTGTCCCGGGACTTTATCGAAGTGGTCTATCAGATCACGTCCGGGGGCAGCTGCCTCAATGGATCGGGATCCGCAGTACCTTGAGACCGCAAACAAAAACCAAACACGGAAATCAAAAATGTTTAATGTAAAATCTAAAAAATCAAAACACTGTAAAAAATCCAAAAATCCCAAAAACATTCAAACATATCAAAATCCCAAAATAGGTCAAAAAGTCAAAAAGTTAGAAAATAGAGTTGTCTTGTCAAACTATGGGTATCTGAGCCTTGAATGTAGGCAAGGTTGATCTTTGATCATCCCCTGAGACACTTAGGTTAGTCCTTTAGGAGTCCATCATAATAAACTGACATTTCATCATGCATATCTTCATTTGTAAATCGGTCAAGTTGTCAGTCGAACTACGTGGTCTCTATGTGTATAACTTAGGCAAGGATAATATGTTGATCAGCCCATGAGGCCCCTAGGATAGGTCCTTAGGTTAGTCTCTTGGTCAAAATCTCAAAAAACCCCAAAACATTAGAAAATCCAAAAATCAAAACATTTATAAAATCTCAAAAAATACCAAAAATAGCCTCAACATTTCAAAACTCCAAAAACATCCAAATATTTGAAAAAATCCATCCATCTCATTTCACTTTCACCCACAATAAACATCACTCATAATAAATGATCCTCATCCTCAACCTTTGGTAAAACAGTTAGAAACAAGTCTAGTAGGTTAAAAACTGAAAAACTCAAAACGTCAAAATCTCAAAATCTAGGCTAGTAAGTAAGCAAGTTGGTCAACTCTTTGTGTCAATAGCCTATCATCCAATTGGTCCCATATCAAATCATTTGATATCATCATTTCCTAGGATGCATCCTTCCTACAATGGACATCAACATCATACATCACCATAGTTTAGTCTTGGCTAGTGGTATTGAAGAACATCAGCTTGTTTATTTACTATATATTTGTCTTTTGATTTATCTTATTATGCTCATTCCAAGGACCTCTCAATGATGTCCCCAATGAAGGGATTTAGAGAGATAGGAATGGTGCAATGATCATTATCTTTTTATCTATTGTACTTGTTGGAATTTCTTGTAATATAACTCGGCGCATACTTGCTTTATTTAGTATGTATGGAGGGTGTTATAAATATCTTTTTGTTTGGTCTGAGATGTGTGAAATACCTAAAGTGCATCCTAGTAAAGCTTTTGTATGTCAAGTGTGAACAAGGATACTCCTATCTGATTGTCGAGTCAAAGTCCATCACACTAGATACAATGTCATTCTAGTTCTTAATACCTTGATGCATTCTAGTTATCAAACATAAGATAATTGGCCCTTTGAAAATCCCAACTCCATGACATATATTCATCAACATCATCTTTTTTCTTGTTGAAATCTCTTCTTTCTTTCATTCCTTCTTGCTTTTCATGCTAACAAGGTACTATGACAGTTAATCATTTATCACTAAGAATGTATTCATTTTGCATCCATAAATCATCAGCACAACACATATCATATAGAAATATTGATCATCTCATATGCATATAATATAGATTTGTTATTCTAAGCATCTCATAATCATAACATCACATACACATTTTTATATAACCATCTCTTACGTAATTACAAAAAACATAAATAATCCATCACATCATCCACGACATAATCATATAACCACCATCGCATCACATAAATAGGTTAGGCATTTGCATCCATTTACATAAAGAATACATCATTATAAACATGCATATCATCCATCATCCATCCATATCATAATAAAACATCTCATAAATCACCACATTGCAATCATTTTACATAAACATTTCATAAATCACCCCATATCATTATAATAATCCAGTGCATAATTAAACAAAGTATAAACAGTCCATTGCATTAAGTGCATACATCCATCCATAATCATATAAAACATCTCATAAAAGCATTCATTATGCCAACACATATACATCATCATCTCCATACCATTTGGCATAACACATCATTTCATGTATAACATCACATCAAATCATTATATAACCTTGTCATAAATACATATCATACATGGAAAATCACATGCATTCATCATTGCATAGCCACATATCATGCTCACTGCATTCGCATCATCATGACCATCATAATAGAAAAAAATATCGAAAAAGAAATCATTTCATAAATCATCACATTTACATCAACATACAAAAATCATCATATAGATTGCACCATCACAAAAGCATACATAAAAAGGTACAACAAGAGAAATGTACCATCACCCATATCACATATGATATAAATCCATTATATCCATAATAATCACAAATGCATATCACATGAGGCATA
>VDFB02026320.1:54817631-54893299 GCA_007258455.2 Sequoia sempervirens | reverse complement strand
ATTTTTTGTTTTTTCCACTCTCTTTGTGTCATTCTTCTAGTTCTATGTGTGTTTGGGGGATGATGACAATTTTGAGCTCTCTAAAAACATTGTAGTAACAAACATACTAATCCCAAATCCATAGATCCCTTACGTGTTTGGTGTTTTCATTTTGGAGGCAACCCCTCTCTTTTCTTTTTCTCTTACATGATGTAGCTTTACTTGGAAACATATGACTTGGCATAGGGATTTCTAAGTTAGCTCTCATGTATTTTTTGTTTTCATTTATTATTTTCTACTTTAAAGTAATTACTCATAGTATGGTGCTTACCACCTTTAAAGTGAGGGCATAAGTTGGCATTCTCTTACATTTCTTTTCATGGTTCTGTGTAGTTTTCTTTATTTCATATCAGACACCCAAATTTGATCAAGCCCATATGATCAAATTTACCTCTTTATTCATCAATTCGTTTAATATTAATTTATTTAATTAATATTACACTCCCACATAAGATTCTTAAAGTATTTAATTTAACAATTAAACATTTTATCCTGTAATTTTCCTTCCTAAATTAAATACACCAATTTATTTAATTTAGTCATTTTAATTTTTTGAATTAAAATCAATTCTTAAAATTCCTCTTCTTTCTCTCCTTGTCACATCCTCCATAATCCATCTCTAATTTGATTAATTTAATTAATTCATAATTAGGTGTGTGCATCCTTCTAATCAAGGATTAATGTCACATCCCTCCTACATTTTCCAATTTGTCTCTAATCTTCCATTAATTATCATAATCAAGTATTTGCACAACTTTAATCAAAGTCATTAGCCACTTTAGCACCACTTTTTAAAGGAATCTTTCCATTTTCCTTTCTTGGCATTGACCTCTTTCTTATGGATCCACTCCTCTGTGCGGTCGCCTGCCCTATTTCCCCTTCGCCCCCCTAATCCCCCCTTTCCTTCATTTTTTATGACTAACTGAAAACTACCCATTTTTCTATTCCACCCCGCCCACAAAACCCACATTTTACATTTTTCATTAACTATTTTAAAATGTTCTAAATGTTTAAAATACACAAGAGGGTTTTTATTACTCACTTGGCGGGGCACCACGAAGTGGGTATGGCATCTCCATAGCTTGTCCGCTTGGTGAATGATCTCTGAATCATAATCCTGCGACATAGTTGCTCCTTCTCCTCTCCCTCTTCTCTCCTTTCCTCTCAACTGCTACAGTAACAATGAGACAAGGTAATTCTTCAAATTACCTTTTAACCCTTCTTTTCCCCCCTCATTTTTAAAAAAAAGTATTTTTTACCTTTTATTTAATTTTTTTCCTCCCCCATTAATCCCCTTCTTTCCTAGAGCCGCCATTTGCAAACCATGCGTGCAATCGACTCCGTTCAAAAGTCAAAACTGCTTAATTTTTTGAGCTCTCTCCAATGGTGTCTTCCATTTCTTTCTATTGAGAAGTCATCCGGGGCCCCCTTTTTCTTCCCCAATCGCCCTCTCAAGGGGGCATACCCTATCATTTTCCCTCCATCTCTTTGTGATAGTCACTGGGGCATCCCTATCCTTTTTCCTCTGCTTGGGCAGCTCATTCAACCTCTTTCATACTGGGGCATCAGACCCTACCACTTTCTTCATCGACATTTTTTTCAAACACATATTCTAATAATATTTCAAGAGGGGCAAATATAGACACCCAAATTTGATCACTCTCATATGATCAAATTCTACTTTTATTCATCCATTCTCACAATATTAATTTATTTTAATTAATATTACACTTCCCACATAAGATTCTTGAAGCATTTAATTTAACAATTAAAACACTTTATTCAGGTACCTTTCCTCTTCTTTAAATTAAATAAATACACCAATTTATTTAATTTAGTAATTTTAATCTTTTGGAATTAAAACCAATTTAAAATTCTTTCTTTTCTCTCTCCTTGTCACATCCTCCATAATCCATCTCTAATTTGGATTAATTTAATTAATTCATAATTAGGATGTACATCCTCTTAATCAAGGATTAATGTCACATCCTCCTACATTTGCCACTTGTCTTTAATCTTCCATTAATTATTATAATCAAGTATTTGCACAACCTTAATCAAAGTCATTAGCCATTTTAGTACCACTTTTTAGTCAATCCTTCCATTTTCCTTTCTTGGCATTGACCCTCTTTCCTTTGTGAATTTTTAATTCACTTGTATTCATCCTAGGTTTCTCTCCTCCCCATGTGAATTTTTAATTCATATTTTATCTTTCCAAGGCTTCTAGAATATTTGACTTGTCACCTCATGCACATGTAACCAATTCCCACCTTTTTGGAGACCCTCTCTTATCCATTATATTCTCCTATGAATGTGAATTTTTAATTCACATTTATTTCTCCAAACTTTCACTTCTCTCTCTTTTCCCATGGAGATTTTTGAGAAATTCCAAAATTCATCAAATGTCATTTTCACTTGGGGATAAGAAGTTCTTTTTTAGGAAATATTCTCACTCCCCAAGGTACTTGGAAGGTACTTGTCCTTCCTCCACATCATGTACCTCCCTTCCACATCACCTACACATCATCCTACCTTTATCCACTTCACATTCCACATGTCAAAATGTGAGGGCTTGTGAGTCCTCAACTCACCTTAGCCCTTCATCTTGACTTTTTTGGATAAATCTCAACCATTGAATTCTCTAGAGAATTCAAGTTTCTCTATAGATACCCCCTCCTCTAAGGAATTTCTAACACTTAGCCATTTTGCAATTAAATGCTGCCATTTTGTGCACTCATCTAGCCATCAATTTCATATATTTGCATTTGCATTCAAGCACATAGTCAAGTCTTTCACTTAGTTGTATCAAGAGCCATCAAGGAGCATACAAACCAAATCAAAATCAAGGGCCAACCAAGGAATTCAGCTGCAAAAGGGAGGTATATCTATTTAGCATCATTTTACACTTTTCCTCTTTGCATTTACAAATTTCTTAGGCTAATCTTGAGGTGTTTCTTTATGTTTTTCCATTGCATTTTAGTTGCTTAGAATAGGTTAAACATTTGGTTATCACACATTATACCCATCAAATCTAGGCATCTTCTTATATACTTGAGCTGACATACTTTAAACTTTGTAATCAACCCATGACAAATCTAACTAAGTGTACAATGGGTCAAAGGAATTGAAAAATGGTGTAACAGTTTGACAAGTGGACATAGTTTGATGGTCTCTTAACCAGACTTGTTGAAATAGTTGGTGTCTTTCATCCATCTCTTTAAGCCTTCTTTCAAATATATCATTCCATTTTGGACTGAACCTAGGCTTATTAACTCTTGGGTTCTTGCACTTTGGGGTATTAGATGCTTGAATATTATTATACTTTTGACACTTCTTGACAAGACAAATCAAGGTGTTCACTAGTATAGCTACTTTATGATCCATGTATATTACAAATCAAGGCTCACTAATTGTGCATAAACATGAGCATGACCAAATGAAAGATTATTATGACAATTGTTGACATGCTAGTAACCTGGGCTTGAATCATATGACATTACAAATGGATGGAAACCCCTAAGATACAAAAATTCATTCTAACCATCTACACTAGAGAAATCTGAGCACTAGACAAAATTCTTTCAGTGGGACTGCAATTACATTCAATAGATCTAGCAAATGGAAGTGTGCAAACTTAAATCTACTATCCTTTCCCTCTATATGTGCTAAATCACTAAATAGGGAAGCAAAATTTTCTCCTAAAATGTTCAAATATGGTCTTCATACAAGAGTTTCTTGAAAACCAAAGGTGAAGAATACCTGGAAACATTGCAGCTACTGCAAATTGTTCTCAAAATATTGCAGATCTGGAACTGTATTCACATCTTCAACAAGTTCTTCTTGATAGAGTCGTCGCCTCTCTTTGTAGAGGACTGAACTTCAAACAACATGAAGTTCCTTCACATGTGAAATTCTTTCTAAGTTCCTTCCACCAGCAGAGCACCAAAAATTATGAAATCTTTCAGGTTCTACAAAAAATTCTTTCTCCAGGCTTGAAATTCTTCAATATTTGAACTAAATTTCAGAATGGAAAATAGCTGACTCTATGTAAATGATATAACTATGCTTCTTAATATCTTGCAACTAGAAATTCTGAATTATCCCCAATAGAGTCACCATTCTGTTGGTTCTCCAAATTGAACTAGACCAATTTAATCCTATAGACTAGCCACTTTCTAATGATCAGATTCAATGGGGGATTTGGCCAACTGACAAGATTCAATCAAAGATTGAAATCTTCTACACTTCTAGTCTGCAGGACCAAGGTGGGTCAACCTACACAATGCCTAAAACTTAATTCAACCATACACACTAACATTAATGTTTTATAGCAGATAATTCGCAACAAAATACACTAAGGAAAGCATTAACAAGCTCAAATCTAGCTACATTCTTGGTATATCAATACTAACTCAGCAATTGGGAAGCAGGACAACACCAAACCATAACCAACAACAGGATTAAGAATGATTTTGAAATTATAAACTATTTCTGAGATGCACTAAGCTGCAAGATAAATTAGTACCTAATTCTGGGCCATGGAGTCAAACACATAAGATGAATTCATCAACAAATGACATTCAACCAGCGGATTTAAATTGTTAATGCCTTGCATCAACTGTTAGTGTCTTACACCAATAATCCTCTCCTGTTATCAATCAAATTTTGCTTACCAAATCCAACTTACACACTTCAATCATAATCATCTACTCAAAGCATTTTAACCATTTCATTGAAATAGAACAATGAATAGACAAAACAATCTCATGAAATTGAGATGCCAAACTCAAAGATACTTGGTATTATTGAATTCAAATGACTAAAAATATACAAGTATGGAGATAGTTTGAAGACATTCATGAATGTGCAAACACTTTCATGATTTATTTGCATAAACTGGTTGTATTTGCTCATGAAATCTACATTTACATCTTATAGACACAAGATGACTTAGACTTAACAGTTTCCATCTACCCAGCCCCATACAAAACCTCATAATTCTCATCAAATGAGAAAGGAAGAGAATAAAAAGGAGAACAAAAAGCTCCAGAAGAAGCCCTAAAACTGATCTGGAGATGCCATCTAGAAACCTCTTCATCGTTGATCAATAGAATGCAAAGCACCTCTCCTCTCTTTGCAATAGACTTTTCCTCCCAATCTACCTTTGTTGTGTGTTTTTCTTCAACATAAAATATCTCCATGTGATGAAATTCCACCATTTTACTCTGCTATGTAAAATGCCTTCCTTCCCATGAAAATCCTTTTTTTTGTTCTTTGTTGCACATTATCTTTATTCACCAACTTGTTTATAAAGTGAATAAATTCACTTTATCAAATAACCCGTGCAAACTTTATCTTGCTCTTTATTTCTATTGCTACACATTATTCTTTAAATATTCAATTTAAAACATTCACTTAGGAGTGAAATACTTGCCTGCACATGCACCTCTATTTTATTTTACACCTATGTGTAAAATATTTACTTTATTAACTTGGGAAAATAGAAACTTTACCCGTGCATCCACCTGACCTTCACTGTAAATTTAAAAATATTTTTTCCCTTCATATTTTGTTTCACTTTATAGAAGTGAAAGCCCTTTATCATCGAGTGAATAAAATATTTCACCTCCCCTTTCACATTTAAAATATTCACCTACTCAAAGGCTCCAGCCAGGCCCACTTTACCCTTCTATTGATTTAATTTTCAGGCAACATTTGAATTTCTTTAAATGTTTCACTTTTGGAATTCTCACGGGCCATTAAAGAATTACCACTCCACATAATAAATATTAAACAATGTTTATTATAAATGCTACAACATTTCGTGCTTTCCATCTACCTAGGCCCACCTACCACATGGGATTATTTTACTAATCTCGCTGCCTTTTGCAGTGATGTCACCAAAATCCTACGAGGTAGTGGGGTGTGAAATTATCACCAGGCAACATTTAATATTTTGCACTTTATACCATGTGTCGTTAAAATTAAATGTGCCTCTTTACCTTGCATTGGGAAAATTATTAAAACTATACCTGTGCCTTCAAATTTTTTCCTTGGGACCCACCATATGATTTCCTCTCTCATCCATCCCACTAGATTATCAAACGAGCACTTTAAAGCGATGAGCTGGCGGGGGATGGCTACGATTTGGTTAGATCTTACCCTCATATCTTTTTCGTCAATCTCCATCTTGTTCCTCACTATTTCCCTAATCCTTCATTTCATGTGTTATGTTGCTCGAGCTCTGCAACTGGGGTTTCTCCTGTTTGGTGATGGCGTCTAGATCTCTATTTTACATTTTCCCTCTTGATATCTAATAGCACCTTCCTCCCTCATTTGGTGTGAAAGTTGCCTCATAACTGCCACTTTGTGGTGTCTTCAACCAGCAACAATAGCCCGTAGATGTGTTTGTTAGAAGTCTCTAAAGTCTTTAACACATTCATACTCTATTGATACCTTGTCATCCTCTGTTCATGCCCTATATCGGCCTCTTTCATAGTTACTTGAAAGCTTTCCATATGTTTCAATACATTCATTTGTGTACATTGGCCTTTTCTTCTCCATTGATTCCCACTCTTTGGTGCAACCTTTTGAACAAATTAATTTTGTAATCATTATGCTCTATGTTAGTGCATTCCATGAGATCACATTATTTGGGCTTCGATGAATATCCACATCCTTGCCTTAAGTCGCGTCATTGTTGCTCATGCTTCAAAGATTTACATTTTCTTGACATCTTTTGCATTTCGTTCAGTGCTTATCATGCAAAGATGACATTTCACTCCAGACTACATTTTGTTTGGAATCTTTCTCTAGGAAGCTACGCCAAGAGCTCAAGCAGAGCTTTTCTATCATTCATGTTCTAATGGAAGAAAATACCCCTGTTGACTAGTGTTCCATCTCCTGTTGCACGCCATGTAGTGGAGGTTTGAGCCTCTTTGTTCTTGTATTTGCTTGAAAATTTGAATAAGTTATCTATATTAATTCAAAAATATGTAAGAATAGAATCTGTAGCAAATTGAATGTAGTTTCTAAACTACTAGGATTTTAAAAAATCTATTTGGTAAAATTTGAAATTTTAATGCAATAGTACTTAAATTCGGAAAAATAAGAAGTAGGTGTCTGTCTAACCACCTAACCACAATAAAATGATAATAATATTTTTTATAATATTTTAGATATAAGTAGGGAACTCATGTCTGGATGTGATGCATATTTTTTATAATTTTTTCCAAGTAATTAATTAATTATGAATTTTTTATTACAACTTTTAAAAATATTAAAAGTCGTATGTCGACCACCTTAACTTGGTCAAAACTTCATGAAATTCATTTTTTTCTTTTTTAATCCTATAGTATGTGAAGCATAGAATGTGACACATGTTTTGGAGTTCAAAACTATGATGTTGTTTGAAAGCTATAGATATTTTTCAATCAAGCTTATCAATCAAGACTTGAGTCGTAATTAGGATAGAAAATGAATAATAATTATTTATTAAATTCAAAGTAAAGCATAATTTATATTGGTGGAAATCTAAGAATATCCTTTAAAAATCTTTTTCGTTTCATCAATTTTGGGTAAAAAAAAAAGTCGTCAGCCACTTACCCATCATATCGCCACTTTTTAGCCCATCATGATCCTGCACATACCCACATTTTGGTGCATAAGCTACGAGTTCAGGCTACCCATGTGCCATGGCATTCTAGACTAGATTCTACCTTGGTATTTTCAACATTTCATTTTGTCCATACCCTGCATCTGGTGACTCCATTCATTCAAAACATTTACTTGGAAGTTTCTAAGAGCTTTTAAAAGATTTCATTTGTGAAGGAAGCATTTGATGGCATTATTTTGTCCTCCACAAACTGCATTTACTCAAGAAATTAAAAAAAAACTTTTCATTACTACTCCCAGCACACCCTTCAATCTGCATTGTCATAGCATTTGCTTGAAAGTTACTCAGACTTCAATAGACTCCATTCACTAACCTACGCACACATTTGCTTTTATCAATTTTCGTTAAAGTTTCTATAGTACTTTCTACTATTCATTCTAGTGCATAGCATTTTCTCTATGGGTGCAGGATTTTTATGGTGAATACTAACGCCCCTCTTAAGATCATTTGATCTTCTTCTGACAATGGATAGCACCATAGAAATTTTCCAAACATTTGATATGAAGAGATTTCTTTGCAAACAATTCATCTTCTCTTAAATACCTGTTGTGAAAAGTAGTCGACATTCCACAAAGTTTAGATACTGCCAGATATGTGTGTAGAAATATTTCATATTCTTCAAATGTGTTTTGCCAATCCTTGATATACAACTTTATCAACAATTCTAGGGTAACCCATTAACCAAATCATTCACTTTACATTGCATAATTAATATGCCATTTCCCTGGTTCCTTACATGCTCTGGAGTTGCTACAATAGTCTAACAACTATTTCTTCATTTTTCATATAAAAGACATTTGTTTGAAAACATATAACCATGTATAAGTGTGTAACACTCTTTGAATTCTTTCCCTCATGGTGAGAAGCTAGTGTTGTAACTATGTCCCTTGGAAATTCAAGTGAAATATTGTATTTTCATAGTCACCATCATCCAATTGATGGAAGAATATATATCCTGAGATGTCTGGGAATTTCATCTATTTGCAAGACTCTATGTCTAGCTAGAAGTCCTAATATTGCATTCATAAGCAATGAATCAATATTTGAAATATGTGATCAATTATTACACTCACATAGTTGAATGCTATCTTCATGATTTTATCTTGTTTGATGCATTGTAAACTAGAGATCAATAGCCATTGATGATTCCCATACCTGATTTGATCATTGCAACATATACAACATCACAGTGCAAAGCATGTCGGCCTGTCGGGCCCAGGTTGTCCAACTAATTTATTTTTTATTTTCAAACAACTTTCATGCTCAAATCGATCAAACACAGCTTTTGAATGAATCTGGAGTGGAAATTTGAAATGGTTTCTCATCAAAATCTGCTTTTTGACATTTTTGCAAAAAATGCAAAACTGGCCCGGTGGGCTTTGGAATCACCTTTGAAAACTGGGCAAACGACCTCGTGGAGACATAAAAACTTGCAGGCATGTAGACATTTGGTCCAAGAATGCAATGAAACAAATAGCTCAGAAAAATGAATCACTAGGAAAAATTTATTAACTGTCAAATTTAGTTACTCGAACCTTCTGCAACAAACAATTGTTTTGAACCAATTAAAACTAATGAAATCACCTCATCGGAAAAATACCAAATCAACTCCTGGAGAGCTACCACTAGACACAGTAGTTCATTTAAGCACAATGAACTCGTGTACAAGAAGGATCAGCCTCAATCATCAATCTCCACAAAATACTGAAGGTCAAAGTTGACCTCTCTAAAAGGCTATTAGGAATGCAGGTGCAAAACTAAAGAAATTGCATTTGCTTTTGACCTGCTAAAAATATCAAATCAAGTCATGAGGCTCTGAAAACTAACATGTGAGCTCATCTTGGTATGGAGAATACAAATCAATAATCACTTTGGCATGACAATCAACCCATTACAAAATGCAAGCTCAAACGGGAGGCTCCTTTGCAAAACAGAAAGTTTGCAAACAACAGAAAAATGACAAAACCCTTTAGCTTCTCTTTGTGAAACCCTAACAAAACTCATCATAGGAATTTGAAAATTGATATGTACACTCACATAGGTCACATGAGTATATTTGCAAAGGCATTTTGCATGAAAATCATCAGCATCAAATTACGACCCTCTAAAGGAGGTCATTCAGGCAGATATATCAAGTGCACTTCTGAGAGTGCAGAGGAATTTTTTTGAAATGGGCATCTCAAATTTGGGAAATTTGAGAGTGCCAACACCACTAGGGGTCCTTGCTTGTCTTTTTCCCTTGTCAACCTTCTCCATTGGCTTCTCCAATGGTCCCTCGACATGTTCCATAAATCTTACACACAAAAGGTGCAGTAACTGCATTGACAAATCAAGAGGACAAATGTTTGTCAAATCATGCAAATTTAGTATTAATTGCATCGACATAATTTTAGAAGATCATAACATTCATCATCATTTACCATTTGAAGCTCATTTGAGCCATTTACTGAAATGTGGGTCCAGCAACATAGGTTTCTGCCATGCGAAAGCCGCCAAGATGAATGACATAGGGAACAATGTAGGGAAGAGGGAATCCCACAAACAACCACCCGATGCAACAAGGGTGGAGTCTGTGAGGTGGATGGGCACTTAATTGTGGCCATTAGGTGATGACCATGGAAGGACTGTCTCCCAGTGATGGTACCCTGCAGGAGTGAACCAACAAGGGTTTCATGAATTAACGATTTATTCATTAGGGAGAAAGTTTGTTTTAGTAGAGTGGAAAGCACAGGATTAGCGAGGTGGGCCACCTTGGCAGTCTCGACATTATTCGCGGCTCTGATGGAGTAGACTTCCACTTAATAGCCCTCAAGGGTTTTGATCCGCAAGGAGTATCATTGCTTTAACATCATTTAAATGTGAGGTCGAAGGGTTAAATGGCCATAGTTTTGCTCCACCAATTTGAATGACACTCGTATGGATGATTGTTAGCTTGGGCCCCACGTGATGCACCATGGAAATGGCATTGTTTGAAAAAATTAGGGTTTGGCTTATGGTGGTTTGGTGTTTAATAATTCATTTAACCTAAAAACCCTAGCCATTTTTATGAGTCATCAGTCAAAGCAGAAATCAAGTGCTTAAGTTGCGAACTAGGGAAGTGATTACAGTTCAATCCCCTAATGCTTCTTGTGCGCTCATAAATGCCTCCTCTTCCCTTCTTAGAATTTGAATATGGTTAGTGAAAATGGAAGGTGGGAGGGTTATATGTATAGACCATTTTTCCATTAATTAGGGTGTTAAATGTAGGTATAATCAAGGAACGGCAAGTGAGTAGGTGGACATGTGAAACCCACACCTATGGAGCACATTCGGCCAAGACCCAGAGGAAAATTTTGATGCAGAGCCACAACGGGACAGACGTCAATGGTCAACCACAGAGAATGGTGAAATGGAGACAACGGCCCACCCATAGAGATCCACAACCATGGACCCACAAGCGGCGAGGGATGGATGGCCTCTGATGGACAAAAGTCTGCAAGGCAATTCTTGTAAAAGTCCAAAACTTTATGAAATTTAGGTAGCTAATTTTGGTCAAGAGGTGTTTAATAATTTTAAGGCATATGACCAACTTAGGCTAAAAAAAGGGGCACACAAAATGAGGGAAAGGTGAAAATGACTGACAAAGTTGAAAAGGAAAAGAGGGGGTCCCCAGTCCAAACGGGGTATGTGTCCTATAGGCACAACAAGTACAAAGAAGCACTTGGAAACTTGAGAGAGCTTGAATGGAAGCCTAAAATGTTGAATAACATGAAATTTAGGCCTATTGAGACTCATTCGCCGTTCTAGGAAAATCGGTCCAGATCAGGGTTTTTGCACAAGGATAACTTTATGAAAAAAGGGTATATCCAAACTTGCAAAAATATCAAAAATAACCTAAACTAGGACTCATTCTCTAGAGCTAGCGAATGAGTTTTGTTATGGTTTTCTTGAGCTTCAAAGTTTGAATCTAGTCTTTAATGTCTGCTCTTTTTGTTCCTCTTTTTTTCCAAATCTGAAACTTTGATTTCAAGGCTATAGGTGACTTTTTAGTGAAGAGAGCAACCTTGTAAATGAGGGGACAATTCCAAAAACTTTTCTCAATCTTGTAACCTAATCTTTAAAGGTCCTTCATGCTCCAAGACACCTAGATCTACAATCGCACAAGAGAGAGAGAGAGAGAAAGAGAGAAAGTGTTGATTTTAGGGAATAGGGGTTTGCCTTGGTCAAACCCCATTTAGGTAATTAAACCAAATGATTAAAAAATGAAACAAGGACATGAAACATGAAAAATGATGCCTTGAATGATGCCTTATAAATGATGTTGTAAATCTGTAACTCAATATGAATCACCATGAAGGATGTAGATCTTGATCTTGACAATAGGCGTAGAATAATGCTTGACCTTGGATCTTCAATGCTACATCACAACACTAGCTCAATAACATGCTTGATGCTTGATATCCTTGACATGATGATGGATCTTGAATTGGTGCAACAATTGATGAAGAAATTTTCCCTTAAATGCCTTAGAAATGATCTTGTAAACTCTTGAATGCTCTTGTGAACTCAAAATTGCTATTATGAATGCTCTCACAAAAGTCTTAGCTAAAAATGAGTAAAAGAACCTTGTATTTATACTTAATTATGCAAGAATTCCTAAAATTACAACACTATAAGCCAACATCATATCTAGGAGGATAAAATATTGCCAAGAATTTGAATTAATTTTGATGTTGGTCCACATGGGACTCATTTTCCCAAGGTGGCAAATGAGTCCCATTAGGCATAATTTATGGGACCATTTTTAAAAATACTTAGAAAGATGTAAAACTAGGATCGGGACCCAAAAACCTAGGTGGGACTCATTTTCGCAAGGTAGCGAATGAGTCCTAGATCACTAAATCTGGGCCACACAACCTTAAAACACCCCAATTATGATTGGATGTTGATTTGTGTCAAGATTATCCTCGAAAAGATGCATTAAATGAGGCTTGTGAATGTAAAATAAGGCTAATTAAAGCATAAATAAGCCCAATTATTAATGAAAACCCTAGAAAGGTGTGAAAGTGTGTTACAACACTTTATAACACTCCAAATAAGGCATGATTAAGGTTAAAAAGATATTTATTAGGTTTAGTTAATTAATAAAACCTCAAAAAAGTGTGAAAGTGTGTTACAACACTTCACAACACTTTAGCAAGGTACCATTTATGTTCATTATTTCAAAAGGGCCCAAGACCTAATGTGAATGTTGCAAACACATTGCAACACTAAATCAAGTCACCATTAAGCTTAGTTAACAAGAAAAAGGGACACTTTTTCTGTTGCCACACCAAGTATCAAATCCATGATTGGAAAATGGTGCCATATTTTATTTGAAAAATTTTAATGTCATATTTCAAGGTAGTCAATAGGCTATTTTTAATAGATGCTCTTACACTGTCACAAGTATTTACAAAATTTCATAACAACCTGTCCAAGTTAGGCACTCCATTTTGGCCATATTATCATCATTGAAAGATGGTCTATGATGGATCATAAAATATATTATAAGTTAGTCAACAACTCAGCTCAAAAATATAAATCATCTCTTACATGCTCTTATGAGTGCCATAAAATTATTGTAATACACATATTGTAATGTCATATGACTCCCTTAAACATCTCTATGCCATTAGATTCTCTTACAACTTCTTACACATGTCATACATTACATTATACGTGGCATTATTATCGGCCAATTCAAAATGGGATTGCCCTTAAGTTCTATGTAGGAAACAATAAAAATTGTAATTAAATGATATGAAAATTAGCATGCAAGCCTTATGATACCTTTCCGAATAAAATCATCAACTATCACCCATCTTCAATAAATTATGAGTCAACTTGTTACACACGTGCATGGATTTTCTCTATTTCATGATATTTAAAGACATGTATTTCCATGATTAATTCATAGGAAGAATTAATAAAAAATGAACAAATACAACGAGCAATCATTATACTATAGATATTTTAATTTTAGCACTAAAAGGAAGCCATTACATCAAAGCCTACAAATAGTCCATCTACATATTTGAGAATTTTTTCTATGAACATTTTCCTAGTGTAGTAGACACAATTCAATGAGGGATTTATTGAGGAGAATTCGATCCCCACAATTTTACAATCTCTCTTAATGTATTGTTAAATACCACTAGTAGTCATTACATAATTCGAAACATTGAAAATCAATTCAAAGCATCTTATAAAATTCAATAGTCAATTAGATTGATCAAGCATGCTCTATGATGATCATGCGCATTAAGTCATTTCTAATACGGTTGAATTCAAACTTGAGGGCTCTATATTTGATCCATGGGGAATTCTACAATTTGACTAAGTGCAAGCTTGAGATTAGATTGCAAGCATTAATTTTTTGGATTAAGACAACCAAATTATATGCAACAACAACAATTATTGCTTCATTATAATTCCCTAAACTATGTTCCTTATCTCTCCTCATTCAATATTCATTTATTACATGTTTACTAATTACCAACTCCAAATTTAAATCTAGATTGAATATATAATGTTATTTATATTTATTTAATTAATTAAGATTTATATGTAAATTATTTTTTCATTATAATTTGCAAAACCAAATACCTTATCTCTCCTCATGTAACATTCATTTATTACATATTTACAAATTCTTAACTTCAAATTTAAATCAAAATTAATTGTATGATCATTGATTGCATTTATTTAATTAATCTAAATTTATATTTGTAAAAGCATTTTTATTTGTTTCTAAAAAGTAATGCAAAAACATATTCTTATCATGTCATATGTATAGTGAGTAAATTGGATAGGATGGCACGAGTAAATTGGATAGGATGGCACACTAAAATGTTAATTTTATTTGATTTATTTTTCTTTCTTTCTTCAATGCAACAAATTGGTTGCTTCATTTTCACACGTTAGTGAATGCAATGAACTGAAATCTATCTCATTTTTACATCCTTCAGCCACTGGGGACTCACACTATAGAGCATGCTACACTGCAAATTTATAAGACAAAATCATTAGAAATGAATACCAAATCCCTGTTCCCTGTTCACTCCATTTATGCAATCCGAATAAGCACTAATCATCCCAATTTCTACTACAAAATAGAAGCCTGGTCTTCTCTAACCCAAACGGAAAATCCATGTTACAATTAAAACATGAACTGATTGGATTTTAAGCAAGCTATCAACCAAACGACGGTAAAGATCAGGTATACATTATGACTTATTCTATGATATAGATGCACACAATTTGGATAGCATTAACACTATCAAAATCTTTTGAAATGCTTGTGGGCGTTGTTATCCTTAACTGCACTTGACTGGCAATCTTTAAAAGAATAGTAGGTCTGCAATGTATCCATCACCACCACGATTATCCCAACCACAAGGACGATAACCTGCCACGGCCTCGACAGGTACTACTCACGGAACTTCCCGTAAACACTCTTGATTTTTCTCTTACAATAGTTCTTGATGAGCACCTCCTTGATCTGAGATTTCAAGCCCTGTGGAGGCTCCAGAAAACCCGAAAAATAGAAAGGCTTACACATTCCATACCACATTTTCGCCACGTACTCGTCGGTTATCATCATACTCTGTTTCACAATGACCTGGCTCGTCCGCAGCAGGGTGACGTCCTTGTCGGTGTCGATGAGGAAGTCCATGAGCTCCACGTAGTTTGACACGTCTTTTAGTCTACAGGCATCGACGAACTCCAAAGAAAGAAGATTTCTCAGCAGGATTTCGGTATATGTGTCCGAAATTATCATCTAAGGAAGATACAACATGTCGGAATGCTTGTCGAATCTCACATTGCCCTGCTCTGTGAATGCTTTGGATGTAATGCCAGCCTTGTTGAGCTCCCCTGCATTGTATTTATTGAGAAAATCTCGTCAACCTCTTTTGGGAGGATGACGAAAGAAGACTCCACAGATCGCTGTCACTACGTCGCCAAATGTTATTCGATAGAATGTCGACCTGGAATTTTTTAGTTGGGTATCAATTTGAACACAGAGCCCAGCAAATGCTCCTCCTTTCTGAGCCCATCCAATTGCAAATCAAATATTTGGAACGAACACAAACGGGGAATTCCCTTCGAGCTCTCTCGACTTCGTCGAAAAGGAACAGGGGAATCTAGTTTTCCAGCTTAACAATATCGCATCTTATACCAGCAAGTCCAGGCACAACAGTCCTCCTCGGTTTCCCTATCTTCAGTATCCCAGCTACTATGAAGAATATAGGAGAGAAAAAAGGCATCGAGCATCATTATCAAGCTAAACTTGTGAGAATCAACCTCACCCACCTTCCATTCATAAAACTCCTCAAGAACCGATATCTTTTCTTGTTTTGTTATCTTTTCGACCAAGGAATTAATGATCGACTGGTTATTGGTGGTTGCCTCCCTTCAATGTTGTGAAGGAATTGGTTGGATTTCAGGGTGCTAATGGAATATTTCAGATTGTGTTAGATTGTGTTTGAGTGTTGTGTGTGGTTTGCAAGTTGTCTTTGGATAAAAGGAAGTGCGTACTTAAAAGTTTAATGGTGTTAACACAAGATCGGCCAACCTTGAGTGTTTACACTATTTGTGGATTTGCTTTGGTGTTTGTGGAATCATCATGTGAAGTGTATGTATGGATTTGGGTCTAAGTTAAAGTGCACAATGTGGTCCGCTTTCATTGCTCTCCACCGTGGGAATGCTTAGTGCCAACCTAATTTGAATTTGCACATTTGAGGTACATAGCTGACCTTGTAAATTGTTTTCAAGGTTTAGGATGGTATATATATGAGTTGAGTTGTTAGAGGATTGGTGTATTAACTGTGAATGATGTGAATTGTAATGTGAAGTGTGAAAGTGTGAAGTGTAGTGTGAGCTTTAATGACTAAGACTACTGGAAGCAGCTGATGCAAGAAGATCCTCCCCTTTGACAATCAAAGATTCACAAAACACAAAATCATAGGCAATGCTTTGCCTAATTCAACATTCAATAACATAACAATTACAAGCATACTTTAGTTTTATTAATTCAACTAAAAATTACAACCAATTGGCCTCTCATGGCCTCATCCTTCTTGGATATCCAATCTTCTTTTTCATTGTTCAAAATCCGCTTCTTCCTACTCTCTATCTCTTCCCTTATTTTGTCATGGCATCAATATTGTTTTCTAGCCATTCTATATGGCTTTATTTTCTTTCCTTCCTCCAAATCTGCTATACCAATTGCAAATACAAATCTTTCTTTTACTCAAATTGTGCTCTTCATCTTTAGCACAACCTCTTCCATTATTTATTTGTTGTTGTTTACAATTTAAAAGATTGTTATTATGGGCACATCCCCTCTCACAACTTTCTATGCACGCCTCTTCAAACAATATGCATTTAATTTAGTCCTCCTTCATCATACATAGCCTCCTTGGTTTAAGCACAACCTCCTTAGTTTTCATGCAACCCCATCCTCCTTTCTAATTCTTATGCAGCTCATTTTTGCAACTTGTTTTATCCCCTAAACTTTTACTAGCTTTTTCATCTTCTTTATGGTTTTAAATGCCCGGGTATATGCAGGATCATGATGGGCCAAAAAGTGGTGATATGATGGGTATGTGTAGGGTATGAGGCTAACGACTTTTTTTTTACCCAAAATTGATGAAATCAAAAGGGTTTTTAAAGGAGATTCTCAGCTTTGCACCAATATAAATTATGTTTTAATTTGAATTTAATAAATAATTATTATTAATTTTCCATTTGAATTACGACTAAAGTCTTGATTGATAGGTTGATTGAAAAACATCTATAGCTTTCAAATGGTATCACATCTTTTGAATTTGAAATATGTGTCACATTCTATGCTTCGTATACTATAAGATTAAAAATAGAAAAATTGAATTTCATGAAGTTTTGACCAAGTTAAGGTGGTCAGACAAATGAGTTTTTATATATTTTAAAATTTATAATAAAAAAATTCATAATTAATTATTTACTTGGAAAAAAATTACAAAAAAATATGCATCACATCGGGACATGAGTCCTCTACTTATATCTATAATCTTATAAAAAAATATTATCATTTTATTGTGGTTAGGGTGGTCAGATAGACACCTACTTCTTATTTTTTCCCTGAAATTTAAGTACTACTGCATTGAAATTTCAAATTTTCACCAAATCGATTTTTTTTAAAAAATAAACCTAGTAGTTTAGAAACTGCATTCAATTTTCTACTGATTCTATTCTTACATATTTTTGAAATATATAGATAACTTATTCAAATTTTTATGTCAAGTTGCCTAACTCTATTTTTTCTGAATTTTTTGCCACTTAAGAGCTTATTTTTTCAATGATGATCCTGCACATACCTGTCCTCTTCTTAAAACAAAAACTAAGGGGGAAATATGGCATTTTTTTTACGTTTAAATCCCTCTTCTTTACTATGTCAAATTGTCTTTTGTTTGTTTCCTCTATTCTCCACATAAGCAAAACCCTTCATTTTCTCAATATTCATTTTGCAAATTTTTATCATTTATATCATTTCCTTTTTTATTTATTGTCCATAATCCCACATTTTCATCAATATAAACATCAATCATAATATGAAAATTAACCTTTATTGCCTCTACAATCCTGCTCAAAAATTTGAAATTGATTGATTTTGCGAATTGACAATTTTGGGTGTCCACAACGAGAAATATCCAAAGTTCTCTTATTTGCACAAAAATTGGTGTGTACACTCAAGATAATGTATCCAAGTCCTCTACGGAATTAATTCACTCCAACCTTCATAAATTTTAAAAAATTCAACTTTGAGTAAACTAGCAACACACTTTTGGCATTAAAACACAAATTTCTAGCATTAATTTCTCCCAAACGGTGAAAGATATAACTTTGATTATTTTTTCACATTCAACATGGTACCTCTAAGAATGTCCCTACAAAATTACTTTACTTTATTCCTTATGAATTTTATAGAAATAATTTTCAAAACTACCCATGGAGCCTTAAAATAATGATATGGCAACAACTTGGATTTTTGCAATTTTGATCTGATTATTGGATTCTAGCTATAGAAAGATGTTGAAGACCACCAAACCAAAACAAAACTGAAAACCAAACCTAAATTGTTTGGGTGATGCAGATCGCCATACACCTGGGATGCTCCTGCATCAAACATGTCAAGTAGGAAATTTGTGAACATAGGCTCACAAAAGTGGAGTTGAGTAATCAAACTACTCTTCTAGATTGAATGCAACATACAAAAAACACCATCACTATCTAAAGTGCCAAAGTTATGTCTTCTTCCTCTTTTTCCAACACTTCTTTGGAACAAACACCATCTCCCTTTGAAATCACTACATACTCTTCATTCTCCCCCTCATGGACTCATGTTCACCAAAGCTTGACCTCCTCCACCAAATACTCTCAACTCTCCTCTTCTCCTCTGTGGGTTCAAACCCACCTTTAACCAACCACCTCCACCAAAATCCTGCAACATAATCCACAATCTCTACTAGCAAATATATAGCATCTACAATATGCTCTTTTCCTCTATCTATCTCCCCTTCTACCATCTCATTTGAAACCAAAATAAAATCATAAAACTAATTTACCTCATCTTCATTCATACCTACAACTTTTCACTCTTCTCCTTTCGCTACAATATTGAGCTTTGACATCCACTCTTCCTCAATTGCCAACAATTGTACTAATAGATCTTCATCGTCATTCGCTATGACCTCTTCACTGCTCACTTCAATCCTTTCTTCTCCTTTCTCCATACCTTCCTCATGGAATGTCTCTACTACAATTTTTTTGGTAGGGGATACATCTTCCTCTTTCCATCTTGAGCTTCTATCCTCACTCTTATTTATCACTTTCCTCTCACTCTTGTCAATATTCTTCTCCAACTTCTCTATCCTTGTCTAGATCTTTCCTACTTCTTCATGAAGCATCTATCTAATATTCTCAAACTTTTCATCCTCCACTTTCTCCCACTACTGCTCCCAAAATAGTATTTGCATAGGTCTCCTCATGACCCATCCCATCTTGTTCTATTGTAATTTCACCTCATCTCACATTCTTCACAGATTCCACCTCTCAATTTCTCAAGGCTTCTCTATCTGTAACAATCCTCTTGAACTCTCCACAACCACTTCACACACTCTTTTAGGTGTGAACTACCTCACAGTCAATGATCTATTTACACTTCCACCCACAAGTCCTACTGGATCCTCTCCATACTCAGGATTACTTGCTCTAATACCAATTGATGCAAGAAGGTCCTCCCCTATGCCAATCAAACATTAACAAAACAAAAAACCACATGCAATTCTTAGCCTAATTCAACATTCAATAAAATAACAATTACAAGCATACTTTAGTTTTATTAATTCAACTATGAATTACAACCAATTAACCTCTCATGGCCTCATCCTTCTTGGATATCCAGTCTGCTTCTTCATTGTTCAAAATCCGCTTCTTCATACTCTCCATCTCTTCCCTTATTTTCTCATGGCATCAATATTGTTTTTTGGTCATTCCATATGGCTTTTTTTTTCTTTCCTTCCTCCAAATCTGCTATCCCAATTGCAAATACAAATCTTCCTTTTATTCAAATTGAGCTCTTCATCTTTAGTGGAGCCTCTTCCATTATTTATTTAATGTTTGCAATTTAAAAAGTTGTTATTATGGGAGAAACCCCTCTCACAACTTGCTATGCACCCCTCTTCAAAAACTATGCATTTAATTTAGTCCCCCTTCTTCCTCATACATAGCCTCCTTGGTTTAAGCACAACCTCCTTAGTTTTCATGCAGCCCCATCCTCCTTTATAATTCCTATGCAACTTTATTTTTGCAGCTTGTTTTATCCCCTAAACTTCTACGAATCCTTTTCATCTTCCTTATGGTTTTAAATGCCCTATTCTTAAAACAAAAATTGAGGAAAAAATATGGCATTTCATTGTTTTTTTTCTTTTACATTTAAATTCCTCTTCATTACCATGTCAAATTTTCTTTTGTTTGTTTCCTCTATTCTCCACATAAGCAACAACCCTTCATTTTCTCAATATTCATTTTGTAAAATCTTATCCTTTATGCCTTGGCCTTTTTTTAGTTCTTGTCCATAATCCCACATTGTCATCAATATAAACATCAATCATAATATGAAAATTAACCTTTATTGCCTCTACAATCCTACTCAAAAAATTGGAATTGACTAATTTTACGAATTGGCAATTTCGAGTGTCCGCAAGCAGAAAAATATGAAGTTCTCTTATTTGCACAAAAACTAGCATGTACACTCAAGATAATGTCTCCAATTCATCTCCAAAATGACTTCATTCCAACTTTCATAAATTTTGAAAAATTAAACTTTTTGTAAACTAGCAACACACTTTCAGTAACTTAAAACACAAATTTCTAGCATTAATTTCTCCCAAATGGTGAAAGATATAATTTTGATTATTTTTTACATTCAACATGGTACCTCCAATGATGTCCCTGCAAAAGGAATTTACTTGTTTCCTTATGAACTTTCCAAAAATAATTTTTAAAACTATCAATGCAGCCTTAAAAAAGTGATTTGGCAAAAACTTGGTTTTTTAAAATATCAATCAGATTATTGGATTCCAGCTAAGAAAATGTTGAAGACCACCAAACCAAAACAAAACTAAAAACCAAACCTTTTTTTTTGTGATGCAGATCACCATATTCCCAAGATGCTCTTGCATTAGCAGTGAGCAAAAGGTGTCTACATTCTTTAGAGAGTGTGTAAATGCATTGGTGGTGTAATAGTGAAACTTTTTTGTTGCTCTGAGATGGATTTATCGTCGTAAAAATCTTTTATCCTCTTTTTTGTAATTTGGCAGTGATCCTTTTTTTTTCTTTTCGGTAGTGAGCTTATTGTATTCAGTGTTGCAACTACTTTATATTATAAGTTAATCCTCACTGTGGTTTTTCCCTTTATGGATTTTCAATGTAAATTTGGTGTTCTATGTATGGTGTTGATGTGTTGTTATTTAATTTTTATTGGAAGAATGAAGAAGGTGTCCTCCGGGTTTTTTGTCAATGATGCCAACATTGGTTGGTAACTAAGTAAACTTTGTGCCTATGCTAATCCATTATTTTGGTCTAGAAATCCTCTCAGTATAAGGGAATTCTATGTTTTTGATATGTTGCTCAGAAGTATCAATTACTGGTATAAATGAGCTTTCATCTATCTTTGTTGTTCTGGCTGCGTAATCCAAGTGATAAAAGTTTGATATTATTTTAGCCAACAAGGTTAAGAATTTTTTGTACTTTGTGTGTTCCTTATTAGGTTTGAGCCAACCTAATGTTTAGATGATACATTTTGTTCTATGCACCAAAAGGAATTTTGGATTGGGTTGACAAGTCATTATGAATTTAGTGTGCACTCAATTAGGCTGACCTAATTGCTGCTAGAAAATAAGACTGTGTATATGTGTGTGTGTGTGTGTGTGTGTGTGTGTGTGTGTGTGTGTGTGTGTGTGTGTGTGTGTGATGGAAAAAATATATAGGTGTGTGAGTGTGTGAAAATACAGAATGTGTATGTGAGTGATGCAACAAATGAAATAGCATGAAGTGATTGATGATGATTGTATATCTTCAACTAGAGTCAAATTTTGGTGTTATCAGAGCTTAACCAAAACTTTTTTTGCACTTTGTAGCTGCACTCCTCCAGTTCATTTTTGGCAGTGAGCCACACCTTTTTGTATCTTGGCTATAAGCCATATTTTTTATTTAGGTAGTGAGCCTTTCAAGGATAGTGAGTCATGGCAGTGAGCCCTGCAATATCTTATGACCGGTTATAATATATTGTGAGCTAATCCTCACCATGGTTTTTCCCACTTTGGGTTTTCCACATAAAAATCCTTGTGTTAATGTGTTATGATCTCTTTTGTGTTTTGGTTCACTATTGCAGTTAGATGTGGATTGTTAATTAGATGGTTATCAATTAATTATGTTAGCAGAATACTAATTCACACCCCGCTCTTTGTATTTGGTGTGTTCAACAATTGGTATTAGAGCATGGTTCCTTTGAAAAAGTCTTACAGCTTGAGGAAGGTCACAAAATTTGAATACATGGCTAACAAAAGCTATCTTGCTTCTCTCGAAGAAAACTTTGTACCTGAGGAAATTAATATTTCTCTTAAAGAATTGGATTAAAGAAAAGATGAGAAGGAAACTCTGAAAGGAAATTTGAAGGAAGCAAATGAATGTATGAAGAAGCTAAGAGAGTGAACCATCAATTTTAGGGTGTGTCTATGTACTTCTCTTGCACTCTTAGGGATTTTCACCTAAAAGGAGAGAGATAGACCCCAAAAATTGTGGTAGTTCACTCAAAATAAGGAATGCATGATGTAATTATGACTAAATGTAATGATCTAGATGCAAAAAACTAGTAAAATCTATTGATTATTAAGCGAAAACTATTGAAATGCAACTTGTTCGAAAACACATTATGTAATGCGAAAACACCTAGAAATGAAAGTAAACTACAACAGAAATCAATGGAACTAAAGAAGTGCACTTCTAAACTTGTTGGAGACTTGAAAAGATTTTTGAAATGCTACTAATCCTAACTTTTAGGCTCGGTCGGACTCATTTGCCATTTTGGGTGAATTAGTCCCAAATATGGGAAACTGTTCGAGAACCCGTTTCGGACAAATGGGTATCCAAAAATGCAAAAAACCAAAATCATGCCTGGAAGTGGGACTCATTCGTCACCCATGGTGAATGATTCCACTTTTGAATTTTTGAAGATTCGAAGGTGGAAACAAGAGCCTTCAGTCTGCACTTTCTGCTTCTTTAGATGTTTGGTTCTTAAACTGTCAAATTTGGGCCTAAAAGTAACTTTTTTTTGATATTTTTCCTTTTCCAATGAAGAGATGACTAGAACAACTTTACAACTTGATCTTCAATGAATTCCAAGCCTACAAGATTCCTAAATTTGCAAACACACAAGGAGAGAAGGAAAGATGTTGGATGTTAAGGCATTGGGGTTTTCCTTGGTAAAACCCCTTTGTAGGTAATTAAACCAAAATGAAGAAAGAATGTAATGAATCATGCAATAATGGAGTTAATACCTTTCCATGAAGAATTTTCCCTTGAATGTCTTAGGAAACTATCTTGATGACTTGCAATGGTGAAACCCTTAACTTGCTTGACTTGAAGGAGAAGATAGATGATGAATGAATGATAAGAGATGTGTGAATGAGTTATGAGATATGAATTAGGGTTTAGATGCTTAATTTTATAGGCAATTCACCTTATTAGCCCATAAATTGGATCCCTAAGGCTGACATGAAGAAAAATTAAACTTAAAACTTATTTTTTCTTGCTCAAAAGCCAAAAATGGCCCAAATGCGAGTCATTCACCATCTTGGGTGAATTAGTCCCACCTGGTAGGGGCTCATTCACCACAAATGGTGAATTAGTCCCAGAGGGGTCCATTTGCTAGTTGGGTTGTTGGGGAATGAGGAATTCTAGTTTATATGTTGATTTTATCAAGTATTTGATCAAATTATGCCTTAGGATGCACAATATGGGGTCATAGGGGCTTATTAATGATGATGTGAAGGTCAATTAGGGCTTGGGACATAGAATTCAATGTGAAAGTGTGATTAAATACACTTTACAACACTAAAATGAGGTCCACTTAGCCTAGAAAGCAACAACATCCAATGTGAATGTATAAGACACATTGCAACACTAGACTATCATTAGGTCTAGTTTACAAGCCTTCTAGATTGATGTGAAAATATATTTTACATTGCTGAATTAAGGGAAAATGGGTTCATTAAGTCTAGAGAGGTGTGAAAGTTTTTAACAACACTTTACAACACCTTTACAAGACATTGTTAGATGCATTTGAAAGGGTCCAAGACCTAGTGTGGATGTGAAAAACACCTTGCAACACTAAATCAAGGCCTCATTAAGTCTAATTTATCATCAATTATTCACCAAATCAAGCAAGTTTCCTTTTTTCTATGGTACATTTAACCCCCACTTTAGTGAGAGGATGAACTTGCTTCAAACTCACACTAAAGTAGACATTCAAGAGAGATCCAAGTGTCCAAATGTAGATGAAAAAGAATAACAAAGATCAAGAAGGCAGTCAAGCCCCCATGATCCAAGATCCTAAGTGAATTCATCAAGATACATAATCATGCAATGGAAGGAACTAAAGGAAAGAAGAACGGGGTGGAAAAATGCGCTCACTCTGGGGCCACAGAACATCAGGTCGTCTGTGGGGTGAGATATCCCAAATAAGTGGTTTAGTGAGAAATTCATGCCAATGTGTTGGCTTCCCATCATACTAACCATACCAAAGTTATGCTCCTAATAACATTGATAAGGAACCACAATGTAATGCTTTTTGTAAATGTTTTTGAATATGTAAAGATTTTTTTTTGAAGGGGATTTTTCTTTGTTCATTTAAGGTCTTCTTCTTAGGGAGAATTGTGTTTAATGTCTCCAAGAGAGGAAAATTCAAGGTGTCAGATTATTATCCATGGGATGCCTCATTCGCATCAGGCCACTTCAATTGATCGTACACTCTTGGAAGGAATCAACCCCAATGAAACCAACAAGAAGAGGACACATCACAAGAAAAAGGAAAATAACACCATGAAATTTGCACAAATATGTTGCCTATGTATGCCCCCACTTTCAAGCAGTTGCTAATACCATTATTGTGAGCAATTTCTTTAAATTAGAAGAGAGTATGAGAGCTTATTCGAAAAGCCCCATGCCAAGTCATATGTTTTCGATAAGTTGCATCATAAAGAAAGGGAGTATGTCACATGCGAGTTAATTTTAAGACATTTCATCCACATCCCAAGCTTTCTCTTATACGTTCATGAAAGGTTAACAACTAGTCAAACAAGACAATGACAAGTGACATACGTGGATAAGGATTTCTAACCCTTTTCCCCCACTTAGTGCAGGACAAGGGTGCACCTAGAATGGATGATGGTATGCTTCCCCTTGAGATGGATGCAAAACATTTAATAGTGAGTATGCTATTATCCTAAAACTATGCATGTTTTCCATTCATCGCAAGGGGTAACATACAATCATCTATTCCAAGCTCACCCTTGTCCTACACTAAGTGGGGGTAAAGGGTTAGAAAGCCTTATCCATGTATGTCACTTTTCGTTCTCTCTTTTGACTAATTGTTACCCTTTCATGAACGTATAAGATCAAGCTTGGGATGTGGATGACATGTCTTAAGATTGAATCACATGCGACATATTCCCTTTCTTCATGATGTAGCTTATCGAAAACATATGACTTGGCATAGTGATTTTTGAATAAGCTCTCATACCCTCTTCTAATTTAAAGCAATTGCTACAATATTGGTGTAGCAACCGCTTTAAAGTGGGGGCATACATAGACAACATATTTATGCAAATTCCATCATGAGATTTTTCTTTTTCTTGTGATGTGTCCTCTTCTTGGTGGTGTCATTTGGTTTGATACCTTCCAAGAGTGTACGATCAACTCAAGTGGCCTAATGCGAATGAGGCATCCCATGGATAACGATCTAAAACCCTGAATTTTCCTCTCTTGGAGACATTAGGTACAATGCTCCCTAAGAAGAAGACCTTACATGAACAAGAAATCCCCTTTAATATATGGTGAACAATTTGTATCTTTTGTGATAATACAAGTGACATTAACATTTCAAAGAATCTAGTGGTGCACTCAAGGACAAAATATAACTCAATACAGTATCACTTTTTGAGAGATAAGGTTGTAGAGAATGAAGTGAAGCTTGAGTATGCTCCTACAAAGGATCAGGTTGTTGATATATTTAGTAAGGCTCTTCCTAAGGATACTTTTGAGTATGTCCAAGAGAAGTTAGGGGTCATTACCTCTCATTCTTTGAACTAAATACACAAGGATATGGATCGAACCAGTGGATTTCAAGATTCATTCTTTATTTTGGACTGATATTGGAGGCTACCTCTTAGGGGGAGTAGGTAATGTTTTTTTTATTGTTGCAGTCAAGGGGAGTTAGTATTAGTGTACGTTGGTATTTTCCTTTATTAGCTATGTGAAAGGATATGTGTAGTGGTTGATGGTTGATAAATTTTGGTGTGTGCTCCTAAAAGGGGGTATGTAGAGCAGTTAAGAGGGAAAGTGTGTATGTTTGATGTCAAACGGAGAAAGAAATGTAAATGTGTTGTCCTTTTCCATTGATGTCGAAGGGGGAGAGAAAAATAATGTGAAAAAATGTTCAGTTGTAAAAATGAGAGAGAGTAATGTGAAAAAAAAGAGTATGATGTAAGGGGGAGAAAAAAAGAGAGTTGGTATGGAGCAATATGTTGGTAATCAGAGTTGTTTGTTGTTGATGATGGTTTTTCACATCATGTGTTTCCATCAATGACAAAGGGGGAGATTGTTGTAAGTATGAGTAGTTGGTGTTTTCGTTGATGTTAACAAGCTTGGGGGAGATCGTTGCAAGATTATGTTTGTGTTGTCATTGATGAATGTTTGTGTTGATGCTTTGATTAGTTGCATTATATTATCATTAGTAAGTGCTACTAGTGTCAACCTCTAGTGTTACTTTGTTAAGCTTATACTGGTGGATTTTGTTTTAGTAATGATGAGGAAGTGTTGAAGATGATGAGTATATGTCTCTAGTGCTTGGTTTCCAAGTGCTTTGGAGAAAATTTGAATAAAAGAGGAAACAATGTGTTAAAGAGGTGTTCTGATATACAGTGTGGTGTTTTGGTTTTCGTCTACAATTCTTCATGGTTGAAGATCTACTTGTGTAGTTTATATATGTTGGTTAGAGGTGTTCATATGTTCTATATCCAAAATTTCTTGGTTTGGTTCATTGTGCCTAGAGAGAGTTGTGTTCACCAGTGTGTAAACTGTATGTTGCAGTAATATTTGGGAGAAATGGTTTTGCTCCATATTTCTCCATGTTTTAATTTTTGGTCTTGCAGCTCTATAAGAGTGTTGATAATGATCATATCTAGTACCTATAGTGAAATTTGTTTGTGGTTTGGTGCTTCAAAAGTTGGTTTCTTGAGTTACAAAGTATGGAAGGCTATTTGAGTTTACTAGGTGTGTACATTCTTAAGGTGAAAGTTTTTGTGAAGGAATTTGTTGGATTTCAAGGTGTTTTTGAATATTCCAGATTGTATTCAAGCGTTATGTCCAGTATGTGAGTGGTCTTTGGATTTGAGGAAGCATGTACTTAAATTTTAATGGTGTTTACACTGGTTCATCCAACCTTGGGTGTTTACACTAATTATGGATTTTTTTTAGTGATTGTGGAAGTGTGATGTGATTTATATGTATGATTTTGGTCCGAGTTAAGATGAGGAGTGGTTCAATTTCATTCCTTTCCATCACGGGAAGGCTTAGTGCTGACCTAATTTGAATTTGCATGGTTGATGTGCATATCTAACCTTGGAGAATGTTTTCAAGGTTGAAGAAGGTATAAATAAGTTATGAGTTCATGGAGAATTGAGTTGTGAAGTTTGTGATGTGAATTGTAGATTTGTGAAGTGAAATGCAAGATTAATGAGTTAAACCATTGGAAGTAGTGAGAAAAAGGTGTCTATAATCTTCAAAGAAACTGTGAATGTGTTGTTGATGATGTGGAGGATCTTTTCTATTGCATTGAGATGGATTTCTCACTATAACATCCTTTTTTCTTCTTTTTTGTAATCTAGTAGTGATCCCTTCTTTCTTTTGAGTAGTGAGCCCTCCAATAGTGAGCCTATTATATTCATTGTTGCAATTAATTTATATTGTGAGCTAATACTCACCATGGTTTTCCCCTTCTTAGGTTTTTAGCATAAATATGGTGTTTTATTGTGCATGGTGTTTTTGTGTTTCCATTTATACTATTTTCTTTGATGCTAAATCATTCTAGCAGATTAAGGATTAATTTAGTTGATGTGGATCTCAATGTTTATGAGGTTTCGAAGTTTTAATGTACAATTGATTCACCACCCTCTCAGTTGTCTTGTGTGGATTCAACAATGCATTGTTCTTATTGTTAACTTTTCTATCATCATTATCATCATCATAAATCAATCAATCAATCAATTGATTTTTAGCTTGACTAGGGGTATCATCTTGGTTTATTTTTGGTTTGTAGTGTAGGCTTACCTATTGCTTGTATGCTTTATCATTATTTTCATCTATTATAGTCTTTCCATTCTATTTTAATAAGATGATTTCATGTTAGATTACATATCATAGTGTTAGAAGGCATATGTTTACACTTTACCTTTTGATCACATACTTGGCACATTGTGACCCTAGTTCCTTATGTACCTTAGTGTATAATGTCAATTTCAATATGAAATCTAGGTTTCTTATACTATTATAGCATGATGATCATCCATCCTCCCTCTACATTCGTATCTTCATCATAGGTTAGCTATTTTTCTCCTTTCATCCTTCATCCTCTTTAAATCTCTAATCCATTCTGAGAGCACAACTATGTTGTTTGAACCCACCTGCCCTCTTGATGGGGCATACCACTACCTCCTCATCATCCTTCCTCATCCTCTCCAGTGACTGGGGCATCATACCACTAGTCCTTATCCCAAGTGCCTACCCACTATGTTTTTTTATTCTTCTTTGAAATCATGTTACTTTCTTAGTTGCAACATCATATCAAAGAGGAGAAAAATGGACACACCTAATTTTAGCCTACCCTAAAACATTAATTAAATAAACACTATTTGTTGATTTTATTAATTTATCCCATCTCCTTTATCCCACATTCTCCTAGTCAATTGATTAAATTTAAGGGTATGTGCAGGATCATGATGGACCAAAAGTTGGCGATATGATGGGTGGGGTGATCCCACAATAGTGGTTTACAATATTTGGCTAAACTGGACACCGAAATAAAAAAAAATTAACTAAGTCTTCACTTTCAGACACCTATAGCGGCTAAACTATGAGGAATTTGAAGATGTACATTTTCGTGACATTTTGTCTATAGATTCTAAATATATTTTTTTCATTTTGTTTGGAATCAAATTGCACTTCTTTTTCCATCTCCCTTGAAAACTAGTTTTTTTTTCAGAAAACAACATTTTAAAAAAGTGACGCTCACCGTATAATGCATAACTTTTTTTCTATGAAGGATAAAATTCTAATTCTTTCTAATTTAGATTTGTAACTTAGATATCTAGTGCTTCCACTTGGTTAGATAGCTTTTTATTGAATATTTTTTCTTTAATAAAGTTTCAAAGTCAAACCAATTACAATTTAGACATAGCGACCAGATACGTGTAAATTTTTTTAGATATTATCAAATTTATTATTATTATTATTGGATCAAGGACTTCATTATCTGGTGCACTCATATTTTTCAAAAAAAAAATTGATAATCTTCTATTTTTCCATATGTGCTAATAGAGAGCTTGATTTTTAGAAAACCCACATCTCACAAGAAATAAAAATAAATATAATAATCAAATTAAATTTAATTAAAATTATACTTTTGAAGCTTATAATAAGGACTATATAGTTACAAAAATAATTTTTCAATGAATTCATTTGATCCCCCAAAAGGTAAATCAAAACTGATTTTTTATCAGCACTTTGATAGGTGTAAAGGAGACTCCATTATAGGTATGGTTTAAAACTAGAGGGGTTCTATATAAGGGGGATTGGTCTAAGGTGGTTTGATCAAATCCTCTTCAATTGAAATCCTTTAAATGGAACTTTTCAAGGCTTAAATAATTATATTTTCTAAAAATATGTGATTTCAGCAAAAATTAGGATCTCCGAAAAAGTGTAAACCACTATTGTGGCATCACCCGGGTATGTGTAGGGTATGTGGCTGATGACTTTTTCTTTACCTAAAATTGATGAAACAAAAATATTTTTAAAGGAGCTTCTCGATTTCCACCAATATGAATTATGTTTTACTTTGAATTTAATAAATAATTACTATTCATTTCTATTTGAATTACTTACTAAAGTCCCGATTGATAGGCCGATTGAAAAAAATCTATAGCTTTCAAATGATATCATATTTTTAAATTTGAAACATACATCACATCTCTATGCTTCAAGATACCATAGGATTAAAAAAAATGAATTTCATGAAGTTTTGACCAAGTTAAGGTGATCACATACGAGTTTTATATTTTTTAAAAGTTGTAATAAAAATTCATAATTACATATTTACTCTTGAAAAATTACAAAAAAATATGCATCACATGAGGACATGAGTCCTCTACTTATACCTAAAATATTATAAAAAATATTATCATTTTATTGTGGTTAGGTGGTTAGACAGACACCTACTTATTTTTCCTGAAATTTGCTACTACATTTGAAATTTCAAATTTTCACCAAATAGATTTTAAAAATAAAAATAAACCTAGTAGTTTAGAAACTACATTCAATTTGCTATAGATTCTATTCTTGCATATTTTTTAAATAATATAGATAACTTATTCAAATTTTTACGCCAAGTTGCCTAACTCGATTTTTCTAAATTTTCACCACTTAAGGACTGCTTTTTCCATGATGATCCTGCACATACCCTTAAATATTCATTATTTATTTAATTAATTTATCCATTACCCTTATCCAAAAATTCTCAACATAAATTAATTAATTTCTACTTAATTCGTTAATTTAGGCTAATTAATCATCATTACCCCTTCCTCCATTATTTAATTTTACTTTATCCATAAATCCTTGTCAATTTAATCCTATCCATTTATTCCATTCACATGGATCACAATCTAAACTTGTCATCATGTGAAAATTGTCCCTCTCACACATCTAAATAAGACCTTTTCTAGATTCATTGAACCTGGACACTTTCCAAAATTCAAGCTAACTTTCCATCCCATCCATTCATTTCAATCCCACCTCTTAATCCTAACCATTCACAGAAGGATGTTTCCCTAATCCTAATATTAAAAATTTCCCTTATCCTTCATGTGGAACTTGTCACCTGACTACGACTTTGATCCTAACCTTAATCCTCATCAATCCTAGCCATCATTTTAACCAATGCATCTTGTTCCTTGATTTCTGTCATAAAAATTCTATAAGTTAGAGGCATCTCATCCCATTTTGATAATCTTCTATCATGCTACTATTATGTTGTCCAATTTTTTATTGAATCATCTTGATCATACCATCATGTTGTTGGTTTGATAATAAACCACATTCAATCTATTGACAACATATCAATAGGCTTTGGGTGCATCCTCTTTAGCTCAATTATAGAGTTCGAAGGTGATTTGGGGTAAATATTTTTTTTATGTATTTATCTTGTTTATGTCCTTCATATCATTTTCTTATCCTTAGTTGGTGTCCCTTTGTTTTTCTTTATACCTATGCCCAAATTAGTAACATAATGAAAACTACTACAATGAGAGAAGAACACTATGCTTTCTCTTGTATAATGTTTAGACTCCTATATGGATATGTAGTAGGTAATGACTACACACAACTATACTAGTGGAACCTCCATAAATTTTTGAATTACTAACTTAACTAGATGAATCTTTGTTTCACCATGCCAATATTTCAAGAGGTTGTCTCCCCATTAAAGGCCCATATTGTATCATCCCTAGGAATCTCCCTATCATCTCTATATATAAATCATCAATCATATTTTAATATATGACCAACCACAAGCCATGTGGTGACATCAAAATGAGCTCATATATGTAATATCATAGTCCTAGGAACTATATCATTAAAATCTAGGTGTAACCCATTGGTATAGTTAGATATGCTATGGAATAAATCCCATGATCAATTATGGGTGGATAAATGACAAGGATTCACAAAAGGAATCTAGTAGAGATCATGGTAGATAAAATCCAAAATGTTTATATCTTATGAAAATACTTTTCCTTGCTCCACCCACCAAATGACAAAGACCAAACCCAATTAAGAGTGTGTTGACAATTTTGTCTAGATAATCTAGCGGTAGCTAATCCAATAATAATCTTTAAAAAAAATAGAATATCAAGATCTAAGACTAATTTCAACTAAATTCCCCTATATCCTAGCTCCTCATTTCTTATAAATGAAGCCCAAGTTAGTACCTCATCATCAAAACTCCTTTCAGTTATTATCATTTTATCATCTCCATGATAACAAATTATGCATGAGGGCCCTCCCCTTATCCTCCTCAACTATAATATAGGGATAGGAGTACTCCATCTTTCCCTCTAAGGATAAGGTTAGGGGTAGGGGTGAACATTGGGTTGGGGGGTCATGTGCACTCCTATGGGCCTATAAATTATAGCGACCCCATTCCCACTATAAATAGGTTTGGTAGGAGTCATTGTTTATGGATTAGGAAAAAACAAACTATTATTTCCACGCATTTAGAACTATGCCCATTTTGTACAATTAAATATTATATTTTCTCCATTAGTTTGATGATTATTATAGAATATGCACTATTAATAGAAGAATATATCAAAAATATCCCTTAAAACTACATAGCACATTAGTAATTTTTATAATAGATCCATCTTTTCATCCATTTCTTGGAATCTACCACATGATATAATATAACATTTGATGCGTTCCAATCAAAGAAAGAAATACTTTTTCAAAAATTAGATATTATTATTCTAGGCATTAAATTATTTTTTAATACATCATTATATTTATGGTTCCCACCATAGTATATCATTAAGAAAATTGTGATCAATCAACTTGTAACACATAGGTTTCATCAATGATGACAATATAATTTTTAAGATAGATAAGGTGACTCAAATTTAACAGTGAAAGAGGGCATTATCATCGTGTCCTCACACAATAATACAACTTGAAAATTATTTAATTTTATATTTAGGGAAATTCCTACCATAGATATTTTAATAAAATGTCAATTAATGATACTACAATATCACATAAATGATACACATTTAGAAAACTATATCTCTAACAACCTACCTCACATTGAAGTCTTAACAACTTTTGTGCATAATAGTATCATTAATCACAATTATTGAAGGATTCTCCCTGCTTTATTACACAAAAAATAAATAATAAAAAATATTCATAAATTAAAATTGTAAAATTGATATTTCATAAAATAAAAATTTTATTAAACTTTTCATAGAGTTTTAGAAATTTCATCATATCTATGACAGTGACTAATAATAGTTACTAAAACTATGTTACTACTCAATTGTTTATTTAATTAAAGTTTGTAATAGTTAGTGTAATGAGATCAAAAAGTGGAAGTAATTATTTATTTATATAATTGTCAAACTAATTAAGTAGTCATTAGAGTATCATAGTTTCAAATTAGATACCACCTTCAAGAATCTATATTGTTTACGAATTTCAATATACAACAAGAAAAAGCAATGAAATGATATGTAGTCACTATTCTATACAAATAAAAAAGAAAAAAGGCATCATTATTCACTACCAGTAATCTTAATAGTGCTTCACAATTATGTATTTTTTTAAATGTCCTTTGGTGTTATATATAATAATGATTTAATTTTATTTGGATGTTTTTTTCTAGTGAGGACGCATGTTCAATATTTTAAATAATAGTTTTAGACCTTAATTTATTTATGCAATAAGATGAAATTCATATATGAATTTAACACATCATTTAGAGGTTTAAGGAATACAAAATTAAAGTGTATGACTATTGGGCCCATTCTCCTATATACTTTTAATTTATATTTGTAATGTTGGAGTGCATGTAAAAGTGGCATTCATTTGAAATTGAATTAAATTTGATTTTCTATTTTTATTTTTAATTTAGATCTTACTCTTAGTCTTTTTGTTCTTAGCCTTAAATTATGGTAACAAATGGGACCCTGAACTTAAATAAAGTCAAAAAGTGTGACATTGATGTCCACGTTACAAAATTATGTTTAATCATAGAACCTTCAACTTAAATAAAGTCAACAAATGCAGCATTGATGCCCACATTACAAAATTATGTTTAATCATGACTTGACCTCCACTATTCAATTTTGAATGTTAGAATATTTTATAAAATGACAAATTTGTTACCTAAAATGTTGCACATCACATGATCATTATCAAAACACTACAATTATAAAATCTACAACATAACATCACTAATTACATTAGACTTGGTATGTCTTCCAACCAATCAAAATGATTTAAATCAGTTTAAAAAGTACTACTGATGCAAATCCTCCTACACTCTACCAGTACTTTTTAACACCACTTAATCAGATACTTACAGGCAAACAAATTTATCAAGAAGTAGGACACCAAGTTCACGTACATCTTATCTCTTCAATAATACTGCATCCAAATCAGCTTATTGGACCGAATTTCCTGTCATGTCCACAGTTCTTTTAGGAGTAGCATATTATCCCATTATTCAAGTTTGTGGGCACGGGGGCTCAGACTGTTTTGTTTTCTTTCTAGAAATAGTTCTTGAGCTTTATCTATAATAGTGATGATGTTTTTTCACGTGATCGGCGATGTTAGTGTGACACGTCTTCCAATATCACGGGGACAATACCAAAAAGAAAATTACAAATCTAATGTTTATGAATGTTTATGATGCTGTTTAAGAAAACTTATTTTAAGTAAACTTGTTTAAATAAATAAATGACTATCTTTGGTGTATGTAGAGTAAGATAAGGGCGAAGGCTTTGAGGATAGAATTGGAGATGTGGAATATGTTAGATGTCTTGTATTCTATAGTAACATACATTCCATCCTGCACAAGAAACATACCATTAATGCTCAGGCAGATTTCTCTCTTAGCTCGCAGATTCTGCTCTTATCTGCTGAGAACTGCTGAGGATATGCACGACTTTTACATGGAGGGAGATTACATACAACACCATGAATGGTCAGCAAACAATGAAAGCAGTGTAAGCATCCCATGGAATAGTTTTATAGTAGCCTGTTATGTTAATTGACCTTGCCCAGAAAACCTTGTTCTGTCTATATGGAGATTTTTTTTATGTTATTGGGCTTTTGGGTACAGTGGTGAATAAGTTTCTACCTAGGTCTCCCCTGCCTGTGTGGGGAGTCCACTGTTATATTACAAGAAAGGTGTTTTATTGTGTAGTTGCTTTCTATGTAATATATTTATTATTTTCAAAATGGTTGATCCACTGGACAATGGTCTAGATATGTAGTGAACTGCTTTCAAGGATTTTATCAAAGTTGTTCTAATAAGATTACAATCGATTGTCACTTGTTTATAGAGATTTATTTTGTTATTGAAGTGGAGAGACACTGAATCTATTTTGACAAATGTTTTTTTTCAAATCCAAAAGCTTACACAGCATTGGGCTGTGCCACCACAACCCAGAGGCATTATTGGATATGTTAGAAAATATTGGTGACTAATTACATATAAATGTAAAGTTAATACTAAATTTGGTTATGTTTAAGGTAATCAGAGTTTTAATTTATTTTTACAAATCTTTATTTTTCCTGTTAAAACTATTTTTCTAAAAGTCTATTAACATGTTTATTGTGGAAAGATAAGGATATTTCTTCATATGGATCTAGTTTCCATTTTAATTTAGAATTTTTCAAAAAAGTTTCAATTTAAATTTTCATGATTGTAATAGTTCTCTTTTTTCTTTTGATGAGAGTTCTTGTGTTGTCATTTGTTTCTTGTGAGGTATTTTTTGTGTTAAGGTCTGTTTATTGATACTTTTTGTCTTTTGTTGTTGTTTATGTTTTATCTTGATGTACAAAGTTTTGGAGTCCTTTCAAAATCCTCTTTTGATTCATAACACCATCCAAAGTATTTATCTAATCAAAAACATCCTCATTATTAATTTTTGAAAAAATTGTATAGTTTGTTTTTAATAGAATAGAAAGAAGAGTCATGTTGAAAAATTGTTCTAATTTTTATTTATGCATATTTATAGTTTAGCTTATGTATGGTTTTTTTTTTAATTTGAGAGAAGTTTCTTTTTTTTTTAATGATGTATTATTCATTTTAAAATTATGTCATTAATCTTGTTTTTAGGATAGATTAAAATTTTAAATATGTCTCTTGTTTAACCCTCTATAATTTTATTTGTAAATTATTAAAAGGATGATACCTTAAAGAATGAGGAAATTTATAACCAAAATTTATCATGACAAAATGACTTTTCTAACTCTATTAAAAATGAAATATTAATTTATCTATCGATTATATCTTCTATATATCAATGATATTAAAATCATAACATAATATGTGTAGAAAGGCCAAATTCACTTGGGACTTATCCACATCATTTCAACATGAATTCATTTAATTAATATGGATAATGAATCACTCATTAATAATTAAATAAATTTTATTTATTTAATTATTCAAAACTTCTAATTTTAATTAAGTTGGCTAATTAATCCCTTCATCATCAATAGTTATACAAATTTATTATTTAATTACTCAAATTAAATCTCAGTGTTAGTTAATTAAATAATCCGTGTCTAATAATTTATTAAGTTAATTCAATCTTCTAATCTCTTTTCATGTTTAATTAATTAAAACACATTTCCTCACCTTTCAATCTTCATTGTTCATTATCCTAAGAACATCTACACCCTTCATTCTAACACATGTTTGATGTCTTCCACTTGTCATTATCACACAAATCCCCATTCTCACTTGTGGGAGATCTCTCACTTGACATTATCAAACATGTGTAATACCTTCCATTTTCTACTTATACACAAATCCCACATTCTCTCACATGTGTAAGTTTTTCACTTGTCAGCATCAGCTTCTTACCATCTTTTATGTGTGCAAATCCTCACCATCCATTGCCACACATGTGTGAGGTCTCTCCCAAGTTATGATATCCTTCCACTTGGAACAAGGATAGATTGCACAATCAACAAACCAATCTCCACCCTTGATCTTCCAGATCAATCTTTGCCTTGCATCTCCATGATTAGACACCTATTGGGTAAGTACATATTGTCAATTTACGCAACATCCAAGCAAGAGAAATCCACATATCCAATAAATATTATATCTATACATCTTGAAGCAATCTAAAACAATAATAGGAATATAAGTTTTTCCTTTATGTTGTGTATTTCATGTAAACTTATGCATTCACTCATGCTTTAATTTGAAGGGAAATTGATTCATCCTAGAACACACATCTGAAATTATTAGGTGCCTTCGATAAGTTGTGTTTCTTTAGAGAACCTTAAAAACACATACTACTATGCCATAAAGAAAAATCAAACATAGTGTACATTTCCCACCATTAATCCTTAGAGGAAAGTTCATGCAATTTTAGATCTTACAAGATCAACCAATTTCAACAATATACATTAAACAAATTCAATAAATGAAATCATTAAACATGAAAGATGGAATAGAAGACATGAACACAAAGATTTACATGGGGAAAACCCTTTTGGGTCAAAAACCCCACCCTCCAAAAGCATAGATCGATTGTATTATTCAGCAACAAAAATACATAGTTACAATACAATTCTAGGCTCTAAGCCTTACATGGAGATTTGCATCTTGTTCCAAGTACCTTCTTCCATCTTGTTCATCCACTTCCTCCAAGGAGAATCCCCACCATTGATTCTCCCCTTAATCCCTCTCCCTTTGTCTTCTCCTACCACATTAGGACACTTGTCCTCCTTCCATCTCCTCATGGCTCAACTAGTATGAGTCATTTATATTTAAAGTGCATCATAGCTATTCATTCTTTGTAACAAAAATCTATAAATTTGTCTCAACCCAAGCCATTTCAAGAATCATCTCTTGTGCAACCCTATGTTGTTGGAAAGATCACTCACACACCAATCATCTATGAATTCAATCACATCATCTTGGCACAACAAGAGTTGGTTTTGATAAGATATTTGCTTGTTCTGTCAATTTTCATTAGCTCTTATGGTTATTCTAAGTGTTGCATTTGTTTTAAGTAATATAAGTTAATATAGTTTTTGCTTGTTCTAGTGCACTAAAAATATCCTCCAAAGATAGTTGTTATGTTCTTTCTATTTTTTCTTTGAGTTGGATTCTCCTAAGAGTCTTAATCTAGACCCTCTAGTCACCTCATTATCTTCTTATTATTCGTCTTTCATTATCTTCTTATTATTCTTCTTATGAAAAAATACATCAAGTGAAATAAAAGATAAACATTATTCAAATGATGAAATTATTAATTAAAAAAATGTTAAATGTATGGAAGTGGCTCATCCCATATGTCTTTGGGAGCAAGTACAATTAAGTCTTAATAAAAAATCATAATTGTTATACCAATTAATGATAGGATGGATGACTTCAAATTTCCTCGTTAGGAATCTCGAAATTTTTAAAACTTTGTAAATAAAACCTACCTTTAGAAATGGGTTTTATAAAACAGGAGATAGTGCAAACGGTCGCCATAGCGTATGTGGAGTAACGTAACGCTCACTATACCTTTTACGTGACGTTATAAGCATACTTTGCCTTACTTCAAAAGCAATGCAGAATCCGATTGTGGGCAATGTCGTTTTCTTGATTTATAAATATCAAAACAATTATTGTACTGTAAAATCTTGACCATGATGTCTGAGAATCATCTTCCTTGTTATAGCAAGTGAAAAGGTTTCTCTCTACATATTAAATTTGGGTCCTCTGGTTTAAAGGAAATTTGTGTGGAAATTCATATATGTGAAGTGAAACACAGGTGAAGAGAGCGTTAAAGATGTGGTCTGTGTTTGATCTGGTGTGTTGTGCAGTTAATACATTCCTTCCTGCACAAGAAACAACCCTTAATGCTCAGGCAGCTTTCCCGTTTTACTCGCAGACTCTACGGCTATATGCTGAGGAGCGCTTCAGACAACGCGAGACTTACATACATGGGGCTTACCTGCCACATGCATTATGAGTCCCCTTGCCCATAATTCATGCTCACAAAATCTTCCTTATTGTACAAATTGTTTGCAATCTTGGAAAATTACAATTTGTTTCACATTGGGTCTCCGTGGTGTAATATAAAGATTACTATGGGAATAAACCATTTGTCTTACATTTTTAGATTCAAACAAGAATCACAGCCTCTCTACAAACATTGTCCAACTCTACGATTATTAGTTTTCATTTTATGCTCGAAATCTAAAATTATTCTTAGCCACATCTGTCCCATGCTCATGCAATTCTAAGTATTTTTTCATTCTCACTCAAAACTTTCTGTCCTTCAATGTACAAATCATTATTAGGAAAAATTGCATTGTTCTATATTATTTTGAATGTCATTTTACCTTGGTTAAAATTTAAATATAAAAAAGTATTGTTTATAGATGGATATGCAAATAAAATGATGATTGGATATAATATGGAAATGTATCCTTATTAAAGGAATATTGTGATTATGATTTTAACAGGGGATTAGATGTCATTGGCACTTAGGACAATAATGTTGTGTGATGTCTCCTATCATACTATTCCAATTATCAGCTTGATTGCATATGGTAATTGGATTGACTATATTGAAAAAGGACTAAAAGGTGAAGGAATACAAACAAACCATGATCAATATGTAAATATGAAATCCTATAGATGTCATTTTCATAAAACAAGAAGTTTCTAATCAAGATAAGTTTGGTCTTGGGTGGATTTTAGAACATTATATACATTTTACAGGACGAATGGTCAATGCAAATAAGTTCCACTAAAAAAAATCCCTTTTATTTTGAAGATTAGTTGAGTCTTGATGAGTCAATTTATCTTTCTAATAAATCTATGGTATGCACATTTCATGACAACTATTTTGTAAAATGAGAGAAATTTCATATTTGATGCCTACATTTTTAATCTGTAGATTCTTGTGGTGCACGTATTGCATGTCGTTCTATTAGTGTTTTCTACCTACAACAAATCACATCCATTGCAACAAAAAATTAAAATGTTTAGATTCAAATGAGTAATTGTTTTGAATTGCTCAACCTTACAATAACTTATTTATTGAAAATGGGGTTATATAAAAGGAACTCACCTTGGTATCTATAGTTATTTATCAAACATTGAGTATGGATATGTAAAATAAAGGAATTAAAAACAATAATTAGAAATTACATTTCCATTATTAATATATGTGCATATGATTATTGAAAGGAATATTTACAAGTAATGAATGGGGTAAAGTACTCAATGAACATAATTTTCTACAAGAAAAAAATATAGATGATAAAGATGAAGGAAAGAACTTGGAGTTTTTTTAACTATTTATTGTGTGTTCAAGATTGCATTAGATAGTGCCAATAAGTGCTCCTGAGAAACATATGGGATCTATTACATGTGTGTATATCTTTGGAATGTGAAAGCTAGTTTTATGCATAGGCTTGCAAGTTCACGCAAGTTCTTGAAATAGTTGTCAATCTATATTGTGGATGTCGATTATTGCCTTTTGAAGTGTAAGGCCCTATGATTTGTGTATTGTTAAGGAACATGCCATTTTGAGTGGTATTTGACGATGAAAACCTTGACTCAAAGGGGTAAGAGGGACATTTGTTGTGTTATTGAGATCCCAAACAATGCCTATGTGTTATATGCATAGGACAATTGAGATGGGGGTGAATCTATTGTTTATCAAAACATCAAAACCCTCATTAACATTTAGGCCTTTATTAGTCCTTAAACCCTTAATCAGATTTATTTTGAAAGTAAACAAGTGCAACACCAACACATCAAAACACCTTACACAATAGAGCACCAAATTTATGTGGAAAACCAAAGCAAGGGGATACAATAGGCTCACTACCCAAAAGAAAGGAGGGATCACTACCAAAGGACTCACTATCCACAAGAAAGAAGATAGAAGAAGGGGTGGCTTACTGTCAATTTAAACTGGTAACAATGCATCTCTCTTATGTCGAAGGTACAGCTCCAATGAAGCACAAAAAACTCATCCAATAGACTAAAATGTAGACACCTACTCACTACATCTGGGAGTCATAGGCATTAAGGCTCACACTTAGATCACTAGACTTGATCACTTCTACATATTTTGCATCACACACACTCTTTTCTTAATCCACACAACTCGCCTTGTATTTATATCATCTATGACCTAAAACTATCTCAATTAGGTCAGCCTTAAGGAAATGTATGCACCTAGAGTCATTGAAAAAGTGTAACGCCTTTTCCCTTCCTTGATTTGGGAATAATTAATGATAAATTGGACCTAATGTCATCTTGATCTAGTGTTGTGAGGTGTTTTACATATCCACATTAGGTCTTGGGCCCATTTTAAGCTAAATTAACCTAAATCTGTCCTAATTTAATGTTGTAAAATATATTTTTCATCTTCATATTAAATCTAGGAGGTTTGTAAATCAAGTGGACCTAATCTAGTGTTGTAATGTGTTTTACACATTTACATGGGATTTAGGGCCCTTCTAAGCTAAATAGACTCAATTTTTCCTTAATTTAGTGTTGTAAAGTATATTTTCTTACACTTTCGCATTGAATTTTGGGCCCTCTTACATTTATAACCTTAATATCACCATTAGTAGGCCCCTATGACCAAATATTGTGCATCCCAATGCATATTTTGATCAAAAACTTGACCAAATCAACATAAAAGATTAATTTCCTCACTCCCCAACATCCTAGCTGGCAAAATAGCCCTTGTGGGATCCATTTTCCACCTTGGGCGAATGAGTCCCATCTAGGTGAGACGCATTCACCTAGGATGGCGAGTGATTCCCATTTGAGCTATTTTCAAGGTTTGAGCGGGAAAAATTGGGTTTTAAGTTTAAATTTCTTCAATGGTGGCCTTGGGGATCAAATTAATGGTCATGTGAGTGGATTTCCTATATAAGAGAGCCTTCAAATCCTCATCCAATCATCATATATTCATGCCATCAAGTCAAGCAAGCAAGAGTTAATCACTTCAAGTCTTCACAAGGTCATCAAAATAGCTTTCAAGATAGCTTGCAAGGCATTCAAGAGCAAGATTCTTCACCAATTGTTGTATCAATTCAAGATCCATCATCATGGCAAGGTTCTAATTGCATTACTTCATGTCCATGCTTCATTATCTTATTTCATCATTTTGATTTAATTACCTAAAAAGGGTTTGACCAAGGTAAACCCTTATTCCCTAACAATCAACATTTTCTCTCTCTTTCCTTGTGTGATTGTAAATCTAGGTGCTTTGAAGACTTGGAGATCACTGCAGAATAGATTACAAGGTTGTTGGAGTTTTATCCCCATTTTCTAGGTCATCATCTTCACAAAAAGTCACCTACAGGCTCGAAATTGGCAGTTTCAGATCTGAGAACCTAGAGAAGCAAAAAGAGCAGACTAAGAGGTGTAGATTAAAATTTTGAATTTCCAAAAAATACAAACTAGAATCATTCACCACAAGTGGTGAATGAGTCCCATTTTTTTTTTCAATTTTTCAATTTTGGCATTTTTGGATACCCTTTTTTGAAAAAAATGTTCTTATGCAGAAACCCTGATCTAGGATAGTTGATTCGCCCAGATTGGTAAATGAGTCCTAGAGGGCCAAAATTTTAGAATCAATAGTATTTCTAGTCTCCATCCAAGTTTCTACAATTTTCTAGGTGCACACATTCAGTTTTACAACTTTTTGTTTTGTTTCATTTGCATTTCTAGGTCATTTTGCATATCACGCTGTGTTTTCCAATTCATTGTCTTTCTGAGTCTAAACTTGGTGGTGAACCCCTCTTGTAATCTGAAATCATACCCTAGGATACCTTATTGACAAATCTCTCTCTCCATTCTTTATTGGATTGAGATCTCTAAGGTGTCCTTGAGTGTAGCAAGTGTGAAATTGGATCCCTATCCTTGTGTTTATGCCTTGAGCAAAGGTGGGGAGTATCCATTTCCATTGGTTATATTTTGGTAAACCTACATTTTTAATACCTTTTTTACTTATTTGGAGTCCATCATCGTCCTAGATTTAGCTTGCATTAACTTTGCATTAGGTTTGCATTAGTTAATTGACATTCTAGGGTTTATAATTTTTGCATTAGTGAAAATGCATATAGGTTGCATTTTTGCATCTCAAATCATTGAGAAACATCTGAAAATTTCATTTACATTTAGTCTACAGCTCATACAACATAAAAAGCATCAAAAACAATTAAAAAATTCTAAAAATTTTGAAAAAAACACCCATTGGGATTCATTCGCCACCTTGGGTGAATCAGTCCCTTTGCACCACTAAAACAGCCTTCTACAACATTAAAAACCTTATTTATGCACTTCTATTAGCTACTATTAACTATCTTTATCAATTGGTTGAGTTTCTGAACTACATGCATTTCACTAAATCTAGCTTAATTTGGTCCATTTCATTCATTGCTTAATTTCATATTTGCATTTTCACATGGTTACATAGCATAATTAGTCAATTGTCATCTTCAAAATCTAAAGAATTGCATCTATTTTGCATGTTTTCTTTTGCATTGTTGCATTTCAAGCTTGTAGAACAATCATTGCATCATGTTTTCATTGTAAAAATCTATAGTTATTATACTACATGTTCTATTTTCTGATTTTGTTGAATGTTGCAAGAAAGTTTTGTTAAGTGCATATGAATATGAGGTCGTCTCCCCTCTCTTTTTTTCATCATTGATCCCTCTCCTAGTATCCATTCTATGAGTGAGGTTCGTCTAGTGAAAGAAACCTTGTGTAATCATAACAATCACATTTTTTCTTCTCATAATATCTCTCCTACTTGTGAAGAAGATATTGTAGTGTTAGAAGAACTAATTGATGAGAGTTTTGAGAACTCGAGTTGTTTCTCTCTTCTTAAGTCGATCCTGTTAGACAAGACATTACTAAACAAGAGGGCATAGCAATAAGTAATCATGATGATAACAAAAGACAAAAAGAGAGCATTGAAACCTACCTACATTCATCTCCCAACATCCTCTCCTCCTATGATGATGATGAGGACATGTTGGTGTTAGATAATCAGACCTTTAAGATCTATGACAATCCTCTTTATGATTCTTCCCCAACCTATCCTATTTTGGAAAACATTATGGGACAAAGGAGTGAAAATTTGGACAATCTTGACAAGCACACTTGTTCTTCTCTTAGTATCTCCCCTAGTGGTGAAGAAGATACTTTGATGTTAGAAAACACAATAGATGAAAGTCATGAGAATGTTAGTTGTCCCCCTTCACCAAGGGAAACCCTTATTGAGCAAGACAATTCATCCATTGATCATTCCCCTACTTGTGATGAAGTAATTTTAGAAGAACCAACTTTTGAATGTCAAGCACATTTGGTTTGTAGTTCTCCTAAAAACTCTCCTCCTAGGGAGGATATCATGGTACAAGAAAATCTGGACATTGGCACATGTAACAGGGCTTTCTTAGATGAAGATGATGAAATGAAATTAGACTCCTCTTCACTAAGAGATCATGCAAATAATCACAATCTTGTTGAGGGTATGATGACACAAATTGGATCTCCTTTAATTAGTGAGCTTCCTAAGTCACCTCCCATCAATGATTCACATAAACAAATAAGATATTTCTTGAAATCTATGATGCAATCTAACAATGTTTTGCAGCAACCAAGATATAACATAGTTGCTCAAACATGTAGGGGACCACAAATCTCTCCCGCAACATCACCATTACCTCAACATATTTTTCCTAGTGCTCCTCGATCACCTTTTCATAATATAGTTGAAGACCTTAAGAAGACCCCTGCTAATATATCCATATGGAAACTTATTCAACTATCACCTACATACAAGTTCCTATTTTAAGAAATGTTACGAATAAAGCAGGAGGAGATCCAAGCTTCTATGAAATCAAACAATGTAACATCCTCCTTTCATCCCACACAAGTCACATAGTCAGAAATCACATTCCCTAAACATGAATTTCCCTCACTCAAGATTCAAAACAAGAATGAAGCCTTGATGATAAAGGTGATCATTAATGAAACTGCAGTTAGGTGCACTCTCATAGACAATGGAGCATAAATTAATGTTTTTAGCATGGAACTCCTAGAAAAAATTGGCATAGATAAAAATCTCATTCAACTTAATGATGTTCATATTCATGGCTTTGATAGTGCTAATAGACAACCAATAGGGATGATCACATTACCTATTGAGGTCAGACCTATAGTGTTTCCTACCCATATTTATATCATGCTAGGACCTCTTTCATACAATCTTCTCCTAGGGAGACCATGGATTCATGCTATGAAAGGAGTCCCCTCTACTCTCCATTGTACAATGAAATTTGAATACAACAACAAGATATACACAGTTGATGTAGATGAACAAAGCTATGAATCATATGATCACAACACTTCCAATTCCCCTAATACTTTCATTCCAAACTCAAAACTTGAACCTATACAAGTTGATTCTAATCCTTCACCTACAACAAAACTCCTTAGTGATAGTTGGGGATTGTTAGATTACACCTCCTTTCAATAAAGCATCCAAAATTTCACCCTCAACATCCACAGAGTCATATACAAATGATTCCTTTTCAGATATAGGTTCTAATGATGATTGGGTTTTTACACCTCCCTTTTTAGGAGAGTGCAAAATTTCACAACCTAAACCAAAACAACCTTGTGTTTCATATTCTCAACTTGGTTCTATGTCAACAACATTAACCCATGATAGCGATGGGGGTTATCCAACTCCCATCCCTCATGAGGGGACGATGCTTAACTTTAAAAAGGATTTGTGTTCTCATGAAGAAACCAATCCTTCTCAAAAACACAAACCCCCTTCATCTGACTTGGAAGATTGTTATGGTATTGGATACAATCTCCCTCCTACCCATGCATACAAGGAACAAACGAAGCAAACCGACATACCATACTCTTTCAAGAAAGATCTAGGGTTACCTCCCTTATCTCCATTCTCATCTAAAGCCTTAGCATTTAGTCTGTGTATGACATCTTGCACAACTAAATGAGCACCTGCTACTATTGATCAAGAGAATATCTTGTTGAGACTCCTCTAGGATCGCTTGATAACTCTCCCACCAAAAACAAAAAAAAAAAAATTACTACAAGAATTCATTTTGCGCATATCATAGAGTTCATGGTCATTCTATTAACAAATGTAAGGCTTTAAACAACAAAATTCAACATCTCAAGGAATGCGGTGCTCTTCCTTATGTTGAGGCACCTAATTCCTCTAACTGATACTTACTTTCATCCTATTTGTCTCACCCTTGTCCTGCACTAAGTGGGGGCAACGGGTTAGTTATCCTTGTCCTCATATGTCACTTGTCATTGCCTCTTTCAGCTAGTTGATCACCTTTCATGAACATATAAGAGAAAGCTTGGGATCTGTATGGCATGCCTTAAGTTGGCTCACATGTGACATACTACCTTTTTCATGGCGTAGCTTATCAGAAACATATGACTTGGCATAGGGCTTTTTGAATAAGCTCTCATGTCTTTTTCTACTTTAAAGCAACTACTCACAATAATGGCATGTTAGCAACCTCTTTAAAGTGGGGGAATACATCGAGACTCATCATGTTTCATTGTGTGATTTTCTTTCTTCTTGCAATGCGTCCTTTTCTTGGTGGTGTCATTGAGCTTGATTTCCTCCAAGAGCATGATATTTATTGGACTTGTCCTCTTTTTGAAACATTAGGCACAATGTTCCCTAAGAAGAGACCTTGCATGAACTAAGAAAAATCCCTTTGAACATATCTTGCACTATTTTTCATTTACAACATTTGTTATATGGCCACCTTGCATAACATAGCTTGCATGCCTATGGAGCCATCTTGTTTGTTCATGAGCTCCAAGCATACGAAGTTTTTCTTGTCTCATGAAGCTCGAAAATCATTTTTGTGGCACCTTATTAATGTTGTCAAGAGGTATAACTTTGGTATGGTTTGAGCAGGAAGCCCAATTTGAGGCATGAATTTCCCCATAGCCACTTGTGTGTGTGTGAGTGCATACCATCCATGAGTGTATGTGTCTCACCTAAATTAGGACTTCTCACCCGGTGGATAGCCAAGAGTTCCATCGCCTCAGAGTAAGTATGCATTTTTCAGACAAACAACCTAGATCTGATCCACATGTTGGAAAAATCGTCGAAGCTTGATCCACCTTTTTTTTTCTTATTTTTGTGCTTCTTTCTTCTAGTTATTGACATTGCATGATCGTGTATCTTGTTTTGATGCATATCATACACCATTTCTCATGTCCTCTTGTGCTTATGTCAGTTTGGCTTAGGATCTTGGATCCTAGGGGCTTGGCCACCTCCTTTGATCTTTGTCATCCTTTGTCATCCACATTGGTACGTTTGGACGCCTCTTGAATGTCTACTTTAGTGTGAGTTTGAAGTAGGTTCATCCTCTCGCTAAAGTGGGGGCTAAATGGAGTCATTGAAAAAGTATGCATTTTCCCTTAGTGCTTGATTTGGGAATAATTAATGATAAATTGGACCTCATGTCACCTTGATCTAGTGTTGTGAGGTGTTTTACACATCCACATTAGGCCTTGGGCCTGTTTTTAACTAAATTAACCTAACTATATCCTAATTTAATGTTGTAAAATGTATTTATTTACATCTTCATATTAAATCGAGGAGGCTTATAAATCAAGTGGACCTAATCTAGTGTTGTGATATGTTTTACACATTCACATGGGATTTAGGGCCCTTCTAAGCTAAATAGACTCAATTTTTGCTTAATTTAGTGTTGTAAAGTGTATTTATTTACACTTTCACATTGAATTTTGGGCCCTCTTACATTTATAACCTTAATATCACCATTAATAGGCCCCTATGACCTGATATTGTGCATCCCAAGGCATATTTTGATCAAAAACCCGACAAAATCAACATAAAAACTTAATTTCTTCACTCCCCAACATCCTAGCTGAAAAAATAGCCCCTGTGGGACCCATTCACCACCTTGGGTGAATGAGTCCCATCCAGGTGGGACTCATTCACACAGGATAGCAAATGAGTCCCATTTGAGCTATTTTTGAGGTTTGAGTGGGAAAAAATGGGTTTTAAGTTTAAATTTCTTCAATGTCGGCCTTGGGGATCAAATTAATGGTCATATGAATGGATTTACTATATAAGAGAGCCTTCAAATCCTCATCCAACCATCATATATTCATTCCATCAAGTCAAGCAAGCAAGAGTTAAGCACTTGAAGTCTTCACAAGGTCATCAAGATAGCTTTCAAGATAGCTTCCAAGGAATTCAAGATCAAGATTTTTCATCAATTGTTACAATGATTCAAGATACACCATCATGGGAAGGTTCTAATTGAATTACTTCATGTTCATGCTTCATTATCTTATTTCATCATTTTGGTTTAATTACCTAAAATGGGTTTGACCAAGGCAAACCCATATTCCCTAACAATCAACATTTTCTCTCTCTTTCCTTGTGTGATTGCAGATCTAGGTGCTTTGAAGACTTGAAGATCATTGAAGAATAGATTAAAAGGTTGTTGGAGTTGTCTCCCCATTTTCTAGGTCATCATCTTCACAAAAGGTCACCTATAGGCCTGAAATTGGTAGTTTTGGATTTGGGAACCTAGAGAACCAAAAAAAGCAGAATGAGATGTCTGTATTAGAACTTTGAATTTCCAGAAAAGCCAAACTAGACTCATTCATCACAAATGGTGAATGAGTCCCATTTTTGGTCAATTTTGAGATTTTAGCATTTTCGAATACCCTTTTTTGAAAATCTTGTTCTTGTGCAGAAACCTCGATCTAGGACTGATTCGCCCAAATTGGTGAATGAGTTCCAGTGGGCCAAAATTTTAGAATAAACAGCATTTTCACTCTCCGTCCAAGTCTCTACAAGTTTCCAAGTGCACACATTCAGTTTTACAACTTTTTGTTTTGTTTCATTTGCATTTCTAGGTCATTTTGCATATCACACTATATTTTCCAATTCATTTTCTTTCCAAGTCTAAACTTGGTGGTGAACCCCTCTTGTAATCTGAAATCATACCCTAGGATACCTTATTGACAAATCTCTCTCTCCATTCTTTATTGTATTGAGATCTCTAAGGTATCCTTTAGTATAGCAAGTGTGAAATCAAATCCCTACCCTTGTGTTTATGCCTCAAAGGTGGGGAATATCCATTTCCATTGGTTACAACACCTCAATCATTGAATATCAAAGATGTCAGAACCAACCACTTACGTGTTGTAAATAAGTGAAGGAAGACCATGCCATAGATTAACTAGGACCCAAATGTATACTAGCACACTTCTCAACACTTCTACAACTAGTAATCATCCTCTATAATTAGTGTTAGCATGCCAAGTTGGCCAAAACTGCACTAACACTAACAAGCAACCACAAACATGCCTCTCCAAGTTTGGAAACATCTTGCAAACCAATCCAAAACATCTTAGAATATTCCACATCATTAAAATATTTTCCGCTACTACTGCAACCACCTGAAACTTTAGAACACCTTTATTTTGCGCAACCAGACACACTGGCATAGACATCCAACTCGCCATTTGAACAACCTTTCGGAACTTCACAACACCTAAAACTTCAATGGAAGTACCTAGATATATAAAATATAAGCATGTTCCCAGATCCACAAGACAAGAACCTTCACTACAAAGAAATGTAGAGCAATCTCATCTCTCCCAAACACCTTGTTTCACTAGATAGACATACTATCAAACACATATTCCACTGCAATATGATCAAGAACCTAAAACTCTAGATATAACCTTTGAATATTTCTAATCATCATATCTGAACCACAAAAGCATATCTTGAACCATGAAGAAATGTAGAGCAGAACACTAAACACCACTCTGTCACACTGATCTCTCTTAAATTATTCATTTTTTCTCAAAAGCACTTGGAAACCAAGTGAACCAACTGCATCAGTAATACTACTAACATCTTTGCAACACATCTATTACATCTACAACATATCTCATCTACTATAGAACATCCAACTATCTCTCCAAACACAACTTTTGCAACTATACCGAAGTAAGACATCAATGACAACACCAACAACATTGTGTTGACATCAATACCAACAACTCCAAGCTTCCAATGACTATAATGTTATGGGTTGACATCATCAACACTAGTAGCATTCCAACACTCCCTTCATACAAGGGTTTGACATCAATGGAAACTCACAAACAAATCAAGCTTCCAACTAATTTCTAAACTAAACAACAACAAACAAGGTAAGTAAAGGGGGATTTTTTGTCATCCTTGTATACTATTTCTTTGACTTGTCCAAGTGCACCATTCACAAGGCCTAATTTCCACCCATAAATTTGAGCATAACATCACCTTTTGGTCAACGCACAAAAGGATCTTAGATTGAATTTGTTCTTCATCTAGATTTGAGCATGGTGATCCCCTAAGTTGCTTTGCAGTTGACAATGTAACGGGCGTCACTAAAGACAACAACACATGTTGATTGTAACATAGTGACACCATTTCATTTATTGTAAAGAGATGTATGGAGGAGAAGAAAGAAGATTGTTCTATAGAGGTTAGTGTTGAGCTTGAGTGTGACATTAGAACTTGCCAATCTTCAATTATAGGTTCTACATTTCATAAATTGGAGAGGAGAGAATGAAAAACAATTTGTGTTGGCTCATCACCTATTTATAAATTTATTTTTTTCAATGTGATAACTTTTGTAAAGCTACCCCATAGATTTCCCCCATAAGAGGTTGAAGCATACATAGGGATTTTCTTGACTAGTGGAAGTTGGCCAAGGTCATCAAAGAGCATGATTGAGTAACCTCCAAATGGGATTTGGTTATGGCTAGAGAATGATTCATGCAACTTCATGTCAATTCATTGTAGAAACTTTGGACTGATGAAGCTCATTTCATCTATAAGGATGTAGCAAATGAAGTACATTCTTTCTTGGAAGCTCTCAAGTGTTTGTCCTTGTAGGGGGGCATATCTTTAATAGGTATTCAAAGGGAAGACTGGACTATTCATGCTTCTATATTGAATATTGCTACCCCTACAAGTGCAAGAAGTTGTAATGGCGATTGACCATTTGCGGATGAACTCATAAGTGCAAACTTGATGGATTTAATCAGATGTGACTTACCTATTCTAGCAATTTCTTGAACAATCATTTTAGAGGAGGTTGCAAAGTATCAACATTTAGATGTGATAAAACTATATCAAATGTTTTTTTGCTAGAAAAAGAGCTCATTTAGGGTGTGGAAACTAGGAAGATGGCATAAATTACCTTGTAAGAAATATTGTAGAGAGAAATGGGATGAAATAAATCTAGATAATAAAATCCCTTTTTCTTAGGAATAATAGCTAAGAAAGTGATATTCATGGACTAAAGCATCAACTTATTTTTTCACAATTCTCTAACCACATCTAACAAATTTCAAACTTCAAAATCTTTCAAATTTCCTAAATAATTCTATAGGGAAACCATCAGGTCTAGGATATTTAAATTTCTTCATTTGGAAAACAAATTTTTCTATCTCTTCCAAAGATATGGTAGTAAAAAGTGAACTTTTCATGTCTTCAAAGACTAAAAAAGGAATGGAATCGAGGATGATTTTTTTAGCTTCAAATTCTTGGGAATTATACAAATCAAAAAGAGTGGAAAAGTGTAATAAAATCCTAGGAGATGTCTTGGAAAGAGGATGATTGATTCCCATATGTTGAGATGAAGGAAGAACTAACTTTCTTTCTCCTCCTATCATTTACAGAATTACGGAAGAAAAAAGTAATTCTACCACCTTTCTAAAGCCAATCTATCCTAATTTTTTGTTTCCTAAAGATTTATTATTTAATCTCTCATTCATCTAACTCTTTGAACAAGAATCCTCCTCACTCAAAATCTCCTTATTCATACCTTCATCCTTAATCTAGAAAGTAATTCTCTCTAGCTAGTTTTGAAGTTCATATATTTTTACTAAAAAAAGTTCCTAAAAGAGCTAGTGTTCCACTTCTTACCTTTATATTTAACAAATCGAAGCCTCTTAAAAAAGGAATACCTTATAGTTCCAAATTAAAGTTTCCCTTCAACCCACCATTTTTTCATTAGACTAAAAAATTTAGAATCCCTAAGTTACGTGAGTTGAAACTTGAAATGATGATGCCTAGGTAGGAAAAAAATGAAGAAAATTTGATTGGCCAATGATAAAATCCCTTCCATCTCTAAAAATGAATCCCAGTAATTACCAATCCAATGATTTAAGACAAGGAATATGTCAAATATTTCTAAAATGGAATCATCTCCACATCGTCATTGATCTAGGTGAAAGTACCATTTGTTGGCACCATATACATGCTAAATCAATAAATGGCATATTCTCTCTTAACAAAGAGAAAAAAGGTGCAAGACTATCTATGTCTTCTTTTTTCTCCATCATATTGGTTATTACATTAAAATATCCTGCTAAAATCTAAGGGAAATAACGCATTAAATGACAAACAAATCAAACATGGGCCCAAAGAAAAACATTACCTAGAAAATTTGAAGGCACATCCACATTTGTAAGGAAGAGAGACTCACTAGAAGCAAAGCAAGAGACACACAATGAAATTGATTTTTTTCTTCCCAAACACCAAGACCAAGTAATATTATGAGGGTTCCAAAGGCAGTCCACTCCCCCTGCATTACCCAAAGCCCCAATACTCAAACTTTAACCACCTTGTCAAATTCTAGACAAAATAAAATTCATATCTTCCATATATAGCTTTATTTCTTGAATGAACATAATATCTAGTCTATGCTCATGAATAAGATCATGATAATTTTTTTATGGAGGGTGTTACTCAACCCTCTAGCATTCTAGGATATCATGATAATTTCATAATTTTAGAGAAATAAGTGTCAATAGTTGTAATGACACTTGATTCCACTAATGACTCTGTAGTCAACTTAACCTTATATTGATCATTTTTTCTTCCCATTTTTTAAACCTTATTAGAACCCCCTTTCTTAATTGATTTTTTCTAAATCCCTAACAAGAGGGGAGATTTCCTTTTCATCTCATATTTTGACCCTAGATCAATTATAGCCTCTAAAATATCATTAACTTCTAACTTTGACACTTCTTTTAATAAATATAATGGAATAGAGTCCTCTTTGGTTATGTATGTGTATCTAAAGCTTCTTTAATCCCAATCCTTATCAAGGTGACTAGAAATAATATTTTTTCCAATCAAAGAAGGGTATTGAAATTAAGGATGAGAAATTGAATTTTAGAACAATAGATTCTTACCTAATATAGGTTCACGCATATCCTAATTGATCCTATTGGTGTCTTGATCCATCAGTTTTACTTCTATTTTCGCCCTCATTTTTTTGGCCCTTTGCTTGGGTTTTCTTAGAAACTTTAGATCCCCTTTGAAAATCTTGAAAATTTGGCTAAGTATGCTCTTACGAGTTTTGTACTACAGAATTACCTTTGTGGGATTCCACAATACAGGTTCCATTGCACAGGTTTCCATCCCACAGGTTCCGGTTGTTCGTTCACCTTATGCAGAAATTTATGTGTGGGTTGCCACCTACAAAATTATGTTCGTAAATTTTTCATTAGTGGCACCATCTATTCTTTCCTTATAGTGGAAAACTGGTGGTAAAGGATAGCAGGGTCTACATAAACCCTGAACTGGTTGATGAAGGCGTTCTCTAAATCCATCCAACTTAGCACCGATCCTTGGGGTAAGTTCAGGTACCAATTGTATGCCATGTCTCCCAACAAATAGGGGAACAATCTGCACACAACGTCTTGATGAGCCACCTGAGCACGAGTACAGGTGTCTTTAAATTCCTGTATGTGCTCCTCAGCACTTCTTGACTCCCCATGCATGTACTTAGGACATAACCTCTCTAGGTTCTTTGGGAGATCATGTATACCTCTAGGGATAGTCCCTAATGGTGAAGAGTTATTAGTGAAGTAAGCCATAGGTCTTGGCAGTGATACAGGTGGATCAGGTTGTGGAATGGGTGAAGGTGGTATAGGTGGATTTGGTGGAAACCTAGGTGGGGTGAGCGGTGGTGATAAAGGTTGGATCAAGACTCTACGAGCCTGGGGCCTATGCCCAACAGGGGTTTGGAGTTCAACAAATAGTTTAGGATTCTGAGAAGATCTAAGAACTCTCTTGAACCTATCTAGTGAAAATGACCCAATGTGAGCCAGCTTGTTCTTCAGGCACTCCTTCTAGTGCCAGATCTGTTGATGGCCAAAATAGCACAACAACATTAAACAAAATATTACTATTCTATTTCTCTTGAAAGAGAAAGATAACACATGGAAATCTAACTCCCAAGGTCCTAGTAATTGGTTCTCAATTATGTTGATTTCACTCAGTGATTGATGTAACTATAGTATTCAAGGGGCCTTTATTGGTAACAAAGAACAAGAATGCATAGCATCAAGTAATCTACGTTTGGGGGAGGGGGGTTTAAAATAAAAGAAAAAGATGAAATAGAGCTTTAAATCAAAGAAACATGAATAAAATCCTTACGTACCCAGACATGCAAATCAACAATGAATGTTCATTCTACCTAACCACAACTACAGCAAGATGCAATCCACAAAATAAACTATGCTACTGCATACATCCATAATGCTAATTCAGATATCATTAGTATTCACTAAACTTACTTTAAACAACTCACTCACTCATCATCTGAAACACAGATCAAATGAATACCATAAAAATTTGATTCACAGATAATCCAATGATATGACCTTGAATCTAGTTCATCCTATTGACTTTCATCCAATAAAGAACAATTAAGCACAGCAAAAATCACTGGCATATGGATTAATCATATATCATTAACCTTATCAAAATGGATCCAAACTTTTAAAATCATAACATCAAAATGTATCTAAACCGTAAAATAATCAAGCCTTTTACTAAACTTTTCAGAGTATCTTTCTAAAACATTGAAAATCCTAGATCTAGTTTCTATCTTCTATCCTCAGGTGGCTGATCTTTCTTCAATTAGCCGACCTTTACAAACTAGATTCTAATAGTACATATAGAGTGCCACATGCATGAATTTCTCAATCATTAATCAAGATCCACAATCCATGGAGTTGAAACTGAATGTAGAAGTGGACTCAAGAACCGAGTATGTGCAGGATCATGATGGGCCAAAAAGTGGCAATATGATGGTTTTTTGTAGGGTATGTGGCTGACAACTTTTTTTTAACCCAAAATTGATGAAACGAAAAGGGTTTTTAGAGGATATTCTCAACTTTCCACCAATATAAATTATGCTTTACTTTGAATTTAATAAATAATTATTATTTATTTTCTATTTGAATTACAACTAAATTCCTAATTGATAGGCTAATTGAAAAAAATCTATAGATTTCAAATGGTATCACATTTTTTGAATCCAAAACATGTGTCACATTCTATGCTTCACATACTATAGGATTAAAAAAATGAATTTCATGAAGTTTTGACCAAGTTAAGTGGTTAGACATACGAGTTTTTAATTTTTTTTTTAATAAATAATTCATAATTAATTATTTACTTAGAAAAAATTACAAAAAATATGCATCACATCGGTGCATGAGTCCTCTACTTATATCTAAAATATTATAAAAAATATTATCATTTTATTGTGGTTAGGGTGGTCGATAGACACCTACTTCTTATTTTTCTTTGAAATTTAAGTACTACTACATTGAAATTTCAAATTTTCACCAAATAGATTTTGTTTTTTTTTAAATAAACCTAGTAGTTTAGAAACTACATTCAATTTTCTACAAATTCTATTCTTACATATTTTTGAAATAATATAGATAAATTATTCAAATTTTTATGTCAAGTTGCCTAACTCTGATTTTTCTGAATTTTTTGCCACTTAAGGGCCTATTTTTTCCATGATGATCCTGCACATACCCAACCCCTATTTCAAGGCTAATTACACCATTGTAGAAAAAGGGAAATTTGATACTCCAAGAGGAAGATGAAACCCACAGATCAGACTTAGAGTAGAGCTCATGTCAACATCCAGAGAAAGAGAAGAGCAGATGGAGTATGACACAAAGAGTCAGCCACTCTTGCACTGACACAAAGAGTCAGTCACTTTTGCACTGAATGCTCTTGAATGTACTCATCATAACTAGAGAATACCTGTAGAAGAGTTTCCAAATCTGGACCATCCAACCAATCACCTTCAAATTTGATTCTTTGAAACTCCGCAGAACCCAAACTTTGCATCTCCTTTAGGTTGATTAGCTCTTTTTTGGCAGTTCTTACCTCCTCCTGGATATCCATAAACTAATCTAACAATAAATTATCCCCATCATCTCCTTTCTGCATGATTTCTTCAAATCTACTCCTCCATCTCTCCCTTAATTTATCCAAGGATAGGCCTTCTTTATTGGAGGAATCTAAGTTAATCAAAATGGCTACAACCGCTTCTAACTCAATCATTTGCTGATTTAAGTCCTTACTCATTTCTCGAACTTCCTCTTGATGTCCATGCATAGCCCTAGACTTGTATCTTATGATACTCATAGTTTCCTCCACAAAATCTTCATCACCAAGCTCAAGAATTGAAAATTCTATTAAGGTGGATTTGGGCACTTTGCTGATATCTTCAAGCCTCTTAACATATTCCTTATATTCATCATCCTTCTTGTCCAAATCCTTACCTTGTTGGTTTAGATCTTCTGCTAATTCAAGAGCAGCTTTATGAATCTTAGAGCCTTTAACAAGAACATCATCAACCTCCTAGTTGAGCTTATCCAACCATTTGTCCATCAGATCCCCACCTTGCTTTTCATTTGAATCAAATCATTTGCCTCCCTCTTTGTTAACAAAACCGGGGATTTAGGAGGAGCAACTTGTTGAGAAATGGGACTAGAAACATCCTTCAAAAAACCATGGAGCTAATCCAACTAAACCTTAAGCTCATCCTTCCTTTGCTTATCCTTGATCATCCGAGTTTTGGTTGAAGAGGCCACAATGTCAATTAAACTCTTTTGTTGATTTCTTGTAGGCTTTCCCAGATTTACTGCCCCCAATTGATAATTAGTTATTTGCATGTCATCATCGCTATTCTCCATTACAGGTATGGTGCATTCAGCAATTATCTCCCCAGCATCAGTGAGCCTAGTGGAGTGAAGAACCTGGGCCTTCTTCTTAGGTTTCTCCTTCCCAATTTCTTTCATCATTTCTTCCTAGTTTAATGGTTGTGGTGGGACAAGTTATTTTCTCTCCAAGTCAAGTTTAAGCCAAGTAGGAGCAATGGGAGTAGTGGTTGCCTGAGCTGAAGAAGAAGCAATAGTAGTGGAAGATAGAGGTTGTAACAATGTAGGCCCTAGTTGAGAATCAACCTCCTGCACATTTTTTTGATCACCTTGCTCCCTTTCCTGTGCTAACTTCTCTGCTTCCTCTTGATCCTTTTGATCTACCAGCCTCTTAGCCTCCAGCTCCTTCTTTAAACATTCCTCTTCCTCTTTCTTCTTTTCTAACATTTCATCTCGCTACTTTTTCAATGTTTTAACATAGTCCCATGCCTCTTTGGACTTCCTTTCATGTTCAACAATCTCAGCAGCTTCTTTTTCCCTTTTCTTACATTCTTGCTCCTCCGTTTGCCTATAAGTTTCTTCTTGTTCCTTGAGCTTAGCTTCAATAGCTTCCTTTTCTCTTCTTTGGTGAGCCTTTTCCTCTTCAAGATCATGAATTTTCTGCTGCAATATCAACCTATCCCTTTCTTCTTGAAGTTTGAGTTCTTGCTCCTTTTGTTGTTGTTGTTGAGCTATCTCATTGGCCTTCACTTTATCTTCCAACTCATTTTGATTGGCTACCAACTCAGATTGTGCTCTAGCCTCTTCTTCTTGTAGCTTAGTTGATGCTTCTGCTTGTGCCTTAGCATTATCTTATCTTTTTGCATCCTCAAAAAATTTACATTGATCCTCCTCAATCAATATGTGTTCAGTACCTGCATCATCTATCATGTCCAATGATGTCCATACATAATGCCCTTTATCAGAGGGAGCCTTTTCTGAATCTGTTTCTATATTATGTATCTCCACCTCACCCTCCATTTTCCTCAAGGCTTTTGCTTCACCATGAAGAGCTCCCATTGGTGATTCATGACCTAACTCTTGTGCATCAAAGGGCTAAGTAGGTACCTCTCCTGCAATGGATGTAGAAACACCCTCATCCATAGCTGTTTCATCTTTATGTCCCTCTGGAAGATCTTTAGGAACCACCTCCTCTTCTTCTTCATTAGAAGGCATAAAATCTAAAGGCTCCTTAGGTGCCATCCTTCTCTTTTCCGTTTTGTATCCTTGGGTGGTACCTGTAGTCTTCCTCTTCTTGGATGATGTAGCATCGGCCTAATTAGCTCTTAAACTCACCCATTGAATACTCCTATCGAGCACTGGTCTTGCAATCTGCATTATGTCAATGGTCTCATCATCATTCCAATTTATTGGATCAAGATCCTTAGTTCCAATCTTGTCTGCATCATATCCAGGATCCAAAACTATCCCATCATCAGATAATGTGTCAAGAATATCTTCCTTTATCCCAAACTCAATCATGAGTGGGATAGGTATCCTTTCATAATTCCTTCTCTTGAGATCATAATCATCTTTCAGATCCTCCCAAAAATCCTCCAATAGATTGAAGTTCTTCTCAAAAACACTGGGGAGCAAAGCCCTCATCTTCTGCTTGGGGTCATAACATTTCTTGGTAGTGTACAAGCCCAACTTCAAATAAATTAATTCATCACAAATAGCCTTACATGCCTAAATGTGTGGATAGCAAAAGGCCCCTAGTTTCATTGGAAAGTTATGGCACCCAGTCTTATGCTTGTTACTAAACTTGAGATTAACAGCCAAGGCTTGATAAATAAAATCCATTAAAATGATCCTATCACCACAACATCTTGGTAGAAAATGGGGGTGACCCTCAAAGCTTGCTATCCTGAAGTTAATGAATGTGGGGTACTGGATAAACCAATGTCCTCACTCATTCACAAAATCCATCACCTCCCTGCTAAGTCTATACCCAGCATCACCATTAAGCTTGTTGATAATGACATAAAGAAAGGCATCATTTACCCTTCTATAATGTCGCTCTGAGGCCTGCAAGGTGAGCTGATTATAATATTCCCATACCTTGTTTTATCCTTGGGCTTCTCCCAATATACCAACTGTCTGAAGTCCGGGAAGGATTCCCACTTAGGCAACTGCATAAACTACATAGGAAGTCATAAAGAAACGCTTGGTTTCTCTCACCTTTATCATCTGATTGTGAATGTTGTCTGATACTATCATAGACCAGTCAAATTTTTTCCTCCCATTAAAAGTTGTTTGGATGGAGGGAAACATCCATTCTTTAAATAATGAAGCATCCCTTTAACCAAACACCCTACAGAGGAACATGATTATATCTCCAATTTCCCGACTAAAATCTGCCCTCTTAGGTTGGTGTGGGAGCTTGGTCAGAGACTTCTTCTCTACCCTCATCCAAGTCTTATTCATATGGAACCTATTCCTTTCCTTGTTATCACTGTAAAGCTTTAAAGCCTCTGCTTCATTCAATTGCTTCGGATTCTTGGGATCAGGTATATGAAACAGGAACTTGATCATTTGAGGCATGAAGTCAATAATAACATTACCCTTCACATCCACACACTACCTAGTAGTAGGGTTATATACTCCAACTACTGCAAGAATCAACTCCGGACATTGAATAGACAAGGGGAAGAGTGCCACATGTGCCTACCCAGATTGAACAATCCCTTCTGTCCTTCCCATGATCTACTCCTCAGTGAATGTCTCCTCATGCAACTCTTCATAATTGAAAGGACCCAAATTGGTGTCAGTTATGTCAGTCTAATTAGAATCAATCTTGCTAGCCATGAGCACAACCTCCCTATGCTTACACCTCAAGGTATACAGGAGCTACTCTACTTTGATCTCCTTTCGCGTAACTCCTTGCCATGAAGTTTCACATAGCTGGGTGCTTTGAGAGGCCTCATCTGATGCTCCCGACATCTCTTAATACTTGTAGAAATTCCCTATATTAGATGAACAAAACATCTAAGTTAGTCAATCATATAATCACTAATCCCTCCTCCTAAGATAACATTTACTTGATCAAACTATGCCTTCATCAGAGGCGGAACTATGGAAGCATTAGGCATAGACAATGTTTCCTATCATGTGGCAGGGTCAGGATCGAAACTAGACAAAGAATAAAACAATCAAATGCAAGACCGGAATGAGAACCGGACTAGAACATCATTGGAGGCGGGATCGGAACGGGAACCGGACCAGTAACAAAAGTTAGCTACCAAGTTCAACCTCCTCCCCGAACCCGGTTCCGATGAAGAGTAAAGACAGTGACATCATAATAAGGAACAGGAGCGGATTGATTCCAGCAAATGGAGAGTATTTTAAAACAAAGCGGTCATGTGAACGAATAAACCCTAGGTCACATGGCACCCAACGGAAACTAGAAAGAGCATAAGTTAAACCTCAAACAACTTCTCCATACAGAAGTTATCAAAACCATGAACAAGTTATATCGTGAAAATCTAATTCGACTGATACCCTATTTGTAAACACTAGGGCATGACAAGAAACTAGTATGAACAACCCAAAAACCACTATAATAAAACCAGAACAGGGTCTCAAAACGTAATTCACCACCCAAGCAAGGAAACCCCTTCAAAATTAAAACCCTAGTCAAAACCAAAGCATGACAAAATGGAGGTATCACGAAAGCGACAGTAGAAGAAATAACAAAAAACAAAAAGATGAATGGAAAAGCAAACCCAGCAAAATAGAATGGAACGGGAAAGAAACAAACAAACAAACAAAAGAAAAAGAACAGAAATAAACACTAACCCAGCGACCAAATTCATAAAAACAACCCTCCCGTGAAGACACCAAAATGACACAAGCGGAAGAACAAACAGGAGAAAGAAAAACAAAAGAACCCTACCTCAAAATGCTCCTCAGAATTGACCAGAAGTTCACCAAGATTCGCTCCGCAAATTTCCCCCGTGATCAAATCAACTCTCTTGATACTTTCCTGGCCGTAATTTTCTTAAACACTTCACATAATAATAGCAATGAGGCATTTTAAGCATAATTAGACATTTAATCAATAATTCGTGCATGTCAAGAGGTTGCATTTAATGCCATAAATGTGGTAGATCGGGGACGGAGCCAACGATGCGATCAGACAGCTAAGTCAATTCAATGGAACATGAAAAGGTAAGGCAGACGCAGAGCCAGGTTGGGAACAAGATAGAGAGACTAAACGAAACCTCCCTATTTCATTTCCAACCCCGGACCCAGTCCCAACAAAAGACTGACCAAAAACAACGAATGAAGACAGAGACGGGATCAGAGAGAAAACTGAAATTGATCTTTCACAAAGTTCAAAGTTCCACTTTAGTTCTAGATCCGGTCCCAACCTGGAAAGGGCAAAGAACAACACAAGAACAAGGGAACTGGGACTAGAGTGAACACTGGACCTGGCGCAACAACAAAGAAAGCAAGAAAGAAAGAAGGGTGAGATAAAAAAGAGGGGAAGTGGAGTCGGAATGGGAACGCAAAATGGAAAGTTGAAACTTCCCATGTGAGTTCCAATCCCAGTTCCAATCCCACGTGAGAAAACAAAACAAAAACACAAGGAAAAAACCAACAGATAGGAGGATGAACCAACCCAAGTGTTAGCCAAAAACAAACACCAAAACAAAAATGAAACAAGAGAGAAGGCAGAGTCGAAGTCGGAACAGGAACGCAAAATGGAAAGTTCAAACTTCCCATGTGAGATTTGGTTCTGGACCCGGCTCCGACAGAACAAAAAGAGAGACTTAGGAGCAAAAACAAAGAACTCCTAAGACCCAACAAGACAACCAAAGATGAACAAAACAAAAGATAATCAAAAGGGGACCCATTTTTATTTCAACACAAAAATGGGGTGGTTATGCAAGGCATAACAAATGGTGACTCGGCTGGGAAAAATGGTTTACCCATTTTTAAGAAATTGAAGAATTCAATCACCCCAAAACTTATAGTTCATGAGACATGTTAACTTAAGTGTGATTAGAATATTTAAGTAAAGTTGAGCTGGAATCTCAAATTTAGGACCAACATAAACTACTGCTTGAATCTGAGTGTGTGCATGCTTATGGTGCATCCTTCTTTATTTCAGCTTTCTCCACGCTTAACAACTATATCTACGATCCAAGCTACATAGGTTGAGTCCTTCGACTTTCGTGCAATGAAATCCTGGGTATTGCTTCGTTGCCAATCAGGAATCCATAGCCCTGATAGAGATACCTCTAGTTCTCTCAAAGCATTGCTCTACTGCCAGTCAGGCGTCCATAGCCCCGATAGAGGTACTTGAACTACCCATTTAGTATTGAGTTTTCCTTTATTGTAGTGCTTCTCTTTTCTTTTTATATATCTCTTTTACAGGCCTTACTTGTGAAAATTCTTTTCGAAAACCTTCTCAATACAAAGACTTTAATAGTCTGAGATGTGGGTGAGAACTATAGTGGATCCCATGACAGTTTTGGGGAAATAGATTTTTCACTTGAATTGAAGATATAATCACCCTGAGATGAATAGGCACTTTATAGTCAGATGTTTTATCTATTTTGTGACAGATTTCAATAATTGTTCAGGAGGTTATCTACAATATACCTTACTCCTAATAACATTTTAGACTCATGCTAAAATGACCATAAGGCATGAGCTTTAGAACAAAATCTTTCAACACATATGCCCAAAAATGCCTAAACCAATTCCTTTCCTAGTACCCATAGCATTCTTTGAATAACAACCCCAATGTTTTAAGATGGAAAGAAAAGAGAATCCCTAAAGAAGAGGAACAAAATAGACAAAAACAACAAAGGAAAAAAAAGAAAGAAAGAAACAACAAACAAACAACAAAAGAAAGTAAAGAACCAATAATTACACAAAATACATATATACAACCAATTCAGAAACTCAAACCTTTATGAGTCGAAGTAATGCTTGAGAAACTACCCATTGACCAGAAATGGAATAGGTTCTCCCATCAAGGTGCTCAAACGAAAGGCGTTCTCACCCAAGATCTCGGCTACTTGATATGGACCTAGCCAGAGTCTATCAAATTTATGATGATCACCCTTTTTCTCCTTGGCCTTGTCCCACAGCAACACCAAGTCTGAGATTTTGAAAGCCTTAATCTTAGCTCTTTTTTCAAACCAATGTTTGACAATAGCCTGATGCTTGAAAAACTACTGTAGAGTAGCATCTCTCTGTTCTTCCATGTTTAGAAGGTTATTTAGTCTTACCTCAATCCGGTCATCTCTTGTATAAAACTTCTGCATGAACTTAAGAAAAGGTATTTGTAAGTGTATGGGGAAAATCGGATCTTGGCCGTAAACTAGTTTAAAAGGGGAACTTCCTAGGGCGACCTTAATATGAGTTCAATCTGCCCATAAGGAAAATATTAACTGGGTATGCCAGTCTCTAGGATTACTTTCAAGTAACTTCTTTATCACTTCTAACAAATTCTTGTTAGTAGATTCCGCTACACCATTTCCCTGAGGATAATAGTTAGAGGAATACTTCAAGATAATTTTATATTGGTAAGCCCATTGTATAAATTCAGCAGATGAAAAGGCAGGGCCATTGTCACATACCAGGGCGAAGGGCACTCCAAACCTGGTAACAATATTTTCAGTGAGAATTTTGATAACCACATCAGTGGTGTTGTTCTTGCATGGTTGAGCCTCAGTCCAATGGGTGCAATAGTCTGTAGCAGTTAGGATGAATTTGTGTCCTGTAGAAGAATTAGGATTAATTACCCCAACAAAATCCAGTGCCCATTGGGAAAATGGTCTTACCTCATATATTGGTTGTAGAGGCATGGCTGGATTACGCTCCTTTGATGCAGAAGTCTGACATGTATGACATGTCCTGATGTGTTGATGTGCATCCCTGAACACATGGGGCCAATAAATATCCTGACCTGAGGATTTGATGAGCTAAAGAATCTATTGATCCATGTCCTATGCCATGCCTACCATGGAATTCAGCCATGGCATGCTTAGCTTCTTGTTGATCCAGACATCGCAGGTACACCCCCTCATAATTTCTTCTGTATAGAGCTCCTCCTTTGAGCATGTAATGGGCACTCTTCATCCTCAGTGCCCTCCTTTGGGTAGCATTCATTCCTTCTAGGCATTTGTTATTTAGAAGGAAGAAGATCAAGTTAGTATACCATGGGTCCTTGGTAAATGAGTGCATAGTATATTGCTGACAGGTAATATTCTTGTCAACCTCTGCCGTGGCCATTGATAAACCTTGTCCTCGAACAAGTTTCATTGGATGGATCTCTAAATCATACTCTTGTAGGATAGCCATCCATTTTCCTCTTCTTTCCCCCAATTCACTTTGCATAAGGAGGGACTTGATCGCTGGATCAGGCACTATAGCAATAACTTGGCTTCTCAAAATGTAATGCCTAAATTTTTTACCGTCCGTACCAATGCAAAGGCCTATTTTTCCAAGGGTGGGTACCTAACTTCTGCATTCTTGAATGGCGAGCTTATGAAGGAAATTGGTCTTTCATCTCCTTCACCACTGCATTGTGTCTGGATTGATGCATATGAATGATCAGATGCAAATGAATAAATATGAAAGGGATTTAGGTAATCTAGGCTAGTCAAGACCAGTGCCTCAAATATCAATTGTTTAATCTGCAAAAATGTAGATTTAGCCTCATTGCTCCATTCAATTTTAGCATCTTTCTTCATCATCTCGTTGAGGGGTTTGACAATTTATGCAAACCCTGTTATGAACTTCCTTACAAAATTAATGCTCCCGAAGAAGGACCTCATCTCCTTTTTACTGCCTGGCATCATCAATTTCAAAATAGCCTCAACTCTGTCAAGATCTATGGATATCCCCTTTTTCGATATCACATGCCCTAGAAGTTTCCCTTCAGAAACTCCAAAGACACACTTCTTGGGATTTAGAGATACTCCATAGCTGATACATCTTTTAAGGACCTTTGCTAAATCAGCAACATGATTCTTTCTTTTCTTGGAAAATATTGCAAGTCATCAACATATATAATAATGCACTTACCTATCAAATCTTTAAAGGCCACATCCATTGCGCACTGAAAGGTACCTCCAATGTTAATAAGGCCAAACGACATGCGTCTATAGGAAAATGTCCCCCACTTTGTAGTGAAGGCAGTCTTCATCCTGTCCTCATGACTGACAAGCACTTGGTTATATCCAGAATAGCCATCGAAGAATGACATCATCTGGGATCCATTAATATTTTGTAATACCTCATCAAGAGAAGGAAGTGGATAGTTATCCTTCTCTGAGGCCTTGTTCAGATTCCTGAAATCAACACACAACCTGATCTCCCCACTTTTCTTACATATAGGAACTAGATTGGCAACCCATGTGGAGTTCCTTACTAGGAAGACGATTCTTTCTGATAAGAGCTTTTGCACTTCCTTCTGTATTAAAGGCTCGATCAAAGCGTTGACCGGGCGCTGCTTTTGATGAAAGGGCTTGGCTTCTGGCTTCAGCGGTATTGTGTGTGTGATCACAGAGGTGTCAAAAGTCTTCAAATCTTCATAGCTCCAGGAAATTGCCGCAATATCTTCTTTTAACACCTTAATTATCTCATTTCTGATCTCCTCAGGGCAGGTCTTGCCTATAAGGACATTTCTTTTAGGGCCCGAATTAGCCATATTAATGAATTTGTACTTCCCTCCTTCACTTTGCATTGGCACTCTCTCCCTTGCCTAAGGATCATAATCAAATATCCTTTCTAAGGCTACCATCCCCTTGGGGATGTTGTTACTCTTTAAGTTCATTACTCCTTCTGTATCACAATCTTTAGGGTCCCATTCTCCCTGATCTCTATTTGATTCATCTATGATTTGTCCTTCAAAGACATCTAAACTTTCCAAGAAGGAAAGAATGTGTTGGTTGTCCTTGAAGACCTGAAAATTCTGAACATTATCAGGGATTGCTGGGATTGAAACTAGCTCAACTGAAAATATTTTTAATTTGGAATCCTGCATGGGCTCCAAAGTACTGGCAATAACTGCCAAAGCATCTGCAATCTGATTTTGCTCCCTAGGAATCAAAGTAATTCTAAAAGCATCAAAGTCCTCGATTAGATTCCAAACCCTATTTCTGTAAGCAGCCAATCTTTTATTATGGTAGGTATATTGGCTACGAACTTTTTTGACGATACCTTCAGAGTCCCCCATCACCATAAGAGATGTGACCTTCTTTTGATGAGCAAACATTAAACCCATAGCAAGTGCTTCGTACTCTGCCACATTGTTTGTGCAACCAAACTGTAGCCTATAGGAAGCAAAGTAAGTCTTCCTCTTTGGATTGGTTAATTCCACCCCTGCTCCACTTTCGGATTTGGACTTGGAGCCATCAAATTTCAAGATCCATAATTGATCTGGGCCTAGGATCTCTTTCTTTTTCTAGCCTACAGTCTTTTGCTTGACAGAGGTATATGGCGGCTCAGACAGGTGTTGATCATTAGTATTTGAAGGCAACTAGGGGCACAGTTCATCAGAGGATTCCCCTAAATTGAAAATTTGTTGAGGAAGTGATTGTTGAACCTCCCCTTGAGCTAGGTCATGATATAGTACTTTTGTCACCAATGCCCTGGGCATTGGAAGTGTTTTCAGGGTAGGTGTATTTGGAAAAGACCGAGACTCCTCAGTCTCTAATGGTAATTCAGAACACAGAACCTGAGTCTTCTCGGGTTGAGAAGATGATTCCCTCTGAGCAGAGCTGGCTCTCGTAAGGATGGTTGCATCCTTAGCTTGAAATGGAAATTCATTAGTAGGGGTCTGGGATTGGCATTCACCAGTTTCTTCTAGCCTAGAGACATGTTTTAAAATTTCCACACAGGGTTGGCAAGTTAATTCAGAGTGATTCTGGTAATGCACCCTACACTAGTTAAGAAGTAGGAAACTCCACATATCGACCTCCTCTCCCAGTACTAGCCTATCCTATTGTAATTTCTTTGTTAGGATTTGCTGATTAACAGTAACCATTGGGTCATTTTGTTGTGAAAGGGGTGAGTCTTCAAAATGAAGTACTGAAAAGGTCATGATTTCCTCCTGCTTGTAAACTCCTATCTCGGTTTCGAAATAGGCTACCTCATTAGGGGAATCATATTTAGTAATCATATGTTTGAGCCTGGGCTCACTTTCAATTATGATCTAGCTTGCTATTCCTTTCCAGGGTAGCCACATGTGTGAGAAATCCAAAGACAAATATCCACTTAGACTTTTCATCAGGTCTCTGCTCAAGAGCATACCATAAGTTTCTGGGATATTTGCGACTTGGACATCCACATAAGTTTGGATCCTTGGATCGAATCCAATCTGTACATGGATGTTTTTAAGCTCTCCTACCACATTAACTTCATTTTTATCCAACTGGATAACCTTTTTATTTGTCTGGAGTGGACTCTGGCCGAACTTCCTACAAATTGAAAATGGCATGACATTCCCCGATGCCCCAGAATCCAGTAGATAGTTATGTAAATTCTTTCCAAAGATTCTCAAACTTAGCAAGAAAGGTGGAGTACCAGTCTTACCTTTGTAGAGAGCTGCATTCATCTCATTAGTAGGAGTTTCCTTTTCTCTTCCTTTTGACCTATCTGCTTCCCCCAAGGCTTTCAACAAGATTTCCTTTTGAGCCGGGCACCATTTCAAAATATCAAAGAAAGACATTGAAGTCTTTTTCCTATGCATCTCTCTAATGAAATCAAATTTTGAATCATTCCTAACTTGATATTTAGGAATTGAAAATGAATTACCTTTATTCTGAGAATCTGATGGTCCCTTTGGTGGTGGTGGATTATTATTAGCATTCTGATTTGGTTGAACCATGTTGTTAGGAGGGGCAGAGGTCATGAATGGCCCTTTGTTTTGATTTCTAAGGAAATGGCCTCCCTTGGTTTGGAAGGCTTGGGCATCATAGACATCTTCTACCACTTCACTGTCTTCTTGGTTGGGGAATGGAAGCTCTTCCTCAAAGATATCATATGCCATGGTACTATCCGTTGATCCACCAGATTTGTTGGATGCACCCTGGAATGGAGCATCAGCTTGGGCTATCTTAACCATTTTTTCCATCTCTGGGAAATTTACCTCAGAATGGACTGCAGTATCATGTAGTCTACACCAATTAGTCATGAGGTTGAGGTTTGCCACATTAGCAGTGTGCGGTTTCTCGTCTCCCACTTGATAATTGTGGGAAACTCCTCCATTATTGGGTCTAGTATTCCATGGCCTATTGTTGCTAGGCCTTTGATTGTATCCTCTATTTTGATTTTGATAGTTTTGATTAGAGGAGTTTTGGTTCTGGAAATTCCTATTGGTTTTTTGGTTGGTAGTATAATTCTAACTAGGATTTTGGTTAGGATAACCACCCTGATTAGAATATCCTCCCTGATTCTGAAAACCTTGGTTCTAGTTCTAAGGGGGATTTTGTTTGAGCTGAGCCATGTCATTAGACATCTAAGACAGTGTCTTTTTAAGAGTCTCCATCTCATTGGTCAGTTGGAGAGTCTTTTCACTTTCTACATTCTTCACAGTGAAAGATGGATTAACTAAACTTGATCCTCCAGCTTGATTTTGGTAATTTTGATTTTGTTGGGAAGAATCCTAGGGACCATTATTAAAAAATGGCAAGGGAGGTGAACCTTGGAATTCAGACATGGGTCCATATTTGGGAATAGGACATCCCTAGGACTGTATTGAATAGAGGGGGTTGATTGGAAATTGGGTATCCTAAAGGAGGGAGAACTCCTCCTAGATTCCCACTTTGTAGACTAATCTATTGTTGCAGTTGAATGGCGAGATGATATACCTTAGCCAAAAAGTCAGTTTCATTAGCACGATATGTCCTTTTTCAAGAACAAGCCAATCAGAGGGTCCATAGCCCTTAAGTATGCCAAGATGGTGATGTTCTTAGCCACCAGGTAAGGATCCTGCAACCTTCGGTACATTCTTTGGAACCTGGTGTTCAATAGAGGCAGCAGTTCATGGTGTTCTTTCCTTATAGTGGCAAACTGGTGGTAAAGGATAGCAGGGTCTACATAAACCCTAAACTGGTTAATTAAGGAATTCTCCAAATCCGTCCAACTTAGCACCGATCCTTGGGGTAAGTTCAGGTACCAATTGTTTGCCATGTCTCCCAACGAATAGGGGAACAATCTGCACAAAACGTCCTGATGAGCCACCTGAGCATGAGTATAGGCATCTTTAAATGCCTGTATGTGCTCCTCGGCACTTCTTGACTCCCCATGCATGTACTTAGGATAAAACCTCTCTGGGTTCTTTGGGAGATTGTGTATACTTCCAGGGATAGTCCCTAATGGCGAAGGGTTATAAGTGAAGTAAGCCATAGGTCTTGGCAGTGATACAGGTGGAGCAGGTTGTGGAATGGGTGGAGGTGGTGTAGGTGGATTTGGTGGAAACCCAGGTGGGGTGAGCAATGGTGATAAAGGTTGGATCAAGACTCTACGAGCCCGGGGCCTATGCCCAACAGGGGTTTGGAGTTCAACAAATAGTTTAGGATTCTGAGAAGATCTAAGAACTCTCTCGAACCTATCTAGTGAAAATGACCCAATGCGAGCCAGCTTGTTCTTCAGGCACTCCTTCTAGTGCCATATCTGTTGATGGCCAAAATAGCACAACAACATTAAACAAAATATTACTATTCTATTTATCCTGAAAGAGAAAGATAACACATGGAAATCTAACTCCCAAGGTCATGGTAATTGGTTCTCAATTATGTTGATTTCACTCAGTGATTGATGTAACTATAATATTCAAGGGGCCTTTACTGGTAACAAAGAACAAGAATGCATAGCATCAAGTAATCTACGTTTGGGGGAGGGGAGTTTAAAATAAAAGAAAAAGATGAAACAAAGCTTTAAATCAAAGCAACATGAATAAAATCCTTGCCTATCCAGACATGCAGATCAACAATGAGTGATCATTCTACCTAACCACAACTATAGCAAGATGCAATCCATAGAATAAACTATGCTACTTCATACATCCATAATGCTAATTCAGATATCATCAGTATTCACTAAACTTACTTTAAACAACTCACTCACTCATCATCTGAAACACATATCAAATGAATACCATAATAATTTGATTCACAGATAATCCAATGATATGATCTTGAATCCAGTTCCTCCTATTGACTTTCATCAAATAAAGAACAATTAAGCACATCAAAAATCACTGGCGTATGGATTAATCATATATCATTAACCTTATCAAAATGGATCCAAACTTTTAAAATCATAACATCAAAATGTATATAAACTGTAAAATAATCAAGCCTTTTACTAAACTTTTCAGAGTATCTTTCTAAAACATTGAAAATCCTAGATCTAGTTTCTATCTTCTATCCTCAGGTGGCTGATCTTTCTTCAATTAGTTGACCTTTACAAACTAGATTCTAATAGTACATATAGAGTGCCACATGCACGAATTTCTCAATCATTAATCAAATCCACAATCCATGGAGTTGAAACTGAACGTAGAAGTGGACTCAAGAACCCCTGTTTCAAGGCTAATTACACCATTGTACAAAAAGGGAAATCTGATACTCCAAGAGGAAGATGAAACCCATGGATCAGACTTAGAGTAGAGCTCATGTCAACATCACAAAAAGAGGAGAAGAGCAGATGGAGTATGACTCAAAGAATCAGTCACTTTTGCACTGAATGCTCTTGAATGTACTCATCATAACTGGAGAATACCTGTAGAAGAGTTTCCAAATCTGACCCATCCAACCAGTCACCTTCAAATTTGATTCTTTGAAACTCCACAGAAACCAAACTTTACATCTCCTTTAGCTTGATTAGCTCTTTTCTTGCAGTTCTTACCTCCTCCAGGATATCCATATACTGATCTAACAATAAATTCTCCCCATCATCTCCTTTCTGCATGATTTCTTCAAATCTACTCATCCATCTCTCCCTTAGTTTATCCAATGGCAGGCCTTCTTTATTGGAGGAATCTAAGTTAATCAAAATGGCTACAACCGCTTCTAACTCAATCATTTGTTGATTCAAGTCCTTACTCATTTCTCATACTTCCTCTTGATGTCCATGCATAGCCCTAGAATTTGTATCTTATGATATTCATAGTTTTCTCCACAAAATCTTCATCACCAAGCTCAAGAAATGAAAATTCTATTAAGGTGGATTTGGGCACTTTGCTGACATCTTCAAACCTCCTAACATATTATTTATATTCATCATCTTGCTTGTCTAAATCCTTACCTTGTTGGTCTAGATCTTCTGCTAATTCAAGAGCAACTTTATGAATCTTAGAGCCTTTAACAAGAACATCATCAACCTCCCAGTTGAGCTTATCCAACCATTTGTCCATCATCCCCACCTTGCTTTTCATCGAAATCAAACCATCTGCCTCCCTCTTTTTTAACAAAACTGGGGATTCAGGAGGAGCAGCTTGTTGAGAAATGGGACTAGAAACATCCTTCAAGAAACCATGGAGTTGATCCAACTGAGCCTTAAGCTCATCCTTCCTTTGCTTATCCTTGATCATCAGGGGTTTGGTTGAAGAGGCCACAATGTCAATTAAACTCGTTTGTTGATTTCTTGTAGGCTTTCCTAGATTTACTGCCCACAATTGATAATCAGTTATTTGCATGTCATCATGGCTCTTCTCCATTAGAGGTATGGTGCATTCAGCAATTATCTCCCCAAAATCAGTGAGCCTAGTGGAGTGAAGAACCTGGGCCTTCTTCTTAGGTTTCTCCTTCCCAATTTATTTCATCATTTCTTCCTAGTTTAATGGTTGTGGTGGGACAACTTGTTTTCTCTCCAAGTCAAGTTTTAGCCAAGTAGGAGCAATGGGAGTAGTGGCTGCCTGAGCTGAAGAAGAAGCAATAGTAGTGGAAGACAGAGGTTGTAACAATGTAGGCCCTGGTTGAGAATCAACCTCCTGCACATTTTGTTGATCACTTTGCTCCCTTTCCTGTGCTAACTCTTTTGCTTCATCTTGATCCTTTTGATCTTGCAGCCTCTTAGCCTTTAGCTCCTTCTTTAAACATTCCTCTTCCTCTTTCTTCTTTTCTAACATTTCATCTCGCTGCTTTTTCAATGTTTCAACATAGTCGCACACCTCTTTGGACTTCCTTTCATGTTCAACAATCTCAACAACTTCTTTTTCCCTTTTCTTACATTCTTGCTCCTCCTTTTTCCTATAAGCTTCTTCTTGTTCCTTGAGCTTAGCTTCAATAGCTTCATTTTCTCTTCTTTGTTGAGCTTTTTCCTCTTCAAGATCATGAATTTTTTGTTGCAATATCAACCTATCCCTTTCTTTTTGAAGTTTGAGCTCTTACTCCTTTTATTGTTTTTGTTGAGCTAACTCATCAGCCTTCACTTTATCTTCCAACTCCTTTTGCTTGGCTGCCAGCTCAAATTGTGCTCTGGCCTCTTCTTCTTGTAGCTTAGCTGATGCCTATGCTTGCGCCTTAGCATCAGCTTCTCTTTTTGCATCCTCAAAAAGTTTCCACTGATCCTCCTTAGTTAGTATGTGTTCAGTACCTGCATCATCTGTCATGTCCAATGATGTTGATACATAATGCCCTTTATCAGAGGGAGTCTTTTCTGAATCTATTTCTATATTATGTATCTCCACCTCACCCTCCATTTTCCTCAAGGATTTTGCTTCACCATGAAGAGCTCCCATTGGTGATTCATGACCTAAATCTTATGCATCAAAGGGCTAAGTAGGTACCTCTCCTGCAATGCATGTAGAAACACCTCATCCACGGCTGTTTCATCTTCCTATCCCTCTGGAAGATCTTTAGGATCCACCTCCTCTTCTTGTTCATTAGAAGGCATAAACTCTAAAGGCTCCTTAGGTGCCATCCATCTCTTTTCCCTTTTGTATCCTTGGGTGGTACCTATAGCCCTCCTCTTCTTGGATGATGTAGCCTCAGCCTGATTAGCTCTTAAACTCACCCATTGAATACTCCTATCGAGCACTGGTCTTGCAATCTGCATTATGTCAATGGTCTCATCAGTATTCCAATTTATTGGATCAAGATCCTTAGTTCCAATCTTGTCTCCATCATATCCAAGATCCAAAACTATCCCATCATCAAATAATGTGTCAGGAATATCTTCCTTTATCCCAAACTCAATCATGAGTGGGATAGGTATCCTTTCATAATTCCTTCTCCTGATATCATAATCATCTTGCAGATCCTCCCAAAAATCCTCCAATAGATTGAAGTGCTTCTCAAAAACACTGGGGAGCAAAGCCCTCATCTTATGCTTGGGGTCATAACATTTCCTGGCAGTGTACAAGCCCAACTTCAAATAAATTAATTCATCACAAACAACCTTACCTGCCTGAATGTGTGGACAACAAAAGGCCCCTAGTTTCATTGGAAACTTATGGCACCCATTCTTATGCTTATTGCTAAACTGGAGATTCACAACCAAGGCTTGATAAATAAAATCCATTAAAATGATCCTATCACCACAACATCTTGGTAGAAAATGGGGGTGACCCTCAAAGCCTGCTATCCTAAAGTAAGTGAATGTGGGGTACTGGATAAACCAATGTCCCCACTCATTCACAAAAGCCATCGCCTCCCTGCTAAGTCTATACCCAACATTACCATTAAGCTTGTTGATAATGACATTAAGAAAGGCATCATTTACCCTTCTATAATGTTGCTTTGAGGCCTGCAAGGTGAGCTGATTATAATATTCCTATACCTTCTTTTGTCCTTGGGCTTCTCCCAATATACCAACTATCTGAAGTCCAGGAAAGATTCCCACTCAAGCAACTGCATAAACTACCTGGGAAGTCATAAAGAAACGCTTGGTTTCTCTCACCTTTATCATTTGATTGTGAATGTTGTCTGATACTATCATAGACCAGTCAAATTTTTTCCTCCCATCCAAAATAGTTTGGATGAAAGGAAACATCCATTATTTAAATAGTGAAGCATCCCTTTTACAAAACACCCTAGAGAGGAACATGATTATATCTCCAATTTCCTTACTAAAATCTTCCCTCTTAGGCTGGTCTGGGAGCTTGATCAGAGACTTTTTCTCTACCCTCATCCAAGTCTTATTCATATGGAACCTATTCCTTTCCTTTTTATCACTGTAAAGCTTTAAAGCCTCTGCTTCATTCAATTTCTTCTAATTCTTGGGATCGGGTATATGAAACAGGAACTTGATCATTTGAGGCATGAAGTCAATAATAACATTACCCTTCACATCCACACACTGCCTAGTAGCAGGGTTATATGCTCCTGCTGCTGCAAGAATCAACTCCGGACATTGAATAGACAAGGGGAAGAGTGCCACATGTGCCTACCTGGATTGAACAATTCTTTCTGTCCTTCCCATGATCCGCTTCTCAGTGAATGTCTCCTCATGCAACTCTTCATAATTGAAAGGACCCAAATTGGTGTCAGTTATGTCAGTCCAATTCGAATCAATCTTGCTAGCTGTGAGCACAACCTCCCTATGCTTACACCTCAAGGTATACGGGAGCTACTCTACTTTTATCTTCTTTGGCCTAACTCCTTGCCATGAAGTTTCACATAGCTGGCTCCTTTGAGAGGCCTCATCTGATGCTCCTAACATCTCTTAATACTTGCAACAATTCCTTGTATTAGATGAACAAAACATCTAAGTTATTCAATCATATAATCACTAATCCCTCCTCCTAAGATAACATTTACTTGATCAAACTATGCCTTCATCAGAGGCGGAACTATGGAAGCATTAGGCATAACAATGTTTCCTATCATGTGGAAGGGTCGAGATCGGAGCCAGACAAGAAATAAGCTCTCGAGTAGATGCCAGGACGAGGCAGAGCTGGACCAATTTATCGTCGAAGAAGCGGAGACCAAACGGGAACCGGACCAGTAACAAAAGTTA
>VDFB02026320.1:54572309-54817531 GCA_007258455.2 Sequoia sempervirens | reverse complement strand
AAAAACTACATGCATGATATTTGGTCTAGTAACAGTTAAATATAGCATTCCACCAATCATAGATTTGTATTTTCTCTGATCAGCCTTAGAGGATTCATCATTCTTTCTCAATTTTCAACCAGTAACTATAGGAGAACATACCGGTTTGGAATCTTCCATTCCAAACTTCTTCAACATTTCTCTGACATACTTTGACTATGAAATGAATATTCCTTTATTTTTTTGATTGATTTGTAGCCCAAGGAAGAAATTCATCTCCCCAAACATATACATCTCAAAATATTTTGCATGCCTTCTACAAAATTCTTACACATAGATTCATTTCCTCCAAAAATTATGTTGTCAACATACACAACTACAATCAAGATTTCATATTTTTAAACCTTAATGTAAAGATTAATATAGTGGTGCCTTTATTGAATCCTTGATTTATCAAATACTTATCCAACCTTGCATACCAAGCTCTAGGGGGTTGCTTCAATCCATACAATTCCTTCTTCAATCTACAAACCATGTTAGGTTTATTTAAAAACTGAAATCCTTCTGGTTGTTCCATGTATACTTCTTCCAACTCCCCATTCAATAAATAAGACTTCACATCCATTTGATAAAATTTTAAATCCTTATCTACTGCAAAATCTAAAAATATCCTGATTGCTTCCATTCTAGCCATCGGAGAAAATGTCTCCTCAAATTCTATTCCTTCAAATTTTGCATAGCCCTTACACACAAGCCTTGCCTTTTTTCTTACCACTTATCCATTCTCATTCAGTTTGTTTTTGAAAACCCACTTAGATCCAATTTTGTTTTTGTTTGCTAGTCCTAGGACAAGTTCCCAAGTCTAATTCTTCTCAATCTACATAAGTTCTTCTTCCATAGCTTTCATCCAATGTTCATCCTTACATGCCTCAATCACTGTCTTAGGTTCAACTTTAGAAAGTAGACATAAATTTACCTCTTCTTCAACAACTTTCCTTCTTGTCAACACACCTTTTCTTTTGTCTCCAATAATCTGTTCTTTAGAATGTTTTCTCTTCAAATATTTAGGGGTTTTAGGGATCTTTTCTTGAGCTTCTTCCTCTTCATCATGTGCTTCCTATTCCTTATATTTTTCTTTTTCTTCTTTGCAAACAGGTTCATCTAATTCATATCCATCTATCACCATTGAATTATGGTCCTTTTATAGTGTAAGATGGTAGGAAAAAAAATTTGGAATGATGGTCAATAGGGTTAGATGATGGTTTAGGTTTGTCATCATCATGAGGCCAAAAGACTCTTACCCATTCTTCTCTTTTTTTTGGATTTTTGGATTTTCATTAGAAATATTTTGTGGTGGACCAATCTTGAACATTTGTCTAAATCTTTTATCAAAAGAAAGCTCACCAGGTTCTAGAAACATCTTGGAAAGGTCATAGTCACTCAGGGATCTTTGAGAACCAAATTCCCACTCATGTGAGTTAGTCTCTTTAATGGACTCTTCAATTGTCGCAACACTTTCAGAAATCCAAGCTCTCATCATAAAGTACATGGGTACATGGATCATCAATTTTAGTTAGCTCAAACCCTAGCCCCAGATACTTTGGTCTTCTAAAAGGTATTATGGGTTCTCTTCTTTATGTCTTGTGCATACCAAGGCCACTAATTCCATCATAGCCTTTTCCATACTGATGTACTCATAATGGGGATGGGTCTTCTTGTTCTTTATAAATTCAGGCTGATATATCTTCGATATCCTCTTTATTCAGTTCTCCCCATTTTGTGAAAGTCATTGTTGGAGGAACTTTAAAAATATCTTTGGGCTCTACTTTTAAACAAGGCCTACCATAAGCTTTTGGAGACTTGGGTATTTTAGTGATACAATAGGTAGTGTTTAACTTGTACTCACCGTAACCTTTGTCCTAGATCTTGATATTAGGGTTGGCACTTGGTATGGTGGTAGGAGATGGTATAGTGGAGTTCGAAGGAGTGGATGTGGATGGCTTGGTGAGTGTTGATGGGTTGATTTATTTAGAAGAGGTGTACATCAAAGCTTCATGGTTAACTGGCACTTGGTGTTTGGAAATACCTCTCAAATTGGTGCAATACTAGAAGGGATCGGGATCTCTAGGTATGGTAATTTTGGTGCCATCGAAAGGAAACTTCAAAAATTGGTGGCATGTGGATGGTACAGCTTTTAAGGCATGGATCCAAGGTCGACCAAGTAGGATATTATAAGGTAGCTCAAGATCCAAGACCTAACATGTGGTATCTACAATGACTAGGCCCACCTAAATAGGAAGTGTGATAATGCCCTTAGAAGAGCATTCCTCATCATCGTATGCCTTTATGACAATGCTTTTGCTGGAATCTACACAAGCATTGGAGAAACATAGTGCTTTGAAAATTTTTAGGGATCATATATTCAATCCTGCTCCACCATCTACTAAGACTTTTCTAACCTTTTGTTTATGGACGAAGACTTCAATATGTAGTGCACCATTGTGAGATGGTTTAGGTGAGGAATAGTCTTGGTCTGAAAAGGTGATGTGATGGGAAGTATTCAAGTATTTGATCATGGCTTTAAAGTGGTTGAAATCAATTTCAGTAGGTACGAAAGACTCCTGTAAGACATTATCAATTATGGCTTTGTGTGCAGGCGAGATGAGTAGTAGCTTGAGTATGGAGATTTGAGCGGGCGTCTTACCCAATTGGTCAATAAGATTAAATTTTCATTTGGGTTGTGATTTTTTGGAAGAGGGACCAAGTATTATGATCTTTTGTTGTCTAGTTGTGGGTGACATTACACTCCAGAGTCTTCTTAATGGTGATAGTATTGACATGTTCATTAGCAACTCGGAGGTGGTTAATTATGGTTCCACTGGAATAGTAAAAGGCAGTGCAAGTGTAATTGGCTCGATTGTTAGGCTTTGGACTTGATGTAGAGGGGTTGCCTGAACCATGATCTTGCAATTGGTTTTTATGAATAGTATGGTCCTAGTTTGAAGACAATTGTTGACCGTCTATTTCAATGGTACAAATTTCATTAAGATCTTGTATGAGATTTCTTAAATTTCTACAAGAATAATTTTTTTGCCCTTTTATATGATGGTAATCACTGAATGCATTATCATCCCACCATTATGGATTGAACTCCCCTGGGTCATATGATTTTAGGGTCTTGGAATGTGATGACATTGTTTTGGAGGAGCTTCTTGAGGAAAACTTCAATTGGTTCACCCAGGGGGTGTATGTGCATCTTTTTGGAAATTGTCTTGTTTGACATGGTTGCCCTTGGTCTTGATTGTTTTGGATGGAATTTTCTATAGGTTTCAGTATGGTCAAGGGAGCGTTTTGTGTTTGAGTTCCTCTAAGTGTGATTGTAGGACCTATCACGTTTACTACTTTAGCATCATTAATGTCATCATTGGTGATATTTTTTTTTTTTACCCAATATTTGTTTTGTCATTAGGTGGGTTTAGGTTTGTCTTCTTGTTGGCATATTTGAGTTCTCCTTTGGAAATATGATATTTTTCAAGTTGAACTCCTTTTTCGACAAGTTCTATGAAAGTGGTGCAACAATGGACCTGCAAATTGTATCTCAATGGGCCAACAAGGTTTTGAACAAACATGTTTACCTTCTCCTTTTTTGGTATCTCAACAGGACATCAACTTGCTAAACCTCACCATATTTAGAAGAATGGAATGAAGGTCTTTCCTGTGTCTTCTTGAGTAGTCTTGCATAATGTGGCAATGGTGATGTCAGTGTCAATGTTGTAGACATAATTTTCTACAAATTTATCAGCAAGTTCATCCCATGAATTTATCCCTTTGGGAAAGAGAGCAAACCATTCAAGTGTAGGACACACGAGACTTATAGGGAAGAGTCTCATCAGATAGGTATGTTTGTATGCAACAACCACCTAACTGGTCATAAATTATATTATATGCTCAAGGGGATTCATCTTTCCTTTGTATTTGGAGAAGTTGGGTACCACATATCCTAGAGGGAATGAATGCATGTGTATGCTTGTGTCAAATGGGTATGGACATAAGTTGTAGGATGTGTGGGTCTTCTTGTTGGACAATTACATGTTCTCCACTTGTTTTTGCAAGGCATCAAGTTGAGTTGTGAGTGCATCTACTATATGGTTGTTTGTGGCATCACACATGCTGGTAATGGGTATCCTATGAGTTCCCATTTGTTGTGATGGTATGTTCTGATTTGGAATGTATTGTTGTGGAATGTATGGCACATTTGGAATTTGTTGGTATTGGGTTTTTTTAATGGGAACGCGTTGTTGTGTATGGATATGAGACACATATGTGGGAATGTGTGCTCTAGCAGTTTTTGTATTTGAGAAATTTTGTGTTCGCGCATGTTTTGATAAACAAGTGGAGTCAAGTGTTGTGTTACTTGGTTTCCTTTTCCAAATTGGTAAATGTGGCCATGTGGGATATTTTTGTTTTTCCTTTGGGGGACATTAGTGTTGGTATTGATTTGTGACAAAGTATTGGCATTTGGTTGAGATCCTTGAATAGTAATTCATCTTTTGTTTCTCCCAAATGTGTTTGATGAGTTTGTTCCCATAGCATTAGTTGAGGACCCAAGTAAGAGATTTGACGATGTCATTGCCATAACACTAGATGAAGATCCAAATAAAAGGTTTGATGAATTTGTCCCCATAGTATTGGAAGAGGACCCATATGTAGCTCCAATAGTTTGTGACAAAATTGTTGATATTTGTGGGATTGATTGTGATGTGGCATGTGCTATGGTTGATGTTCCCACAATAGATTTTGTGTTGATCATGTTAGATGTGTTTTGAGTGGTGGTGCCAATGGAAGTAGCATTGATGGTGTTTGTGGCACTTTGTGTTGTGGCACCAATGGAGGCTTTATGTTGTGGTGTCGAAAGAGGTTGGTAGTCTATGTAGTATGATCAGGATATGCAATGCTCAAGGTATTAATATTGAATCCTCATGGAAATTTAGCCCCTTGGAGTAGAAGCATGGCTAAATATCTTTCTCAATATTGCAAGAGTAATTATTCTACAAAGGAATCCACTTAAGGGTTTTGGGTAGCAGCTTCTAGGTCTTCCATGAACACTTGTCCATTTTCATCTCTACGTATAAATTGTTCAAAGGGGTTTCATGAGGAAGATGCAATGTTCATGTTGCTAAAGGGATCGATGAAAGGTGTCCCCATGTCTATGTTTAAGTCCATGTCATTAGGAAAGTTGTAAGGGTTGTTTCCTTGCCCAAAGAGTTCATTTTGTCTTCTCTTTCTCTGGAGTCTAGTCTCAACCATATAAGATTTGCTCAAATGGAGGAGGGATAATGATAACCAAGTCTATGAATGGGAATGTTATGACAGTATGCTTTTTTGGATTTTGGGAATAAGGAGTGCAATAGTGACAATGTTGTCTAAAGGGGATGTGATAATGAGGACTAAAATGAATGGTGGAAGACTAAAATGTTTTGGGGTATGATAATGCAAATGTAGGGAATAAGGAAACTCTAAGGTGCAATCAATTTTGGTAGACTTTTAGGAAAGGTTTACTAACCATTCAAAGTTTGGTCAATGTCTCAATTTTGATTGTCAATGAACTTTTTGTAGGACTAAGTGAAATGACAAAATGGCAAGGTGAGGTTTCCAAACTAGACTTATGAGTTGGAAATATCTCACATAAAAGGTCAAAGACTAAAGGATTGATTTTGACTTAGTCCAATGACAATCTACTTTTGAAGGAAAAGGTTTCACAATGTATGGAGAGTTTACCTATTCTAAAGTCTACAAAAAGAGGACCTAAGTGTTTTTCTATGCTAAAAAATGATGGTGGATTCTAAGATGCAACTAAAGATTGCAATGGTAGACCTATGGTGAAAGTTGAATGCAAACTAAAAGGTGCAAAAAAATGGATGATTTGAGCAATTCTTTTTCTAGTTTTGCACAGAGACCACTGAGGAAAGATGTCTAGAAATTGATTGAAAATGCTAGGTTTTAGATTTGAACAGTGACAATGATTTTTCTAAATGACAAAAAAAAGTGTCATTTTAGGTATCAAATGCATTGTAGAGTCTCAAATGCATTGAAGTTTGAGCAGATGCATTATTTTTGACAACAGATGTGGTTCAGTAGGTCAATTACGTTCTTCTATTTAGCAAATGTGTTTTAGCATAGTCAGATGTGTTTTTCTATTTTTCAAATGCGGTTTAGCAGGTCATATGCATTGCATAGAGAGGATGTGTTGCAGTTTGGATAAAGGATGGTTTCTTTGCAATTATGGTAGATTTTTGAAATTGTTTCATTTTGACTATGTTTTTCTAGGTTTGTGTAGGATTTTTATGTGTTCATTGATTCAAAAAACACTTGGAAAACACATGATTTTTTCTTTGAGTGTTTGAAAACAAGTGCAATGAAGACAAGCACAAATCCTAGCGATAACAAGGACTATATTCATTGGATTCCCACTTTGATTTCTCCAACTGCACTTATTCTTTGCAGATGACTTAGAATCTTGGCCACACTGGCTCCCCCTTACACGACACTCACTTCTCGGGTGAACCAAGCTTTGAGTTCTCATGAATCTACCATGACAAACTCTTGATCTCTACTAATAACTATGAGAATGTGGGATGGCTTGGCAATGACTTTTTCTGCACCAGTAAATAGAAAAGGATTTTGGAAACTACACAAAAGGTTTTTAGTTTGGGCACCCGTTCAGGTGGCTATGCATGAGGCAAGATAAATTTTTCTACATAACAAATCTGCACCTGTAATGCTAAGTTTTCCATTTGCATTCACATTTGTATACTAGTTGGGAGTAGCTTGGCCTTAGCTTCATTTCCGGTTTGAGTTGCCTTGGGGTGAGTAATTTTTCCGACCAAGGAAGGCCTAATTCCTAGAGTCAATAACAATTTATCTTACAACCAAGATCTCACAAGTGCGTAAGGGGAGAGGATACTCTTATTATTGAATCGAGGTTACACAAAAATGAAAACAAGGTTGTTCATTTTAATCCAAATTGAAATATGTGGGTGGTAAAGCAACAACTCCTAAGTGTTTTTGTTTCTCTAGATCACAACAAGGTGCAAGAGAATTGCATACAAACTAAGAAGCTCTCACTACACCACAAGACACATGAAACACTTGTTCATTTTAACCTAGATTATTGTGAGACAAGCAAGATTCTTTCTAAGCCATTGCTATGAGAATGCATGTAAATTTTAGCCTTGATGAGTGTTAATGCAAGTTGTGGTCATTTTAATCTCATGAGTGAATGCATGTTCATTTTGAGCCATGAAATGTAAATGCAAGTTGTTTGTGATTGTTTGTTTGTATGCTTTAGGATTGTAAAAGACTTATAAAATCATCAACAAACAAAGGTTAGCATCTCCTTCCAACTTGCCACATGCTGCAAATAACAAATTAGTAACCCAAAAATCCCTAATCTACTAAACTAAAAAGAGGAAACTGGAAAAATACTATCAAAAACCTAAAGTAAACCTTTACCAGGAAGATGCATCATTCTTCCTATTAGATGCATTGCAATAGTGGATGTGTCGGTTGGGCTAGTAGATGTGTTGCAACATGTCAAATGCGTCATTTGGGCTAGTAGATGCGGCTTGGTACTGTGGATGCATCGTTCCCAAAGTCAAATGCATCACAATGCATCAAATTTGGCTTAAAAGGTTGTGTTTGCAATGTTTCTTACTTGTACCTACAAAAAAATGATGAAAAGTCATACGAAAATATGCAAAAAAGTATTTTTGGCATTGGGTTCACCAATGTAACTAAGGAAAAAAGCTAGGTTAGCATGAAAACAAATGCATTAAAAAAACCCTAGCTAAACAATGAAGTACAATGGAGTAAAAATGCATAAAACAAAGAAAATATTTCACCAAACAACCTTCATGCCCTCCATGATTGACCTTCATTTCCCTTCTCCATTTGCTGCAAAATGGTGTTTTCCCTCAGATTCTGATGAGCAACTATGACCTATGACAAAGCCTTATGCAAATATTGAAGGATTGCACTATTGCTACAAATGTACTAAGAAATTGCAAGTATGAAATATGCTAGCATGAAGTCAAGAGATATGAAGTTGTATGAAGTTTGAAGTTGTATGAAGTGAGAAAATGAGGTTGACATTTCCTTTTTATAGAAAAGTCAATTTTGGATGAATGGCCAGGATTGTCAGCTAAGAGATTCCCTAAGATCAAAGGTTGAAATTAAATGTGAAAACCATCAATTAGGGTTACAAAAACATTAGGGTAAAGTTTTAAATAAAGGGATAAGATTCAATGGACATGAATGCATGTGGCAAGGAGATATTGGGCATGGAAAAATAGACTGTTTGAGAATCTAATAATTAATTTATAATTATTTAATTTTAAGAGGTTGAGTTGACCTTTTGAATTAAAAATTGATTTAATTCAAAAGTAGTGGGACCATGTGACAGTAAATAATGATTTTTAAATTATTTACTTGGAGGGGAAATAGAAAGTGGGGAATTTTAAATAAGTGACTTTATTTAAGATTAGAAAAAGCCAAGGTGGATAATAATTAAATAAATCAAAGAAATTTATTTAATTATAGGAAGATATTAGAAATTAATGACGTATTTAAATAAATAAATAAAGTTCATTTATTTAAATAATCAAGAAGAAATAGTGGGCAAATAATAATTAAATAAATTTAGGAATTTATTTAATTATAGAGAGACATAAGAAATTAACAACGTATTTAAATAAAATAAATATAATTTATTTATTTAAATAGCCAGGAGGAATAAAAGATATGAATTAATTAAATAATTGAGAATTATTTAATTAATAGTTGAATTTGGACTATAGGACATAATTAAATATTTTAATTATGTTGAGAAGAAATATGGAGAAAATAAAGTTTGCGGGCCTAGGTCAATTTTATGTGTCTACAAGTTGCAAGCATACAAAGCTTTTCTCACCTCATGAAGGTTGAAGTTCATTATTGCATGGAACCTTATCAAAGTTATCAAAAGTTATAACTTTGGTATGGCTGGACGGGAAGCCCATCTGAGGCCTGACTTTTCCTTAGCCACTCATGTGTGTGAGTGCATATTGGTCATATGTGTATGTGTCTCACCTTCTTGGATTACTCACCCAATGGATATCCTAAAGTTTCATTTCCCCAAAGTGAGTGTGCATATTTTGTACAAACAACCTAGATCTGATCCACATCATGTTGGACAAACAGTCAAAGCTTGATCCATGTCCCCCTCTTGTTTTTTTTTTCTTTTTTTGTTGTCTTTGGCAGTGTATGCTTGTTCCTTAATGATGCTCTTTATATCATTTCCATGTGTTTTATTTTGTGCCTATGTTGGCTTTCCATGGGATCTTAATCCTGGGGGCTTGATCACCCCTCTTGATCATTGTCATCCTATTTTACCAATATTGGTGCACTAGGACCCCTCTTGATGCAAATTCATCTACTTTAGTGTGATTTTGAAGCAAGTTCCTCCTCTCACTAAAGTTGGGGCTAAATGTAGTGTCAAAAAATGTCGTCTGTGACATTTTCACACTTTTTTGGGCCCTCCTTATAAAATTGAGCTTAATGATGCCTTGATTTAGTGTTGTAATGTGTTTAACACACTCACATTAGGTCTTGGGCCCTTGTAAACTAAATAAACCTAATCATACCTTATTTAGGGTGTTGTAAAGTGTTGAAACACACTTTCACACCTTCTAGGGTTTTATTAAATAATTAGGCTTCTTTATGCTTAATTGGCCTTATTTTGCATCTACAAGCCTCATTTAGTGCATCTTTTTTAGGATAATCTTGACATAAACCAACATCCAATCATAATTCAGGTGTTTTTAGGTTGTGTGGCCCAGATTTAATGATCTAGGAATCATACACCACCTTGGGTGTATGAGTCCCACCTAGGGTTTTGGGCCTCAATCTTGATTTCACCTCATTCTAAGCATTTTTGAAAATGTGTCCTATAATTATGCCTAATGAGATTTGTTGTGCCTATTGCACACATGCCTTGTTCAGACCGGGGACCCCCTCTTTTTGTTTCACCTCATTGGGTTGGTCTTCCTTTGCCTCAGTTTTATGCCCCTATTTGATCTCAAGTTGGTCATGAGCCTTAAATTTTCCAGATCTATCCTGACCGAGTCACTCACCCAAGTTTTGGGAAGTTTCAGGCTTTTGCGAGAAAATTCTTGCGGGTTTCCATCCTTCAGAAGCCGCTCTGTCTTTCACCTCCTACAAGACACTCTTTGTGGGTTTCCCATTGTGGGATTATATCTTTGTTTTTCCATTCTTTGCATCATTCATCCCACACCTGCCCATAGTGGACGTCCCACACGTGGGTTTTGCATTCATATTTTTTCCCAAGTCCTCATCTGATGTCCTCCCTTGGTTGCATTTCTGCATCTCCACCAACTGTGCCCTCTATCATACTTGCAATTAAATGTGGTCATTAATGACCATTTTCTTATATAAACCACTCAACCTACCTGTGATTTTCACTTAGAAATTTCTAAACTAAAGAGCAGAGAGAAAAGGTGCACGTGAGAAATTTAAAGACTCTAGTTCTAGCTACCTCCCTCACACAAATGAGGTATGTACCTAAATTTCTATCCTTTGTCACCTCAGCACTGTTGGATTTTTGTGCGTTATCTATTAGGGTTTAAAATCATTAGAAATTCATGAATCTAAGCTTGAATGGTAAAAAAAACCCTAGTTTTTTGAAACCCACAAATGCTCTATGTTGGTTTGTTCAATTGAGAAACCCTTCCTAAAAGCATCATTTGAATCAGCGAAGCAATGGTGGCTCTTGTACCCCTCATTCCTACGCTAAGAAAGACTATCTGGATCAAAGAAAATTTTCATAATAGATAGGATTCTCTGCATGTTCTGTCACGTGTAACTCTGCCTTGTCAATGTTGTAACCAATGGCGAAGCCCTTAAGGCTACCCACCATGCCAATTTCACACCTTCCACTTTTGTAAACTGAAAACTTGAATACAACATCAAGATGCCCAGTTAGAGGGGTAACAGAGGCATGCCCCTATGGATCATTGTAGGTGGAAAGATGCCTCTCCTCAATTTTTGTTTAACGGTGAAGCTTAAATGGCCACCCACTTTGTAGACCCCACCCTAGTTGCCATTGCTAAATCATCAGGATGCTCGCTTACCAAATGGCCAAGTTAATAAAGCCTTATAATGTCATTTTTTTTTATCTACGGACCCTAGCTTCCTTACTGCCATTGTCAATGGCTAAGGCCTAATGGCCTTCTACCATGTGGTTATCACCTCACCCACTTTTGCAGTCTCAAAAAAGATTAAAAAAAATATAAGTCTTAGACTCTCACGGATGTACCCTTGCAAGTTGCCTCATGCACAGCTTTGCCCCACCATTTTCATTCCTCAAAGAAAAGCAAACATGGTGGCCCACTTTTTAGATATTGCACTCATCAATGTTGACCTCTATAATGAAGCTCATATTGGTAGAAAGCACAAGTCAAGATGCCTTGGTGGGTCTACCCTTTTGGGCCACCACCCACAAAATGTCACCTATTTAAAGTTGTTATCTAATAGTAGATTCTTGGAGGAATCTCACCTTGTGGCTCCCGTAGGCCCCATCTCTACAACACATTAAATGATGAAACTTTAAAACAAGGTGCGCTAGGCATGATTTCCCATGCATTCCTAGGAAGTTGGAACCAAAATTGATCAAGTGTGAGTTTTGTTTCACATAACTCTACTTCTAGAACTCCATCCACCATCAACTTTTTCTTATGGTAATGATCCCATGACCTCTCATCTTATGGATTCCACATCGCCAATCTCCACATGGACATAAAAGATTACTTAAAAGAAGGAAAGTCATTCCAAATTCTTCCATCATAAATTTGAACATATGCATAATAGTTTTATGTTGAATTTGTCCAACAATCAAACCTTGTGGGAATCCACTATCGAAACTCTACCTGTAGAAGTACATCTTTCCTATGCCATTCCTTAATGCTTTCACCATGGCAGCTTCCACGAGGCAGAAACCTACACCTCTAAATCCACATTTCTACAAAATTCATAAATGAGCTTAAGATGATAAAATTTGATGAATGTGGTGATCTTTCTCAAGTTTATGGATGCATTTAATGATGTATTTGCATGTGTGGATGCTAAAATCTGCAATATGGTTAGTTTAAAACACCATTTTAACATCCCTATGAAATAATGAAACACATCAATCATGCAATAAAAATGGAACAATAGAAACTAAAGAATGCATATGAAAGACATGATCCAACTCTATCTCATAGTGGATTGGTGTCACATGTGCTAGTGACCCTTTCCCAATCCTTGATAAAAAGCTCAAGATGATGAAATTGCTATAGATGATGGAGATGATAAATGGACAAGATAAATTCTCAAAGAGAATGACCTTGCATCAAGTTGTGGAGATTGTGAAGATTGTGAAGATTGTGAAGGATTTGCTTGAGGATGATGCACCTATTTAAAGATTTTCAAAATGCCAAATGTTGAAGAGGGACCAATGTGGGATAAAAAACAAGCCAATGAATTGAGGACACTTGTTACCATGTGATTGATGGATGTATGTGCAAGATTTGGGAAGAGTGCCCAAGAGGGGGAATTTTTGAATTCAAATTTGCAATAAATTTTGAGAGGGGGACAAGAAAGAAGAGCAATAAATGCCCTGTTTGACTTGTCATGTTGAGAGAAAATGAGATTTTAATAAATCAATAAAATTGATTTATTGTGCAAGTGGCTAGATCTAGATAATGCAAGTGGGATGTGATTAGCCTTAGATTAGGATTAGATTAATTTAATGATGATTATGCTGATTTAATGCTGATTAGCTGATTTGACTTTTTGGACTTTGATAATTGATTTATTTAAATCAGAAAATGATGGAAAATGTATGATTTGGATTTGATTTAAATAAAGTCCTGATTTATTAGATGAATGGAATATGATTATGCATGATGTAAATTTGACATGCTACGAGGCTTAAGCGTGAGCAAGGCTAATCTTGATCAGCCCGAGACATCAAAATCAAAACATTCAAAAACATCAAAATCAAAAACATCAGAAAATCAAAAATCCAAAACATCCAAAACATATCAAAATCCAAAAACACTCAAAAAAGCGAAAACATCAAAAACATTGGAATCCGAACTACGTCGTCTCTGAGCTTAAACGTAGGCAAGGCTAAATCTTCGATCAGCCCCCGAGACATCAAAATCAAAACATTTGAAAAACATCAAAATCAAAAAAATTCAAAAAACATCAAAATCCAAAACATCGAGAAAATCAAAAAATCAAAAACATTACAAAATCCAAAAAACACCAAAAACAGCCTCAAAACATTCCAAAAACGTCAAAAACATCCAAATATTTGAAAAATCCACCCGTCCCGTTTTTCTTTCACTCGAAATAATCAATCATCCATAATAAACTGATCATTGCCTTCATCCTTTGGCAAAACACAAACAGAAACAATCATAGCAGGCAGCAAAATCAAGCTTCAATCGTAAAATCAAAAGCGAACAACAAAACATTTAAAACAAAATCAAAGTATTGATCATTTTCAAACATGTCAGTCGACCTTATATCAATAGCCTATCAATCAACTTATCAAACCATCATCATCCTATACAAAGCATGTCCTAGGATCCGTTCCGACAATGGGCACTTTTATCAAATCAACCACTTTGGGTAAACAAAACGACGTGTCATTAACATGTCCTAGGATCCGTTCCGACAATGGACATTATCTTTTGGCAATGAGTTTTGGCTCCCATCTTTTGAAACACATTCCTTTGGCTAGAGGTATGAAGAACATTGGCTTGTTTGCGTACTTGATCTTTTCTTTTGATTTATCTTATTGCGCTCATTCCAAGGACCTCTCGATGATATCCGAACGAAGGATTTAGAGAGATAGGAATGGGGCAACGATCATTATCTTTTGTCTGCATGTGCTTGTTGGGCGCTCTTGTAATATAACTTGGCGAATACTTGCTTTGTTAGGTACACCCTAGCAAGGTTTCCGTATGTCAAGTGTGAACAAGAATACTCCTATCGCTTGTTGAGTCAAAGTCCATCACACTAAGTACAACGCATCACTGGTCCTTTATACCTTGATGCATCGTACTTAGGCGTGTTATCAAAAATAAAGTAAGTGATCCTTTGAAAATCCCAATCCTTGATAAGCAAATCATCCATCTATCATCATCTATCATCATCATCTCTAATAAAGTCTCGACCAATCATGGACTTGTTGGATCCTCTTGTCATCATCTCTTGTCATTCCCACACTAACATCATGCATCCGTCATGTATCTGTCATGCATCCATCCTGCATCTGCAAAACCATCAATATACTGCATACCACATATCATTCATATCATACATCATAGGAAACATCGATCATTTCACATGCATTGCATATCATCATCATAATATAGATCTATTAGTCTAAGCATATCATAAATCATCCATTGCATAATCATAGCATATCACATCATCAATCTCATCCATCTCATCATATCATCATTTAAGTTGTTTAGGATAATATAGATTTGTTATTCTAAGCATCTTGAAATCATCTTTGCATCGTCATCCATAACCATCCATTTTGAACCTCTTTATCGCGAGATCGACCCTCAAATCGAATCTTTTCGGTCGATCTCGAGGGAGCAATGTACCAGTGTACTTTCCTTTGGGGCATCTGAAAAATCATGAAATTTTTTAATTTTGATAGCGGCAAGTTTATTCTTTGAACCAACGCAACAAGTACATTGCTTCAAAGAGGGGCAAAATGTAGACATGTCAAATTTACATCATGCATAATCATATTCCATTCATCTAATAAATCAGGACTTTATTTAAATCAAATCCAAATCATACATTTTCCATCATTTTCTGATTTAAATAAATCAATTATCAAAGTCCAAAAAGTCAAATCAGTTAATCAGCATTAAATCAGCATAATCATCATTAAATTAATCTAATCCTAATCTAAGGCTAATCACATCCCACTTGCATTATCTAGATCTAGCCACTTGCACAATAAATCAATTTTATTGATTTATTAAAATCTCATTTTCTCTCAACATGACAAGTCAAACAGGGCATTTATTGCTCTTCTTTCTTGTCCCCCTCTCAAAATTTATTGCAAATTTGAATTCAAAAATTCCCCCTCTTGGGCACTCTTCCCAAATCTTGCACATACATCCATCAATCACATGGTAACAAGTGTCCTCAATTCATTGGCTTGTTTTTTATCCCACATTGGTCCCTCTTCAACATTTGGCATTTTGAAAATCTTTAAATAGGTGCATCATCCTCAAGCAAATCCTTCACAATCTTCACAATCTTCACAATCTCCACAACTTGATGCAAGGTCATTCTCTTTGAGAATTTATCTTGTCCATTTATCATCTCCATCATCTATAGCAATTTCATCATCTTGAGCTTTTTATCAAGGATTGGGAAAGGGTCACTAGCACATGTGACACCAATCCACTATGAGATAGAGTTGGATCATGTCTTTCATATGCATTCTTTAGTTTCTATTGTTCCATTTTTATTGCATGATTGATGTGTTTCATTATTTCATAGGGATGTTAAAATGGTGTTTTAAACTAACCATATTGCAGATTTTAGCATCCACAGCATGATTTAACTAACGATTTGTGCTCCCAATTTTTCAAGACACTGACTCCACCTTTTGTGTGTAGGATTTATGGAACTAGCTAAGAAGTCTATAGAGAAATTTGATAAAGGAAACAAAATCCCAAAGACGCCAAGAGGAAAAGAGGAGAAAGTGAAGATGAAATATGAGTTCCACGAGGTCGAATGCACCCCCAAGATTACATCTAACTGGAATAAGGTCACTGACACCGATCTAGGGCATGTTAGTATTGATGGGTTTAGACAAAGGGTCATGGTCAACCCTAAAATGGAGGAAGCCTTTAGGATAAAAAGAGTGGACTTGCAAAGTTAGTAGTCTTTCTTCCTACTCTAGTTGCTCCAGAACCAGTGTTGGCTTGGTAGGAGTGTTATCACGTTCAAACAAGAAAGATAGTCACTAGGGATGGGGGAGTACTGGCAGAATTGACTCCAATGTCTATTGATAAGACATTTGGAATTCCCCTATTTGATAAAATGGAAGAAGTAGAGAAGGATTTTTCATTGAATGTCTGGAAGGAAGACCCCATAGGGTGCAAAAGGATAACCAATCAGACATGGTTTCTTGATAAGAGGGGTAGTGCTAACAAAGTGCCCTAGACATTATACTGAAGCAACTTTGTGGAGGAAACAAATAACTTAGTAACAATACTGAGAAGATTAATGGGTCTCCCCACTTCCTCACTCTTCAAAGAGTAGATGTTCTATTTCATAGAAGAAATTCTCTAGGGAAATGCCACATTTCACTGGGCAAACCTTATCAGTGAAGATCTACACAATCAATTTGTAACAGTGAAGAAAACTTTAGAGTTTTACATGACCTCTTATTTGGTATATCTTCTGGCAGTGAAATTCAAATATAAAGGATTGGATTGTGTCAGGACACTAGGGACAAACAAGGCACAAAATAGCGTATATGATTATTACCCACAAATCCAGTATAGAAAATTCAAGAAATATTATAGGAGGGTTAACGATACCTTCATTAGGCACATTATTTGGACCCTAGCAGAAGACTTTCACAGGAGAATATCCCACAGTGCCAAGGCAAGTGTAAAGGGTTTTGGGTACTGGTCATCTAGTTTCCAAAGTTTACATATATAAGACTAGAAAGATTCTTGGGGTTCCCATACAGGCTTCCCCAATACCCCAATGACATAATTGTATTGTTGGAGCTTACTCGATAGTTACAAACTAGCCACACTCTACTACACAAAAAATATCGTGTCACGTTTCCATACCGCATTACATTTGGACAAGGGATGTACTCCTACCTCACTTCCCCTTGCATGAAATACTATGAGAAGGAGCTTGTAGAGTACAATTTTGAGTTGCAAATAGAGAGAGGAGGCTTCAACCCTCTCAAGAAATTGAAGAAACGAGTTGGAAAGAAGCATGCCCATCAACCCCAAATTTAAGACTTCTGGGCTAATAGTGATGATGATTGTGAGATCTAGAGGTGACATTACATGAGAATAATGGCCAAGTTTGTAAAGGCCATCAATTTATACCCAATACCCTATCAAATTGTCAAAGATAAGAATGTTTTGGAAGAAAAGTACAATGCTCTGATTAATGTGTCAATGCTAGTGATTGACTAGAATGAGCTATAAGTCATAGACTTGGATATTGTTACCCATCCAATAGAGTAGATAACCAAGGAGTGGCTAGATTAGAAAATAGCCCAACTACAGGAACATGGTGTAGAGTTGACTTATGTGGAGCTCAAAGATGAGATAGAGAGAAAAATAGATTGTGGCATAGCTGTGGGCTATTCGGGTGAGGCTCCTAAGTCTCCACCTATTGCAAGGTCAAGAAAGAGGAAAGATACATCTAAAAAATAGCTAAAGTAGAAAGCATATACTCAGAAGTCAACTGCAAGGCCAAGCCAAGCAAATAAACCAAAGAAAATAGGAACCTTTGTTCCCAACTTTCCTACCATACAAGAAGATGGATCTCCACCTCAAGAGGAAGAAGAAGTTGAATGATCATGAACGCCACCACCCACCACCATTACACTCTCATCAACCGCTACCACTGCACCATTCCCTTCCACTCCTCAATCACTTCCCATATTTTCTCTACCCACAATGGACATCTCTATCCACCTCACCTCCACCTCTCTGATTGTTCCCATGGTGGTGCTTGATTCTTCTTCCTCTGCCACTTCCTCGTTGTCATCTTCGTCGTTCCCTCCTTCTCTACCAATTATTTCTACTCTACCACCTTCTTTACCCACAAATTCCATGGAACCTCTCACCCTACCACACGCTTTTACTTCATACCTACAAAGTGTGCCATCAAATCTCTCTAAGGTAATGCTCAATCCTTAACTCAAAATTCTAATGGCCCAACTATCTATTGCCTTACCTCCCCTCCACCTATTACTGAGCCACCTAAAATGGAGGCAACATTGAATTTTTTTGAAGAAATGGAGAGGCTAAGTGTGGAGCATCTCAAAGAAGCAACAATGGACATCACTGAGGGACCTGAAGACTCTAATCGAGAGGACTAATTTGAGCATCCTAAGGGAGGAATAAGGGTTTATTTAGATGAAGTAGCCTCTGATGAAGAAGGGAAAAAAATACCCAAGGGTGGGGATATAGGTAAGTTTGATTATTATTACGAAGTTGAGACTTCAGACCAAGAACTTGAAGGAGAATATCTTGAAAAATGAAAGGATGAAGAAGCAAGCCCAGAGGAACATCGTTCCAAGGAAGGGAAAATTGTCATAGATGTTGCTATAGAGAAGAGTGATAAGCTTCCAAAAACTTGCCAAGATGAGGGCCTACAACATGAAGAAGTGCCTCTAGAAGGAGAATAGGAGAAAGAGAAAGAAGAAGAAGAAAACATAGAAGAAAAGGATGTTGACCCCAATAAAGTTGTTGAAATTAAACATGAAGAACCTAAGGGGATAGCACAAGAAGAAAGTACTGCTATTGAAAGGAACATATAATCTATTGATCTAGACAAGGGGAAGGCCATGCAACAAGAAGCACAAAATAAAGAAGAGGAAAACATCAAAGATGCTCCTAAGCATGATAAGGGGGAGCCATCAAAGGAACAAGAGGAAGGAGGGAATAATGAATCCCTAGATCATAAAAAAAATTCCTTTTATGGTTGGAGCAACAACTAAAAAGAAAGGCTCTGGCGCTTGCAGATCCTAAAGCCTACCTAGAGGCAATCTTAGAATGAGTAAGGTAAAGACCAGGAAGCAAAAGAAGCCAAAAATTAGGTCACACATCACTACTAATGCTTCCAAGTCCATAATATTATAGATAGCTACTCCCACCATGTGCAAGGATGCAGGTGCTCTTTAGGGAAAAGATTATCAAGTGACAACCATCGACCTAGGCCCATCATCTCATGCTTAGCATATTGATGAATTCCAGGGGTTTTTGTTAACCATACTTCAACAGATGAACAAAGAACAATCAACGAAGGAGGATATAAAGGTGTAATTGGCAGAACTTACTACCTATATACAAAAATGGATGACATCAGGAGAAGAAGTTCCAATAGAATCGTCTGCACTTGCCTTGCTCTCCAAGGAAGAAGTAAATAAAATGGAAAAAATGAACAATTAGATAAAGTCTACTTCCAACTGGTTCAAGAGGTTCATTGATGAGACAAGGGAATCCAAGGTACAAAAAAGATGCACAATGAATATAGGGTCCTACAAAAGGAAGTGGAGTAGGTGATGGAGATTTGCAAAGAATTCCTCGAGATTTATCGCATTACATACCCGAAGTTGGAGAGCATTCTCAAGCTCTCTTGGGAGACCTAGGAAAAGGAATTGGAGATGTCAAAAGAAGATCACTTGTTGTCCAAGGTATGGCTACTAAATTTTGAGTACAAAAAAGAAGTTTTGGAGAGGTCCCTGCTTGAATTGGAATACAATGATGAATGGATTATGGATCATCAGGTTGAATGTGATGAATTGTTGAAGCTACTAACATTATATTAGATGCTCGCACTAGAGCTAGATCAAGAGGCTATAAAGCGTGAATTTCATAAGATAATGGAGCAAGGGGCTGGTGATACCTTGTCGGTAGACTTCATGGATTTTTTTGCATAGGCCTTCTTGGAGCTAAAGCAAATGATCAGAGAAAAGCCAAAATGCATAGAGCATCGAGACCAAATGATGAAGGGATTGAAGAGAGTTTCCTTCCAGATCTCTAAATCCAACCTCTCTGAAGAGAAGAAGCTATTGGCTACCATTAGAAAGTTTGTAGAATATGATACTTTGCAAAAAGAAGCTAGAAATCCCATTATAGATTATGAGAATTTGTTAGAATAGATAAAAATCCAAAAGTAGCTAGAAGGAAAAATAGACTATAGGACAAAATGGAGAAAAGAAAAAATAGTCTATTTTTATATCATAAATTTTGTACTTCTATTGGGTGATGTGAAATCCTTAAAGTAGAATGAATCTGAGCCATTCATTCTACTTTTTGAAAACTATAAATAGGGGCATCCTCTCATTTTCAAGGAGAGAGATGAGTTGTTGTGTAAAGGAATTTTTCTACAATATATGAGAAAAGCATTTGAGTTGATGGTTTCTTATATATTGTTCATTATGTGTGCATGATTCAACCTCCAAAAGTTTGTTTCAACTTTTTCATTTAATTTTAATTTTATTTGTTGTTAGTAGTTCTTGTCTATCTTTAATAGTGGATGTATGTTACAGTATTTGATGCATTTATAGCTCATACTTTTGGTAATTTGTTGATGAAAAAATTAATGTGTAAAGTTGGAATGAGCTTCATTTTATGCTACACTTAAGTGCAATTGTATGTTCATACTAAATAGATGGATGCACAATCTAAAAATATACAAGGAACCTTAGAAGATTACACTAGTTCTCTGAAATTGTAGGTTGCTCTTAGTTAAGAAAAAATCAGTTTTGGAAGTCTGTCTACTATAGCATCATCCATTGTTACTGTTCAACATAGTTTCAAACATAGGAAAACTTTCAAACCCTTCAACCTTTTTAATTTTCTTTTAAAATATAAGTTAAACATATAATTCAAACATCACAGTAATGCTAAATATGATGAATGAGATGAGTTTCAGACTATTGTTCTAAAATTTGTTGTTACTATTCATCATTTCTAGAATTCTGAAACTTTATCACTAACCCAAAATTTCCATGCTTAGTCAACCATAAATGCCCCCTTGTGATTACCAACAAATCACAACAAACAACTGAGTTGTTTTTGCAAATTCATGACCTGAAACCTAAGAGACCTTGGGGTGATTTTCTTAAACTTATTTGCATATTTTCATCTTTCAAGAGAGAGATCACTTGTGTTGTTTGTGTTGATAAGTGAAAAAAACCCCATCAACAGAACTAGTGCTAGAAGGAGGGAAGATGGACGAAACTAGATCGAATTAGGTCCTTCTCCCCTCAAAGATTTCATAGAGTAACTAGATCCACACTAGATAAGGCTAGGGCTAGGAGAGTTAAGAAATGGGAAGGTTCAACATCAGTCCCACCCACTCGACCTCCATCCCCTCCATCTCCATCCTATCCTTCACTTCACCCATCATTTTCTCCATTCACTTCCCACATCCAAAGTGTTATAGTTTCCATATCCCATATGTAGATTACTACAACACAAACATTACCACCCCCACTTCCACCATCGAATTGGTTGGGAAACAATCTATCTCCACTATCCTTCAATGATTACCATGACATGCCCAAGAATCCAAAATGATTCTACTCTAAGTTCCATCCAAATGATCCTTAGAGGACAATAGAAGAACATATCAAGATCTTCCAAACAACCTTGAAGGACATGCAAATCAAACATGAGGATATTTCATGCAGGCTCTTCCCTTATTAATTGGGGGATGGAGCATTTTATTGGTACATCCATTTACCAATAGGCTCCATTACTTCTTGGGACCTCATGAAGAACACCTTCTTGTAGAAATTTAAGGTCCCAACTAGCCCCACGGATCAGTATCAGTAGTTCATGTCAGTAAGAAGGGAAGTTAATGAACCAATCAACTCATTCAATAATAGATTTTATCGAGCCTACATGAAATTGGAGCCACCTTATGTTGTTGATGATGCATTAGCTAGAGTAATATATTATACTTCCTTGGACAATCTTACATCTTCCTTGGTCAAGAAAATGCATCAAACACCTAAAAGTTTGGTAGAGGCCTATGCTAAAGTAGTGAAAGCAAGCACTAATATGGGACAACATGTTGTAGGTCCATTACCATAGTTGGGACCTGCTTCCAACACTGGGAAAATCGATGAACTCACTCATGCCTTGGCTCATCGAACTTCATTGCTAAAGCCAATCTTGTAGTTGCCCATAGTTCTACATCTAGGGCCTCCACTAAACCAAGCTCCCTCAGTGCCAAGCTACCTGGAGACTTCAAATCAGCTGACCTATTCATAATAGCCCCACGTACCTTCATACCTACAACACTTTGAAGCATCAACTTCCTAATAGAATACATCGGTCACACATCTAGTCTTCCTTCAAAACTAAATGTCAATGCAAAGTAACACACAAATAACGAGTGAATCGATGAGTTGGATAAGCTAGTAAGAAAGTTGTCCAATAAAGTAACCAATTTGAGGAGCCAAAATAACTATCTACAAGCATCTCAAAGGAGCATACAAGCTAATTTCCATAGAGGTAACAATGATTTAGGCTCATCTTCAGGGCATAATCATGAATGAGGTCATATTTCTGGGAAGAAATTTGAAAGGAGGTTGTCATAGAGGTAGAATAGAATGTGGAATACTAGGCGAAACAATGGAAGGGTTCCCACACCTCTTGATCTACTTGGAGGTAAAAAAAATTGGAAAGAAGAGTCTACTTGGTCGAGGAAACCCTATCTAGATGGTGCAGAATTCATCAAACTAGCAGGCATTATGAACTCAAATGCCCAAAGTTTCAAATTTTGTTTCAATCTTCCAAGTGGAGGTTCAAAATTTTGTTGATAGTTCAAACTATAAGGAAATCATTCCCTCAAAGCCTTATGACTTAGTCTTGGTTTTCAACCAGGAACCCTTCGGCCAAAGTGATAAGAAAGAACCTGAGAAGGAGACTACTGAAAAGGTGGATGAATCAAACAAGGTATGTAATGAAGGATCCCTCTCTCAAATGTTTGATTTAGTAGATAATGGACCTAAGGATAAGGAAGAACAACATGTAGAAGAGGTTCATATGTTCCACCAATGCACAATCCCTTACAACTTAAGGAATATACAAGCTAGTAGTCTGTTTACAACCTCTATCCCACCCAACAATTTCAATACACCACCTGATCCAAATGCTAGAAATAACCCACCTTAACCTAGAGTTGCAACTTAGTATTTCAATAGGAACAGGCAGTCTGATCTAGCCAAAGAAAAACTTGCTAATCCTACCCAAGGCAGTCCCTCCAAAGTGAATGTTGAACAAATGGGAGAATACATAGCAGAAGAATGAAAGAAAGTTAAAGTGAGTCTATCAACTTTTGAGTTGTTGCAACTACCCGCCATTAGGAATTCCTTCTTTACATCACTAAATGGAACTTCCCCATCAAAACCAGCTCAAGAGGTAGCTACAAAGAAGGTCTTTTTTGACACCTCTAGTAGTGAGCTGATGATTTGAGTGACCCTAGGGGAAAAATATGATCAACTGCCTAGAAAAAATTAGTAATCAGATAAACAGCCAACTAAGGGGCAACACCAAGTGCAAGAAAAAGATAAAAACAATGAAAGGGATAAGGCTTAAGTGGCTCAAGCTGACACATTTGTAGGGCTATTCCAAGGAAGGCTAGAGAATCCTCCTTTCCTATTGACCATTCAAATGTTTGGAAAAAATATTCATAACTACTTTCTAGATTCTGGTGCTTCTACCAATGTCATGCCATTGGTCATCTACCAAGCATTGGGTATAACCCCAACCCCATCTAAATGTAAAGTGACCCAACTGGAAAAAAATGATGTAAATTTGGTGGGAGATCTAAACAAGATCCCTATGCAGATTGTAGCTTATCTAAGAGTGCAACAAGCCATATCTAGGTTGCTAATATTCTCGAAACTTATGGTATCATATTGGGAAGAGACTTCACCTCAGCACTCGACAAGTATACATCCACTGTTTATTACCACATGTGGCTATAAGGGAAGGGGCTGCACAACTAGATTAGGATTGAATGAGATCCCAGGATGAGGTTCATGATTACTAAATATGACAACATGAATGAAGTGTTGTTCATAGAGATTGATTTAGGAAATTACCTCCCAATTGCATATGAAGTTCTGGAGGAAGAGGTTGAAGAAGAAATTCATGTGTTGTGTCATGCCTCTCCTAATTTGACCACTTTCCCTAATAGCACAAAAGCACTAGTTGGATCTGACAATGAAGAATTATAGGAGGATGGAAACCTGGGCCTATTTGATGGTTTCCAGGAATTTATGCAGAAATGTGTGTAGGATCAACTCAATTTAAGAGCTAGAATGGATTTCAAGGAACTTTTGTTGCCAAGTTGGTGCAAAATCCATGATGTGTCACATTCTAAATTTTAGTGTTGCTTATGCTAGACAACAATAGACCACATCAAAAATTAAATCACTCTGCAAGAGATTTTGGTAGAACAACAAGATCAAAACTATCCCAAATGTAAACATCCACCCAAGGGTGCAGAGGTAGACACATAGCCAGAAAATAGGGTATGCTCAATCAATTCCAAAGGCAAAGGTCCCTCTAAGTTCTAGGCGTTGTGCTTTTATGGTTCGAAATCTAAACAAGGACCAGAGTGGGTTTCTAGTTAATCATTCCTTTGGGTAAGACGTACTTTGATGCCCATATATTATAATTTTATTGCACCAATAATGTACTTGAATATGAGGCATTTGTTCTGATCTAGGTGGATACTTGTCATTAGAAATTGAAGTGTTCCACATGCTCTAGATTTCATCACCATGTCGAAGAGATTTTAAATCTAAACCCAACACAACTTGAACGGGAAAAAAGGAGCTCAAATGCTCAAGTTATGCCCAGTCAAAGTTGGGATCAAACCAGGTACAAGGGCCAGTCAGAAAGGTAAAAAAAATGATCAATTTGGAATTGTTCAAAGTTGGCGTCATGATGAAGAGCCCATCCCCATGAGTCCAACGGTGTTCATTTCATCGAAAACGAAGCTCGTACGATGAAGATATGGTCGGTCAAAGTTGAGGGTTGACCATGATGATGTGGCAAGAATGATGACATGGAAAGAATGATGATGTGGAAAAATGATGACGTGGCAGCTCCCCATAAAGACACATGGTAGTACAGAATCCAATGTGGTAGGTGATTGTGTAGTGAGGTGTACCACTCAAAGAGTAACACGTGTTATTCATGTTATGAAATGGTCCAATCGACAAGTGCCACGTGGCACCCCAGTGGGCATGTCTTTCAGTTTTCTTGTGCAAAATTAAGTTGGGGGATTCAAACCCCCAACCTCATCCTCTCCACTATACTTCCCTACCAATGCACCAAATATTTCACTCTGACTATATGAAGGCATCTATAGACATCTGAATTTGACCACTCCCATATGGTCAAATTCGTCCCCTCTATTCATCTATTTCGCATCCCCCATTAGAATTAATTAATATTTTCCTCTTCTTTTAAGGTTCCTAAGGTATTTAATTTAAATAATTAAATACTTTACCTTTATTCCCCTTTCCTCTCTAAATTAAATAAATGCTCTAATTTATTTAATTTAGTCACCTTATCGTTTGAATGTAAATCAATTTTAAATTCAATATTTTCTCTCTCCTTGTCCCATCCTCCATAATCACCCTTTAATCTAGATTAATTTAATCAATCCATGATTAAGATGTGCACACCTTTAATCAGGATTAATGGCACATCCTCCATAATTTGCAACTTGCTCTAATCCCTTCATTAACCACCTAATCAGCTATTTGCACAACCTTAATTGCATGATTATGAATTTTCTCTTGTGATGTTTACTGTGTGTACCTGAGAAGAAATGCCTCTTTTGTCTTTTTTGTCCACGGCCTGAATTTTGTAGTCAAACCAGACAATTTTTTACAATGCCAGTGCAATGTAAAAATGTTTATATATATAAATAAAATATCTCTTTTTGATACTATTGTGTCTTTACATGCATGGCTTCATTTTCTTCCTGTTCATATCATTCTTTGGAAAAAAGGTGGTTTATTTTCTGTATAATGCACTAGTTAAGTGATTAAACTGACTGCTATTAAGTTAATCACTAAAAAATTTTTAGGCGGAAAAATAGGTGGTTCGCAGAACATAATAAAACTCCACCCAGGTTCAAAATGGCCTAAAGAATGTCGCTTTAGGTATGGGTTGTGGGTGAAGCTTCTAAATTTTGACACACAACTCATAAATTGGTTTCTTAATATTCATACACCCATTCTTGGAGAAAAGGAAAGTTTGAAATGGGTGAGAACACACCACCTGGTGAAGGAAAAACAATACAAGCGGTAAAATGAGGGGTTTGATGAACAAACAAATACCCTATCAATTTATACCCAATACCCTATCAAATTGTCAAAGATAAATATGTTTTGGATGAAAATTACAATGCTCTGATTAATGTGTCAATGCTAGTGATTGATTGGAATGAGCTAGAAGTCATAGACTTGGATATTGTTACCCATCCAATAGAGTAGATAACCAGGGAGTGGCTAGATTAGAAAATAGCCCAACTATAGGAACATGATGTAGAGTTGACTTATGTGGAGCTCAAAGATGAGCTAGAGAGAAAAATAGATGGTGGCGTAGCTGTGGGCTATTCAGGTGAGGCTCCTAAGTCTCCACCTATTGCAAGGTCAAAAAAGAGGAAAGATACATCCGTGTGATAGTGAAAGCAAAAAGTATATACTTAGAAGTCAATTGAAAGGCCAAGACAAGCAAATAAACCAAAGAAAATAGAAACCTTTGTTCCTGACTTGTCTACCATACAAGAAGATGGATCTCCACCTCAAGAGGAAGAAGAAGTTGAACGATCATGATCGCCACCACCCACCACCATTACACTCTCATCAGTCGCTACCATTGCACCATCCCCTTCCACTCCTCAATCACTTCCCATATTTTCTCTGCCCACAATGGACATCTCCATCCACCTCACCTCCACCTCTCTGATTATTCCCATGGTGGTGCTTGATTATTCTTCCTCCACCACTTCCTCGTTGTCATCTTCGTCATTCCCTCCTTCACTACCAACTATTTCTACTCTTCCACCTTATTTACCCACAACTTCCATGGAACCTCTCACCCTACCACACGCTTTTACTTCATACCTACAAAGTGTGCCATCAAATCTCTCTAAGGTAATCCTCAATCCTCAAGTAAAAATGCTAATGGCCCAACTATTTGTTGCTTTACCTCTCCCTCCACCTATTACTGAGCCACCTAAAATGGAGGCAACATTGAATTTTTTTGAAGAAATGGAGAGGCTAAGTGTGGAGCATCTCAAAGAAGCAACAATGGACATCACTGAAGGACCTGAAGACTCTGATCTAGAGGACTACTTTGAGCATCCTAAGGGAGGAATAAGGGTTTATTTAGATGAAGTAGTCTCCGATGAAGAAGGGAAAAAATGCCCAAGGGTGGGGATATAGGTAAGTTTGATGATTATTACGATGTTGAGACTTCAGACCAAGAACTTGAATGAGAATATCCTAAAAAATGCAAGGATAAAGAAGCAAGCCAAGAGGAGCATCGTTTTGAGGAAGGGAAAATTGTCATAGATGTTGCTATAGAGAAGAGTGATGAGCTTCCAAAAACTAGCCAAGATGAGGGCCTACAACATGAAGTGCCTCTAGAAGGAGAATAGGAGAAAGAGAAAGAAGAAGAAGAAAACATAGAAGAAAAGGATGTTGACCCCAATAAAGTTGTTGAAATTAAAAATGAAGAACCTAAGGGGATAGCACAAGAAGAAAGTACTGCTACTGAAAGGAACATAGAATCTATTGATCCAGACAAGGGGAAGGCCATGCAACAAGAAGAACAAAATAAAGAAGAGGAAAACATCAAAGATGCTTCTGAGCATGAGAAGGAGGAGCCATCAAAGGAACAAGAGGAAGGAGGGAATAATGAATCCCTAGATCATAAAAAAAAAATTCCTTTTATGGTAGGAGCAACAACTAAAAAGAAAGGCTCTGGTGCTTGCAGATCCTAAAGCCCACCTAAAGGAAATCTTAGCCTGAGGAAGGTAAAGACCAAGAAGGAAAGGAAGCCAAAAATTTGGTCACACATCACTACTAATGCTTCCAATTCCATAATATTATAGGTAGCTACTCCCACCATGTGCAAGGATGCAGGTGCTCTTTAGGGAAAATATTATCAAGTTACAACCATCGACCTAGGCCCATCATCTCATGCTTAGAATATTGATGAATTCTAGAAAATTTTGTTCACTATACTTCAACAAATGAACAAAGAACAATCAACGAAGGAGGAGCTAAAGGTGTAATTGGTAGAACTTACTACCAATATACAAAAATGGATGACATTAAGAGAAGAAGCTCCAATAGAATTGTCTACACCTGCCTTGCTCTCCAAGGAAGTGTTGGAAAATATGCCTCAATCTCATAGGCCGAAACCTCTGAGAAAGCATAATTGCTGTGACATTCCTATTGTCTGGCTGACTAGCAATTTACCTTGTGTTTTGCTCATGTCACCAAGACAATGCTCTTTTCTTTCCGAAGGAGCCTATCACTGTAACTTATGGCCTTTGTTGTAGCTTCTACCGAGTGGAATGTCTAGGCGACAGAAGGGTTTGTTATCAGGCTTCGGGGAGACTCATGGCAACTTGGAGTCTTCGGGATAACAAAAGGATTCAGTAGGAAGTCGTGGAGACTGGGAGAAGTCTCACCGATAAGTAGGTTCAGAGTGACTTGAACTCTCAAGAAGAAGTCTCGGTGACGATAGGAAGTCTTGCCGATATCGGCATGACCTTTAGTCTATTTGGATGATGTGGAAATCAGCATGACTTGCTCCTATCACCATGTAGTCTTGGCGACCAGGAGATGCCTCAGTGAATGGAGTCATCGGTATGACTTGAAGGCTTCACTATGAAGTCTTGGTGATAGGTGTTTTTCTCACTGATGGTGTGGGATGTGTTCGGCATGACTCCTAGTGAAAGGTGAGCTTGGGGTAACCTAAAGACTTCGGCGTGAAGTCTTGGCAACAGGGAAATGTCTCGCCAATAGCTAAGTCATTGGGGTAATGAAAGGGGTCCACTATGACCTCTTGGTGACAACGGTATGTCTGGCTGACAAAGCAACATGTGATCGAGTGTTTTTGGTGAGACTCCTAGTGAATGGAGTCATCATAGAAACACAAGGACTTCAGTATGAAGTCTCAACGAAAGATGAATGTCTTGCTAACTGTTGAGCACTGCGATGTGACTTGAAGGCATCGGTATGATGTCTTGGCGAAGATTGATTGTCTTTCCGATGGGAAACCTGATGTTGGTATGACTCTTGGCGACTGCTTAGTGTTCGGTATAACATGAAGCACTTGATGTGATGTCTTGGCGAAAGATGATTGTTTCACTGAATGGAAGACTCATGTCGACATGACTTGAAGACTTCGGTATGAAGTCTTGGTGAACTGCAGTTGTCTTGTCAATGGAAAAGCCAACATCGATATGATCTTTGAAATTCGGTATGATGTCTCATCGAATGGCGATTGTCTCACCGATGAGAATGTTGAGGTCAATGTGACTTGAAAACTTCGGTGTAATGTCTGGGCAAAGAGCGATAGTCTTGCCGACTGATGAACTCTTCGGAATACCTTGTGATCTTCGATGTGAGGTCTTGGTGACATGGCGAGGTCTTAGCGATAGCTCTCTGGACTCGATGTAACCTCTTGCCAACAGTGAGGACTCTTGGAAATGGATGTGCAATCGGTCCTATGGCATCGAGGAGGCACGGTTAGTGTCTCACCGACATGCGACACAGGTTGAATGCCTTTGACCATTAGAAGATCATCCTACGTGGTGCGATGTGGACCAATCTGAAAAGGCTAAACGTGAACCATTTGCTAAACCAAGGAAGTGGAAACATCTTCGTTACAATGAGGATGCTGAGTTGGAGATTGATTTTGTGTGATCTTGAACCGATTCACAGAGAGCCTGTTTAAGAATGAATGCATATATGTATGCATTGGACGTTTTGAAGGAGCAAGCTAATAAGCCAAGGAGCTGAAGAGCTGAGATCCAGAGAGAGAACGATAGAGAGAGGACTGAGTGGCTAGCCGAAAGGCCGAGGCCGTGAGGTCGATGTAGAGGATTGAGAGACAGAGTTGAGCTGCTGGAATCTCTCATAATCATGACTACTTTGGGTGATCTCTCAGGGATAGTTTGCTACCAGTTGTATCCAGAATGAACAAGATGTAATCTCTGAAGGGCTGAGCCTAAGATTGTATTGTAACCATCTTGTTGCTGAATAATACAATGGCTCGATCTTTGGAGAGTGGGTTTTTTTATCCGAAAGGATTTTCCCCACGTAAAATCTTTGTGTTTTGTTTTATGTAGTATCTTTCATCTGTGTTGTTGATTGTTGTTGAATTTGCATGTGTTTCTCTCAGAAGGATTAATGTGGAAATAACTATGTCTGTTTCCACTTTAGGACATAGTTGTACGTGTCTTTGAGGAAACCTAATTGAAATGAAAGTTACCGAAGGCACTACTGATATGGAGTTTTCACTAGATGCGCTCCTAGATTTCCTTACAAGTGGTATCAGAGCCTTCTTTTGGTCGTTGGTTCTGGATGTTTCTCCTATGATGATTTATTAGCTTGAATAGGCTAGAAGAAGTCTGGAGGAATGAACTGATGGATTGATCCTTTGATGAGTGGAAGCCTTTTGGTATTCTAAGACAGCATGCAGCTTGAAGGATGGTCAAGATGGAAAAGGGAGTTGATCATGTTGTGATCTGTGTCTCCTGGCTGGTAGAGGTTTAACCTTGAAGTATGAGGTGGTTTTTTCAGAGTGCTTATGCTAGGTGGTGGTTCCTAGTGTTGGAAGGCACTATTTCTTGTTAACCTCGAATGCTTGAAGGCTATGAAGTTAATCATTAGATGATTTGCAAGCTTTTGAAATAGCCTTTCTCTCTTTCTCAAATTCATGTACATGTTGGTGGTTTTAGAGTTGGTCTGAAAGGGACCTGGATTCTCTTGAACTGTTGTTTTCCTTTCTAAGGATGTTTTTTACTTGCATGGCTCTGTGGTTTTGCAGGTTTTACATAGTTAAGCAAAACTTGTGATCATGTGGAGTTGTTGTTAAGCTATTATCTAGACATTGGCTTTTTGGGGTGTTGCTGGATGAGATAGTTGTAGGTCTGCATGCATGCTTGGTGCATGGTTTGAGGAGGTGTGTTTTTCTTCTCTACATGGGAGTGTTGGTACGTGATTTGTCACTCAACATTCTTGTGGTGGGTTCCTTGATTATGGTGCTCATTGTGGATATGTTTGGCAAGTCAGATCTAGTGTGATCTGGTGCTTGAGTCATGTTGTCTATGTGGTTATTCTCTTTGATATCTCAGTGTTGTAGTTTCCAATGCAATGATGGGTTTGCACATTTCTATTGAATGAATCTATAGGTTGTGCAATGTTGTGGGCTATCTTTACCTACATGTTTGCTATGAGACAACTCAGAAGTGGACTGTCTATATCCACGAGGTTGATTCATTGTTCGTACAAACTTGTTAGCTGGCCTTGTCAGTGGTCACTTGTGCATTGGTGTGGTGTTGTGAGATGAGAGGATGGATACTATTGAGTACCTAAATAGTTGGTTATGGGAACCTATAGCAGCTGGTCATGATGCTTGGAGAGCTCGGATGTCACGTTTCAGTGGGAGCTCTAGCAGTGATTGTGGGTTCATCACATGGTGGTGAAGAGTCTTCTTAAATGTTACAAATGTTTCTTGGGATCCTGTTGCTGCAGAATGGTTTTTCTTTTGCATTTGCATGAACATTAATTGAAGATGTGCAACATCTTGGAACCATGGAGGACACTTGGAGTCTTTGGCTAAGGTGTTGGTGGTGCTTGACAGGTGATGTTGTTTATTGAGTCTATTTGCTTTATGTCATGGTATACTCTTGATTGTACACTAGATTTTTGGAATTGTGCATTGTACTTGAGACAATGGAGACGTCACTTGAAGCATGGTATCTCCTAAGGAGATGTGTAGATCATGATGTCATGATAAGTTCCTGATTTAGCTAATTGGAGCTTTGACAATGGTCTGGTAATTCTTTGTGTATTGAGAGCTTTGATTACTTGCTTGATACTTCATGTTAGTGCAGTAATGCAGTTGAAGTTTAGCATGAGATGATTAGTTGCTAGTACTCATGGATACATGAAGAATAAGGTGAGGTTTTTTTTTCTCTTATGAGAGATGTGTTGCTGCTTGTTACTCTTGTTAAAGTTGTTCAACAGAAAGTCTGAGAAGTCTTCACCTTGGTTGAACGTGAGTTCAATAAGAGACCTATGAGGAGATTGCTCTTGGATTAGTCATGATGACTTGTATATCTTGAAGGAGTATTCTTGTTCCCACTCTTGGTCTTCTCGGAAGTTTATCTGAAAGGTATGTGGCCCATTATATTTTTCAAATGTGTTTTATTAATTTTACTTTCATGATAGGGATCTTGAATTACTGTTTAATGATTCTGGAAGATTCATAGTGGAAGTTGTACAGTTTCCTTTATCTCCTTGTTACTAATGAGAATTGGTAGGAGATGATGTATGGGCTGATTTCATGAAATGGGAAATGAACAAGGTTGATCTTCTTTGAGATGCTTACATCCATGTTGGTTTTAAAGATAGTTTGATATTGGTGATTGAACAGATGGATGTTGTTAAGGATTTATTTTGGGATATGAAGAAGATCATCCTTGACACAGTTGGCTATTAGAAGTGTATGTAGGAGGATGTTCTACATGAAGATGATGTGCAGATTTTCTCTCTGTGGCTGTGAAGGTTTGTGGTGAGAGAAATGTTTCCTATAGTAGTTTGTTGCAGGTTGTGCATATCATTGTGGATATTTCCTTGGTACTATAGGGTTACATTTCCTATGTGCTATTATTTGTAGACTTGTGATGCCTTTTGATCTTTTAGATATGGATTACTCAGGTAGTGGGAGTTCCTGTATGTGTCTTGTCTTCTTTGATTGGTTGACACTGGAACTCGTATTTTCTATTCTAGATTGGTAGAATTTTACTAATGGTGATACTTGTGAGGTATGTGTGATTAGATGGAATAGCACGAGCTGTGGGTGCTTTTTTCAGTCGCGTGGGTTTATCAGTTGGATGGGAGCAATCAGTCTGATTGTTGTTCTAACTAATGTTTTGTATCTTGTTTCTGGATAATGACTTCACTGTTGTGTTTTGTTTGAAGCTTTGAAGTTGATATTGCTTCTGTATAGCATTTTGAACATAGTGAAGTGGTAGCAGTATCTTGTTGGTGAGATCACTGGGATCTTTTGCTTGTGTTCATTGGAATGGTGCTTATACACCTTGGCTTTGTATTCTTCTTCCACAAGTGGCATGTTAGAAGATGACAGGATTGTTGCCTGAAGGTGAACATCTTGGATGTTGGAGCTGATTTCTTGATAGAGCATGAGAGCATGTTGAGGTCTATGTGGTTTCCTGGATGGCTGTGATCAGTTGATTTATTGGTCAGTGAGTTGCCGTTGGATGCCTGGTCTTGGTTGCAGATTGTCTGGTGGACTGTTATCTGTTGAATCATGTTGATTGGGTGTCTTGAGTATTGCGGGGTTTGAACTGGTGGAGCTAATGTGATCTTAGTTCCTGGTTACTTTGGAGGTGCTTGTGTGATCTTCATAATATGCCTCAATCTCAAAGGCTAAAACCTCTGAGAAAGCATAATCGCTGTGACATTCCTATTGTCTAGCTAACTAGTAGTTTACCTTGTGTTTTGCTCATGTCACCAAGACAATGCTTTTGTCTTGCCGAAGGAGCCTATCGTTGTGACTTATGGCCTTCGTTGTAGCTTCTACAGAGTGGAATGTCTCGGCAACATAAGGGATTGTTATCGGGCTTTGGGGAGACTCATGGTGACTTGGAGTCTTCGGGATAACAAAAGGATTTAGCAGGAAGTCATGGTGACTAGGAGAAGTCTCATCGATAAGCAGGTTCAGAGTGACTTGAACTCTTAGGAAGAAGTCTCAGCGACGATAGGAAGTCTTGCCGATATCGGCATGACCTTTTGTCTGTCTAGCCAATGTGGAAATCAGCATGACTTGCTCCTATCGGCATGTAGTCTTGGTGACTAAGAGATGTCTCGGTGAATGGATTAATCAGTATGACTTGAAGGCTTCTCTATGAAGTCTTAGCGATGGGCATTTGTCTCACCGATGGTGTGGGATGTGTTCGGCATGATTCCTAGCGAAAGGTGAGCTTAGGGTAACCTGAAGACTTCGTCGTGAAGTCTTAGTGACAAGGAAATGTCTAGTCAACAGCTGATTCATCAGGGTAATGAAAGGGGTCTGCTATGACCTCTTGGCGACAATGGTATGTTTAGTCGACAAAGCATCTGATCGAGTGTTTTCGGTGAGACTCCTAGCAAATGGAGTCATTGGAGAAACACAAGGACTTCGGTATGAATTCTCAACGAAAGACGAATGTCTTGCCGACTGTTGAGCACTGCGGTGTAACTTGAAGGCATCGATATGATGTCTTGGTGAAGAGTGATTGTCTTACCGATGGGAAACCTAATGTCGGTATGACTCTTGGTGACTGCTCAGTGTTTGGTATAACATGAAGCACTTGATGTGATGTCTTGGCGAAAGACGATTGTCTCACCGAATGGAAGACTCATGTCGGCATGACTTGAAGACTTCGGTATGAAGTCTTGGAAAACTGCGGTTGTCTTGCCGATGGAAAATCCAACATTGATATGATCTTTGAACTTCGGTATGATGTCTCATCGAATGGCGATTGTCTCACCGATGAGAATGCTGAGGTCAATGTGACTTGAAGACTTTAGTGTAATGACTAGGTGAAGAGCAATAGTCTTGCTGACTGATGAACTCTTCAGAATACCTTGTGATCTTCGATGTGAGGTCTTTTCAACATGGCAAAGTCTTAGCGATAGCTCTCTAGAATCGATGTAACCTCTTGCCGATAGTGAGGACTCTTGGCAATGGATGTGCAATTGGTCTTGTGGCATTGGGGAGACATGGTTAGTGTCTCACCAACATGTGACATAGGTTGAACGCCTTTGACCATTAGAAGATCATCCTACGTGGTGAGATGTGGACCAATCTGAAAAGCCTAAATGTGAACCATTTGTTGAACTAAGGAAGTGGAAACATCTTCGTTATGATGAGGATGTTGAGTTGGAGATTGCTATTGTGTGATCTTGAACCGATTCACAGAGAGCCTATTTAAGAATGAATGCATATACATATCCATTGGATGTTCTGAAGGAGTGGGCTCATAAGCCAAGGAGTTGAAGAGCCGAGAGCCAGAGAGAGAATGATAGAGAGAGGACCGAGTGGCTGGTCGAAAGGCCGAGGCCATGAGGTCGATGCAGAGGATTGAGAGATAGAGTTGAGCTGCTAGAATCTCTCGTAATCATGACTGCTTTGGGTGATCTCTCAGGGATAGTTTGCTACCAGTTGTATCCAGAATGAACAAGATGTAATCTCTGAAGGGCTAAGACCCTGATATTGTATTGTAAACGTGTTGTTTCTAAATAATACAATGGATCGATCTTTGGAGAGTGGGGTTTTTTATCCGAAAGGATTTTCCCCATGTAAAATCTTTTTGTTCTATTTTCTATAGTATCTTTCATCTATGTTGTTGATTGATATTGAATTTACATGTGTTTCTCTCATAAGGATTAATGTGGAAATAGTTGTGTCTATTTTCGTATTAGGACATAGTTGTACGTGTCTTTGAGGAAACCTAATTGAAATGAAAGTTACCAAAGGCACTACTGATATGGAGTTTTCACTAGATGCACTCTTAGATTTCCTTACAGGAAGAAGTAAATAAAATGGAAAAAATGAAGAATTAGATAAAGTCTACTTCCAACTGGTTCAAGAGGTTCATTGACACATGAGACAAGGGCATCCAATGTATGAAAAAGATGCATAATGAATATAGGGTCCTACAAAAGGAAGTGGAGTAGGTGATGGAGATTTGCAAAGAATTCCTCGAGATTTATCGCATTACATACCCAAAGATGTAGAGCATTCTCTAGGTCTCTTGGGAGACCTAGGAAAAGGAATTGGAGATGTCAAAAGAAGATCACTGGTTGCCCAAGGTATGGCTGCTAAATTTTGAGTACAAAAAAGAAGTTTTGGAGAGGTCCCTGCTTGAATTGGAATCCAATGATGAATGGATTATGGATCATCAGGTTGAATGTGATGAATTGTTGAAGCTACTAATAGGATATGAGATGCTCGCACTACAGCTAGATCAAGAGGCTATAAAGCATGAATTTCATAAGATAATGGAGCAAGGGGCTGGTGATACCTTTTCGGTAGACTTCATGGATTTTGTTGCCCAGGCCTTCTTGGAGCCAAAGAAAATGATCAGAGAAAATCCAAAATGCATAGAGCATCGCGACCAAATGATGAAGGGATTGAAGAGAGTTTCCTTCTGAATCTCTAAATCCAACCTCTCTGAAGAGAAGAAGCTATTGGCTACCATTAGAAATTTTGTAGAATATGATACTTTGCAAAAAGAAGTAAGAAATACCATTATAGATGATTAGAATTTGTTAGAATAGCTAAAAATCCAAAAGTAGCTAGAAGGAAAAATAGACTACAGGACAAAATGGAGAAAAGAAAAAATAGTCTATTTTTATATCATAAATTTTGTACTTCTATTGGGTGATGTGAAAGCCCTAAAGTAGAATGAATCTGAGCCATTCATTCTACTTTTTGAAAACTATAAATAGGGGCATCCTCTCATTTTCAAGGAGAGAGATAAGTTGTTGTGTAAAGGAATTTTTCTACAATATATGAGAAAAGCATTTGAGTTGATTGTTTCTTATGTATTGTTCATTATGTGTGCATGATTCAACCTCCAAAAGTTTTTTTCAACTTTTTCATTTAATTTTAATTTAATTTGTTGTTAGTAGTTCTTGTCTATCTTTAATAGTGGATGTATGTTGCAGTATTTGATGCATTTATAGCTCATACTTTTGGTAATTTGTTGATGACAAAATTCATGTGTAAAGTTAGAATGAGCTTCATTTTATGCTACACTTAAGTGCAATTGTATGTTCATACTAAATAGGTGGATGCACAATCTGAAAATATACAAGGAACCTTAGAAGATTACACTAGTTCTTTGAAACTGTAGGTTGCTCTTAGTTAAGAAAAAATCAGTTTTGGAAGTCTGTCTACTATAGCATCATCCGTTGTTACTGTTCAACATAGTTTCAGACCTAGGAAAACTTTCAAACCCTTCAAACTTTTTAATTTTATTTTAAAATATAAGTTAAACATATAATTCCAACATCATAGTAATGTTAAATATGATGAATGAGATGAGTTTCAGACTGTTGTTCTAAAAAAATTTGTTACTATTCATCATTTCTAGAATTTTGAAACTCTATCACTAACCCAAAATTTCCATGCTTAGTCAACCGTAAATTCCCCCTTGTGATTACCAACAAATCACAACAAACAATTGAGTTGTTTTTTTGAAAATTCATGACCTGAAACCTAAGAGACCTTGGGGTGATTTTCTTAAACTTATTTTCATTTTTTCATCTTTCAAGAGAGATATCACTTGTGTTGTTTGTGTTGAGAAGTGCAAAAAACCCCATCAATAGAACTAGCGCTAGAAGGAGGGAAGATGGATGAAACTGGATCGAATTAGGTCCTTCTCCCCTCAAAGATTTCATAGAGTAACTAGATCCACACTAGATAAGGGAGAATTTTATGAGCTAAAGACCCCTACTAGGGCTAGGAGAGTTAAGAAATGGGAAGGTTCAGCATCAGTCCCACCCACTCGACCTCCATCCCCTCCATGTCCATCCTCTCCTTCACTTCACCCATCCTTTTCTCCATTCACTTCCCACATCCAAAGTGTTGTTATAGTTTCCATATCCCTTCTGTAGATTACTACAACAAAAACATTACCACCACCACTTCCACCATCGAATTGGTTGGGCAACAATCTAGCTCCACTATCCTTCAATGATTACCATGAAATGCCCAAGAATCCAAAAGGATTCTGCTCTAAGTTCCATCCAAATGATCCTTAGAGGACAATAGAAGAACATATCAAGATCTTCCAAACAACCTTGAAGGACATGCAAATCAAACATGACGATGTTTCATGCAAGATCTTCCCTTATTAATTGGGGGATGCAGAGTTTTATTGGTACATCCATTTACCAACATGCTCCATTACTTCTTGGGACCTCAAAAGAACACCTTCTTGTAGAAATTTAAGGTCCCAACTAGCCCCATAGATCTATATCAGTAGTTCATGTCAGTAAGAAGGGAAGTTAATGAACCAATCAACTCATTCAATAATAGATTTTATCGAACCTACATGAAATTGTAGCCACCTTATGTTGTTGATGATGCATTAGCTAGAGTAATATATTATGCTTCCTTGGACAATCTTACATCTGCCTTGGTCAAGAAAATGCATCAACCACCTACAAGTTTGGTAGAGGCCTATGTTGAAGCAGTGAAAGCAAGCACTAATATGGGACAACGTGTTGTAGGTCCATTACCTTCATTAGGACCTGCTTCCAACCCTGGGAAAATCCATGGACTCACTCATGCCTTGGCTCATCAAACTTCATTAGTAAACCCAATCTTGTAGTTGCCCATAGTTCTACATCTAGGGTCTGCACTGAACCAAGCTCCCTCAATGCCAAGCTACCTGGAGACTTCAAATCAGCTGACCTATTCATAATAGCCCCACGTACCTTCATACCTACAACACTTTGAAGCATCAGCTTCCCAATAGAATACATCGGTTACACATCTAGTCTTCCTTCAAAACTTAATGTCAATGCAAAGCAACACAAATAACGAGCGAATCGATGAGTTGGCTAAGCTAGTAAGAAAGTTGTCCACTAAAGTAAGCAATTTGAAAAGCCAAAATAACTAGCTACAAGCATCTCAAAGGAGCATACAAGCTAATTTCCATAGAGGTAACAATGATTTAGGCTCATCTTCAGGGCATAATCATGAATGAGGTCAGATTTTTGGGAAGAACTTTGAAAGGAGGTTGTCATAGAGGTAGAATAGAACATGGAATACTAGGCGAAAACAATGGAAGGGTTCCCACACCTTTTGATCTACTCGGAGGTACAAAAAAACTGGAAAGAAGAGTCTACTTGGCTAAGGCAACCCTATCTAGATGGTGCAGAATTCATCAAACTAGTAGGCATTCTGAACTTGAATGCCCAAAGTTTCAAATTTTTTTTGATAGTTCAAACTATAGGGAAATCATTCCCTCAAATCCTAACGACTTAGTCTTGGTTTTCAACCAGGCACCCTTCCCCCAAAGTGATAAGAAAGAAATCGAGAAGGAGGCTACTGAAAACACAGATGAATCACACAAGGTATGTAATGAAGGATCCCTCTCTCAAATGTTTGATTTAGTAGATAATGGACCTAAGGATAAGGAAGAACAACATGCAGAAGAGGTTCATATGTTCCACCAATGCACAATCCCTTACAACTTAAGAAATATACAAGCTAGTAGTCCCTTTACAACCTCTATCCCACCCAACAATTTCAATACACCACCTGATCCAAATGCTAGCAATAACCCACCTTACCCTAGAGTTGAAACTTAGTATTTCAATAGGAATAGGCAGTCTGATCCAGCCAAAGAACAACCTGCTAATCCTACCCAAGGTAGTCCCTCCAAAGTGAATGTTGAACAAATGGGAGAATACATAGCAGAAGAATTAAAGAAAGTTAAATTGAGTCTATCAGCTTTTGAGTTGTTGCAAGTACCCGCCATTAGGAATTCCTTCTTTACATCACTAAACGGAACTGACCCATCAAAACCAAGTCAAGAGGTAGCTACAAAGAAAGTCTTGTTTGACACCTCTAGTAGTGAGCCAATGATTAGAGTGACCCTAGGGGAAAAATATGATCAACTGCCTAGAAAAAATCAGTAATCAAATAAATAGCCAACTAAGGGGAAACACCAAGTGCAAGAGAAAGATAAAAACAATGAAAGGGATAAGGCTCAAGTGGCTCAAGCTAACACATTTGTAGGGTTGTTCCAAGGAAGGCTAGAGACTCCTCCTTTCCTGTTGACCATTCGAATGTTTGGAAAAAATCTTCATAACTACTTTCTAGATTCTGGTGCTTCTACCAATGTCATGCCATTGGTCATCTACCAAGCATTGGGCATAACCCCAACCCCATCTAAATGTAAAGTGACCCAACTAGAAAAAAATAAACTAAATTTGGTGGGAGATCTAAAAAAGATCCCTATGTAGATTGTAGCTTATCCAATAGTGCAACAAGCCATATCTAGGTTGCTAATATTCTCAAAACTTATGGTATCATATTGGGAAGAGACTTCACCTCAGCACTCAACAAGTATACATCCATTGATTATTACCACATGTGGCTATCAGCGAAGGGGCTTCCCAACTAGATTAGGATTGAATGAGAGCCCAGGATGAGGTTCATGATTACTGAATATAACAACATGAATGAAGTGTTGTTCATAGATAAAGATTAAGGAAATTACCTCCCAATTGCATATGAAGTTCTGGAGGAAGAGGTTGGAGAAGAAGTTCGTGTGTTGTGTCATGCCTCTCCCAATTTGACCACTTTCCCTAATAGCACGAAAGCACTAGTTGGATCTGACAATGAAGAATTATAGGAGGATGGAAACCTGGGCCTGTTTGATGGTTTCTAGGAATTTATGCAGAAATGTGTGTAGGATCAACTCAATTTAAGAGCTAGAATAGATTTCAAAGAAAATTTGTTGCCAAGTTGGTGCAAAATCCACGATGTGTCACATTCTAAATTTTAGTGTTACTTATGCCAGACAACAATAAACCACATCAGAAATTAAATCACTCTGCAAGAGGTTCTGGTAGAACAACAAGATCAAAACTATCCCAAATGTAAACATCCACCCAAGGGTGCAAAGATAGACACATAGCCAGAAAACAAGGTATGCTCAATCAATTCCAAAGGCAAAGGTCCCTCTAAGTTCTAGATGTTGTGCTTTTATGGTTCCAAATCTAAACAAGGAGCGGAGTGGGTTTCGAGTTAAACATTCCTTTGGGTAAGACGTACTTTGATGCCCATTTATTATAATTTTATTGCACCAATAATGTACTAGAATATGAGGCATTTGTCATGATCTAGGTGGATACTTGTCATTAGAAATTGAAGTGTTCCACATGCTCTAGTTTCATCACCATGTCGAAGATCTTTTAAATCTAAACCCAACACAACTTGAACGGGAAAAAAATGAGCTCGTATGCTCAAGTTATGCCCAGTCAAATTTGGGATCAAACTAGGTACAGGGGCCTGTTAGAAAGGTGAAAAAATTGATCAATTTGGAATTGTTCAAAGTTGGCATCATGATGAAGAGCCCATCCCCACGAGTCCAATGGTGTTGTTTTCATCGAAAACGAAGCTCATATGATGAAGATATGGTCGGTCAAAGTTGAGTGTTGACGATGATGATGTGGCAGGAATGATGACTTGGAAAGAATGATGATGTGGAAAAAATGATGATGTGGCAGCTCCCCATAAAGACACATGGTAGTACATAATCCAATGTGGTAGGTGACTATGTAGTGAGGTGTACCACTCAAAGAATAACACGTGACATTCACGTTATGAAATGGTCCAATCGACACGTTCCACGTGGCACCCAAGTGGACATGTCTTTCAGTTTTCTTGTGCAAAATTAAGTTGGGGGATTCAAACCCCCAACCTCATCCTCTCCACTATACTTTCATACCAATGCACCAAATATTTCACTCATATGAAGGCGTCTATAGACATCTGAATTTGACTACTCCCGTATGGTCAAATTCGTCCCCTCTATTCATCTATTTCACATCCCCCATCGGAATTAATTAAACAATTTATTTAATTAATATTTCCCTCTTCTTTTAAGGTTCCTAAGGTATTTAATTTAAATAATTAAATACTTTACCTTTATTCTCCTTTCCTCTCTAAATTAAATAAATGCTCTAATTTATTTAATTTAGTCACCTTATCTTTTGAATTTAAATCAATTTTAAATTCAATATTTTCTGTCTCCTTGTCCCATCCTCCATAATCACCCTTTAATCTAGATTAATTTAATCAATCCATGATTAAGATGTGCACACCTTTAATCAGGATTAATGGCACATCCTCCATAATTTGCAACTTGCTCTAATCCCTTCATTAACCACCTAATCAGCTATTTGCACAACCTTAATTGCATGATTAGGAATTTTCTCTCATGATGTTTACTCTGTGTACCTAAGAAGAAATGCCTCTTTTGTCTTTTTTGTCCATGGCCTGAATTTTGTAGTCAAACCAGGCAATTTTTTACAATGCCACTGCAATGTAAAAATTTTTATATATATAAATAAAATATCTCTTTTTGATACTATTGTGTCTTTACATGCATGGATTCATTTTCTTCCTGTTCATAACATTCTTTGGAAAAAAGGTGGTTTCTTTTCTGTATAATGCACTAGTTAAGTGATTAAATTGACTGCTATTAATTTAATCACTAAAACTTTTTTAGGCAGAAAAATAGGTGGTTCGCAGAACTTAATAAAACTCCACCCAAGTTCGAAATGGCCTAAAGAATGTTGCTTGAGGTATGGCTTGTGGGTGAAGCTTCTAAATTCTAACACACAACTCATCAATCGATTTCTTAATATTCATACACCCATTCTTCGAGAAAAGGAAAGTTTGAAATGGGTGAGAAAACACCACCCGGTGAAGGAAAAATAATACAAGTGGTAAAATGAGGGGTTTGATGAACACACAAAAACCCTACCCAAGTTTGAGAAAGACAACAAAAGGTTTCCCAAACATAAATTGAGTATAGGACTTAGGCAAAAAGAAATATAGCAACTTGAATAGAAGTTAAGGGAAACTTTTATTTATGGGTAACAACCATCATCAGTGATACCTTATACAGATGCAGCTTTGATAATACCCTTCTTTGATGTCTCGACATAGATGAAGCACAAACAACCTTACGCGAAGTACATGAGGGTATATGCAGATCTCATTCAAGTGGCCCAACCTTAGCTAAGAATGTTATGAGACTTGGGTATTACTAGCTGACAATGGAAAAGGATGCCTTTCAGTTTGTAAGAACATGTCATCAATGTCAAGTGCATAATGATCTTATTCATGCACCAACACAATAACTTTAGCCAATCACTTCTCCTTGGCCCTTCGCACAATGGAGACTCGACCTCATGGGTAAAATCCATCCTACCTCATCCAATGGCCATAAATTCATTATCACCACCACCAAATATTTCACCAAATGGATTGAGGCCATTCCCCTCACCTAAATAACTGGTAAGCAGATTTCCAAATTCATCCTTAATTACATCATCTATCGGTATGGTGTCCCACAATCCATCATCATAGACAATGGTCATCCTTTTAAAAATTGGGATGTCTGTGAGCTTTGTGAATGCTTCCACATTCAACACCATTTCTCCATGCCCTATTACCCATAAGGTAACTGTCAAGCAGAGGCATCCAATAAGACAATTATCAAGATTCTTAAGAAGACCATCAATGACATTGGCCGTGACTGGAATTTACAACTTAATCCTGCTCCATGGGCTTGCCACACCAGCATCCACATGCCTACTAGATCCACTCCATTCACCTTGTTCTTTGGAGTCGAAGCTATCCTTCCCATTGAGGTAAAAATCCCCTCTCTCAGAGTCTCCATGAAGGGATTGACTGATGATGAAGAGTATCGACAGTCTCAGCTGCATGAGTGGAATTGTTAGAAGAGCACACACAAAATTCCTTAAATCACTTACAGGCATATAAAAATCACCTTTTCTGAAGCTACAATAAGAGAGTTATGGTCTGAAATTTTGACATTGGAAACTTGGTCAATACAAAATCCAAAGAATTAGTCTGACTGTGAGAAGCCCAACAAGTTTGAGCCTAATTGGCTAGGCCCTTACATCATCAATGTTGTATTTGGTTCTGGTGCTTACTAGTTGGCTACTCCAGATGGGGAACAATTCACAAAACCTATCAACAGTTTTCATCTCCGCAAGTTCTATACATAGCATCAAAGAGCTTGGTTGAAAACCAGAAAAATACAAAAAAAATGAAACAAAAAAATCACCACCCTAATAAAAACATGGTAAAAAGGCATCTTGGTGACACCAAAAACAAATATAAAATATCAAAAATAGTAAAGAGAAATAATTCATCCAATAGTGAAAACCACTTCGGTGGTGCTTTGGATAAGTACCATGGTGAAAACCTAGCAAACAAGCGCCATGCGTAGGTAGTCTTCGCTTCGCCATCTATTGTCACTCCATCTACCTTTGTCCATAATAAATACCTGATCTTCTAACACTCTCACAACATTCACCATGACATCCTCCCATTTCTTTCCATGGTTGGAAATGGTTGACATCAGGTCTGGCATATTCTCCACCTTTCACCTCAAGCATGTCCTTTTCCATCTCCTTAAACTTGGCTAGTCCTCGACCTGACTGGGGAAAATTCTCTTATCACATGATTGCAGCAGGTCTCACACATGGTCTCGAAAATTGTAAAATATCCTGAAAAAATACATAAAAATAAAAAAAATGTCCTAAAAAAAGCCATAAAATTTTAAAAAGCGTCCTGAAAAAAAAGCCATAAAAATTAGAAAATGTCCTGAAAAAAGTCATAAAAATCATAAAATGCCCTAAGAAAATCCAAAAAAAAAAAACATTGCAAAACACAAAAACATCCAAATAACACTAAAAAATAAATCCCAAAAATAGAGTCAAATTTCGTTGTGTCCATTGTGTCAGTCTTTGTCATTGTTGAACTACATTGTCTTTGCATAGTTGCTACGTAGGAAAGGCTCATCTTTGAGCCCCAAAGACATTAGGTTGGTCCTTTTAGGTTTTTCAAAATAAAAGCATGAATCAATATTTGATCAATAAGACAAAGTCATTGGTCATGTCAAACTGTGAGGTCTCTGAGTGTATGACATAGGCAAGGCCATCAATCGATGAACCCCCGAGGTCGCACTAGGGAAGTCCATTAGGGTTCATTGCATTCACTCTCACACATGTAAGATATCTTCAAAACAAACAAATTATTTTCCATCCTAAATAGATAACTCTTAAACAAAATTTGACAATTGTTTAATGAACATTTCAACTAAATTGGCATGTCAATGCAATCATTCTGTCAATTTGGTCATCTAGTCAACCTTGGTCAAACATGGTCAAAACAAGTCAACCTATCAACTCTTGGTTATTTTTTAGATATTTCTTTCTAAATAATAACCTGTGTTATTTATTTATGCTTTAGGATATTTCTTTCCTAAGCATTGACATTGTCATTTGGAATTTTGAGGGATTCTCTTGACATTTGAGGATTGATCCTCTCAACATCAACATCATTCAGGATGTGTCCTTCCTAAATTTGGCATTACCTGGCATGTGTCACACATAAACCTAGACCTCGTCTACCTTGGCATCTTAACATCAAAACATTTTACATTCAAACACACTTGGAAAACACTTTGGAAAACACATCTTTAATCTTGTCATATTTGTCATTTGATTTTTCGTCATGCTACGAGTTCCTCGAGGATGTCCTAACATTAGGATTTAGAGGAGCAACAACATATCATGATGATTGTATTGTCTTTTCAGACTGCAATGCTACTAGTTCCTCAAGGATTTCCTGCATAGGATTTAGAGGAGCAATGACATTTCATGGCTTGTCTTGCTTGTTTGTGGTTGGTTGTGACAAAAAGATGGGCAACTGAGCTCCTCGTATGAGTCATGATCTCCTTTTCTGTGATTGCTTGTTCTATGTGATGGTAAGACCGTGCACACCATTGATTTATGTCATATCAAGGTGTTTGTTGGCTATTACAATAATCCACCCAATTATGATTAGAGAAACAACTATTAGTACCTTGGCAGTATATTGAAGGATTATTTCTCTGCACTAACATCCATCTCCCTTCTGTCTGGTCTTCTCTCTTCTCTCTTATCTTGATGATATCTTGTGACATACAAAAATATAATTGCATACATGCTCATATATAGATATTACATTAGTTCATTACACATTTACATAAATCCATTTACATATTAGTGTTTACATCACTAAGCATAAATACATCATTTGCATCAATTTGTTTGTATTAACATAACATATAAGTGCACTAAAATTTTTTCATACATCATCCATATCATTAGTGCATACTTTTAGGATTATAACATTAATCATCATATGTCGTATAATCCATACACAATCATACATCAAGGCATTCATAAGCATGACATCCATTAGCATAAAAAAAAAACATTATGCATATATAGAATGTTATCATCATCATCATAAAATAACCATCATACATAAAGTAGAATCATCATTGCATCTCATCATAAATGACCATCATAAATGCATATATCACATAAAATAAAGATGCATCATCATAGGAATCATCACATACATCACATCATATAAACATAATAAAATCATAATGCATAACACATAGCATAGAATCTGCACCAAAACTACATCATATATATATCTCAAAATAATGTCACAAGATAGAGTCTTGATGAATCCCAAAAATAGAGCTCGCAGGCTTGATGGTAAATATATAAAATGTCTCAACATAATGATAAGATAACAATGCCCTAAATGGTACACTCCTCATCCCCTTGAGGTGAGGAATAGGGTGACTGATGCTATCTCATAAGAATTGATGGTATCTACTAGGACCCGACAGGCTGGCTCGGTGATGACCTTGGTATTGTGACAGGTGGCTAGCTATGATGTGACTTGTGTCCTGATGATGTGTGGCTATGGCTAGACCTATGCCTAGATGAATGCCTATGGCTATGGTGAGACCTATGTCCTTATGACTATCCAGATGAAGTAAAATGGATCTTTCTATTGTGGCTCTTATTGTTGATCCATGAGCCACTACCTGTACTACTTTGAGACCGAGTCAAACTAGGATCTCGCTGCTCCACTAGCACTTCCCTCTCATAGAGCATCATGTATTGTGCTCAGCTAGTGCTCATCCTCGCCAAATCTCTAGCAACCTCTCCCACTAGCCTAGTACACAACTGTACAAACTATAAACACTAGCTTTGTGCCTCCTGCTACCTAACCACTACCTAGTCCCTCTCCACCCTCATCACCTCCAACTCTGAATCCAATGTCCTAATCTAAGCAAGGGCCTTGTCCAACCTACTCTTCATATCTTCTAGCCACTGGTCCACTATCACATCTCATGGTAATGGTGGTCTCCTGCCTATATCCTCCTCACCCGCCACCATCTACTCTCTAATCTACCTCTCCTCATCATGTCCTCCTCTCCACCAATATCAATCTCCTCATCTCCCCCTAAATCTTCCTCCCCGTTGAAATCCAACACCTCCTCTCTTATGACCACCTCTCCCTCCCTCGGCACCTCCACCTCTACCTCTATCAAAAAAGGTCCCTCTGGCTACTCTCCCTCGGCCCTAACCTCCTCCTGTCAGCCCTCCTCTCTCTCCTCCTCCTCTCCCTCCTCTTAGATAGATGCTGGCGGGACTCACTCGACTCACTGGTGCACTCAATTGGCCTTCCTCTGACCTCTCCCTCCTCCTTTTCCATCTCCACCATCACCTCTCCCACCACCCCCTTCGTCTCCCCCATCTCCTCCATCATCCCCCTATCTCCTCTGCCTCCATCCCTCCCTCTCCCCCTATTGCTAGCCTTGCCTACTGACCCTCCTCGATGCACCCTTGGTAACACTGCCCATCGATCAACCGACGCTGGCTGATCTAGATCTATCAACGAAAGTGGCTTGTGAGTCTACCACCATGCATCATAATTTTGAATGGTCCCTACATCTGTTGGTCCCCCACTCCATCCCCATTGTTGTGCTACTAATCCATCAATCTATTGCTCAACCAATGGCACTGAATTGGCGGCCCCCACACTATCTCCTGTGATGACCGTGCATACTCTGTAGTGCCTACAGGTACACCTTGATGCTCTCCAAACTATCTTAGTACTGGTTGGGGTAGGTAGATCTCTATAATCAACTACAACTGTACTGTCTGACCAATCAAATATCTGAACTATCTGCAGAATGGCAAGTGCTTCTCCTCTCCTGGCCACTATCCATAGTCTCTATATGGTCTCCAAACAAACCCCACCAAAGTTTCAATAGCATGGTGCCAATACCCTATATCTCCCACTTGAGTTTGTGTCACTAATCCTCCATAGAGATATACATATGGCATACCCTCGGCCAACTGTCTCTACATTGGTGGTTGAAATACTGGAATATGCTCCCATGCCCAGATCATCAGTAGTGTCATCCTGCAGTTGATACTCGACGACTACCTATATGCAACATAATGTAGCTAATTATATACCATCCCAAGAAGGCATGGTCCCCATGTGAATACTGTCTGGCCCCGCCTCATCTTGATAAGCACATCTCCCCATCCAATAGGGAAACCATGTCTGTGGCAATCTAGAATCAACACCTTGACAATCAAAATACATAACATAGCATCCCATCAACCATAATGCTCGGCCATGAACTCCCACCTGATCTCATATCCCTCGATGCCTAGCTGCACGACATCCTCATGCTTGTAGTAATTAGTAATGTCCTATAATCCCCGTCGTAGATCATAGATGACCTGGTCTCCTCTAATGGGAATCCACAAGATCCTATAAATGTCCTCAAGAGTCACTGTGGCCTCTCATGTTGACAAGTGAAATGAGCGGCATACGGAAAATTCATCGCCAGCAATTCACCAATGTAAAATTCACCGCCAACAATTCACTGCCATGACAAATTCATCGTGGGAAAATTCACCGCTATGACAAATTCACCGCCAAGCTAAATTCACCGCCAGCAATTCACCAAAGTGGAAAATTAACCACATTAATGCTTTTTAATATATATTTTGTAAACTTTGAATTTTTTTTTTTAAATAATTTTCGCCTACATTATTTTTGTGTTAGATTTGGTTAATAGTAATTTTTATTTTCATTTCAATTATTTTAAACGACATTAATGTTTTTTAATATATATTTTGTGAACTTTGAATTTTTTTTTTAAATAATTTTCACCTGCCTTATTTTTGTGTTAGATTTGGTTCATAGTAATTTTTATTTTCATTTGCATTATTGAAAAATATTTTTATTTTTATTATCATCAATCAAATTCTCTAAAGTTAATGCGATTAATTTTTTATTATCATAAATTAAATTATTCTTTTGCAAAAAAATTGAAAGTTTTTGAAATATATATTAAAAAACATTAATGGCAGTTAATTTTCCACCTCGGTGAATTGCTAGCGGTGAATTTAACTTGGTGGTGAATTTTTCATGATGGTGAATTTTCCCATGATGAATTTTTCATGGCGGTGAATTTTCCCACGGTGAATTGTTGGCGATGAATTTTCCATCGGTGAATTGCTGGCGATGAATTTTCCTAGAGCCGAAATGAGCATGTCTCAGAGTACCATCTCTCTGTGAGCATTGTTAGTAGGCCCCTATTTTCCTGAATAATGGGAATATAGGTAACATGGAATAGTCCCAATTGTATCAACCACCTCTGCTCACCAGGCCTCAGCTGATCTTTGAATGCATAAGTCGCTAGTCTAAACTCTTGCGTGTAGATGGGTGGTAATTGTTTCTACATACATAGAAACAGAAGTTAGCACATCATTGAAAATCATCCTTATCATCTATCTAATAAAAAATACACAAAGAAACTGAGCCTAAACTGAGTCAACCCTAGCTAAAATCAATTGTGTCATTTTTCCTTTCACTTGCGTCGCAAAAAATCACATGTGTTGTTTTATTAGGAAATTGTGTCACACCATGGAAATTGCATCGTTCAGCCTCATAGATGTGTCACTTTATAGTGATTGCATCATTCATGCCATCAGTTGTGACACTTTAAAACACTTGTGTTGCATAATCCTATGTTTGCATTGCATTTTGGCTATTGTGTTGCACAACTTGGCACATGCATTGCATTTTGGTGTTTGTGTCATACCAACTCACATTTGCACCATTTTAAACCTAACCCTAATCTACCCTTGCCACTTGCATTGTGACACATCAAATGCATGCAATGCGACAACATTGGCGTCATTTGTGAACACAGATGCATTGAACTATAGAACAACACATCTGCAACCCTATTTTTGACACCCTAAAAAGCACATAAATGATGAAATGACGAAGTGGGTATAGCATGCATATTGGTGGCTCTGCACCCTCTAGCCATCGGTAGGTCTATACTCGATAGCCGCGATGATCTACCTCTAGAATCACCATCTTTGCACAAGGTCCTCTAGCTCTGAGCTCTAAATGTCCAAAGGAAAAAAGTGAATGATTTACCTTTTTAACCAAATCAAGAATATTTATAGGGTAAAAATTAGAGTTTTCTTGAAGGGTTTATAACTGGAGGCACATTTTACCATGTTTGACCACCTTTTTGACCACCTTAAACTCATCAGAATTCAAAACCGATTGTGCCATTGCTTTTCTGGTCATCAAATTGACCTATCGAGACACTTTCCAAAATTTTCCGGCACCGAGCCAAAATTCGTAAATTTTTCTTAGGGGGCATAGATACTTTGTACCTTTGTTGGGGCATGTCTTGAATTGAATTTTCTTTGTCACAAAGTGATAATCTGCATTATGAAAAAGAGGAGCAAAATGTAGACACATAAAATTGACCTAGGCCTGGAAACTTTATTTTCTCCATATTTCTTCTCAACATAATTAAAATATTTAATTATGTCCTATAGTCCAAATTCAACTATTAATTAAATAATTCTCAATTATTTAATTAATTCATATATTTTATTCCTCTTGGCTATTTAAATAAATAAATTATATTTATTTAAATACGTCGCTAATTTCTTGTCTCTCTATAATTAAATAAATTCCTAAATTTATTTAATTATTATTTGTCCACTATTTCTTCTTGATTATTTAAATAAATGAACTTTATTTATTTATTTAAATATGCCATTAATTTCTTATATCTTCCTATAATTAAATAAATTTCTTTGATTTATTTAATTATTATCCACCTTGGCTTTTTCTAATTTTAAATAAAGAAATTCCCCACTTTCTATTTTCCCTCCAAGTAAATAATTTAAAAATCATTATTTACTATCACATGGTCCCACCACTTTTGAATTAAATCAATTTTTAATTCAAAAGGTCAACTCAGCCTCTTAAAATCAAATAATTCTAAATTAATTATTAGATTCTCTAGCATTCTCTTTTTCCATGCCCAATATCTCCTTGCCACATGCATTCTTGTCCATTGATTTGATTTTTCTAAAATCAAATCTCAACCCTTCATTTAAAATTTTACCCTAATGTTTCCCTAACCCTAATTGCTGGTTGTCACATTTAATTTCAACCTTTGATCTTAGGGAATCTCTCAACTGAGAATCTTTTCCATTCATCCAAAATTGACCTTTCTATAAAAATGCAATGTCAACCTCATTTTGTCACTTCATACAACTTCAGACTTCATACAACTTCATATCTCTTGACTTCATGCTGGCATATTTCATACTTGCAATTTCTGAGTACATTTGCAGTAATAGTGAAATCCTTCAATATTTTCTTAGGGCTTTGTCATAGGTCATAGTTGCTCATCAAAACTTGAGGGAAAACATCATTTTGCAGCAAATGGAGAAGGGTAATGAAGGTCAATCATGGAGGGCATGAAGGTTGTTTGGTGTAATATTTCCTTTTTTTTATGCATTTTTACTCCATTGTACTTCATTGTTTAGCTAGGGTTTTATTTATGCATTTTTTTTCATGCTAACCTAACTTTTTTCCTTAGTTACAGAACTCATGAACAAACAAGATGGCTCCATAGGTATGAAAGATATGTTATGCAAGGTCCCCATATAATTGAATTTGTAAATACAAAAAAAATGTAAAGAACATTCAAAGGAGTCTTGCTTAGTTCATGTAAGGTCTTTAACTTAGGGAACATTGTGCCTAATGTCTCCAAGAGAGGACCAATCAAAGAATAGAAGATTCACACCTTAGGGGATGCAGTGTGTCACATCAAGCAACTAAGAGGAATGAAATATTCTTGGAGATATCATGCTCTTGAAAGACATCACACCCAATGTCATCCACAATCGAAAGATGCATCACATGAAGCAAGAAGACTACACCATGAAATATGAAAATGAAAAAGAATAACACCAATCTATGCCCCCAGTTTAAAGAAATTGCTAAACACCATGTTGTGAGCAATTACTTTAAAGTAGAAAATGATAAATGCTAACAATAAAGAGGATATGAGAGCTTATTTGGAAAGACCTATGCAAGTCATATGTTTCCAAATGAAGCCATGTCATGAAAAGAACAAGGGGTTACCCCCAAAATGAAACACCAAACACACATAAGAGATCTATGGATTTGGGGTTAGTATGTTCTTGCTATAATATTTTTTAGAGAGCTCAGAACTATCATCATTCCCCAAATACTCATAGAACTAGAAGAATGACAGAAAGAGAGTGGAAACAAAGAAAAACCTTTCGGGTCAACATGGAAGAGACATGAATGTCTCGATGCCTTACATCATCCCCAAAAGGAAAACATAAGACAAATGAATAAAAGATAAAGAAAATTATTTTAGGTCAACATGGAAGAGACAAGAATGTCTCAATGCCTTACATCATCTCCAAAAGAAAAACACAATACAAAGAGAAATATAAAAGGAAAAATAAAATATTTAGGACATAGAGAGGAATGAAGGTAAAAATAGAGGAATTGCACAAAAGAGAGAGAGAGAGAGAGATACATCAAACAAAACAACATAGGGGATCAAATTATGCACATACAATCACATAAAAAATAAAAAATGCACGAAAAATAAATAATGCAAAAGACTAGTAAGGCACATGCAAGTCAGCCTATTAGTAGGTCATTCACTTCCCAATCATGTTCATCGTATATAGAAGGAAAAAAACTAACCAATGGAACAACAACAAATGCATTACTAGGACAAGGCTACCTAATTCTTGCCCCCATGATGTGTAGGAAAAGAATGAACCGAGGTAGGTGATGGGAAAGGGCTCCTTGTATTTAGAGGAAATTTGCAATTAATGTATAACATGTGTATACACCTAAAAATGGTCTGGATAAATCTAATTAATTAAATACAATTATTTGATTAATTAACCTTGAATTCATCTACTTATAAATAAATAAAAAATATTTATTTATATAGTTTATTATTCTAATTCTTCTATTTTAATCACATTCTATCTAATTATTCTTTCATCTTAATTAAATAAACTAAATCACATAGTTTTATTTAATTATCATATCCCCTTTATTAAATAAACAATTTCACAATGTTGATTTATTTAATAATTTCCATTCCTCCAAAATTGAATAATTCCAAATTCAATTGAGGACATGTCTACAACTTTTGGCTCAACCAAAATTGAAAGTTTCAATTTAATCAAATTGTGCTTTATCCTTCCAAACCAATTTTGGAACATTCTTGAGAGACTTGGCTCTCTTCTTCCACTTTTTCTTCCTAGTCACTTGGAAGAATGTTTTATCCTTTCCCCAATCTTCTCCATCCTCTACTGTTGATTATCCAGATTGAATCTCAACCATTGCTTGCTGCCACATCACAATTGTATTTGAAAATCTATAAAAGAAACCTCTTGCTATAGGAAAAGGATCCCACTTTTGAGCAAATAAACACTGCAAAAATACATCTAGAGTAATTTAGCATTCAAGCATTTTAGCTATAGAATTTTAGAATCATATAGCAATCATTTTAGATTACAATCATGTCTTCCATATTAGTTTCATATTAATTTACAATAGCTTTCATTATCATATCACATCATATAGCTTTCATTTTCATATCATATCATAGCTCTCATTATCAATAATTTCATCACAAAATTTAGAAATCAATCATATAGTTTATCATTCTTGTTCACCAGGTTGTCACTTTAATAATCACAATGCATAAAATCTGAGAGCCACTTTGATTCATTAAATCCTTGGAGATAGAGATCAATGGAACACTTTTAGAGATTATATTATGTTTTAAATAGATCAATTTATCATTTGAATTCTCTAATAATGTTGCATTGGAGTGTTTTTGTTACTTGATTACTCACATTTTTATTCACACTTAAATTTTGGCGCCCACCATGGGGAAAAACCCCATTTTTAACATCTTTTCTGAAAAGTGTGCTTACAGGCTTTGACATGATTCTATTTTAGCACGACCAAGAGTTCTTGTGATGCATATGACAAATATTTTAGTGCATAGGACAAGTGCATACAAATACTATTTTGGCGCATCTGAAAAATCTTGTAGCACATAGAAACATTGTTACGGCCCATCGATGGAACAGTATAACACATCCAAATACTATTACAACACATCAGAAGAATATTTTGGCACATAAAATCAATACTTTAGCGCATTCAATTACTATTATAGTGCATCTGATAATTCTCTTAGCGCTTTAGTTTATTTCTTTAGTGCATATATCAATTCTCTTAGCGTATAGGAAGTTTAGCACATATGCCTAAAGTTTTAGCGCATCTGACTGTTTTTACAGAAAATTCAAATTTTGAATACTGATCTCTATTTTCTGTGCTGCAGGTACGAAGAACACATGTCAAAGACAGTTGTTGGAGACATTTACGCTAGTCAAAGACAATCTATTAAAAAATTACTAATGGTGTTTGTAGGGTTTTGAATTTATTATTTCTTTCCTTTATTTAAGATAGGCATCTAGCTTAAGTAAAAGGATAATTGAACCCCCTGTTTACTGTGTTTGAAGTGATAGTCCTATGCTCTCCCCTTCACTGGGTGATTAGAATTCCAGACTCACATTTCATGCTTTATTAAAACCTTTAGAAGGTCTGTCGTAGTGGGAAAAAGTACTCACCCTATGGGAATGACCTAAGTGGGAACAACCAAAGCCAGGTTTTCCAACCCACTATAATCAAAATTGAATTTAGGTAAAGTCCACAATTTGATGGAAGTGTGTAAGACAACCATCCCCAAAGCCTTTATTCTAAAGGTTGGGAGGTCTCCTGAGGGAGTTTATCTATTGCCGCTCTGAATGGAAACCCTTTCTACAAACCTTAAGTTAGAATCCAACCGTGTTAGTTTCTGAACACTTTCTATACCACAGTGCAATGGGAGGGAAGAATCTGCCCCCAAGATACTCACCATATAACTATTAGAGACCCTAACCAAAAGTGGAGGATTCGACTTTGGTTAAGACTTGGGAAAGGAAAAAACATGGGTGCCCTCTAGGGGGTGACACGGCTATGTGAGCTGACATAGTTTTAAGATGTGGGCTATGGTATTTTTAGTGACCTTTCAAGATTATAAAATTTCTTGAACTATCTTTATTGTGTTATACCAATTGAAATTGAAAGAATCATAACTGATTCTAGAACACACTAAATGTTTAAAGGCGTAGAATTGAAACAAATTTTTACAATCTTGCTGCAGTTGTGTGTAAATCATTTTCAAAAGAATCATCTAATAAAAGCAATTAATTTTGATAATTCCCAAGCAAACAATCAGATACAGGATCATTAATCAGAAGAAAATTCCCTAGAGATAACTAGTTCATTGATTAAAACCAGAATGAACAAACAGACTGTTGAAATACTAAATACTTCCCAGCTTAGCGCATCTGAGGACTATTATAACACATCCAATATGTTTAACAACACATTGACCCATCATTTAGCACATTGGAGGAAGAAAATAGCACATTAGAGGAATAAAATAGCGCATTGGAGGAATAGTCTAGCGCATAGGAGTAACAGTCTAGTGCATTCAGTCAATTTTCTGGCGCATAGACGAAATAGTACAACACATACAACCTATTAAATAGCACATCAAAACAAACTTTTAGCGCATCTGATGACTGTAATAGCACGTCCACAAAATTAAAATCTAGAGAGCAGAATTTACCAGTTATCAGACTTTTAACTCCAAAATTCAGATTTTTATCAAAACAAAAACATTTCCTGATTCAAAAAAGAGTCTTAAACTTGTGAAAACTGAATCTCCTAAGTGAAATTCTTCAAAATTAAACTAATATCTATCATTCTAAAGTGTCTAAATCAAACACATTTGATTAAAAGCCAAGTTTCATTATCAGGATCGGTCATCCTAAATCAAGAAACAAAGTTGTCTAATCAAACTTATCAACTTAGTCTGATCAATAGAATCTATCATTCTATTTGACTTAAGTTAATACCTTGACACTATTCCAAAATAAGATCAAAGTTTAGTGGACAATTATAACATGTGTATGCCAGTTTTGACAAGGTCACAAAGACTAAAACTCCAAGAGACCAAGGAAACAAAAATTTGAAACATCGTGCCTGAGATTGAAGAAGATGTACTCCATAGATCCAACCAAAATGACAATGATGAAATATTTGAAGAGGATATACAAAATATGCAACAAGACCCAAAATTCCATAAATTTATGGAGAAAAATCTCGAGAGGGATGGGGAAAAGTATCTTTTAATGCTAGTTGATCTAGGGGTTAAAGTTCCAAAGGACTTTGATGTTAATAGACTAAAGGAAACAACTGTAACTGAGGATTTATTTTAAGGATTAGATTAATCAATTAAATCAAAGTAAAACATAAATGACAATAAACCCAAAGATCTATCGAGTACAAAGGAAATTAAGAAATGAAATGAGTATACCTGAAACTTGCAATTTTCCATGATTACCTCCATAGCACCTTCTTACTTGCTGGATGATGTTGCCCTCAGATTCGTTGTGCGAGCAATCTGCAAATGTCTAAGATGTACAACAAGCTTTGAAGGATTTATGCAATGTCTAAATGCCTATGACTATGACAATGTCTATGAAAATAATGACTACTAATGCCAAATGACTATAATGACTATTAAATTAAAAATGAAGTTGTTGGATCCCGAAATTATGAGCAAAATTGTCTTTTATAGAAAACACAATTTTGAGAGGATGGATGAGATTGAATTCTAAGAAAGACCTAGAATGAGAGGTCCAGATTAAACCTGAGAATCCTTAATCAGGGTTAGGGAAAAATCCTTAATCGAACGGTCAAAATAATATCTCAGATAATCGGATCGACGGTGGAGAATAAATGAGACAAATTAATTAGAAAATAAAGATTTTCGAAAAATCAAGACGATAAGATTGCTTGATTTGCAAGATTCAAAAAATCAAGAAGATAAGATTTGGACTAAAGACTCAATTTGGAAAATCAAGAATCTACCTGATTACTTGATTTTTGGAAGATTAGTTACTAATTTGAATTAAATTAATTCAAATTATGGATTTTATGAGACAAATAAATAATCTTTTTCAGATTATTTACCAAAATAGACTGACAGTTAAGATTGTGATGACATTTTAAATAATTGATTTATTTAAAATGAGAGGAATATTAAATTGGCAATTAAATAATTAAATTTAATTATTTAATTTAAAAGATAAGATTAATTAATTAAATAAATTAATCAATTCATTTAATTAAGACAATTAGTGACATATTAAATAAATAAATAAAATTTATTTATTTAATAACGAGGAAGAAATATATGATGAAGGGGAATTAAATAAATTAAGAAATTTATTTAATTAAATGAAGACTTAGACAATTAATGACGTATCTAATAAATAAATAAAATTGATTTATTTAATAATCATTAAGAATACAAAGACATGAATTAATTAAACAATTATAAATTATTTAATTAATAGTCGAATGTGGACCAAGGACATAATTAAATGTATTAATTATGCTAGGACGAAAGTGGTAAAAATAAAACTTGCAGGCCTAGGTCATTTTTAGGTGTCTACATTTTGCCCCTCTTTGTCATAATGTTGCTTGTCGCATTGTGACAAAGAAAATAAGTCAAAAAATGCCCCAGTGCAAAATAAGATGAGAAAGAATGATGAGGAGGGTTATGGTATGCCCCCTCGAGAGGACAGGCAGGTTCCAAGAACACGAGTGTGCTCTCAAAATTAATGAGAAGGCTAGAATATGAAGAGACAAAGAAATGTTAGTACAAAAGATATGGATGACGAGAGTGCATACTAAATGAGAAGACAAAAGGAGATGCATGTTAGTTCCTAGACCAAATCCTTCAAAACTTGCAGTAGGACTTTAATATTTATTGCTCTTAATCATCATTGGGTGGTAAAAATGACACAAATGGACAAAAAACACCATGATATGATGTAGACCAAGGTGTGCAAGGTCATCCACTTGAAAAACAGACAGTCACAGACAAGGAATGTCCTAACTCATACTAAGGGCGAAGTTGCCCCAGTTTTTTTTGTCAAGACAATCCACAGACAACAGTCAAAGAAAATAAAATAGGCTAAGAGACGTCATCGCACCTCTAAATCCTTCATGGGACATCCTCGAGGTAGCTAGTAACATGACCAAAAAGACAAGATAGTAAAAATATAAGAAAAAATAGCCAAGATAGTCAAAAGATAAGACAAGATAGACCAAAAAGATTAACAACCATTTTATTTTGTTTTCCAATGTTTGTTTGCCAAAGATTGATTTATTGTCAATTTGACAGTTTTGACAGTTTAAGAGTTTTGCCAATTTGATGGTGTTGACAGTTTGACGGAGCCTATTGTCAAGAAGGACACATCCTAAAAAAGGCAAAGGACATTTTGACGAGGTCCAACTCCAAGAAGGACACATCTTGAAGAGGACCAAAGAGTGACAAGACTGACATTATTTTGAGTAATATGTTTAGGCAAGTTGACTGATGTTGACTGTATGATTGATGGGACCGTGTTGTCTAATTTTGACCAATTTTGACATTGACGTTTTGAATGACTATCTTGTGTCCGAGTTTGACTATGTCTGATGTATTTGACCGATGTGATGATTGTGACAAATGCCATGATTTTATTTGGACCAACCTAAAAGGACCGACCTAATGTCTCGGGGACTCATCGACTGATGGCCTTGCCTACGTAGCAAATGCGCAGAGACAATGTAGTTCGACAATGACATGGACTGACTGACATGACTGAATTTGACTCCATTTTTAGGATTTTGACATTGATTTGGATTTTTTTTTGTTTTTCTTCAAGACATTTTATGATTTTTAGGTCTTTCTTCAAGACATTTTATGATGTTTTTGGTCTTTCTTCAAGACATTTTATGATGTTTTTGTCATTATTCAGGACTTTTTTTCATGTTTTTTTTGGATTTTGACGTTTAAGAGGATCGTGACAAATACATGTGATTGATGCCTACACATGAGAATCCAAGGACAAACATGATTGTGCCCCTAGTCAAGTGAATACCAATTGATAGGTGATGACAACATTGTTTGACGGGAAGGACGCATCCAAACGCGTGAGGACGATGACTAATGTGACAAAAGTATGGAGGTCTACAGCCGGGCCAGGAATGCAGTCAAGTAAAATTTTGGATAATGTGCTTGTATGGATTAGACTCGTTGCATTTGGAATGACTTGGTTAGGACTAGATGGGATGATGATTATCCTTAGACCGTTTGACAAGGGAAAGCCAAGATAGGTGACAGGCATGCATGATAGGGGGTGGCCTTGGTAAAAGACGAGAGACATGAGACTAAGGGAATTGTCATATGATTTTCAAGGACTATGTCATATACGGACAATAAGACTATGACGGTCAATGACATGATGTTTCGTGAATCGTGTATGACCAAAGGATAGACATGTCAAGAGTTTTCCCAAAGCATGATTTATGTGTGCCAGTTTTATGTCAAGGCTGAGGTAAGTGGGAAGAATGCATGGAAGTGATAGGGCTTAGATGGGCGTAAATGTCATGAGGAAGGCATGGGAAAATGAGACAATTTTCCCCAAGTGTAAGATTCCACATAGACAATTTATTTTACACATGACGCCTGTTTGCCAGGTTTTCATCAGGTGACGATTTTTTTATTTTTGATTTTTTTTTCTATTTTTAATTTTGTGGATAGCCTAGATGCTTTAGATAACCACTGACTATTCTGAATCCATTGACGGTGTCGATGTAGAGACTGGTGCCATGATATGCCAATAATGACCTTGTTGAAGGAGTTGTCTTGTCAGGATCGTAGCACTTCTATACAACTGATCGATGTCATTGTGATCCTTTCTTATACTAGAGTTGGCCTTATCAAAATACGCACATCGCAATAGAGTGCCATAAGAGTCCTTGTGGTAAAGAGTTGTTGCCATGATGTGACGGATTTGTGACGTGGGATTTTTGGACTTTAGGCGAGATGTAGGATTATGATAGATGATGGTAGATGTGGAAAGGTTGTTTGGACGTTTGGATGAATGACTTTTTATTTTCCAAACTTGGGATGGTGGATGACAGATTTTGGAGGGATGGTGTTTGGAACCAACACTTTTATATGTCTTGATTGATGACCATTTTGAAGGAGGTGGACATGTGTTATATGTGGGAGTCCTCTTGTATTGTGGCTCCACATTGTGATTGACTTTTTTATTTGACTTGGTGTCTTTGTTTTATCCCTCTTTCTTTGGGATCCATTTTAATTTGATTTTTCCACTTGTCCTTTTATTTGATTCAATGGCCTTTGACATTTGATTTTGATCTTTTGATTTGTAAAACTTTTGTTTTTGTTGGTCCCAAAGGGGAGGTTGATTCATGATAGAATGATGGTTTATGGTGTGGGTGGAGGGGGTGTTGGCAGCAATCTTATGACAATGATTTCTTATGGACTCCATTTTGATGTTTGTATCTGATAAGGTTGCCCCCAATATCGAGGAGGTACCACTAACATCGTTTGATTTGCTGACTGAAGAATACCCAAGACCTTGATGTCTGTAATTTTTCTGAAGCTGTATTGGTTCTATAATGCCTTGCTCATGTATGCCTAGTCCTTTGCCTTGATAATGCATGCTCTGACAGATTCTGTTTGCGATGAGGTATTTATTTTTTTGAAAGCAAGATGCTAACCCATCATTAGGTATGTGGATACTATCACTTGTAACATTTTCATCTGCGAGAAAGCCTGCTTTGAAAAAGATAGATGACCCTAAGTGATAAAGTGTCTTACCTTCATTGTCTTGTTGGACATATTCCTGACTGATATCTGTGGTCTGATCTTGTGACATGTCAGGTTCAGATGATTCTGTAGGTGCTTCCAAAGAAATGTTGAATTCATCATTATGTTTAGTGTCATAGAGTCCAATGATTTTAGCTATAACTTGATCATATGCAAGCATGTCCTTAGTGGAAGATTCTTGTTCTGGAGGAATATCGTCTATGTGTCCCATGAAGGCAAGTGTCTCATCGTGGGAAGTGCCAATAGTTGAGGCTTGTATAGGGTCGACAAGTGTTTGATCATGAATGGCGTAAAGTTCAAGGAGTGGATCATTTTGGAATTCTTTGTCAATGGTAGGGTCTTGGTCGAAGATGGGGTTGTCATGGATTTGGACTTCTTGTTCAATGATGGGGTCTTGGTCAAAGATGGGGTTGTCATGGATGATATAGTCAGAAATAGAGTCGTTGTCAAGGAGAGGTGTGTTTTGGATGTCATGATTGTCTTGAAGGACTTCATGGATGGACTACCTTGTTTTTGACATGAGGGTGACATTATAATGTCATGCTTTGGGCTTTCATTTTGACATGTATCCTCAAGTTTATTAAATGGGTTTTGACTTTGGACTATGATAGAATTTTCATGACTGAATGTGGCTTGTGAGGGGGTGACTTGAAAATGATTAATGACCAAAGGACTAAGATAGTATGTGGGAACTTGGACTGGACTAGTATATGAAGGACTAGGATATGACATGGGTACTTGCATTGGACTAGTATGTGAAAGACAAGGGTATGACGTGGGGACTTGGACCGGATATGACATGGAGTCTTGGACTAGATTAGGATGTGATGGTATAGGATGTGACATGGGGACTTCGACCGGATATGCCATGGAGTCTTGGATTGGATTAGTGTAAGGTTGACTAAAATATGATGTGGAAACTTGGACTGGATTGATATGGTATGATGTGGGGACTTGACATGAGTTGATAGATGGTTGATAGGGCATGTAGACATTGATAGGATTGATAGGTGAAGGACTAGCATATGATGTGGAGACTTGGAATGGACTAGTGGACAGTTGGTTTCCCTTGTCAAAGTTAGGATAAGGATGAAATCTGGACGTGTGTTGTGAATTAATGACAGGATTTGTGTCAAGTGACTGTTGATGGTGAGGGTAGACGGATGGAGGTGGAAAAGTATTTATGTCAAAGCCCTGTGGTAACTTAGCCCCTTCATCCAAAAGCATGGCTAGATACCTTTGAGGGTCACATAAGACTAATTTTTTTACAAAGGAGAATATATCAGGATTTTGCGCTGCAGCTTCTATGTCTTTCCAATATACTTGTCCATTTTGGTCTCTTAGTATGAATGGTTCATAAATTTTTTGTGATGAAGATGGCATGTTCACAGAAGATTGCATGTTCATGTTGTGAAATGGGTCAGAAAAGGTCCAATGTTTGTTCTTGTCATAAGTGCTATTGTCGATGTTGGGATTGGAATCTTGTCCAAAGTTTGTCATTTGTCGTTGTTGTCTTTGAAGCCTAGTCTCAATCGTAAAAGAGATTTTCTCAAATGAGGATGATGAGAATGACAAGTAAATGAAAAGATGGCACTAGCCTATGTTTTTGTATTTTTTGGATAAAGGATGGCAATGCAAGACTATGTTTTTTGGATTTTTGACCATAAGGGATGCAATATGACAATGTTGTCTAAAGAAAATGACTAATGCCAAAGGACAATGAAGACTAAGACGACAAGTTATGTCACTAATTTTTTGTATTTTTGGAATAAAGGATGACAATGCAAGATGATGATGACATTTTCCTAAGGAAATGATTAATGCAATATGACAAGGTTGTCAAGGATAAAATGCCAAATGAGGACTAAGATGATGATGTTTGACTAAGGACTTAATGTTATAAATGCAAGGTGATAAAATTGTCAAGAAAGGATGCCAAATGCCGATATAACAATGAAGATGTTGACTAAGGAAAATGATCAATGCCAAGTCTAGATGCCAAATGAGGACTATGATGGAAAATGCAAAGTCTAAGTTCAAAATGAGGACTGAGATTGTTTTCTGATGTTTTGTTGAAAAGTTTGAGTTCTCTAAGGTCAATTGTTTGTGTCTAGATTTGTGAATGTTGTATATAATGTTTGAGTAATCCAACAAGCATTTGACAAGCACAATGTTTTGAATGTAACCAATCACACATCAGATAAGTACAATCCTAGGTTAGGCCATGACAATATTCACTAGATTCCATGCGGGTTTCCCCAACCGCATATCTGTAGCGTGTGAATTCAGAAGCTTGGCTGCACGGGCTCCCCCTTACAGTGCACTCTCTTCTCAAGCCAACCAAGCTTCCAACCCCCATGAAACTCCCATGGCGAGCTAATCACATCTACTACAAACTGCAAAAGTGTGGATTCCTTCACACCGACCGGTACTGCGCTAGCAAATAGAAGGATTTTGGCTTACTACACAAAATTTTTTAGTTAGGGACCCCCGTTCGAGTGGCCATACATGGGACAAGAGATTAATCACCATTAAGGTGGCACTCCAGCCTAAAGAGGTTAAGCTCAATAGGGTTTAAGGGAGTACAACTTCATCCGTATGACACATCCGCACAAGCAACCTTAGGTTTTCCCTTAAGGTTTACATTTATATACCGGTCAGGGGTAGCTTGGCTTTAGCTCCATTTCTGGTTTGAGTCGCGTTGGGGTGATGAAATCCCTAGGAAAGCCCAATTTCTAGAGTTGGTAACCGTTTCTCTTACACCCAAGATCGCCCGAAAGTACGAGGGGAGAGGATACTCTGATATACCAAGTCAGGGTAATAACAAATAAGAATGGGTCTAGTTTTCTAATCATGAGGTTTTCACCAAGTGAGAGCATACTCACCTACCATTCTACAAATACAATCAATCAAAGAAGACATGAGTGTTCTTTTTTATATGCACCAAAATCAAATATTTGCTAATCTATGAAAAAAAAGCACAATGTTTGTTTATCTTGTCTTCGACATTCAAATCTGCAAACAAAAGATTAGTAGTCTCTTAATGCAATGATCTTCGACACCCGAATAGTGATTGCCACACGCTACAAATGAAGATTAGTAACACAAAACATAAAAATAAAAATTTAAAGATAGCAGCAACTTAAAACAGCGATGACTTTTTCAAAACTTAACAAAATTTTAAGTGGTAGATATCCATGGAAAGTTGAAAATCAAACCTTCAAAACCCAGAAAGTATTTTCCACAATTCTGCATAGAAAAAATGTTATTGACAAAAAGAAACACGGGTTTTAAATGCTAAACTAAAAAAATAGCGATTAGTAAAATAGCCATAACTTTCTCAAATCTTAACGAAATTTAAAACCATCTACAGTTATGGAAAGCTGAAATCGAGATCTACAAAACCCAAAAAATGTTTTAAATGATTCTATTCGCCCATTTTTATGTGCTCAAAAAATGGTGACGGGATTTCATATGACTTCTTGGCTGTAACCTGCAAAACAATGAAAACAAACAAGAAAACACAATTTTTTTCTACAAAATGTCGGGTTCACCAATGTAACTTAGGATTTATTTTAAGGATTAGATTAATCAATCAATTCAAAGTAAAACATAAATGAAAATAAACCCAAAGATCTATCGAGTACAAAGGAAATTAAGAAATGAAATGATTATACCTGAAACTTGCAATTTTCCATGATTACCTCCATAGCACCTTCTTACTTGCTAGATGATGTTGCCCTCATATTCGTTGTGCGAGCAATCTGCAAATGTCTAAGACCTACAACAAGCTTTGAAGGATTTATGCAATGTCTAAATGCCTATGACTATGACAATGTCTATGAAAATAATGACTACTAATGCCAAATAACTAAAATGACTATTAAATTAAAAATGAAGTTGTCGGATCCCGAAATTATGAGCAAAATTGTCTTTTATAGAAAACACACTTTTGAGAGGACAGATGAGATTGAAGTTTAAGAAAGACCTAGAATGAGAGGTCTAGATTAAACCTGAGAATCCTTAATCAGGGTTAGGGAAAAATCCTTAATCGAACAGTCAAAACAATATCTCAAATAATCGAATCGACGGTGGAGAATAAATGAGACAAATTAATTAGAAAATAAAGATTTTCAAAAAATCAAGACGATAAGATTGCCTAATTTGCAAGATTCAAAAAATCAAGAAGATAAGATTTGGACTGAAGACTCAATTTGGAAAATCAAGAATCTACCCGATTACTTGATTTTTGGAAGATTAGTTACTAATTTGAATTAAATTAATTCAAATTATGGATTTTATGAGACAAATAAATAATCTTTTTCAGATTATTTACCAAAATAGACTGACAATTAAGATTGTGATGACATTTTAAATAATTGATTTATTTAAAATGAGAGGAATATTAAATTGGCAATTAAATAATTAAATTTAATTATTTAATTTAAAAGATAAGATTACTTAATTAAATAAATTAATCAATTCATTTAATTAAGACAATTAGTGACATATTAAATAAATAAATAAAATTTATTTATTTAATAACGAGGAAGAAATATATGATGAAGGGGAATTAAATAAATTAAGAAATTTATTTAATTAAAGGAAGACTTAGACAATTAATGACGTATTTAATAAATAAATAAAATTGATTTATTTAATAATCATTAAGAATACAAAGACATGAATTAATTAAACAATTATAAATTATTTAATTAATAGTCGAATGTGGACCAAGGACATAATTAAATGTATTAATTATGCTAGGACGAAAGTGGTAAAAATGAAACTTGCAGGCCTAAGTCATTTTTAGGTGTCTACAACAACCACAAGAGCTAAAACTAAAACACAAAATACATCACAAAATACAGATGAAGTGGCTGCATTAACACATCAACTGTAAAATTTACAACAATTCCAAGAAATGCAAACTAGAAATACTAAGAGATACTTGTTGCAGGATATTTGTCCATTTTTTTTCCCAAAATGTGAACATGATCCCATTTCCAAAACACTGTGAATTTCCCAAGTACGATAAATACAATGGAAAAATAGATCCTCTTGAACATGTGACAGAATTTTGAGCTATGAGTTTAGATTTTTCCCATGAAGAGACATACTTGATGAGGCTATTTCCATGAAGCTTAGGTGGACAATGCATAGAGTGTTTTTCTAAATTAACTCCACCAATTAGATCTTTTGAAGATCTAGTTAACAAGTTTATAACTCAATACTCATATAACATACAACATGATATCACAATGAAGGATCTTTGCAATACCAAAAAAAATAAAGGTGAAACATTTCTCTCATTTTTGCAAATATGGAGAAGGTTGTTTGCAAGATATCCTCATTCCATACCTGAACAAGAAAAGATGGAACTTTTCATTGACAATTTAAATGATGAAATAAGTTATAGGCTTGAACTACAATGTCCACGTACATTCGAGAAAATGATTGAAAATGGTCTCAAGATAGAAGAAGCTTTGGTTAAGAGAGGAGTCAAAAAAAAATACAATGAAGGATCAAACAATGAAAATTCCTCAAATCACAACAACAACAAGGATAAACCCAAGTTTTGGCAAAAATATAGAAATGCTGGAAACAATGATCCTGTGCTTGAAGCACAAAACACAAAACCAATATTCAATTTAACAACAGTTGCTACTAAGACAAATCAAGCAACAATCTAAATGCAAATCAAATCAATAATTTGAACAATGTTGGATCTAAATCATCACCATTCCAAAGCCATTAAATCAGAGGAAATTCACGCCTCTGGGACAATCATTGGAATCAACATTAAAGGAACTTATTGATGCCAAACTTGTAACATTGTAAGAGCCACAAAATTGGGATCCACAAGTCAAATCATTTTGGTGGAATGACGCACATTATTGTGACTATCATAAAAAAAAGGGCCATAAAACAAACGATTGCTGGCAATTGAAACATTTGATCCAAGATCTTATTGATAACAAGAATATATTTGTTGAAGGACCAAAAACAAATAATGATCATGGAGATTTCAAGAATCCTCTACCAAATTATGAAAAAGGAGAATCATCTTCTGAAAATGTTAAAGGAAAAAATATAAACTACATTTACGACACCATGATTCTTCATATTTCTATGGTTGAAGATCAAATTAATAATGCTCAAATCAATGATGACCATGATCTTGTTGCTATTGGAAATCAACATAATGACATGGTTGCAGCTAATTATCAAATTCACAACACTGAAATAAATGACAATCATGATATTATTACAGCTAATCATCAAACCAAAAAAATTGCTACATCTAAAAATCAGCTTCAGAACATCAATATCAACATAGAATCAAATCAAATCCTACCACTAAATCTGATTTCAAACGTTTATGTAAATGAAAATCAGATTAATGTTATCAAGATCAGAGAGAAACAAGAGTATCAACCAGTTAATGAAACTACAACAGGGAAAAAAAAAGTAATACTGAAAGGAGCTACATCTAACACACCCAATGCCCCATCAATACAATACAATATTGTCGATCACATACACATAGTGAGGAGCTCCAACATACATCACATCCATAATGACTGATTAACACATCACAATGGATAACACATGTCCATAATGCATCCCAGATAAAAAGAATACCGGTGCATTGTGCACTACACCATGGCTCCATCCTTTATGTCGGTCTTCTGCACCATTGGACAAATGGGAAGAGGATTTAGTGCATCCCATACTACACTACGGGTCTGTCCTCAACCCCAAAAGGATAAGTATATAGTATAACAATTGGGAGGGGATTTAGTTCATCACATACTACACCACAGGTCCGTCCACCATCCCAAGGGTTTCCCCAAGTAGTGAACCTACCAAACCTAGTGGATTCTAACTTCAATAGCCTATAGGCCACTGACGACAAGTCTATTCACCCAGGAAGAAGTAGCTCCTAAAATATACCACCTTGTGAACCTTAGTGGTATTGTTAGCTATCTTCTTCACAATCTCGGGTAACACATGGCATCAGTCACTTCCGTGCATACTAGTGACAACCAGTGAACCCTATCAATATGCAGTTAGCCCCGAATTACCATTACCCACATGGATGGGTCCCTACCCGTGCAACCACTACAACCATATCATAACCAGGGTAGCCTACTACCTTCACCTCTAAGAACCAGGTGAATGCTGACTAATCCCTAGCAGTATCCCAAACATCAATCATTGGCATGGTCGAATGACTACCTATCACTGCTCAAATATGCCAAAGGTTCACTCTTGGGCAGGTCATACATAACATGATTCACAACCTCAATCCACAAATACACAGGCCTATACATAAACACATAGATATGGAGTTGAATTACATAGGCACATAATAGATACATGGAACCAACATGAGATGGACTTTACCCATCATATATATATAATCAAATATCCATTATAAAGTAGTCGATCTTTGCTTATTATATAAAAGCTTATTATGTAAAAAATACACAATATTAGATTCCCTTAACTCATTCATACCCATTTGGTACCCATTCAACCTCAAATAGAAGCCTACTAAAGGGAGAAGGCCAAACCAATCAGGAACAACCCCAACCCTTGGAGTTATCCCCCCCTAAACCCTCCCCCTATGGACTTGAGGTCGCAGAGGCATTCTTCGCCCAAGGACTGCCTACGTTCCCACTTCCAAACGGGTCAAATTCACACATAGTTCTCCTTGCATGGTCTCTCCAAGACTTACACACAAGTTCTCATACCCAGGGTATCATTAAGGATTCCCTTCAATTATTAACACTAAGTTCACAATTTAGCAACCTATACAGTAACACTTCCCTTCAAGAATATCAAGGTCCTCAATCAACTCCCACATTATTATTCATAAACTATTTTGAATTTCCTAAGGATTTTTTTATCCACATAGGGGCTATGCTTACTAGTCGACATGAAATTACCTTGTTTTCATAAACCCGTACTTTTATTTAAGATCCACATAATAGATTCAACATAGAGGTTCTTATACTCAAGGGGTCAATATGTATCTTTTAGTCATATAAGAATATATTACCCCAACACCCAATACCATTCTAGAGTTATATGAGATGTCTTATTATTCCATTAAGCAAGGAGGATAAAATGACATGAAAGAAATTTATTATGACATTACAACTCTGATAGAATTTCCCAAAAGATCACATAATTACATACATAATATCTTCTCAATATTTACAAGTATCTAGAACCTCATTATAGCATACCATGCCTCAATAAGGCCATTCAAGAATTATTTAACTATGAAAAACATAACGTAATGGTTATATACTTGATCTAAACTAGGTCAATATGTAAGTTGACTCTAGATGGTTGGCAACACTATAACCATGGGACTATCTCATGAAAATATAAATCCAGTAATACTTATAATACTTGATCTCCCAATTTCATTTACTTTGTGGTGTCACCACATATCCTTATAATAGACCTATTCACAAACTATATAATTATTCAAGTACTTCCCATTAAACTAAACTTGACCTTAATGGTCATCAGTATGGTATCAAGAAATGGTACATAAGATCCATCTAATAACTCACTCTCGACAACATTGCCAAATTAAAAGATAGTTTCCTTCCAATTGGTATACAATTTATATTATGGTTCATTACATCTATATAATATCCTTCTTCCATTCATATGTTATATCAAGGTTCTCATATTTATGGGGTTTAAAGTCTTCATGTAGTCATATTAAACATTTATCCACAAATATGAGGTGGGTCACTAAGAGTATCAATTTGTAACATTAAAAGTATGTTTAGTACAATGTGGTTCTAGTGCCACTATCAAGTTATCATTTCTTAAATTATTATGCAACCATAATCCAATACTTAAATTAGGTAATCAGGTTCCTAGTTCATAATTTGTAAGGAAGTTTATATAGTTATGTTATTAACCCACCTCATTCCATGTAAAACATTAAGGTAAGGGTAGACAACATCTTCCATTTTTTATTTATAGTAAGAAGTTCAATCTTTTGGAAAATAAATTAATTTAATCCCGACAGAGTATCTTATAATATAAAGGTGGTTTGGTTTAGGTACATATAAAATCCCAATTTCTTACATCTATTAATAAACTTCAGTTGATAACCTTCAAGGCCACAACTCCCTTTTACTAAGCTAATAGGGTTTCAACTTCTAAAGTTTGAACAACTACATGTTATCAAGTCATAACTTATCAATAATCATACATTTAGACAATAATATTCACCCATATTCATAACTTAGTAGGAGTACCCAGTTGATCTCACACACATAAACATTAACTTAGTCTATGAGTTAATAATATCTTTTGATTAATTCATGACCTTACCCTCGGTTTGAGTTCTTCCTATTTAAAATAATTATAATCCATAATGAACCTCATAAACAAAATTTACATATCAAGATGCCTGGCACATTTATCCATCCATTTATAACCACACATACACTAGTGAGGAGATAATTATATTAAGTCACTGGCAAGAATAATTAACCTTTTATATTTAACACATTTGTTTCTAAAATAAGTTGTTTCTTCCATGTCAGTAGAAATTTTGACCATTCACAAATATTTATATGTTTTCACCCATTGAAACGTAAACTATGATAATTATAAATAATCACAAGGTTACTATTATAAACATTCTTGTTATGCATTACTTATCTTATTATGTATCAGATGTCTCCTTCATTGCCCTGGCAAGTATTTTCTTTGGCATAGACAAATTGAATGCCAAAAATATTGATAGAATCTCATTGGACACCTATTTGTGCCCCTTTATCTACATTTTTCTCCACAAACACCTCTATTGTCTTGCCTTCAAACACTCCCAAAATTGCCTCTACCCAGTAGCTCACATTTTGCAGATTTATAGTCTTCTCCTATCCCAAATCTACTCAGTTTAAGATACCCAATATTTCCATGTTTAACTCTTACACTTCTCCAAAAAAAATTACATTCATGCCTTACGTTTGTGTTTTCTCCCCAACACAAAGCCTGAAATTGTAAATTTATGGTGGATTTCTAACTATAAAATGTCACCCAACTACCATGCCACACACTTTGTTGCACCTCTCAATAGACACGCCCCACCCCCAATCTTCTTTTGCATTTTTTTCTTCTAGAGGCTAGGATTCTATTAAGTAAGACTTGTTCCCATTTAATGGTCTCTTTCTCCCCCAAAATGACTTGCAACCCAGGTCCACCATAATCTCTTTTGTTCATGCAATCCTTCCTCTTTTTCTTGCAAATGAATTCTCCCCCCTTCTTTTCATGTCACCTTACTCTTCTCTATATTCTTCCTATGTAATTTCTTTCCTATGTTATTTTTCTACGTTGTTTTCCTTCCAACTAGAATTCCATCATGCTCTCTCTACTCTCCAACCCATAATTGAATGAGAGAGAAAGGGGTGTAGGGGTTTTAAAATCTATTCTTACCTTCCTTCTGTCCTTTCCTATGTCATTTTCTCTATGTTCTCTCCTATTGGCCCATTTTCCACATGGTTTTTCTTATTTTCTCAGCTACCCAAAACCTTGTGTTTATCATGGGTATTGAGTCAAGCTACCTCTGCACATCATTCTTCTCACAACCTACCCACACTTCCTCCATTAACATGCAAAATCAGACAGAGATATGGGGGGAGGTAAAGGGTGCATTACCTCACTAAATGCATTGTCTTCATCCTTCTTTGAATTTCCCTATTCCTCTTGTCCTCCTCAGATTAATGCTTGCATCAGTCCTCATTAATTTCTAACAGTGTCCTTTCTTTTTCCTTCACGTTGTGCCCTAACCTATTTATGATGATTATCTCCTCACTCAATCTTTCTTCCATCATGGATGTAGCTGACAGGGATGTGACAGGTGTTTCCACCTCCATGAACAACCAAATAACAATGAGAGATAAATATGTGATAAAGAAGTAAAGAAGGAAGGAATGCAAATAACACTACAAAACAATAAATAGCTACTCAACCAAATCACAAAGGAGAGGAGTGAAACAATACCACCTCCACAAAGAGCGCACTAGCTAATGGAGGAGAAAGAAGGCTTGAACAATCACCACAACCTCAACTATGATGAAGGGAGGTCTCGCAAAACCTCAAGCCCATGTTGTAATGGCTTGCTTCACACTTGCTTTGTGGAGTTGACGGAGTGTTGTTGCTACAATGGAGTGTTGAAGTGCTACTTGAGAGTGAAGAATGAGATTGGAGTGCTTGAGAATGCAAAAAGAGATAATTTGAATGAAGAATGGATGAATTTGAAGGATAAGAGGGAAGATTCTACTATTTTTGGGGTCAATTGGTCAAAGAGGGATGTTAAAAATCAACTCCAATCGAAAGTGTAATTCCTCTGCCAACTTCAGATGTAGGAATCCATTAGGGATGTAAGCATGTCGCGTGGACATCTGCACACCACCCACACATCACCGAAAAAATATTCTTCTACCAACACAAAGGATAGATGCCAAGTGGAAGGAGGTCAACCAGCTGATGTTGAATTTTGACTTTCGATTTGGTTTTCTAAGGTGAGGATGTGTGAAAGGGGAATTTGTGTAAGGGGTACAAATCTGCCTCTATACATTTTTCCCCCACTTTGGCAAGAAAAAATACTGATGAGTGCTTTGGTAAAGTAGATCAAAGAGTTAATAGGGTTAGAAATGTATACCTGAACCATTGAGGAAGTAGACCACAATCTGGCGAGCTCGAAAGTGCAGGGAAAGCAGAGGACTTCATAGCCCCATAGAACTATGAAGTTGTAGAATGAAAGCATCTTACAGGTCTATAGACCTACAAGGAGGAAACCCCCAAGATCTCTCACATGAAGGAATCCCCAAGAAGAAAGTGTTTTATAGCCCCAAAAAATTGCAAGGAGGTGACCCCCAAGATCTCTCACATGAAGGAAGCCCCAAGAAGGAAGTGCCTCACAAGCCTGCAAACCTACAAGGAAGGTGTCCTCCAAGATCTCTCACATGAAGGAAACCCAAAAAAAAAACCTTACAGACCTATAGACCTACAAGGGAGTAACCCCCAAGATCTCTCACATGGAGGAAGCTTAAAGAAGGTGCCTTACAGGCCCATAGACCTACAAGGAAGGTGTCCTCCAAGATCTCTCACATGAAGGAAACCTAAATAAGGAGACTCCACAAAGTTAGAAAATAGATTTGTAGGTGCACCTGCAAAGTGACATGTTTACCCGTAGATAGAACATGTTTGAAAGTGGCCACGCAGGAAAGTAAGCAGATAGTCAAGCAGGTCGTCAACAAGTTGGAAAATTTCAAAGGGGCCCCTCGGGAACCCAACATGAAGAGAGGTCCACTCAAGGGACATGCTATTTGAAAGTGTAGAAGAGATGTTTTTTATCAAATCGATTCAACACCAAGGAATCCTTCTGAAAGATGTTCACTTCATCAAGGAATTCGAAAGGAAGAAAATACCCCCTCGTGAGGGGAAGGTCAAAGCTGCTCCCACCTTAGAGGAAGTCTCTCAAGTTATTTCTTTGGGAACCCATGATGAAGGAAACATGTTTCTCTTAGGGTCCAAGTTGAGAATGCAATTCTTTGAAAATGTTTGCAAAGATTCTCAAGAAAATATTCATTGGAAATGAATACATTTTCCAAAAAAAAAAGTAATGGTGTTGTCACACATGAAAGGGAAAAATCAAGCAAAGAAGAGAGAAAGATAAAAGAAAAGATAAAAGAGATAAAGACATCACAAACAAAGGGTACAGGGGGATCTGGTTTCGTGAGGTCAGATTTTCTCATGCTTATATAAATAATAAGTAATAGTGGTGCAAGGTGAAATATCATCAATCCCCAACTAGATCAGGAAGAATGCACATAAAACAAAGTGAAAAGAAAAAATTGGGTCAACATAGAAGGGAATCCTAAATGCACCTAATGCTTTGCATCATCCCTAATTTACTGAAAATCAATCACAAACATGGAGGAATGATGATAAAAATAGAAGAAGGTTTACGACACAAAAACCACGCCCATATCCAACCACCAACAAGGGTGACAAGGGTCATCCGGGAACACATAGCACAAGTACGGGGGAACACATCATCCCACATACACATCTAATCTAAAGAAGAGGCCTCCCCCTAACATTGATCGATCAAGAGATCGTCCACTTCCCAATCTAGATCATCATAGGGGGAAGGAAGACAAGCTTGCAGTGGTGGGATGTTAAGAGGAGGAGCTTTTGACCCTCCCGCAACAAGGGCTAAGGAAGAAGGCCCCGCAAGGTCTTCTCCATTAGCCTCTTGTGGAGTTATTGTCAGTGATTTCATGAAGATCACCGACAAGGTCAAAACTACATCCAGAGAGTTAAACATGCACTTCACTGGAGTACCATGTATTACCTCAATGGACAGAGAAGACTGCACCTGAGATTCACTGCTAGGCTCACCAAGTGACTCGAGAGTAGTGACAAACTCAAGGGAAGTTGGTGTCGGTTATGTCACTAGGACAAAATAGGCTAGTGTGGGACCGACTTTCAAAGAAGGTGGGCTCCTCTTATGTTGTCCATTACTGGAAGGACCACCCTCCACCTTCTACTCCATCGAGTGATGTGAACTCCCTATAGACTAGGCTAGAGGTGTAGAGGAAGAGGAGGAAGAGAAAAATGCAATGGATACTATCAAAGTGTTTGGAATATCCATGAGCTTAGGGAAAGGAGGAACATATAGAAGGGAAATTGACAAGGGTGGCCCCATTCAAGGAGCAATGAACACCTACACCTTTTTTGGGGTTAAGCACATTCACAATGAGAGAAAAAAGTGAGACTGAACTAGGTTGAACATAAGTAGAGGGGAGGAGAGAGGAGGATGCATCAGGAGGCCCTGAAGCAAGGGTGGTCATCTCCTCTTCCTTCCTCTACAAGGTGGCCTACTCAGCCATGAGAGAATTTTGTCGGTGCTTGTGCTCGCACGCAAGGTGGTTTATTTGACTCTTCGAGCTAGAGGCCGAAGGCTGCGAAGGGATGAAAAGCTCCTACTTAGCCATGGGAGTGTCCACCACAAATATTTCTAGTGGAGGGATAAACTCTTGAATTGGAGAAGAAGGAACATGTTGAGAAATAGTGGGGGGAGTCAGCTCTAATGCCTCAGCTGCATGCCTCTTCCTGTTTGCTACCTTGGGAGTAGAAGTGGTAGGAGGCCGTAGAGACAGCGACATAGAAAATTCACCATGGTGGCCTTTTCCCCTACCATACAAGTAGTACCAAGGCCCAAGGGGTTTAGTAGGAAGGTCCAATATCCTAATCTTAGGTCTACACCAAGGAGACCACATCATCAGACTCAGTGGATAAAAGCCAGGCGTATTCATCCAAAACACCTCTCTAGAAAGAGGGAGAGGAGAGCTATCCCAAGGATGGGGTAGCTTCTCCTTTCCATTTTGAGTAGGGGAGGTAGCTGACTATTGTGCTAATCGAAGAGTCAATTTTAGCTGTCCCTTGTACCCAGTCTTATACTTCACATATTTTTTATAAATTAGGTTCGTTCTTGGAGGGATTGGACCAATCGGGGTAGGCCAAAAGTAATCTAATGAATATCCCCCATGGGACACCAGAGGCTGGTATCTAGTGTCATGTACTACATGCACCACACCTTCATGGGAGAACGTCAAAAATTTGTGAATGAAGGAGGTGATTCCATTCATGGAAGCTATCCAAGGTATGCCTAACTTCATCCTAAATAGATCCGACTTTGGAATAATGTCAAAGACTATGTCTACATCCCTAGGTCCAATGAGGATAGACAGAGTTATCGAGTTGTACGGTTTTAGACAAATACCATTGTGCATATGGATGGTAGATTTTTTTTCTTCATATTCCTTTCTATGTAATGAATTAAGCCAAAACATCTCTTCTATAATGACATTCACTCAACTCGCGGGGTCAACCAAGACTCCCATCACAATGTTGCTATTGAGGTGAGCGAGAATGTACAGGGGAGAGGGCTTGTTGTTTAAGGGTAAATACTATGAAGTGAATGTCACGTCTAGGGAGTCGGGCATAGGTTGCATGGTAGGAGTAACTATGACCATGTTAACATGGGCCTTAGGCTGAGTGGTAGAATTGAAGGGATCAATAATCATGTGAGAAAAATGTGATAGAAATGGGTCCATATATATTAGTAATTCACTATTCACTTTCACCACCAATTTGTACACATTTTTTTACTTCCTATTGTCACCTAGAAATGCACCTTATGCACAGAGATTGAAACTAAGCTTCCTAGAGCAACATGGGATCATTTCAAGGCTATGGGTCACCTATAGTTGAAATGAACCTCTGGAGAAGGCTAGCTTCCTTTGGTGTCACCTAACTACTGATTCTTGTGGGGAAAAAGGAAGAAGGAATACATAGAATAAAGATTAAAATCTAAGGTGATACACCGAAGTGATGAGGAATTATGAAAAGAAAACAAGATGAACATACACTGGGAAACCTAACTGTAAATGTTTTATGTGCTCAACACAACTTCTTCTAGATTTATGCATCAATCTTAATAGGTTTGATCTACATACACATCTCAGGAAGGAAAGATTAATTTCATAGCTCTAAGATATAAGTGCAGAATTTATAAAACACAGTTAAAGACTTGCATAATAAAAAGAAAGATACAAAAATGAGAACAGTACAAACATGAACACTAGATTCCAAGGTAAACTCTACATTGCATTCTAGATTCTGATTGAGTTACAAAATATACATCAGTTGAGGAACGATAGCTAAAAATCACTAACTCTTCTGGATGCATTACTCCAACTATTTACAAAAAGGAAAAAAAGCCTTATATATCAAAATGTGTCGGCCCCTTAGGGCTTACAAAAATATCCGCCCCAAAAAAATCTATCTTCTCCTTAGATATTTTTGATTGAGTTTAATACAGAACCCTGCGTGTCCCTGCTGTGAAGAGTCATCCTCGGGGAAGCCTTCTTCAAATATTTCATAGCTACCGCATTCATTCTGATCCTGGCATCGTGTCCTATTTGAACCACCTCGATTGAATGCCTTAAATGCCTTGAGCTCACAACAGATACATGCTGCATTCATGCCATTGACATTCTTCATTCTGATCAAACTGCCATGGCTCCCTTCAGCTCCTCTTGGTTGGTCAAGCGTATTCCACGCAGGCTCTGTAGGTGGTCGAAACCTCTTTTGAAAAGAATCGCATCTCAACAAGACACTGAAAGTGTCTCACCGATGTGATCATGTCCTCTGTAACTTATCAGCATGACTCAAACTATCACTGAGACATCATGACAAAAATCCTATCTCCTAGCGAGAACATCTGTTTTGGGGAGGCCTTTACTGACGTCTCCAGAAGTTATAGCTTTGAGCTCCCTTCCTTCTGTCGGCTAGACATTCTTATATCAATAAGACCTTGCGCCGATGTCAAGTTCTTTCGGCAAGGTCTTTACTTTCTGTTCGGTGAGACATGATGCAGTCATTGAGACATCATGACGAACTCCCCCTGTCTACCCGAGCTCTCCTCATTTCGCTCAGACTCCCATCAGTCAGGAAGATATCATATCAAAGGTACTTTGCTTTGGCGAGGGTCTTTCCTTTTGGCATGACTTTCCTTTATCGCCCAGAACTTACACTGAGGTCCTCACTTTCTGCTGAGCTGTTCACTTTACTGTCAGCGAGACATCATCGAGTTAGGGAGACATCCTATCGAATTCAAAAGACTATGTCAAAGTATTGTCACCTTCGATGAGACTTTGGATAGTCGCCAGGACCCCATGGTGAAAGCCCCAACTCTTAGCAATACCGGATGTTTCGTTGGTGAGACCCCCACTTGTTTGCTTTAGCCATCAAGACCCCTTGGTCTAGGAGACACCCACTGGTTGGCAAGAGGTTATGTCAAAGGCATTTTAGCTTGGCAAGGCCCCATTTCATCTGTCGGCAAGAGACCATTAGTGTCTCCCCGAATGCATTTTACCTTACCGAGCTCTGCTTTCCTTTCACCAAGAGATCAACAAGTCAGGGAGACCTTTCTCTGACTTCGAATGCTATACCAAAGGTCTTCATATCGGTGAAACTTTAACGGGTCACTGAAACCATAACCGAGCACTTTGTCCTTTGGCAGGCTCCTTTCCCTATTGGGGAGACATCTACAGATCAACGTGACATCTTGGTGAAGGCTTCAACTGAATTTAATCCATGTCGGCAAGACAATCTCAGTTCGCCAAAAAATCACGTAGAAATCCCTTCCCTTTGGTGAACTCCTTTTCCTTTTTGGAGGCTCCACTGGTCGGTGAGACCTTTGCCGATGATACTTTCTATGTTGCCAAGACTTCCCAGTGTCGGCAGGACCTCAGGGTGATATCTTCAACTATTGGTGATCCCTTTCATGTTTTGGTGAGGCCTCCCTTTGATCAACAAGACCGTCTCTATTCACCGAGACCTTTTGTCAAGCCCTTTCACCTCTTGTTGAGCTATGATCTCGATGTGACATTACGAGTCGAGGAGACATCCTGGCGAAGTCCCTTAGTCATACCGAGGGGTTCCTTTGTGTTGGCGGGACTCCTACCGAAGACAACCATATCGAGGCCCCTTCCCTTGCTTTCATCGAGACTTCGCCTTTGCTAAGACCTCCTAGCAAAGCCTGTCTTCTTATGCTGAAAGCATCTTTGCATCTGAGGCTCCTCCTACGTCGGCGAGACATTAGGAGTCAGGGAGACCTTACCCCATCTTGAAAGCTACACTAAAGGTTCACTTTTGTTGGTGAGATACCATTAGTCATTGATACTATATGTCAAAAGAGATCTCATTCCGATAGGATCCCTGGTTTGAAGCACTTGGACTTAATGGAAACCCTGCTAGTCGGTGAGACCTCTAAAATGTCCTGCCAGCTTTCCCCTTAAATGATTTTCATGCCAAATCTCCCTAGGGCAGTTTCTCCCACTGAGTTCCCCATGACCTAGCAACAGATGTAGAGTCTTTGCCCTCATGTGAATGTTCCATTGGCCTCTTGAAGATCTAACATATGATTACCTTTCCTGATTTAACTGTAGGTGAAATATAGGCAACAATTCTGGTGACCTTTGTTGGATGTTTGCCTGCTAAACATGAGAACCAGTAGCTACAACTTGTCCATTGGGTATGGAGTCATTAGAAAGCTTAGAGAACAAATAAAATGCCAGTCGGCACATGGTTGCAATTCGTATGAGACTTATAGAACACAACAGATTGCCAAAACGACAAGACAGGGGAAACTAAAAAGTAAAATATTTACTGCGTTAAAACAGCTCTTATATAAAACATAAAGCCTAATCTATTATGTACAATAGATGGACCTATCAAAATTAGAAACAGGGCTTGAGGTGTATCCCATTAACCAGGATAGGAAGCACTTCACCTTCTGTTGTGGCCAGTCGATATGCATTGTTCTCCTTACAGCCTATGATAATAAATGGACTAGTCCACATATTGTCGAACTTGGTGTGATGGCTTGGCCTACTTTTCAAAACATCCCATTTGAGCACGAGGTCTCCCACCTTAAAAGATTTTGTTGTAGCCCCTTTGTCGAATGTTCTTTTCGTTTGGAGCTGATGATACTCCAAAGCTTTCATTGCTCTGTCCCTTGACTCTTTGAACTCCATGAGCTCCGCATACCTTACAGACATTGGGTCATGTCCCTCAAGCATCTCCAACTAGTGAACAATGTCTAGGGCTGGAAGCTCCACAGATAGGGGAAATCTTGCCTCTTTGCCATAGACCAACATATATGGTGAATTGCCAATAGACCTCTTAGGGGTCACTCTATTTGCCTAAAGTGCATTCTTTAAACTGATGTGCTAGGTCCTTTGATTATCCTCTATGGTTCTTTTAATGATCCTGATGAGATTATTATTTGTACTTTCAGCTAAACCATTACCCTGGGGGTAATAATTTGAGGATGTATTCAAGTAAATTCCATGTTTAATGGCCCAATCAGTTACTCTTAGACCTATGAACGCAAGAGAATTGTCAAATATGATGGAGTCAGGAACTCCAAATCTGGTGACTATATTTTCATAGAAGCTCAAAACTGAAGACTCTTTTGCTTCTTTCAAAGCTACTACTTTTGTCCACCTTGTGAAATAGTCTGTAGCTGTGAGCACCCACTTGTGACCAGTACTGGAAGGTGGATTTATTGGCCCAATAAAATCAATGCCCCATCTCATGAAGGGCTGCTCCACTTGAATTGGATGTAGGGGCATAGCTGGTAACTTTTCCTTTCCTAAAAATAGAGCACTTTTGATACACTTTCTTGACTAGGAATATGCATCTTTGAACAAGCTAGGCCAGTAGTAACCAACTCTCATAATTTTCTAGGTAGTAGTTTTGGGAGCAAAGTGATCTCCTGTAGCTCCATTATGAAATTCATGAAGTACCTTCTCAACTTGGTGACTATGAATGCATCTTAATAGGACACAATTCAGATCCTTTTTGAAGAGAACATTAATTACCAGCACATATGGTATGGACTGCAATCTGAAGTATGACCTTTTAGTTTTGTTTAATCCTAATGGGAATTCACTAGTTTGTAAAAATTGGATCATATCTTGAACCCAATTGGTCATCCCTATTGGTACATCATCTTGAGCATTTTGAAACTCATTTGTATTAGCAAGGATAACATCCTTTTCTAGTTCACTTTCACTGCTTGACCCAGTAGCAAGTTGTTCACAGAGGCCCTTGCCTCTAACAAATTTTGTGATCTTAATATCTACATCGTATTCCATGACCTTAGTGATCCATCCTACTCTTTTTTCATTGAGATCTTTATTCAATAGAAAATCCTTCACACTAGAGTGTGCCACCATGACATGAATTTTATTATGAGAGATCAAAGGCTTGAATTTCTTCAGGCTTCTGATCACAACAAGAACATGCCTCTCTACAAAGGAGTATTTATGTACATAATCAACCAATCCTTGACTGAAAAAGGATATTGGTTGTTCTAAATTCTCTTCATTTTTTTGAACCAATATTGCATAAATGTTTCTTGTGCTACCATAAGCATATAGATAAAAATCTTTAGAAAAATTGGGATTTACCAGTGTAGGAGCTGCTACTAAGGCCTCCTTGACCTTTTCAAAACTATTCTTGGCATCCTTTGTCCAACTAAAAACTACATTTTTCTTTAACATAGTTGTTAAAGGTTTTAACAGGTTTGCAATATCAGGGATGAATCTTCTTAGAAAGTTGATTTGGCCCAGAAAGCTCTGTAGACCCTTCTTGTGATTAGGTAGCGGCAACTCAAGTATGGCTTTGACTCTCTCAGGATCAATAGTAATTCCTTGCTTTGACACTATGTGTCCTAATAATTTCCCTTCATGAACATCAAAGATAATCTTCTTTGGATTGAGAGAGATAACAAACTCTCTACATTTTTCTAAAACTCACCTAAGATGTAACAAATGTTCATCAACATTTTTTGGAATAAACTGTAATATCATCCAAATAAATCAGCATAATCTTGTTGATCAAATTTTGAAATTCCATGTCCATGGCCCTCTGAAACGTGGCACCAACATTAGATAGACCAAAAGGCATCCTTTTGTACACCATGGTGCCCCATTTAGTTGTAAAAGAAATTTTGAACTGATCTTCTTCTTTAACCAACACCTGGTTATACCCTGAAAAACCATCTAATAAGAAAAATCTTTCAGAACCAGCAACCTCTTGCAAGATTCGTTCCATGGAGGGCAGTGGGTAGTGGTCTTTCAAAGATGCTCGGTTAAGATCCCTAAAGTCTACACAAAGCCTTATTTCACCACTTTTCTTCATAACCGGTACAAGGTTAGAAACCCATGAAGTGTGTTTGATAGGAAAGACAATACCCCCCTCAACTAGTTTAGTCAGCTCTTTAATCATTAGAGGCTCAAGTTTAGGATTCAAGGGCCTTTGTTTCTGTCTTACTTGCTTAGCATCAGGCTCTAACTCAATTGTGTGTTGAGCAATATGGGGATCAAACCCTTTCAAATCTGAATATTTCCAAGCAAAGACATCATAGAATTCTTGACATAAAGCAACAAAATCTTGTTTATCTTCATGTGAACAAATTTTTCCTATCTTAAGAAGTTTACCTTTGAAAATCTCCAGTTCTTCATAGTGTTCTTCTTTGATTTGCAAGCCAGCTCTACCCTTTTTAAGCTGATCATCAGTACTGAAAATTGACTCTAAGGTAACAAGGACTTTGGGTAATTTATTTGTCTTTAGTTGTATGACTTGATCACCATACTGCTGCTTGAGTTTTTCTTGATTCACCATGGAGAGATGATCTTCCTCGAGCAAGAAAGAAAGGATCTGCTCATCACTGTCAAAAACTAGCTAGTGAATGTTGTTATCAGAAATTGATGGTTTGACCACAACCTTCACATACTATTGTACCTTCTCTTTTCTAATGTCATTTGGAATATCAATTTGTGCGCCAATGGCTACAAGCCTGTCAGCATGCTTGTTCTGATTTCTTGGAATAGACACTAAGTTAAAGGCATCAAAAACTTTGAGCATGTACCACACTCTATTTCTATAAGACTTTAATATGTCATTTTTAGCAACATTCAGGCCCCTTACTTGATTAACAATTAATTCTCTATCCCCATAGACTTTCAAGATGGTTATTCCTCTCTTCCTTGCCCACTCTAGACCTTGAACAAGGCCCTCATATTCAACAGTGTTATTGGAGCATGCAAAAGCAAAATAGAATGTAGAGTAGTACCTATCACCTTGTGGAGAAATCAACATTGCACCTCCTCCTACCCCATTCTTACTTCTAGAACCATCGAATAACATCTCCCAACGTCCATTTAGTGGTTGCAACAACTGATCTACATCTTTCTCCAAGTTTGGAATCTTTGTGTCAGGCTCAAGAATGACATAGTTTCCCATACCAGCATCTTGAATGAGGTCCTCAGGACTATCCAATACATTCTCAACTTCCCATTCATGCAGCAACATGTTAGGAACAACTTCTGATTGGAGTTCTTGAGCAGCAACTAGTTCATTGTCAGAAAGAACGACACAATTTGTATCTGCAGCAGTAGGAACAACATTAAAGGGACTTGGGTTATATGGCTCAATGTGATCCTTGGCCAATCTCTCAGATTTAATGGCAACCTTGGTTCTGTATCTCGTTCTAAATAGCATATGTGACCAATTAGCTGATACCTAACCACCTATCTTGGTTGTAAAGTCTCTAGATAAACACAAGGAAAATAAAGGTGGGAGGTCTATGACACATATGTCTTGAGGAACTAAAAAATTTGGACAAGCATGGAGGGTGAGATTTAAATCCTTGATAATACCCAAAGTATTACTCGAAGTACCATCCAATTGGATCACTCCCTTCTCTAAAGGTTGGTATTTTAGTCTAAGTTTGTCAGTGATCTGTTTTGGCATCACGGAGCTGCTAGCTCCACTATCTACCATACAGTTGTGAACTAACTTATCACCAATAATCACTAACACATAGAAAGGAGGTGGTTTAACTCCTTTTTCAATCTCCATGTGAGGCTGCTAATCATTTCCCTGAGAATTATTTGTTAACACAACTTTAACCTGACCTATTGGGGGCTCAGATTCATCAGACATTTTCAAACTTGACAAGGCTGATTGTAACATATCCTTTTGACCTGGGATGGATAATGAGTCCCACATGGACATTGTAACATTCATTTTTCTCATACTATCAAGGATATTATAAGGTAAAATTGGATTTACTTTAGGATGTACCTTTATACCAGTATGATTAGCTTGTGGGTGTGAATGCTCCTTGTCTGGGAGTTGCTGATTTATTTGGCAAACAAGAGCCACTCAAGATGTAGATTGTTCTAGAGTCACTTCCTTTCCCTTGTCAGCCGCTTGACTAAGCTCAAAATCTCTCTTCTTTGCCCTGGTGTTAGCTACAATTGGAGAACTATCTTCATTTAACCCACAGAACTCTTGACCTTGCCAGTTAAGCAGGGTTGTATCATTGCTAAATTGGTCCTGGTGTTGAGAAGATGCATCATCGCATGCACTTTGCTATGAACTTGAAGCATTATGTACCATAAGTGTTTGATTGATTAGTCCATTTGAGCAAGTGGCTTGATTATGAGGTTGGTTACAAGGGTAACACCACTCATAGTCTGCTGCTAAGTTGTTTTGGATAGGAGCCAACTCATTGGTCGCACTGACAAGGGCTAGAGCATAGGCCTAAAAAGGCCTTGTATTCACACTCTGTCTTGGGCACTGATAATTGCCTTGATATTGCTGTCTATTCCCTTGGAATTGTTGTTGCTGACCTTGAAAAGGTTGACTTGAGGCCTGATTCTACTATTGGTAAGGCCTAGAATAGGTTTGTTGCTTTTCCAAGTTCACCAACTTGTTACCAAAAGTTTGTAAAAGACCTTTGATCTCTTGCAACTCTTGTGATGAGCTTGAAGCAACACTTTCTTGTTTATCAATGGTTGGAATAGTAGCTAGCAGCATTGGTACAACTGGTAAAGGTGTGAAAGGAGGTATTTGCAAAGGGATGTTTGCATGAATCTTTGGAAATATAAGCATTGGTGGCCTAGGAGCGAGTTTTCCAGCTTGTATTAAGCTATTCTCTGCTCTGATTGCTATTTTGAAAGCGTCTTGCAAGGAAACTCCTCCCATTGACTGTATCATGACATCTATGTCGCTATTCAGAGCCCTCAAAAAATACAAAAATGCGTATTCTGGAGGTGGCCTCACCGTTGCAGGGATCCTATCCCAAGTTCTCTGAAATATAAAGTTGAAATCATTCATCTGATCTTGTGGAGCCCTCTTAATTGTAGTCAATTGCTCCAGTAGAGACAAGTTGTTAGACCTATCTTGGAATTGCTTATGCAAATTTTCTCCAAATTCATCCCATGTTGCAATTGAACTGACTGGTAGGCTCTTATACCACTGCATAACTCTTCATTTCAGTGAAGCAACTAGTAATCTCACTGCAACGTCCTCTTGGGTTATGTGGTGGACTCCACATAACAAAGCCACATCTCTCATATGTTCAATGGGAGTAGTTTGGTCTTCTCCCATGAAAATTGGTAGACTCTTTAAGGCTGCCATTGGGATGTCATTGTGCTGTGCCAAATTTAAGGGGCTGCCTCTATTGAAAGTGACAAAGGGTTGATTCCTTGGAGCGGCCATTGGAGGTAGTTGAATTGGATTTACTTGTATAACAAAATGAGATCCCACTGATGGAGGAGTAGACTGAGTTTTCTAGAATAGATAACTGTTGTTCCTCTTTTTTCTGTTGCTCTGGCTTTCCTTCTTGGTGGTGAGAGCTGCAAATATTCAAAGGGACCTGAGCTGCCTCTTGTCTGAAATTTTCTCCTAAACTGTAGAAGACACTGGTTTCTGGGGTTCTTTTTCTTTGTGAAGTCGCCAAGTATGCCAAAGGAATTTTATAAAGTCTAAGATTCACTGGTTGCATACAAAACTAGTAGTTCAATCTAGTTCACTGTCCCACCGAGCGTGCCAGAAACTGTTGTCACCTAGAAATGCACCCTATGCACAGAGATTGAAACTGAGCTTCCTAGAGAAACATGGGATCATTTCAAGGCTATGGGTCACCTAACTACTGATTCTTGTGGGGAAAAATGAAGAAGGAATACATAGAATAAAGATTAAAATATAAGGTGATACACCGAAGTGATGAGGAATTATGAAAAGAAAATAGGATGAACATACACTGGGAAACCTAACTGTAAATGTTTTATGTGCTCAACACAACTTCTTCTAGATTTATGCATCAATCTTAACAAGTTCGATCTACATACACATCTCAGGAAGGAAAGATTAATTTCACAGCTCTAAGATATAAGTGCAGAATTTATAAAACACAGTTAAAGACTTACATAATCAAAAGAAAGATACAGAAATGAGAACAGTACAAACATGAACACTACCTTCCAAGGTAAACTCTGTGTTGCATTCTAGATTCTGATTGAGTTACAAAATATACATCAGTTGAGGAAGGATAGCTAAAAATCACTAACTCTTCTGGATGAATTACTCCAACTATTTACAAAAAGGAAAAAATTCCTTATATATCAAAATGTGTCAGCCCCTTGGGGCTTACAAAAATATCCACCCCAGAAAAATCTATCTTCTCCTTAGATCTTTTCGACTGAGTTTAATGCAAAACCCTGCGTGTCCCTACTATGAAGAGTCATCCCCGGGGAAGCCTTCTTCAGATATTTCACAGCTACCACATTCATTCTAATCCTGGCATCGTGTCCTATTTGAATCACCTCGGTTGAACGCCTTAAATGCCCTGAGCTCACAACAGATACGTGTTGCATTCATCCCATTGACATTCTTCATTCTAATCAGACCACCATGGCTCCCTTCAGCTCCTACTGGTTGGTCAAGCGTATTCCACGCAGGCTCTGTAGGTGGTCGAAACCTCTTTTGAGAAGAATCGCATCTCAGCAAGACATTGAAAGTGTCTCACCGATGCGATCATGTTCTCTGCAACTTATCAGCATGACTCAAATTGTCGCTGAGACGTCATGACGAAGATCCTATCTCCTAGCGAGACCATCTATTTCGGGGAGACCTTTGCCGACGTCTCCAAAAGTTATACCATTGAACTCCCTTCCTTCTGTCGGCCAGACATTCTTATATCGACAAGACCTTGCACTGATGTCAAGTTCTTTTGGCGAGGTCTTTACTTTCTGGTCGGTGAGACATGACTTTGTCATTGAGACATCATGACGTACTCCCCCTATCTGCCTGAGCTCTCTTCATTTTGCTGAGACTCTTGTCAGTTGGGAAGATATCATACCGAAGGCACTTTGCTTTGGCGAGGGTCTTTCCTTTCGGCATGACTTTCCTTTATCACCTAGACCTTACACCGAGGTCCTCACTTTCTGCCGAGCTGTTCACTTTACTGTCAGCAAGACATCACCGAGTTGGGGAGACATCCTATTGAATTCACAAGACTATGCCAAAGTATTGTCACCTTCAGTGAGACTTTGGATAGTTGTGAGGACCCCATGGCGAAATCCTCAACTCTTAGCGATACCAGATGTTTCGTTGGTGGGACCCCCACTTGTTTGCTTCAGCCATCAAGACCCCCTGGTCTGGGAGACACCCACTGGTCGAAAAGAGGTTATTCCGAAGGCATTTTAGCTTGGCGAGGCCCCATTTCATCTGTCGGCAAGAGACCATTAGTGTCTCCCCGAATGCATTTTACCTTATCGAGCTCTGCTTTCCTTTCACCAAGAGATCATCGAGTTGGGGAGACCTTTCTCCGACTTCGAATGCTATACCAAAGGTCTTCATATTGGTGAGACTTTAACAGGTCGCTAAGACCATACCCGAGCGCTTTATCCTTCGGCGGGCTCCTTTCCCTATCGGGGAGACATCTACAGATCGGCGTGACATCCTGGCGAAGGCTTCAACTGAAGTTAATCCATGTCAGCAAGACAATCTCAGTTCACCAAAACATCATGTAGAAATCCCTTCCCTTTGGCGAACTCCTTTTCCTTTTTGGAGGCTCCATTGGTCAGTGAGACCTTCACCGATGACACTTTCTATGTTGCCAAGACTTCCCAGTGTCGGCAGGACCTCAGGGCAATATCTTCAACTGTTGGCGAGCCCTTTCATGTTTTGGTGAGGCCTCCCTTTGATTGGAAAGACCGTCTCCGTTCACCGAGACCTTTTGTCGAGCCCTTCGCCTCTTGCCGAGCTCTGATCTCAGCGAGACATTAAGAGTCGGGGAGACATCCCGGCGAAGTCCCTTAGTCATTCTGAGGGGTTCCTTTGTGTCGGCGGGACTCCTGTCAAAGACAACCATATCGAGGCCCCTTCCCTTCCTTTTGGCGAGACTTCACCTTCGCTAAGACCTCCTAGAGAAGCCCACCTTCTTATGCCGAAAGCATCTCTGCATCTGAGGGTCCTCCTACATCGACGAGACATTAGGAGTTGGGGAGACCTTACCCCATCTTGAAAGCTACACCAAAGGTTCACTGTTGTCGGTGAGATACCATTAGTCACCAAGACTATATGCCGAAAGAGATCTCATGTCGATAGGATCCTTGGTTTGAAGCACTCGGACTTAATGGAAACCCTGCTAGTCGACAAGGCCTCTGAAATGTCCTTCTGACTTTCCCCTTAGATGATTTTCATGCCGAATCTCCCTAGGGAAGTTTTTCCCACTGAGTTCCCATGACCTAGCAATAGATGTAGAGTCTTTTCCCTTGTGTGAATTTTCTATTGGCCTCTCAAAGATCTATCATATGATTATCTTGCCTGATTTAACTGTAGGTGAAATATAGGCAACACTTCCATCAAGACAAATAGTACCATCCTCGATGCGGTCCTATATCTCATGATGCGGGTGCATATAGTGTTTGATATCATGTCTGTTAACTCGATGGTATTGAAAAAAGGTATTTGGATCATATCAACTAGGGAAAGGTTCCTTAAGAGGTATAGGGTTCTCCAAGGTTATGATCTTATCCTTTAGCAACTTTTACAATATGGAAGAATAAGATTCTGCTAACTTTGTGAACTTTTGATTATATCTGAGGCTATTATCATTCATAGCAGCTACTACATTTGCAATAGCTTTCCTAGAGATTGAACCATGGAATTCCCTTTTCAACAGGAGTGTGAGGATGATCCCTTGAACTGAACCATCATTTGTTGATACTCTCGTAACACAATACACAGATGCATGGAAGAAGGGTATTTCATAAGGGAAAACTTCTCCTACCAAGGTCTTTGCAAGTTCCCTATGAACACCTTCTATACATTAGAATTGGGCAGCAAATATGAGATTTGTGAAAAGAGCGAATGGTTCCACGCTATAAAGTTAGTAATAATTTTGTTATCACCTTGTTTGCATTGAATGAGATTCGAAAAGGTCATCTTCAGTCCGATGTTGGCTTGGAACTATTGGAAAAACTGATTTACAAGTTGATCGAATGAGAAGATGGAGTTATCTGGTAAGGAACAGTACCACTCGAGCATTGTATCCTTAAGAGATCATGGGAATAATTTTTCCATCAATGCATCGTGATGGAAAAACTTTGTACATAGGGCATTAAAGGTGGAAAGATGCATTTGTGGGTCCCCTTTTCTGCCATATTTTTGAAAATTGGGAATATCCATTGCTTGTGGGGAGTGTTTAGGATTGCTACCAACAATAGGTTGTGTTGGAAGAAGGGTTGAAAGATAGGCTTGGCAGAGGCTTTAGAGAGACCCACCAGCTGGCTTTACCCACATTTTGAATAAGAGTATTCAAAATAGGGTCTTGGGATGACAAAGGTCCAACAAAAACTCCTCCAGAACCACCACTAGAGCCACCTCTAGAACCACTGGTGTGGCAACCGCTGGAACCACTGCCAGAGCCACCGCCACTAGCAGTGCCTCTGTCGAAACCACCTCTGCCAGTGCCAATTTTTCCATCAAAGCCACCCCCACTACCAAAGCCTCCACCACTCAACCCACCAAAACCTCCACTACTAGAGGTGATAGGACGGGTGAAACTAAAACCCAAAGGTATTATGTTCTCTTTGATAGTTTTTAATCCCTCAGGGGTAGAAGGGATGATGATCGAGGGGAACATGCTTCAATCAGACTAGAGAGACTAGCTAGGAGTTCTATGCCCATTCAATCTTTTCCCACCATATACTTTATTTCGCTAATAATTCGAGCAGCCCTAGCCATCTTCGAGTCCTTTTCTAGGTGATTATCCAAGTCACCTAGTCCTTTGATAAGGATAGAGATATATTCCAAAGGAATTTGAATGACCTCATGCTCATCTACCAATGATGGTGTAGGAGATGCAAGAGGAGTGGATATGTATTCAATCTCATCAGAGATCCCTACCTTGCCCCTTGACAACTACTCCTGAGCAGCAAGATGAACGATGGCTCCAGAAAAAAAGGCTTATAGAGAAACTAGTAGTGATCTTCATCCTTTCCATTAGAAGGTGTCATACACTTCTCCTAACAATGTACCTAGAATTCATGGATTGGGTTGTGATGCTCATCAACCTTCACAACACTCAAGTGTTCAACAACCACAAGGTACCAAGGTATAGTTTCAATATCGATGAATAGACATATTTTGGTTCACGTTAGGTTCACCAAAAATGTAAGAGAGTTGGACCAACCACGTCAAGGCTCCAGGTCACAAAGAGTCGAGAGTGGAGGGCTTCCCTAACTTACCTCACTCTAAAGGGATGTTTTTGGAATAGGGGATGAGAATGATGAGGACTATAAAGTACTTCAATCACCCTTCAAACCCAAACTTTAGTTTTGGCAAGGCGAGTTGGCTTTTGGAGTCGGTACTATGCCTCAAACAACTCTCTATCCAAGGATGATAGCATAGTTCTAGGATGTCAGTGTGACACGCTGGCATCTCTAGGGCGCGCTAGCATCCGTACAGTAAAAAAAAAGTGAACACAGTAAAACTGCAAAAAAGGCCTACTGACAACCTAGTTAGTTAATCTCAATGGTAAAAATAGAATAAGTAGATACAAGAAATAGAAACTAAAGTGATAAAATAAGCAAATGAGAACTAGGGTGAAAAAGACAGTCTCACAAAGATGCAAATTCACTAGCTAGCTCCACAGGCTCTTTCACCTACACACAAGAAAGAGGGGAAAATTGTTGGGGCTGTATAGGGTTCTACCTCAGTTAGACCCCCATTTTGGTTTTTCCACCTCCATAGACAGCCAAATACCAATGAGAGAGAAATATGTGATAAATAAGTAAAGAAGGAAGGAATGCAAATAACACTACAAAACAATAAAGAGCTACTCAACCAAATCACAAAGGCAAGGAGCAAAACGTTACAACCTCTACCAAGATCTCACTAGCCAATGGAGGAGAAAGAAGGCTTGAACAATCACCACAACCTCAACTGCAATGAAGGGAGGCCTCACAAAACCTCAAGACCACACTGCAATGGCTTGCTTCACACTTGCTTTGAAAATTTGACAGAGTGTTGTTGCTGTAATGGAGTGTTGAAGTGTTGCTTGAGAGGGAAGAATGAGATTGGAGTGCTTGAGAATGCAAAAATAGATGAGTTGAATAAAGAATGGATGAATTTGAAGGAGAAGAGGAAAGAATCAACTATTTTTGAGGTTGGTTGGTCGAATAGGGATGTTACAAATCGAATCCAATCAATAATGTAATGACTCTATCAACTTCAGACACATGAATCCGTCAGGGACATTAGCACATCATGCGGATGTCTGCGTACTATGTGCCCATCCCCGACAAATATTCTTCTACTGAAACAAAGGAAAAATTCCAAGTGGAAGGAAGTCAGCCAACTGATGTGGAATTTTGAATTCAGATATTTTTTTCTAAGGTGAGGATGTGTGAAAGGGGAATTTGCATAAGGGGTGCAAATCCACTCCTATACACATACAAATAGGAGAGAGGGGAGAAATCAACACCTTGAATAGTGGAGCTAATTAGGTAGTCAACTCCCACTAACTGAAATAGGTGCAGGTGAGTTAACTCCCTCAAGACTCGCAAGAGGTGGTGAGGTAACTCTCAATAGCTAGGACACTTAAGTAGTCTTACCGCCATGTGTAAAGATCCATGTGCATAATACATGAAAAAATATATACACTAGCATCCCGCTTAAGCATAGCTTAGGTGGCATAAAGAAACTAGGTCTTGACAACTAGGCATGATAAGGTACCTAACTAGAGTGAAATCTTGATGCAGGGGCATCCTTTGATGCAACTTTGTTGCACTTTGTTGTCAAAGTGTTGTCAAAAGTTGCAAATGTTACATAATATTGTCATTATTCTCAAAAAAACTTGTAAAAGTTGGCATTTTGGTTAACCAAGGAGTTAGTGGCCAATTTTTCAATTGGGAATGGATGTAACATGATAAATATGCAATGTAACTTCAAGCACAAAGGTTGGATAAGGTTGGGAGAAGAACAAGAATGAAAGAAACTCATGAAAGAAACTCATTTGGCACATTCTTTTCTTGCTTTTCCTATGTGACACAACCTTTAACTTGATGGTATGGCCTTTTATGGTATAGTACAGACATGAAATCAATTAGAAAGGTTGAATATGTGTTTTAATATTATAATGCTTTTTAAAAAAATTAATTTCATTAGGTTTTGAGTGAGACATAGCAATTTCATTGAGGGTAGGTTTGTAAAGTTTATTTTTCTAAAAATTTGTAGTTTGAAACACACATTGTAAATATTGGTATAGGTTGGTATGGTCCTAAAACTAATTAGAAAATTTGGATAAGGGTTCTAACTTTTGAATTCTTTTGATTTGGTAGAATTTAATCAAGTTTTGTGCAAGATATTGCAATTTTGGTGAGTGTAGATCTAAACCCTACCTAGGGTTTCTAGAAACACAAAAAAATCATATGCTTGTTTTCCACTATCAAAAACTTATGAAAATTGGTAGAAAGTTCTATTTTAGGGATATCTATAAACCCTTTTGGGCTCAAGCCTTTAAATGTTTGCACATACGAGGAATGAAGGACAATGTTCTCTCATTTTCTTGGAAAACAATCTAAAACCCTAGGTTTGTTACTTTGATTAGTCTATGCATTCTTTGTTAATGGAAAGGTGAAGAATCATGGTGGTATGTTGTTAGAGGTCTACACAAGTCAAGAATCTCATGTTACATGCTATTTTCATTATTGAATTCCTTTATGTTGCAGTTTCAATGTCTCAAGGTGCACTAGGTTACTTGGTGATTGAACACATCTATGCATTCATTTCTTGTGAATGGATGGAAAACCATTAAAGAGTGTTGTAGAAGGTCTGTAGAATCCAAAATTCACAAGGTTTCATTTTTACTTCTTTGTTGAGTGCCATTAGGCCATTATAGCTATGTTTCCAAGGTGAAATAGGTTGAATTTTTTCATTGTTGGTGATGGATCATCATTTCACTTGTATCAAGTTGGTTTAGTAAAGTGCTTCCTTTGCATCATTTTTGGTATCAAAGTTGGAAGCTCTTTGGGAAATGATCTATTATTTTGGCTAATGTGGCTTAGTAAGATTTGATATTTAAGGATAGCTCTTAATAAGAAGAAAGATGGGAAAATGCCATCATCATTATTAAATACATTGTTCAAAGTGGTAGAGAGGCTACAAGAGGAAGAAATGGTAGCCAAGAAAGAAATCAAGTTGGCAAAGGATAGATTATTTCGGACTACCTGCAAGTCCAAAGGTAAATGCTGTCAAGTGATTTTAGATTTAACTGCATGGATAATATTGTTTTTGAATATGTGGTAGATATGTTGGTTTTGAAAAGAATACAATAGCCCACACCCTCTTATGTGAGTTGGCTTCAAACAGGTACCTAGGTAACCATAAGTGAGCAGTGCAAAGTTGAGTTCCAAATTGGAAATTATAAGGATGAAATAGTTTGTGATATTATGAATTTGGATGTATGTCACATTGTGTTTGGAAGGTTGTGGCATTATAGCAAGGCAACAGAGTATAACATGAAAAAAACACATATGAGTTGGACAAAGATGGGAAGAAATATGCATTAGTTTCCTTGAAGGGTGAGTGCATAGGAATTGAAAGCTTGTTGTTAGGTGAGAAGATAGATGTATGACAATATGAAGTAGAGACAAATGAGGTAATGGATGAGGTAATAAATTTTGAAAACATGTTTGAAAAACTAGTTGAATAAGAAATGGAAGAAATTATTTTTGAATTCACTCAAACTAATGAAAGTAATGGTGACGTTGATGTTGAAGTGGGTGATGTTCTGGAAGAAGAAGAAGAAGAGACAAAAAAATAAGCTATAAAGGAATCACAAATATTCCAAAGAGAAGAGAGTCATGGAGGATAAGGAGATAGCATGGTTCTCAAGAGAATAACTGAGAGTTGAGAATGTTGATGTCAAGGAGAATAAAAGAATGGATAAGTAATTTAAAAATGAAAATGAATGGTTGCATAAGGTTGAGGTGAAGCCAAATATTTTGGAGTTGTAATCATGAAGAGAAGAGAATGTATGACACATCGCATGAGGTGGATGAAGAAGTGAAGTATGAAGAAGAAGAATATGATTTCTTTAATATGTTTGTTTCCTATGCTGGTGAAAAAGATAAAGTGGATGACAATGAAAATAAATTTACAATTGCAGTCCAAGCTCAAGCTAGAAAAAAAGAAAAGAAAAGAACATGGCTACATTGTACCAAGTTTTCATTGGCTTAAGAAGCATGTTGTTGGACCAAAAAGCACAAGTGCACTAGTTGATACAAATGTAGTTGAGATCTAGCAAAAAGAAAACAATGCACACATGCAAAGGAACTGCAAGACAAGAAAGAAGATCCCTATTTGAGTTGGAACTCAATTTTTTATCTCTAGGGAATATGATGCAAGGGCATCTCTTAATGCACCTTTGTTGCACTTTGTTGTCAAAATGTTGTCAAAAGTTGCAAAATATTGTCATTATTGTCAAAAAACATGTGAAAGTTGTCATTTTGGTTAACCAAGGAGTTAGTGGTCAATTTTTCAATTGGGAATGGTTGCAACATTATGAATATGCAATGTAACTGTTGACGCCAAAAATTGGCGAGGTAACAGTGCCTTATGGGAAACTCAGTTCAAGGGGGACCCTTTGCACCAAACTGAGTGACCTCCAGATTTTAAAGAAGTCGGCTTCTTCTATAATGGTTTTTTGGAAAGGGAAAAGGAAACAAAATACAATGAAGGAAAGTCTAATCTAAGGCGATGCACCAAAATATGTTGATGGAAATGATAAATCATAGATTTAAGGGCCTGAATGGTGTTATCACGTTCCAAAACGTTGGAGACTTAAAGTTATAGCATAAACAATTCATTTATTGACATAAAATAGTATTGCATGCATCCTTACCAGTAAGAAGAGTCATTTAGACATGATTTAGATAAGCAAGCTTGCATTCAATATATAGAAGTCCTGTCAAATAAAATGCTTAAGACAATAAAAAGCATAGTTTATAGTTTAATCAACACATGAAAAATAGAAAGGCCGAACAGTTGACACAGTCTGAAAGTTTCTTGCAAGTAAACATATAAGAGAGGCCTGGTATCTCTTGCTATAGCCATTATCCTTTTTCTTAAAGCTCTTGGATCTATTTACTATTGGACCTCATTTTTTAGTTGATAGAGAGAGTATATATATAGCTAAAGAGAAAAATCCCACTACTATGGAAAGCTGTAATAGAAAAGATCCTACAATCCCCTGTAATGATGCCAGAATCAGAAGATTTCCAATGCCGTTACAATGGCAATGAGTTAGAACACAACATCTGGATATTCAGGTGCAGGCGCGCCCTTCATAATGATGGCAGTGGTCCCAGCCATACCTGAGGTGACAAGTGTCATCCACCGCTTTGAAGAACCATGAAGAGAAGCATCCAAAAACATAATCTCGCTAGCCAGCCTATTGCCCACCTCAAGGATCAGTTGTAAGGTACGTGGCATCCTATCGCTGCCCAAATGAAAACCTCTTTCCTTGCTGTTGAGAGATTGCGAAGATGCAACAAGTGTCCAATAAGCTGAGGTCCTTCTTGATGTGGAGAGAAAGCCACATCAACTGGATGTGAAAGACGCATGGCAGCGTTTTGCAGCCCATGGTTGTTCATTTTGTTCCTGCATGAAAAGCTTGTGATATGCCACCATGTAGCAAGATGTGGGTCCCTCTAACAATCTTTGGAAGTGATGGCCCCGGCAAAAGGCTTTCGCAACTCGAAGAGACTTCAAGGCGAAAAGAAATAAAAACCTCCGCAAGTGAAACACGTGGACGCCTAGTGCAGCCTCTTAGGACCTGAAAGGGAAGCTGCTACCCGAAGCTGCGAAGAGAGGATGTGTACACTGGGAGATCAAAATTTGATGGAAAGCCGACCAGACTCGGTGATGTACAGGCCGGCGCACACATTTACAAAAGAACCCGAAGGGAGCTGTTTGAATATTTATTTTAACAGCTTTTGGCGACTATCAGGGGCGTTTCAGACAAGGAACATAGAACCCAAAAAACTCTGGTTATACAGACCAGAGCTTTTATCCATAGAGCGAATAGAGTTAGAGTTTGGAAAGAGCAGCCTACAAGGGCGACCATTCACTTTTAGATGGTTTTTCCATGCTGCGCAAATTTTCTTGTGCCCCGCGGAGGTCAATAGCTTCCTTGTGAGGCAACACCTCAGGTAGGTCGGTACCTGCTTGGATATAGAAAAGTAGCTAGGAGAGTGGATGAATGATTGCCTCAATGTTAGCTGTCATTGGGGAGCTGTCGAATTCCCTGAATGCCTCTGGGTCATTCTCCTTCTGCTCAATAGCCTCCGTAATCTGTGTAGTTGTGGCAATGGAGCCATCCTCAAGGAACGAGGATGGTAGCCCCAGCTTGCCTAACTCAGAGAAACTTCCCCATATGCTATCAAGTGCCTTGCTTAGAAAAGCCACCGCTGCTTTAGTGCGTTAGAAAGCGGAGTGACAATGGATTAATTTATTGGCAATTTGAGCAGCAATGTCCCGATCTTCGATACCCGCCTTAGCAAGGATTTCATCTGAGATAGAGTATAGCTTGTTGAGCAAGTCCCTTACCTTAGGAACCTTTTCCAGGATGAAATGCGGGAACTGCTCCATTGTGTCGTGAGCTTCTTGTTTGAGTCTTGATGCCTTGTCGATGAATCGGAGGGTAGGCTGCAATTTTAGGCAGAAGGCTTTGACTTTCTCCCAGTGAGAAATATACAATTTTCTAACCCGCAGGATGACATCAGGTTGGGCAGGGGTAGGTAGCAGAGGCTTTAAGTGAAGAAATCTTCGCGTCTCTTGAAATGAGGGCCTCGGCTAATTCTGCCTTCTTTTTCTCGGATGCTAACTGCTCCATATAGCTGCTCATTTCTTTATTCCAATTTTGTTTAGCTCGGGAGTGGTTAGCCAATTGCTCCTCCAGAGAAGCCTTTGTCTCTTGGAACTCCTCTTCTAGCTTAGTCTTTAGACTTTTGAATTCGACCTCTTTCTCCTGTACCTTTTAATGATACTGCTCTTGTAGGTGCTCCAACTCCTCACCCTTTTATGTTATTCCCTGACTATATTCAAGGTGGATGCGTTCGAGCTCTTCCTCTTTTGACCGTAGGCTCTGCTGCGCTACTTGGTTCTGGCTTTGCAATTCTTTTACTAAGCCTGGGTCAACAACCTGGGTTTTCGCAATTTCACCCTGAAGCCTGTTTCTCTCATTATCTTCTGTTAGCGCCCTTTCAGTCATTCGGGTGATATCTACCTCTAAGGATTTCTCCTTTGTCTCTAGAAAGCTCACCCTTTCCCTGGCTGCCATGAGCTGGTCATCTTTCTTCTTTAACTAGCGACTAGTTTTGAGGAAGTCAGAAGTGACCACCCGTTGCATCTCCTCCATGATTTCAACCTTATCTTGTGGCCGGGTTATCTTCATGTCAAGTCCGATAACATATATCTCATAATCTTCGGGTTTTATTTCTCCCTAGGGCTTGCTTATCCTTGGGTACATGGTTGCAAATTTTAATTCTTGTCGGGCCTCATCATACGAAACCTATACTCTTGGCTCGGCAGGAGCATTATCATCCTTTTCCTTACGTCGCCTCATTCTATTTGCACACACTTCCTTTCCACAATCTATCTGTGCTATGAATTCGGCTGGTGATGAAACTAGCCCACCTGTGAAAGGAACACTAGAAGGTAGGGCATAGGGATAGGTAATTTTCATAGGCGCATGCATTTGCTTCTTCTGGAGAGTGACAGTTTGCGGAGAGAAGTGTGGCACGTTCCATAGCTTGGCCTGAGAACTATCAGCAGGGCTAGGCATTTGTAGTGGCTGAATCAGAGATTCAGTCGTAAGGCTAATTGGCCGGGGAAGGATAGTTACTGACTGGGTATCGACTTGTTGCAATGGAAAAGGATCAGTAAGCATAGCGGAAAGAGAATGGGGGCCGACAGGTGGAACATTTTCTGAAAGCGAGGTGAGGAAAGTCTGAGCGGCAGTAGTAGGCGTAAGCATACTTGGAGGAGTAATTATAAATGGTTGGGCCTGCGAATACTAGGCAAATCCAAACGAATAAGCTAGACCAGAAGCAGAAGGTGAAGGGCTCGAACTTATGGCAGGAGTTACCAACGGAGCAAGGGCAGATACGAAGGAATGAGATGCAAGAGAAGGAGTGAAATGTACCTATTGACTGGTCGGCGGTGGTTCTAGAATCATTCATGACTCTCCCAAAAAACTTTGACATTTGGCTAGCAGTGGGCACTTCTCCTCCCATGGGTTCTTGCAAAACACCTCCGATAATACTTTCCATGCGCTGCCTTTTTGCAGGCGGACCTTCACTAACTTTGGCAGTCAGATCCTTCTGATGAGGCGTTAGCTAGGCTGGTTTAGTGGCCCAAGTGCATGTAAGCGAGCCCCTTGATATATTAAAATGTACATTAGTGGCCACCTAGGTGGTCTGCTTGGAAGCCTCACCCTTTTGCACCGAAGAGGATGATACCGTTGCTTCTTCTTCATGCTCCTCGGATCCCTCTCCCTCTTCGCTCCTGTCAGCACTAGAGTTTAGGCTGGGGTGGCCTTCATTCCACCATCTATCAAATTCCTAGTCGTCCTTCAATTGATTATAAGGAGCATCCAACTGTGCTATTTCCTAGCGATATTTTCAAAAAGCCCTTATTTTTTTTATCATTTCATTCCTCACCCCTCTTCAACTTGTTATACATACTGCGCTCCATCGGAAGATTGTCCCTGGCCATGACCACAGGAAAGTAGAACTTGTGCCATAGACCTCTAGTATCCGATGTAGGGATTTGCGCTAATTCAACAAAATCTTCCTCTCTATCAGTCCGCGTATTAAGCTGCTTCTCCCAATATGGTCGGGGAACATGGGTAACCTTCATATGTGGCTCTGGCAGGTCATTGAAAGGGTTGTACTCCAACTTATCATTTACCAGTACCAACCCTAGATGTGCTAGCTTCTCCTCTAGCAACTTGTGTGATTGTTTTTTAACTAGAGTTACTAACTTGAAATTCTTCAGACAAGTGAAGAATTCCTTCTTCTTGACACTTCCGCTGCTAGAAAACATGAAATCAATAACACACACCTGTCAAAAAACTTCTAGCGTGAGCACTCTATTGGTGACGCAAGCCAGGAGCAGGAAAGGTTTGTCAGTAAAGCCCCGCATTCGAAGGATTGTGAAATCCTTGCCTAAGAACCAATCACAAGCAGGGGTGTAGCCTTGCATAAATCTAGTCTGCTCCATGGTGAGCTGAACGATATCACCTTCTCTGATCAAGTCATTTAAAACTGGGGCTATGAAATAGTCCACGAAGGCATAATAGTCATATGTTGCGGAAAGAAAAGGTGTCCATGTAGACACCGACTTTCTTTTGTTTTGCTCATCAAAAATTGATAGCGGAAGAAATCATGCGAAGAAATTTGGATTCTGATGCAGGAACATGTGGACCAGGTAGGAAATAAATCTAAACTTCTTTTCTGCCTGATAATTCTCTATTTGATGTATCATTTCTTCAACCATGAACTCAGCAAAATCATACCAGAATAGTTCATACTATTTTTGAAACTGTATTGCAGGGCCCAGCTAAAAATCCTCGATCTTCTCATTGGAGTCTCAGCCGCAAACAAATTCCAGCATGGACATGGGATCCTGAAGATCATCATAGAATGAACCACGCGATAATGGGATACTTGGTGCTTTAGCAGATGCGATACCTTTCTTACTAGTTTCTTCTAACAAGAAATCAGAGCCGGTTTTCATTTTCTTCCATATTTTCTCCCCCTTGCTTGGGCGAAAAGGTTCAATAGTCTCCTTCCATCTGCTTGGATTCGGGATACATAACATGTGCTAGATAGCTTCTGGACTGATATGAACCCTTAAATTGTGACCTTCAATGCAGTGGGTATCTCGATTATAGCGCTAAAAAGTCGCGTCGACCACCTCCGGGCAATAGTGCACCCATGGGACCATGTATTATGGGAGACCACTATACCAGACTCTACCTATCGTGGATTGGTCTGCTTTTGCTACTGATAACCTTGCACAAGCTGCCTCTCTAAGAGATTTAGGGTTCTTTGCAATTTTTGGGTCGTAGATATTATCCCATTTTTCTTTAACCTTTTTCTGGTTACTCCATTCCTTGGTTCTATCCAGCTCCTCCGTGTGGGCTCTTCTCATTTTCACAGGTATACCAGGCGTGGCATATGCTACATCCTCATACACGTATACCTCGGGCGAAGAACGAATAGCCGTGAACAGTTCCTGGCTAATCTCAACCTGCATCTGCTGGGCTGAAGATTCTGACATTTTTTTTTCTCTGCAAAATTTGTAAGCTCCTGGCCTGCGAATTTGCTTGCTCTAGATAGACAGACCGAAAACACTTTGAACTTCCCTGCGTTTGTAAAATCCTTTGAAATATTTAACCCTTTTGTTGCAATAATAGCAACCTTTCCCAAGGTGGTAGGCGAAAGCAAGCCTTTTGCATTTAATTTGGCATGTACCGTTAATCCTACAACTCGTGCAAGATGAATTGATTGCTATTTCGAGGTGGTTGAATTTTATCATTGCTTTTAAGAGATTGTGTGATACGTCTTGATTTCCTTGGAAATTGAGCTTGCAACTGGCCTTCCAACCCTGCGTTAACATGCGTTGGCAATTAATATCCCGGCCAGAATGATTACGCCAAGCAAACGATCACCACCTGAAAAAGATATGAGTATCACCTTGGGCTCTGGGATGCGCTTGAGATATGACATAATAGCCTACAGCCATACATCCCTTCACCAACAAGTGCCACCTTTTTAAAGCTAATTAATCAACTTCATTTAATTAAGCACGCCTTGAGTCATGCTATCATGCATGTACTAGCCCAAAATATGAACAAATGCAAACTCGGCCTTCGAAATGGCAACCAGCATACATCACATTTCTTAGAGGTGGATTGGCATATGTCTTGTCAATTTTTTTATAAATAGGCTAATAGATAGCGAGCAAACATACTTAGCATTTAAGAGGTGATAGGTCAGTAGTAGATTGCTAAGCAAGTCCTTTCATAGGTTAGGTGGTGAGAAAATTCAGCATTATCTTAGGAGACTTAGGGACAATGTCAGGATGAATGGATACCCCAATTCGCCTAACCTCGTTTAAATCACAGACGACATTCTTAAGTGAGATCTCCACTAGAAGGCTGAAAAGGATGACGAAGAACAAGCACTTGCTGGTTCTGGTAGCCATTAAGTGGGTCCTAGGAAAGGATTGCGTAGAATATGAGGATAAGTATAGGGTGAATACTGACATATGTTCACACTTTGTAGCGTCCATGCTGGACATTTGCGTTCCCCGACCACTTATCTTGAAGCTGGTTAAAGAATTTTTTTTGAAGAAATACTTGAATGGGCTTGGAAAAGTTGTTGCACATGCTGCATATGGGATAGGCCTGCCAATAGCTAGTGACCTTCATCGCTTTATCAAAGAAGAAGCTATCATCGTATGGCTTCCATTCCTCAGTAGATTTCGCTTGCAGACCCGTGACCAGCACCAGCAGAGGGTTACTCAGGCCCTACACTTCCTATTTCAGAGCTACAGTGTGATACCTTTCTACGACGTAGACTGGTATACTGACTTCAGGAACCTGGTGTTCCCACCGCCACTGGCGGTTGTGCCAAATGATGCTACCAGTGCCACTGGTGAGCCTGTGGACGAGGAAGAAGTGGACGCTATAGTGAATGCGTCGATTGATGCCAGTCATTCCTTTGGATAGATAACCCCTTTCCCTTCTTGCTCAACATGTAACTTTCCTATTTTAGATGAGCTTGATAAAAGGCTATCGTATATATAATGTACCCAAATACTTGTACATTTTGTAAATCGGCCTCCTAGCCATTTGTAACTAAAGAAAATATATATATATACTTTTCGTTTCAAGGAAAATCGATGCTCTTTTTTGTTTTTGTGTTTAAAATTTTCTAGGTTTGCTAGTTTTGCATGCTATTTCTCCATGTATGAGTGTATTTTGTGTAAAGAAACTCTGATGTTTTACCCGCCAACGATAATGAGCAATTACGTGGAAAGACAACAGATTCTAGAAAAAGAATAGGCCAAAAACAAGAAAGGAAATAAAAGCGCTATTTACAGCTGTACAAGGTAGGGCTTAATGCTTAATGGAACAAATTAAGATGAATCCCATTAATCGGAATTCCTAACGGCTCTTGTTCCATATTTTCTAGCTCAAAAGCGTTGTGTTGCATGCACCAAATGATTTTGAAAGGTCCCTCCCATAGGCTATCAAATTTACCGTGCTGACTTGGCTTTGCAGCCCTACTGTCATATTTTAGCACTAAGTCTCCACGTTTTAGACCTTGGTTGGAGGCCTTCTTGTCAAACCATCGTTTAACCACCTGTTGACGGCTTGTCATTGCTTTTAGAGAATTCTCCCTTTTTTCTTGTACTTCCAGTAGTTCGGCGAGCTGAACCTCCATGGCATCATTTTGTTCTATCTCAAAAGACTTTAACAACTGTATCGCTGGGATCTCCATAGAGATAGGTAACAATGCCTCCTTCCCATATACCAGCTCATAGGACAAAGTCTTGAGGACTTGATTAGGAGTTATGAGGTTGGCCCAGAGTGCTTTTCAGAGATTTTTATGCCATTCCCTCTGGTGTTCTGAGCCAAATTTTTAAAGGAGTCGGACTAAGCTTTTGTTTGCCGACTCGGCTAGGCCATTTCCCTATGCATAATAGTTTGATGATGTTTTAATGAATATGCCATTTTTTAATGCAAAGTGACATACCTTTGTACCTAGAAATGCTCTGTCGTTGTTTGAAATGATTGTCTTTGGAGGGCCGAACCTTGTCACCAATGCTTCAAGGAAGTCTACAATCTCTGTTTCTATTGCCCCCTTAAGGGGAACAGCTTCCGCCCACCTTGTGAAGTAGTCAATAGCTATTAAAATCCACTTAAGTCTAGTATTAGAAATCAGATTGATCATTCTAATGAAGTCCAGGCCCCATTGCACAAATGGTTCATCCACCACGATAGGTTTGAGGGGCATCGCTAAATTTTTCCTTCTGTCAGAGAAGAACTGAAATTTTTTACAAGCCCTTACCAGAGAGTAGGAATTACTGAAAAGTGTAGGCCAATAATATCCAACTCTTAGGACCTTGATGGTGGTAGTTTTGGTGGAGAAATGTCCACCCTCGTCGCTATTGTGAAATGCATTGAGGATCCTCTACACCTCCCCTGAAGTAACGCATCACATGAGCACACCATTGAAATTTATTTTGAACATAAGTTCTTCTATCATCGTATATCCACAATTCTGAAGCCGGTAATACCTTCTTTTTTTGGGATGAGAGGCCTGGCGGATACCTTCAAGTTTGCATGAAGTTCATTCTATTTGTCAGCCAATCATCTTCCGATCCTGATTCATTTATCAGGATGAGTTTTGGTTGTTCCTCCTTGGTAGGTACCTCCTTATTCTGTGCCATATACTCACACAATCCTCTTCCTTTAACAGTCTTAGTAGGCCTGACCTCGATGTCATACTCTAGGATCTTGGTAATCCAATTAGCCCTTTTTTCTGTGATCTCTCCTTCCATGATATATTCCCTCACACTAGAATGTGTGACATATACCACAACTTTGTTACAGGAAATTAGATGGCGAAACTTTTTAAGTCCCTTTACTATTGCAAAGGCCTGTCTTTCGATGAAGTTATAATTCGCCTCATATTCTTTTAGGGTTCAGGAATAGAACACCACTGGATGCTCTCCCTTTACTTCGCTATCCGTTTGAGTCAGGACAGTAGCAATACTGGACTTGCTACTGAAGACATACATTATAAAATCTTTGTATTGATCTGGATTAATCAGCACCGGAGTTGTGGAGATCGCTTCCTTGACCTTTTCGAAAGCCTCTTGAGCTTCTGTTGTCCACTTGAAAGCTTGATCCTTTTTCAACATTAGAGTGATTGGCCTAATCATTCCCACAAAATTGGAAATAAATTTGCTGATGAAATTTACCTTGCCGAGAAAAGACTAGACACCTTTGTTATTTACCGGAAGGGGAAGCTCCTTAATAGCCTTTACTCATTCGGGGTCAATTGAAATAACTTCTTTAGACACAACATGCCCTAACAGCTTACCCTGAGGTACTCCGAATACACATTTCTTTGGATTTAAGGAAACCCTGAACTCTGGGCACTTTTGAAAAACTAATTCCAAATGATCAAAATGATCATCTTTAGATTTAGAGAACACTGTAAGGTCATCCAAATAGATTAGAATAAACTTATTGATCAGCTCACTGAATGCGATGTCCATAGCCCACTGGAAAGTTGCCCCTGCATTGGATAAACCAAAAGGCATTTTAACATATGCAAATGTTCCCCACTTGGTGGTGAACGTAGTCTTGTGCTGATCTTCTTCTTTAACTCAAATCTGGTTATAGCCAGAGAAGCCATCCAGCAAAGAGAACATTTTCGATCCTGCGACAGTTTGGAGGATTGACTCCATAGAAGGCAATGGATAGTGATCCTTCAGAGATGCTTTGTTGAGGTCTTGGAAGTCCACGCATAAGCAGATATCGCCATTCTTCTTTCTGACTGGTACTAGGTTTGATACCCAAGTACTATGTTTGATTAGGAAGACGATATGTGACTCAATGAGCTTGGTTAGCTCTTGTGCCATCAGGGCCTCAACTTTAGGGTTGACGGGCCTCTGTTTCTGTCAGACTGGTTTCACACCTTTTGTTAGCTCAATAGTATGTTGAATGATGTCAGGATCGTAACCCTCCAGATCATCGTAGGACTAGGCCACTACTCCATATTTTTTGCAGAAACTGATAAGCCTTTCTCTATCTCGTTGTGGGACATCTTTTCCAACCCGAAGATTCCTGTCATCAGAGACCCGAAGGTTTTCATAATCACTTTTGTCTGCCACGAATTTCGTCTTATCATTTCAGGCGTCATTACAATCAAAAAAAATTTCGAGAGTAACTAACCCTTTTGGAAGTTTATTTGACCTAAGCTGCATAATTTGTCCTTCATAGGCCTCGGCGATCTTCGGTTGAAGTTGATCAACGAATTCTCCCAAGTGTTGGATAAATGAGGCGATGTGCTCATTGCTCTCAAAGACTTTCCAACGCTGATCATTGTCAGGAATCACTGGTCGAACAAGCACTCGTACTGAATATTTGTTTCGAAGCAAGTCAGAGACAGGATCAAACTGAGCGTCGATCACTGCCATGCGATCTACATCGCTATTCTGCATTCGAGGAATGGTCAGGATGTTAAAAGCTTCAAATCCTTTAATCAAGTCCCAGATTCGATGCTGATAGGTTCTCATTCAGACATTCTTCACTGCGGAGATTCCCCAGACCTGATTAACTACTAGTTCAGAATCTCCGAACACAATCAATTGCTTAATACCCATTCGTTCCGCTAGGCTTAGGCCTTGGACTAACCCTTCATATTCAGCTTCATTGTTTGAACAGGTGAATTGGAATCAGAAAGACCTCAACAACTTTTCATTCTGTGGGGATATTAGACATACCCCTACTCTAGCTCCAACTTTACTTCTTGCTCCATCAAAATACAATGTCCACAACTCATTTTCTTTGTTATCGTCGGATTCTTTGGCAACCTTCGAAAGAACCTGGTCTTCATCGTAAATCACATATATGCCCAATCTGATAGCATGATAATTCCCGAAAGGATCATTGTTTATGTGTTCACTTAACAGAGCATCTTCCTTATCATTTCGGTCTCCACTCACCTTCTCTTCCTCTAGCAGTTCGACACTATACATGTCCTGCTTGGTGATAGAGGTATGTGCGGCCTCAAAATTGATCAGGGCCTCATCCGCCACGTGTTTAGAATGTAGAGCCTCCGATTCTATCTCCATTTTCGCACCATGCTTGGTCTTAAGTATTATATGTGACCAATTTAAAGACAAATATCTGCCCACCTTTGAAGTAAATTCTCGAGATAGACAGAGACCGAACATAGGAGGAACATCTATGATCACTGTATCTTGCGGGACTGTGATACTTGGGCAGGAAAATAGAGTTAATAGAAGCGCTTTGATGACACCCACAATATCAACTTTATTTCCATCTAGCTTCATCACCCCCTTCTTCATAGGTTCGTAGCTGAGCCCTAAGGCTTCAGCTATCAGTTTTGGCATAACCATTGTACTAACACTAAAATCAATCATAGCATTGTGTAATAGCTTCTCCCCTACAATGAGAGTCAAGAAGAAGGGTTGAGGTTTTGGCCTACCTCCGCCTTCTGCATGGGATCCCTTCATTTTGTCTGCAAGAATTTTAGCTAGTGGAATTTGATAAACCCCCTCTGTACTGGCAGACGGCTCTGTTGGTGCTAAGTCAATCTCTTGTTGAAACGTCTTCTGTAGCATAGTCTTCTATTCCGGGATAGCTAGCATGTCCCATAAAGACACATTAGCAGATGATTTCTTCAATTGCTCCACCACATTAAAAGGTGACGAGCTTGGAGATTTCTACTCCTTTTCTTTTGTTATAATAATCTCCTTCCATGGTTGAGAAGGTGAAGAGATGGTTGAAGCACTGAGAATTTGATCAGACACACCTTTGCATTGCGGGCTGTCTGAAAGTGAAACAACAGGCTCATCGGTGAATCTCCTCTTTGAGCGTGTGTTATAGTCAGATTGCACCTGTGGCATTTCGGCTATGGATGTGTCATTGGAAAACACCTTTTCCTCATCTTCCATCTAGGAGAAGAGTGCATGATTAGGAGCAATATCAGACTCTTGTTCTAAAGACATTCCTTGCATTTGCGCGGTAAGGACTGCATTCTCCATTTCTGAGGTACATAGGTATTCTCCATTTTCTGTTGTAATACCTTGGCTACGTTGCTCTGCCACCTTCTGTTGTAAGTTGCCACACAGACAATTTCGGGGCATATGTGCATCGTTGCAGGGGAAACACCATGGATTGATGTCATCAATAAGATTATTTTATCCTGCGGTTAATTCTCTACTTGAGCTTGGTGACGCACCTATCAGTGGCATAGGCACCGGGACTATTTGGTTGGTAGTCGGCGCCGATGGATTAGTGCGAGGCACACTCTGATATTGATTTTGTTGATAAGTAGACCGCCCACCTTGATAGTTTTGATATGCAAGCCGTGGAGGCGTTGCTTGGTTCCGCTTGAGAGTTGTTATATCATTCGCCATAGTTTGCAACATCTCCTTGAGGTCGCCCATTTCATCCTTAGGAGAACCCGATGTGGAAGCCAAGTTTTTAGGAGTGGCTGCATATGAGTACATCGACTGGGGAGTTGCTGACACACTGGTCGATGCAGCTTCTTGTACAGAGGTTGATATCTCAAGAAATATCGGCACAATAGGTCAAGGAGGAAATTTCCCGCAATCTATTAAATGATTCTCCGCTTTGATAGCGGTAGCATAAGCATCTGGTAAAGTGGCTCCTCCCAAAGACTTGCTCATCACAGAAATGTCAGGGTTAATGGACTTCAGATAAAATATGAATGCCAGTTCTGGAGTCAAGCGGATAGTCACAGGAATCCTCTGCCAATTTGAGTGAAATCGGGCATTGAAATCTGTTAGGGCCTCCTGGGACGCTTGTCTTATGATGGATAGCTAATAATATAATGAAGAACGATCTTCGTCATTTGAGAACCTTTCATAGAATGGATCTCCGAGGTCATCCTAAGTGCAAATTGAATTCGAAGTCAGCGTCCAATACCAATCCAGGGCCTTGCCTTTGAAGGACACAGCGAGGAGCCTCAGGGCTACATTCTACGCTGTAATACCGTGTACCAGACATACATCTGCTACATCCTACAAATGTTCTACTAGCATTTTTGGGTTGTCCCCGAAAAATTTAGGAAGAGCTTTCAGGGCCGAAACTGGGATAGCGCCCCAAACAACAGGCGCTACCAGAGCTACCAGGGGGCTTCCAGCATCCCATGCTACCTAGTTTCTATTCATGGCTGGCAACATGGTGAGAGGAAAGGGCGGTGGGAATGGGATGGCTACTAACTAATTTGCGGCCTAGACTGTCCCTAGCGGAGGTACTAGTAAACCTGGGTTATTTGTAGTCTGGGATCCAGTTACAGGCCGATGGCTCATAGACCCCTCTATAAGGCAATTTCATTAGTTTGGGTCCCACCGGGTGTGCCAGAAAAAGGACAAACTGTTGATGCCAAAAATTGGAGAGGTAACAATGCCTTATGGGAAACTCAGTTCAAGGGGGACCCTTTGTGCCAAACTGAGTGACCTCCAGATTTTAAAGAAGTTGACTTCTTCTATAATGGTTTTTTGGAAAGGGAAAAGGAAACAGAATACAATGAAGGAAAGTCTAATCTAAGACGATGCGCCAAAATATGCTGATGGGCACGATAAATCATAGATTTAAGGGCTTGAATGGTGTTATCACGTTCCAAAATGTCAGAGACTTAAAGTTATAGCATAAACAATTCATTTATTGACATAAAATAGTATTGCATGCATCCTTACCACTAAGAAGAGTCATTTAGACATGATTTAGATAAGCAAGCTTGCATTCAATATATAGAAGTCCTGTCAAATGAAATTCTTAAGACAATAAAAAACACAGTTTATAGTTTAATCAATACATAAAAAATAGAAAGGCTGAATAGTTGGCACAGTCTGAAAGTTTCTTGCAAATAAACATATAAGAGAGGCCTGGTATCTCTTGCTATAGCCAGTATCCTTTTTCTTAAAGCTCTTGGATCTATTTATTGTTGGACCTCAAATTTTGGTTGACAGAGAGAGTATATATATAGCTGGAGGGAAAACTCCCACCACTTTGGAAAGCTGTAACAGAAAAGATCCCACAATCCCCTGTAATGATGCCAGAATCAGAAGATTTCCAATGCCATTACAATGGCAATGAGTTAGAACACATCATCTGGATATTCAAGTGCAGGTGCGCCCTTCTTAATGATGGCAGTGGTCCTAGCCATACCCGAGGTGACAAGTGCCATCCATCGCTTTGAAGAACCATGAAGAACAACATCCAAAAACATAATCTCGCCAGCCAGCCTATCGCCCACCTCAAGGATCAGTTGTAAGATATGTGGCATCCTATCGCTGCACGAATGAAAACCTCTCTCCTTGCTACCGAGAGATTGCAAAGATGCAACAAGTGTCCAATAAGCTGAGGTCCTTCTTGATGTGGAGAGAAAGCCACATCAACCGGGTGTGAAAGACGCGTGGCAGCGTTTCGCAGCCTGCGGTTGTTCATTTCGTTCCCACATGAAAAGCTTGCGATATGCCGCCATGTAGCAAGATGTGGGTCCCTCTAACAATCTTTGGAAGTGATGGCCTCGTCAGAAGGCTTTCGCAACTCGAAGAGACTTCAAGGCGAAAAGAAATAAAAACCTCTGCAAGTGAAACACGTGGACATCTAGCACAGCCTCTCAGGACCCGAAAGGGAAGCCGCTACCTAAAGCTGCGAAGAGAGGATGCATATAGCGGGAGATCAAAACTCGATGGAAAGCCGACCAGACTCGGCGACGCAAAGGCCGGTGCACACATTTACAAAAGAACCCAAAGGGAGCTGTTTGAATATTTATTTTAACAGTAACCTTTGAGCACAAAGGTTGGAGAAGATTGGGAGAAGAATGAGAATGAAAGAAACTCATTTGGCATGTTCTTTTCTTGCCTTTCCTATGTGAGACAAGCTTTAACTTGATGGTATAGATTTGTATGATACAATATAGACATGAAATCAATTAGAAAGGTTGAAGATGTGTTTTAAGATAATAATTATTTTTGTTTGAATCAATTTTATTAAGTTTTGAGTGAGATATGGTAATTTCCTTTAGGGTGGGTTTGTAAGGTTATTTTTTCTGAAAAGTTACAGTTTGAAACATGCATTGTATGAAAAGGTGCTGGTTGGTATGGTCCTAAAACCAATTGGAGAAGTTGGATAAGGGTTCTCTATTTTTAATGCTTTTTCTTTAGTAGAGTTTCATCAAGTTTTGTGCAAGATATTCCAATTTTGGTGAGTTCAAGTCTAAACCCTGCCTAGGGTTTCCAAAAACACAAAAAAAATCATATCTTTGTTTGCCACTGTTAAAAACTCATGAAAATTGCTAGAAATTTCTGTTTTAGGGAGATCTAAAAACCCTTTATGGCTCAATCCTTTAAATATTTGTACATGTAAGGAATGAATGAGAATGTGCTCTCATTTGCTTGGAAAACGGTCTAAAATCCTAGATTATTTGTTGCTTTGATTAGTTTATGCATTGTTTGTTAATGAAAAGGTGAAGAAGCATGGTGGTATGTTATTAGAGGTCTTCACAAGTCAAGAACCTCATGTTACATGTTATTTTCATTATTGAATGCAATAATGTTGTAGTTTTAATGTCTCAAGGTGCACTAGGTTGCTTGGTGATTGAAGACATCTATGCATTCCCTACTTGTGAATGGATGGAAAACCATTGAAGAGTGTTGTAGAAGGTTTGTAGAATAAAAAATTCATAAGGTTTCATGCTGCCCTCTTTGTTGAGTTCCATTAGGCCATTATAGCTATGTTTCTAAGGTGAAATAGGTTTCATTTTTTCACTTGTGTCAAGTTGGTTTAGTAGAGTCCTTCCTCTACATCAAATCTCTCATAAAGTGGATAAAGGGAGAAAACCTAGTGGGAAAAACCTTTTTTGTAAAAGAGAAGAAAGTGAAGAGGACTAGAAATCCCATTCATTGATGATGTTGCTACTAAAGTAGATTGTATCCCAAGAAGATATTGTGGATGAATGAGCTTGCTCTCCATAAAAAGTTTGGTGAAAATTTCAGCAACCTATTTAAAAATTTTTAAAAATACTAAGTTGCCAATCTAGCCATGAATAAAATCCCATAATAATGTATGCAAATCTATATTCTTTTTATCTATTGGTGTTGGACCACATTCTTGCATATTTGGATGGTACTATGGTTGTCTCAATAGATGACTGTGGGCTACCTAAATGGAATGTCAAACTTACTAAGAATTCCCTAAATCCAAAGGGTCTCAATAGTTGCATAAATAGCTCCCTTGTACTCTATCTCTATGGATGATGAAGCAATATAATTTTTTTTCTAGACCAAATGATAGGACTAGAACCTAATGATAAATTGCAACCTATACTGGACTTGAAAATTTGAGTATCACTAGTACAATTTCAATTTATATATCCTAAAGATAAGAAAATGAACAAGAGTACATAAAATATATTGAATACACTCTAATGGATCCTTTTATCTTGTTTCTCTTCTTTCTCCTTGGTTTGAGCTAGAAGAATATTTACACCCAATACTCACTTGATGTGCTCCTTTTGATATATTGATAAATATAATATGGTTTCTTGTGAAACCAACTACATGACGATAGGATTGAGATGATGAGATATCAAATGGATAACACAAGGTTAACATATTAGAATATTAGATAGAAAATGGAGCAACATAAGACTATGCTAAGAGTGGATGCTAAAATTATGGAATGAGAGCCCTCTCATTGATAGAATGTATAAGAGAGAAATCAAAGGCCAAGATGCATTGATTAATGTATGACTAAGATTAATTAAGGATTAGGATTTGGATGAGGCTTATCCTTATAGCACGTGTCACAAGGATGAAGGTGTAAAAGGTAGGTTTGCTATATGGATTCTTTCACTTGTGAAAGCATAAAGGGTGTAGGGATACTTGGCACTTGATGAAAAGTTTAGATTGTGATTAATATGATAGGATTTAAGGGATATGATTAAATGGACATGGATTGGGGATTATGTAGATTTAAATATTATGGAAAATAGTAATGGAATCAATTAATCTAAATAAATTAACTATTTTGCATCTTGTTTGAATTGGTTTTCCTTATTTTCTTTATTGTTGTGATATTTGACTTTGATTCTTATTTATTATTGCTTAAATTCCTTCAATTTCATAGTCATATTTTGATATCATACATTTTGGCATGCCCAATGGGACACCCCGCCCCTTTTCTAACATTTCTCATGAGGTTTTTCATGAGTTTCATGCACTTTTAGTAGTTTTAGGTCAGATTGGTGCATATTCTATAAAGTGTCACAATTTCTTCTCAAATGTGCATAATTTCTTCTCAGATGTGTGTAATTTCTTCTTAGTTGTGTTCAATTTCTTCTTGAATGGGTGTAAATTCTATGGTTTATTGCATCCATTAGGTATTGATAAATTGATTATTCTTTCCCTTCATAAAGTGATTTGCATTCATTTCTAATGGTTTTTTTTGTAGGATCTTAGCCCTAGAATATCAAATTTATCTCTTATATTAGGGTTTTATCTTTCTTTTTTTTTGTAAAATTTATTGTTTTTGAGTAAATGTGTGCAATTGAATACTAGATGTGTGTAATTGAAGCTTAGATGGGTGTAGTTGAAGCTTAAATGGCTACAATTTCTTGTGATTGATATTTTCTACTTTTCAAACTTTTGTGTGTTAGATATTGGATTGATAACCCTAATTCTATAATTTTTGACACTGAAATTGATCATTTGACCCCTAAAATTTCATTTTTGGCTTCATTTTCTATGTTTTTGGGTCTATGTGCAGAGCTGTACATTTGATACTCTATTGGGAACATTTGTAGCTATTTTGTGCACAACTATAGAAAATATAGGTGAATCTATGTATTTTATTGGTACATAAGTTCCTAAGAATTGTGCTTCTAATAGAGAAGGTAATCAACCTTTTATTAGTTTTTAGTTACTTTGGCATTATTGTTTGTAAGGTTTTAGGGTTACTAATCTATTTGAGAGTAGCTTATGGAATTCATTGGATTGAAGGAAAAACCCTAAATTACTAACATTATCTATTATAGATTTTTATGTGCTTGATTTTTTATAATTTAGGATCACTTCAATTTCATTAAGGGAATGAACTTTGTTGTGTTTGGTAAGTCCCTACATATGTATGCTCTCTCCTTGCACCTAGTGAGATCTTGGAGATCATAAAAACTTTAGGAATTGATTTTTTTTTGGTTTACCTACTTGGATTAAATTATTTGCGTATGATCTTCCCTCATGACCCCAAAGAACAATATTTGGAATCAAAAGCAACATGTTTTCCACTTTCTTATAGTAGGAGGCCTATTTGGGGATTTCATCACCCCAAGGATAACCTCAACCATGTGTTCAAGCACCAAGTGGGGTCTATAAAGGGGAGAGAATGAAATTTGTACCCCAAGGTGTAGCTAGCATACTTTAATCCAAGCCTTGTGACCCTCAATCTGCTGAGATGTGTATAGGTGAGGAGGAGAGGGGAGGCCCCCTTGACCTAGGCATCCTCATTCAATCTCACTATTCACTGATTCTACTGTGAACCTTGTTTTTTATAAACCTTTAATACCTTAGGTCATTGGCTTAGTGTGGTGAAAAGTATAATATAATGCTCAAAGTTACTCACCATGTACTTTTCTCTTGTTGAGGAGACATAAATCCTTGTTGAATCTAGTCATTCTAAGGAAAGGGGTAAAAGAAAGAAGATGATTCCACTTCTTGTGGAAGTTTCAGACTTAGCCAAAATTTTGAAACTAGGAAAAACAAAAGGAGATCCCATTTTTCTTCGGGACCCTGAGCCAAAAGCGAGATTTTGTTTTAGAGAAACATGATCCCATTTTATAAAGGCTTGAAATAAAAATAAATAAAAACAAGTTCCTATTTAAAAATGGGATCTCGTTCCTTTATAAAAAAAATCAATTTTTGGCTTGGTTTTTGCTATAGGTTTCTGGTAAAAAAAAAGGCTTGGGGAGCCAACCCTTAGCTTTGGACCTACTTTGACCTACAACTTGAAGGTCATGTCAGTGTTAGTAGAAAATAGTGACTTTGGACATATGTTTGAAGATTTTTTTTGTAGAAAATTTTGAAAAAATTAAAACCCATTATAAATGAGATTGCATAGATTCCAAATATGTAATTTTTTACATTTCAATTATTTTTCTATTTTTCAAATAATTTTTAATGGAACTGGTCCATAAACTTGAAATATCAAGTTTTATTATTATTTTAATAACCTTTTTCTAAAATAATTTTTTGAAAAACAAATTGTACGTGCACAATCTTCTAACAATTCTTTTCAATTTAAAAAAATTAAAAAATGATAAGTTTAGGTCATCTTATGTGTGATGTACATGAGATTTTCAAAACAACAATTACATTCAATACAAAATTAAAAAAAAAAAGATTCATAAAAATATAATTATTTAGGTCAAAATATGGTTGACACACATGTGAATGGTATGGTAAAAAAGGTGACTTTTTAATCTATGGTTTTTAGACATTTCTATTGAAAATCAATTTGTATCATTTGGGTATTAAAATAAATTATATATTTGGAAACTATACTTTGAGTACTACATTTCATATTACTAAATTTTTTTAAGATTAAATCTTTAAGTGCTTCAAATTTTTAGGTCAAATGTGACAAATTCTAAAAATTAGGGAAAACACTTCAACTTCTTGCACACACCCAAAGCGGTGTTATGATGGTACATGGCCTTAGCATGCACTAGTCACTGATTCATTTGAGGGAATTTTTCTTCAGTGGGTGGGCCTACACTAAATCATCGCACATTTACGAATAGCTAGGTTGTTAATATGCTTGGAGTATCTTACTTGTTTAGACTAGTAAAACCATTCAGCCTTGTCACCTTGAAAAATGTCTGAAGTTGTCATGCATACTATTTGAAGTGTTTTCTTGCTAAATTTTCTCAATAGACTTGGATTACACCAAAACCAATCAGAATACTGCAATTGAACCTCAAAAACTCACATATGTTTATCCTACCATGTAATTGATCATCAATCCATGCAATTGTTTGTCAAGAAAAAGTCAAAAAACTTAGTCCTAGGTTAGAATTTCACATCTGCTAGCCTTGTGTTGCATTTTTATATTGGTGTAGTTTCCAAGGCCTAGGCACGTTTGTTCCTTTCTTAGGAACAATTATGCCACAAACCGGTGCATTTGTGCCATAGATAGGTGCAATTATTGCCTAAAGTGGTGCAATTGATTCAAAACACTAGATCATCAATTTTCCTTGAAAACTAAATTGTCACCCACTATTTTTCAAAATCCCAAATTTAAAACTTTGACTAAAGAAATTGTCCTCTTCTTTCCAGTGAAATTTCTCTATATCTAGACATAATTTATTTGTCAATTAGGCCAATTTTTATCACTATACCTTATTGTTCTATACATGGACCTTAATAAAACCAAATTGATACCTAGTGGTTTACATATCCACTCATACCTACATTCCACCAAACAATTCACACATTCACCAAAATAATCCATCACCAAATTTCCTCCAAGGTAAATCATATACACATCATATCTCCATGTACAACCCAATAAAAACATCCACTCCCACACAATCAAATGGAATACTTTAATATATCCCCGATCTACAACATAAAATCTTGAGTATTCAAAGGAAATCAACTAAAAATAATTATACACTGGATGACATATGTCTCTATCCTTTCAACAAGATAATACTTGTGCCACCTTTTACTCATGCTCAACATACTCAATTCACATTAATCTTACAAATTCTAGATCCAATGCTCAAACATTAGTGACTATTCAAGATAACTCAAAGAAAAGGTCTCCTAGGGAAAATAATATCCCATGATGAATGTACACTCCTTGAGAAGATTCATAAGGAAAAATATGCTAAAAATATAATTATACTATAAAATGAGAGAAGCTTGAATGATTTTTTATGATACATAAGGAAAAATATGCATTGTAAAAATAGATCCAAAAAGAATTCCATAAACACAAATTACATCCCTTCAAAGTTCCCAAAATGAGAACTAAATAGTAAGTTCACTGAAAAATTAAAATTATAAACAATCGAAAATTCAAAATAAAAATCGCATACACCATCATGAAGAGAATATAATTTTTACCCATTTCAAAAAAAATCTTAAAAAAAGAGTAGCAAACAAGTGAGAAATTATCCATTAGAGGTTTCCTCCAATACTATAAAATGTAAAGAGGGGGTTTTATCTCCTTGGTGGTGCCCCAATAGCTAGCAAGTGGCTTGTGGGTAGTGACACTAGCAAAGGTGACATCTTAGAAATACAAATCAATGGCATCACTAGTTGAGATGAATTGTAGAAATGAAATAGAAATATGGTTGTAATAGGTGAAATAATGTGGTGGAGACCTAATGGAGTTGGTAAACAAAATAAATGGGTACAAAATTTTATTAAAACAATATTGGTGCTAGGTCAAAAGCATCTACCTTTCTATATGGGTGGGAAGAAACCCAAAATTCCTACCACCCCTTTATAAAGTGGGTTGACATTCAGTGTATATCTCCTCTTATCATGCCAATGTACTATGGAGCCCTACCATAAGAAGGGTATGGGGGTACTATCCCTAATGAATTAAAAGAGAATTGACCATTTGCTTGACCTATATTGCATAATGTAGCATAAAATTATCACCCTTGACAATTTCACATTAGTTTTAAGTCCCCCCTATGTGCTTGGGCCTAATTAGGCATTTAATTACCCATTTTATAAATATCTTCAAAAAATAAAACAATGGGAATGGAAATAAGTGTTGGAAAAACAAGGGAAAACAACTGAGAGGGGGGGGGGGTGAATCAGTTGTTACAAAAATTTAAAATTATTCAACTTATTAACCTTAATCTTAGATTTGATAATTAACCATGAAAGCATGAATCAACAACACATCGGAAAAACAAATTAAACCAAGATTTTTTTTACATGGAAAGCCAGTTAGGGGAAAAACCACGATGGAGGTCAGTCCACAAGATTATACCCTGTTAAAAGTATAAGAGAATGAAATATGGGGAATGCACTTGCATTCAAGCACACTTCCTAGAGATCACTGCTCAATTACAAAGGAAGACACACTATCTTACAAATAGATTTAGATTATAGCCATCTACAAGGATTTGAAATGATAAAATAGCATCTGCTAATGCCTAATCACAATTTTTAGTTAAGCGCATGAACAACTATTCACTCTTCTTCAATCTTCTTCAAACTCTTCTTTTCCTTTGAATTATTAGGGAATTATTCACACATTCACACACACTCGACATCCACTAGCATACATTCACACTTCAATTCAAATAAAAAATCACTCTTATATATCCGCAACATGAAATTTCATTGCTACAAGTTGGCCACAAAGAAATAATAAAATGAATATAAATTGTCGGCCCAAATCATTAAAGATTATTAATGCAAATCAACCAAATTTGGCCACAACTTAGTGAGGACCCAAAACAATATCTCCAACTTGAAAAAACTTCAATTAATTACTCCTCAAAGATCCACAACATGCTTCAACACCATGTCAGCCAAGGACAAGAAAAACATGAACACACAAGAGAAAATCGCCAACCACAATCACAAAGATCTATGCTAATGTGGAACAAAGATAGAGCATGATCTAGAAAAATACACAAGAAACATGAATCACCATAGAAGCATCCACAACATCTGAACTAACTGAAATAGCCTCATCTTCAATCGAGAACACTAACTGAAGAAAAAGAAAAACTGTCAGAAAGAAAATCTTCATAACTCAATCAAATCTTCATGCGGATCTCTGAAACTCAACATGGATAAACTAGATACACTCAAGAAAAAATCCTTTAGTCCACAACCTCTGATCACCAACGTACAGAACATACTGACAAACTGAACTTCAATTTACCGCTAACAACCTGCAACTTATTTCTTTACAATTTTCTCAATATCCTTGACATATACAACTTCAAATGCATTTATGTTAATAGCGTTGGCATGAATGAAAACCACATATTAGCAACAAGACCACAACATCCAACAATCTCCCCCTTTGGAATTGATGGAAACACATGATGTGAAGAACACCATGAACACAACTAACTTCTAGCACTTACTCCCCCTTAGGATCTGACTCATTTTCTCCTCAATTTATTCATGCGACTCTTCTTCTACATAATTCTTCTCCCTAGATAATCACCAGTTTTTCACATGACTCTTCTCCCCCTTTGACATCAATGACAAATTTCTCTAAGCTTTGAACCACATATCTGAATTTTTGAACCATCTGACTACTTTGCTTGAGTAGCAACCACCACAACATCAATCTGAAACAAGATATGACCATGAAATGCACGGACTGATACACACATTGCATTGCATCCTAGTTCTGATTAGGAGGGGTAATCACCCCTAACTTCCGTCTGAGATACTCAAAAGTATCCTTAGACAACAACTTAGTAAAGATGTCTACAATCTGCTCCTTAGTAGACACATACTCCAATCTTACTTCCTTTTCACTTACTTTCTCCCTCAAAAAGTGAAACTTGATAGATATATGCTTTGTCTTTGAATGAAGCACCATATTCCTAAAAATATTGATAGCACTTGGATTATCACAGAACATAGCAATAGGCTCATCATATACAACTCTAATATCCTTCAACATCTAGTTCATCCATAGGACTTGAGTACAATTATTAGCAGCAACAATGTATTCGGCCTCTGCAGTAGACAAGGAAATGGAATTCTGCTTCTTGCTTAACCATGAGATTAGCTTCTTACCCAAGAAAAATGCTCCACCACTGGTACTTTTTTTGTCATTCACATCTCCTGCCCAGTCATCATTAGTAAAGGTACTCAAAGTAAGATCACCATCTTTAGGATACCATAGGCCAAGATCAACAGTTCCCTTCAAGTATCTAAAAATTCTCTTCACAATAGCCACATGAGATTCTTTTGGATTAGCTTGAAATCTTGCAACAATACATACAAAATTCATGATATTAGGCCTAGTTTGAGTTAAGTACAACAATCCACCAATCATTGATCTGTATCTTGTTTTATTTTCTTTCTAAGAATCATCTTTTGTTGTCAACTTGCATCCGACCACCATAGGTGTACCAACTGGCTTTGAATCTTCCATACCAAACTTATTCAACAATTCCTTCACATACTTGAACTTAGATACAAAAATCCCTTTATCTAATTGAGAAATTTGCAATCCCAAAATAATTTCATCTCACCAATCATATACATCGCAAATTCATTCTACGTCTTATTAGTAAACTTCATGCACAAAGCATCACCTCCTCCAATAATATCATCGAAAAATACTTCAATAATTAGATCTTTATCATCATTCTTGAAATACAAATTACTGTCAGCAGTACCTTTGTTAAATCCAAGCTTCAACAAATACTTGTCCAATCTTGCATACCATGCTCTAGGGGCTTGTTTGAGTCAATACAATTCTTTCTTCAACCAACACACCATATCTTCTTTATTAGTCAACTAGAATCTATTAGTTTTCTCAACATACACTTCTTCTTCCAATTCACCATTTAGAAAAGATGATTTGAAATCCATCTGATAAAATTTGTAGTTCTTGTGAGAAGCATAGGCAATAAATAATCTTATAGCTTCAATTGTAGCAACAAGGGCAAAGGTCTCTTCAAAATCAATTCCTTCCATCTATGCATATCCTTTACATACCAATCTTTCTTTGTTTCTAACCACTTCACCTTGCTCATTTAGTTTGTTTCTAAAGACCCATTTAGTTCCAATTACATTCTTATCCTTAGGTCTAGGAACAAGAATCCATGTATCATTCTTTTCAATCTATTTTAACTCTTCTTTCATTGCTTCAATCCAATGCTCATCTTTACATGCTTCATTCACACTAGTAGGCTCAGTTTTTGAAATCAAGCAATATTCTTTTGCAATATTTCTCCTAGTCTGGACACCTTTATTCTTATCACCAATAATATGATCTTCTAAATGATTCAATCTTACATACCTCAGAGTCTTCTTAGGATTTCCTTCAAATTCAGGCTCTTCTGATCTCTCATTTTCTCTTTCACCAGTTTCTCCTTCTTCTTCATTCTCCCGATTTACCATATTGATTTGCACTTGATTTGTAGTCTGAACTTTCTTTCCTTCATTTGTACTATCATCCTGATCATCAGAGTCATATCCATAGGTTTTGGATGGTATACCTAAGTCTTCATCAACTTTGACATTTGTGCTTTCAACCATTTTCTTCAATCTTTTATTGTAACACCAGTAGGCTTTACTATTAGTAGCATAACCTAGAAAGATACCTTCATCACTCCTAGCATCAAACTTTCCTATGTCTTCGTCTCTCTTAATATAACATCTGCTTCCAAATATCTTGAAGTATTTAATAGTAGGAATTTGACTAGTCCGTAGCTCAAAAGGGGTCTTACTAATATCACCTTTGATTTATACCCAGTTGAGTGTGTGCATAGTAGTACTCATAGATTCTCTCCAATAGATATGAGGGACACTTCCTTCCAACATCATTGTTCTAGAAGCATCTTCAACTGTTCTATTCTTCCTTTCCACAACTCCATTTTGTTGAGGGGTCCATGGTGCAGATAATTGTCTCCTTATTCCATGTTCTTCACAAAAAGCATTAAATTCACCGAAAGTGAATTCACCACCTCTATCTAATCTCAGACACTTAATCTTCAAACCTGTCTCATTCTCAACCATAGCTTTAAAGATCTTGAAATTTTCCAGTGCTTCATATTTCTCTCTTAAGAAAGTAACCCATACCATTCTAGAATAATCATCAATGAGTAACATGAAATACTTGTAACCTTGTAAACTTCTAACCTTAGAGGGACCACACAGATCAGTATGCACAAGTTCTAACAATTCATTTGAACAATTCTTTTTACTTCAAAATGAAATTCTAGTTTGCTTTCCCAATTGACATTCCTTGCATATTTTATTAGTAGGTTTCACCAACTTAGGTAGATCTCTTATATCTTTAGTGGAACTTATCTTGAAAATATTATCAAAATTAACATGACACAACCTCCTATTCCATAAACAACTTTCATTAACTTGAGCAATCAAACAACTTTTACTAGCAACACTCAAGTGAAAGATATTACCTTTTGTCTTTGTACCTGATGCAATTTCATTTCCAAAACTCAATATTCAGCACTCTCCATCCTTGAAATGAAGATTGTATCCCTTATCAACCATTTGACCAATGCTCAAAAGATTATGCTTCAAGCCTTCTACATACATAACATCATCAGTATTATGTTTACCATCAAGAGAAATGCAACCTCTTCCATGGATCACACTAGTTGTATTATCTCCAAATATCACAACGCCACCATCATACTTTTCCAAGCTTACAAAATTACGTTTATCTCCTATCATATGATGTGAACATCCAATGTCAATCACCCATTCATCTTTTTCTTCAACTCAAGTAGCTAGGGATTTTTCCACATTAGTACAACCAACAGATTCAGTAGAAACAAGAATATTTTCCTTGATAGAAATAAATACCCATTCATCATCACTTCTATTTCCTTTATCAGATTCATCATCTTCCACACCTTCATTAACAACATAGTAACATTTTTTCTGAAATATAGGCTTATTATGTCTTGGTTTAGCAACTCTTTCCTGATACCTTGATGCAAAATGACCTATATTATTGCAAGAAAAGAATTTAAGAGGAATTTTTCCTTCATACTTACCTTTTCCTCTCGATACTCTTTTGACAATAAGTGCTTCCAACTCTTCTAGCTCTCTTTCTTCTCCTTCAATCTGTCTAATTTCATCCTCATACTTGAATGTCTTTCTAGATGAACTCTCACCCAGATCATATCTCTATCTATCTCTCTCGGAAGTAGTATCCTTGAATGTAGTTTCAACCTTAGGAAGGGCATCACCAAATTCCTTCAACTTAAAAGCAGTCAGCTTACCAACCAATGTATCTCTGGTTATGTTAGTTACAGTCTGGAGCTTTTCAATAGCAGGGTATGTGCAGGATCATGGTGTGCCAAAAAGTGGCAATATTATGGGGGTATGTGGCTGATGACTTTTTTTTCACCCAAAATTAATGAAACGAAAAGGGTTTTTAGAGGAGATTCTCAGCTTTCCAAAAATATAAATTATGATTTAATTTCAATTTAATAAATAATTATTATTCATTTTCTATTAGAATTATGACTAAAGTCCTGATCGATAGGCTGATTGAAAAACATCTATAACTTTCAAACGGTATCATATTTTTGAATCTGAAATATGCATCACATTCTATGCTTCACATACTATAGGATTAAAAAAGAAAAATTAAATTTCATGAAGTTTTGACCAAGTTAAGGTGGTCGCATTGACGAAGTTTTTATATTTCTAAAAGTTGTAATAAAAAAAATTCATAATTAATTATTTACTTGGAAAAAATTACAAAAAATATGCATCACATCCTAACATGAGTCCTCTACTTATATATAAAATCTTACAAAAAATATTATCATTTTATTATGGTTAGGGTGGTCAGACAGACACCTACTTCTTATTTTTTCCCTGAAATTTAAGTACTGCTGCATTGAAATTTCAAATTTTTACCAAATAGATTTTATTTATTTTAAAATAAACCTAGTATTATAGAAACTACATTCAATTTTCTACAAATTATATTCTTACATGTTTTTGAAATAATATAGATAACTTATTCAAATATTTACGTCAAGTTGTCTAACACTGATTTTTCTGAATTTTTTGCCACTTAAGGGCTTGTTTTGTGCACGATGATCCTGCACATACCCAGCACTAGCTTTGACTTTGTAAGAATTAGGAAGGGATCTAAGCACTTTAGCAACAATCTCATATTCATCTATCTTTCCACCAACACATCTAATGCCACACACAAGTTCATTCACTCTTTGCATGAAAGTATTAATGTTCTCATCATCACCCATTGTCAACCTTTAATATTTCCCTTTCAAACTCTGCAACTTAGCAATCTTCACATTAGCATCACCTTCATACAAGGTTTCCAAATTTTTCCAGATCTCATAAGTAGTCTTCAGATCCATAACATTTGTCATCTTAGAATTAGTCAAAGAACTCAACAAAGCTTCCTTAGCCCGGATATTATACTCAACATCTCTGATCTCAACAGAAGTAGTAGGACCATTTTGTGGAATAACAAAAATATTACTTGTAATGCTCTAGTAGGGTTCACCAATGCATCTCAAATGGCACTCCATTCGAGTCTTCCACAAAGAATAATTTGTTCCATCAAATCTCAAACTATCCTTCTTGTAACTTTCCATCCCGGATCACCTTAAGTTGTTAAACTTCTTCCAAGGAACTTAGCTCTGATACCAATTGTTGGAAAAACAAGGGCAGACAACTGAGAGGGGGAGGTGAATTAGTTGTCACATAAATTCAAACTTATTCAACTTATTAACCTTAATCTTAGATCTGATAATTAACCATGAAAGCATGAATTAACAAAACATCAAAAACACACATTACACCAATATTTTTTTTACGTGGAAACCCTATTAGGGGAAAAACCACGGTGGAGGTCAGTCCATAAGATTATACCTTGTTAAAAGTATAAGAGAATGAAATATGGGGAATGCACTTGCATTCAGGCACACTACCTAGAGCTCACTACTCAATTACAAAGGAAGACACTTTCTTACAAATAGATTCGAATTATAGCCATCTGCAAGGATTTGAACTGATAAAATAGCATCTGTTAATGCCTAATCATAGTTTCAGTTAAGCATATGAACAACTCTTCACACTTCTTCACTTTTCTTCACACTCTCCTCTACCTTCAAATGATTAGGTCATTATTCCCACATTCACACACACTCGACATCCACTGGCATACATTTGCAATTCAATTTGAATAAAAAATCACTCTTATATATCCACAACATGAAATTTCATTGCTACAAGTCAGCCACAAATAAATAATAAAATGAATAAAAACTACTAGCCCAAATCATTAAATATTATTAATGTGAATCAACCAAAGTTGGCCACAACTTAGTGAGGACCCAAAAAAATATCTCCAACATGAAAACACTTCAATTAATTACTCCTCGAAGATCCACAACATGCTTCAACACCATGTCGGCCAAGGACAAGAAAAAAATGAACACGCAAGAGAAAATTGCCAACCATGATCACAAAGATCAATGTAGATGTGCAACAAAGATAGAGCATGATCTAGAAACATCCACAAGCAACATGAATCACTAGAGAAGCATCTGTAGCAACTAAACTAACTGAAATAGCCTCATCTTCAATCAGGAACACTAACTAAAGAAACATAAAAATTGTCAAAAAGAAAATCTTCATAACTTGATAAAATCTTCACACGGATCTCTGAAACTCGACGTGGATAAACTAGATACACTCAGAAAAAAAAACCCTTTAGTCCACAACCTATGATCACCAACATATAGAACATACCGACAAACTGAACTTCACTTTACCATTGACAACTTGCAACTTATTTCTTTACAATTTTCTCAATGTCCTCAACATATACAAATTCAAATGCATTTATACTAATAGTGTTGACATCAATGACAACCAAATATCAGCAACAAGACCACAACATCCAACAATAAGCATGTAATATTTACCCCTAATGTTTTAGGCCTAAAAAAGGATGGGTCTAAACTAGGGTGCCCAAATTTCTTGTCTAGTCCTTTTTGGATCCATTTTGGATATGTTAGTGTCATTATTTTATTATTTAAAAATATAATTTTATTTGTTGGATATTTTGATAAATTAGATATTGAATTGCATATAAATACTATTCATTTCCACCAATTTAATCCTAGCAATTTTGGAGAGGAAATTGAAGATCCAAAAATCAATCAAGATAATTCAAAGACATATTTAGTAGCATTATTACAATGTTTTCATCAATCAAGAGCAAGCTTATAAGACATCAAGAAGAAGGAAACAATTATGTGCAAAAATCTATTATGATCAATCATGCCAAATTATTAGATGTATTGAATTATCCTCTACATGCTAGTTACAACAACTATTATGTTTTATGAAATAATCTTTTGTAGCTCTATCAAGCAATCAAGGATCCATCAATCAACATTTGTGGAAATTTTTTGTGTGACATCAGTTCATCAAGGATTTCACATCAAGGTAACATTGGAATTTTTCATTTATCATTTCAATAAATTATCATTGTTTTGGCCTCTTCTTGAAATAGGGTATGCCATCTTGATCATTATTGTTTGGTGTACATGGAGGTAGAAATACCAAAATGAGGCTTGTGGTGTAGTCACAGATGGAGGGTTCAGAAAGAGTAGTCCAAATTGTGCAACTTAGAGTCAACACAGTGGAAATAACACAAGAAAATGATCTAAAAATGTGATTCTTTATTGAATTAGAAATATTACATGCAATACATTCCTCATGGGCAAATATCTAGGGCTCATAGACCTGTTGCAAAGGAATTCAACAATACAACTGGCCAAAGGCCTTATTATAGTCCCTTGTAGGGTTGATGCAAAAATGTGAAGTCTAACTAATCATGAACTACTAACTTACTGATCTACAATGATTAACAATGATCTTAAGTATGCTTCTCAAGCTCCAAAAAAGGTTCCACGTTAGCCATAAGGTTCATAAACCCAATGAATGATCACACATGAAGGTCAGCCTCCAAAATATGAAAAGATAACTCTTCACAAAATGAAATAACTTGAAAATCTCTAGGATAGGTCCCATTGAACACAAAATGCTTGTATAATGTCTCATTAAGCTTCACACAATCTGGAATAGGTCCACACTAAGAAAACTGAACCATGTCAGCCCCAAATTCTCTAACTAGTAATTATAGTGAAATTTAGAGAGTGATAACTTTCGGTAGACAAATGCAAAAGATCTAAAATCTGGCTATGTAATAGATGTCCATGTTTAGATTCTATATCCTACTCTATGAGCTAAGAAATGATAATGCAGTGAAATGTGAAATGAAATAATAAAACTACTACTTGAAGAAATGGGGATTAGGGGTGTTCTATCCTTTTGAGAGATGGAACACTAGGGTTAGGACCTATTCCACTTAGTTTCACTTAAGGAAACCCTAGAGATCTCAATCCAAGGATGTCATGAAGGTAAGATATCTTGTAATAGGGTATCCTAGGGTATGAATAATAACTAAGGAGGGGTTCACCACCAAGCTAGGGCTTCGAAAGACAAATGACATGCAAGATTTAATGAAAAATATTAATGATATGCAAACTTCACTAAATTACCTAGAAATGAATGCAAAACATAATGTAAAAACTGAGAGATTATAGGTGTGCACCTAGAAACCTGTAAGAGCTTTAACAAAGAATTGAAATGCTGAAAACATTGAAACTAATGTAGGCTGGGACTCATATGCCAGTTTGGGTGATTTAGTCCCAAATTAGGGTTTCTCAATAGGAACAAGAATCTGACAAAGATAAGTCTGAAACACTTGAAATTTGGAAATATCACTGAACTAGGATTCATACACCAAAAGTGGCGTATCACTCCAGTTTGACTTTTTTAGAGAATTAGGGCCTAAATCTACTTTCCAATCTCTTCTTGATCTTCTAAACTTGATTTTTGGATCCGAGTAGCCAAATTCTTCCCTGTAGATGTCCTTTAATGATGATGTAGATGATGTGACAACTTTGGCAACTTTGAACACTTGACAACTTGTCTCCAAACTTGCTCTTCAATATGTCTTCAACCTAGATATGCAAACCACACACTAAAGAGAGGGAAAAATGTTATTTTATTAGTAGAAAGGGGTTTGCCTTGGTCAACCTCCATTTTGATAATCAAACCTTGTAATGAGCTCAAATGGAAAGGAGGAATGATGAATGAACAAAATAATATGTTGCAACTCACCAAACCCTAGCAATAAAGTGTTGCAAACATGTATGAAATGGCTCCAATGGATGCAGATCTTGACTCTTGCTTGAATGCAATAGATCTTGAATTGAATGATTGCTTGAATCATGAAACCCTACATCACAATTTTTAGTTCAAAAACAAACATGATGCATAATGACTTTGACATGATGCTTGATACTTGAATAATGCTCCAAAAAACTTGATAAACAACTCTTGAATACTATTGAATGCTCTTGTAAAATATTAAATGCTCTCTTGATCACAAATTTTCTATAATGCATGAACACTTGAAATCTTAGGATAAAATGAGTGAAATAACCTTGTATTTATACTTGTTTATGCCAAATTTCCCAAAATTACAATACTACAAGCCGACATCAGATCTAGGAGGATAAAATCCCACTAAGAATTTGAATTAAACTTAATTTTAAGCCACACAAGACTCATATACCAGAAGTTGTGTATGCGTCCCATTAGGCTAGGATATGGGAAACATTTTTCAAGAAATTCCTAGATTCATGTAAAATCTAGATCGAGGCCCTGAAACTTAGGTGGTACCCATATGCCCAAGGTGGCGTATGAGTCCCAAATCACTAAATTTGGACCATACAATCCAAAAAGACATGAATTATGATTAGATGTCTATTTATGTCAGGATTATCCTTGTAAAGTTGCATTAATTAAGGCTTGTGGATGTAAAATAAGGCCAAATAAAGCATAAAGAAGCCTCATTAATAATGTAAACCCTAGATTAGTGTGAAAGTGTGGTACAACACTTTACAACACCCTAAATAAGGTACAATTAGGTTCATTTAGTTTAGAAGAGCCCAAGACCTAATGTGAATGTGTTAAACACATTACAACACTAAATCAAGGCAACATTAAGCTCAGTTTAACAAGGAGGACCTAAACAAGCATGAAAATGTAGAGGGATACATTTTCATTGCCACATTTATCCCCCACTTTAGTGAGAGGATGAACTTGCTTCAAACTCACACTAAAGTAGACTAATTCACATCAAGAGGGGTCCAAGTGCAATACTGGTAAGATAGGATGCCAATGATCAAGATGGATGATCAAGCCCCCAAGAGAAAGATCCTATGGAAAACCAACATAGGCACAAAAGAACACACATGAAAGTGATATAAAGAGCAATAAAAAGGAACAAGCATGCACTACCAAAGACAAATAGCGAAGAAAAAAAAACAAAAGGGGGGAGGGTGGATCAAGCTTCGATCATTTGTCCTGCATGTTGTGGATCAAATCTAAGTTGTTTGTCTAAAAAATGTACACTCACTTTGAGGAAAGATAACTTTAGGCTATCAGCTGGGTGAGTATCCAAAATTTGAGACACATATGCACATGGTTGGTATGCGCTTATGCAAACAAGTAAGTGGCTATGGGAAAGTCATGCCTCGGTTCGACTTCCCATATAGCCAAACCAAATTTATACCTCTTGATAAATTTGATAATGCGCCACAAAAAAATGGACTTCAAGCTTCATGAGGCAAGAAAAGCTTCGTATGCTTGGAACTCATAAACAAAAAATATGGCTCCACAACCATGCAAGGTGTGTTATGCAAGGTGGCCATATAACCGAAATTGTGAATGAAATATAGGGAACATTCAAAGGAATCTTGCTTAATTCATGTAAGGTCTTCAACTTAGGGAACATTGTACCTAATGTCTCCAAGAGAGGAACAATTAAAGAATATAAGATTGAAAGCTTAGGGGATGCAATGTATTGCATCAAACCACTAAGAGCAATATAATATGCTAAGAGATATCACGCTCTTAAGGGAAATCACACCAAATGTCACCACAAAGAAAAATACACATCACATGAAGTAAGAAGACTACCCCATGAAACATAAAATACAATTTAGAATAATGCCAATGTATGCCCCCACTTTAAAGAAATTGCTAAACACCATGTTGTGAACAATTAATTTAAAGTAGCAAATGATAAATGCTAACAATAAAGAGGACATGAGAGCTTATTTGGAAAGCTTTATGCTAAGTCATATGTTTCCAAATGAAGCTTGCATCATGAAAAGGAAAAGAGAGGGGTTTCCCCCAAAATTAAACTCCAAACACATGAGGGATTCATGGATTTGGGGTCAGTATGTTCATGCTAAATTATTTTTAGAGAGGTCAGAACTGTCATCATTCCCCAAATACTCATAGAACTAGAAGAATGACATAAAGAGAGCAAAAAAAAAGAAAAACCTTTTGGGTCAACATGGAAGAAACATGAATGTCTTTACACCTTGCATCATCCCTAAAAGGAAGAAAAAGAAAAAGAAAGGATAAAGGAAAATATTTTGGGTCAACATGGAAGAGACATGAAGTTCTCGACACCTTGCATCATCCCCAAAATGAAAACACAAGACAAAAGAAAAGATAAATGAAAATATTTTGGGTCAACATGGAACAAACATGAAGGTATCAATGCCTTGCCTCATCCCTAAAAGGAAAACAAAAGACAAAATAAAGGATAAAGAAAAATATTTTGAAATATTTATGACATAGAGAAGAATGTAGGTACAAATAGAAAAATTTCACAAAGAGAGATACATCAAACATAATATTATGGGGGATCAAATTATGCACATGCACTCACACATAAAGAAACATGAAAAAGAAATAATGCAAAGGAATAGTAAGGTAGAGAAGGAAGATAACAAGCCAAAGGGACAATAGAAAGTGACGAACTAGGGGTGTCACCACATTCAACACTTTTCATAATAGGGTTGTCATTTAAGCTCATAGAAGAGGAAAATAGTGTATTCAATTCATTATGCACCTCTTCATTGATTTTAGCAACTTGATCATTGTCATCTAGGTTAATCAAAATAGGAGGTTGAATTATAATGTCCAAAGAAGGGATTAACACTTCTTGTAGTTGCAGTATAGGATCTCTTTGTTTCAGTGACGGGGGAGACTCACCACGAATTGCTTCAGTTAAGTTTGGATCTTGAATTTATTTGTTGTTATCTTTGTTTAACCTTCAAGCAAGGGCACGATGTCTATTCCTACGCTCTCTTGCATGTCTATTTCTTTTTGTATAACTTTTCAAGATTCGTTTGTGTAGGAATGGGTTTATCAACCATATGTTTCTTTTCTTCCCTAAGGGGATGAATGGAAGGAACCATGGAAGGTTGTTCAACCACTTTATCTCTAGCTTTTTAAACTTGTTTTATCCTAGGAGGCGTGATGGTATTGTTTTCATTATCTATTGGTCAGTCTTGGTTGTTTGGAATTCCTTTAGGTTTGATCATGGTTTCATCAATTATAGTAGGCTCGGTCATAGGTTGAGGCATGTTTTTAAGGGATAGTTTTTCTATACACTTCGCCTTAAAAATTTTGATAGGATTTGAAAAAGAAGTCTTCTTGAGGTTTAATAGGTTCCATAGGCTCAATCCAAAAGAAATATAATGAAAAGTTTCCATAGGAAGACAAAGGGTTAAAGCCACTATGATGCACAGTGAAAATTTCATTGTCAAAGGAAAACTTTAGGCATTTATGTATGACCAATGGGATGGCTTCCATGGAGTGTATCCATCAGTTTCCAAGCTTCACATGAAATTGATCTGATGTCGATAAGATGGAGAATGATACATTTAATGTTTTTGATCCTATTTGTAAAGGTAAGGTGATCAATCCTATCATAGGGAAAGTGAAACTGTTACACATCTTTATCCATGCTTTCAGTTTGTCATATGTTTCTTGATAGAGTTCATGCACAAGTAAGAATTCTTCTATGATCACATTCTCTCCATAGATGGGATCAATTAATATCCCATTAGTAGGCTTATCATAGATTCGACCGGCTATATAAAGAGGACCATTGGGTGCATTTCTAATGATATATTTAGATAAGAAAGCAATGGAAAGAGGATTTTTAGTTTGGACCTTACGAGGTTGAGTTTTGATCAACACAATCAAACCTTTTCCAATAGTATCCATAGGACTATTTTTCATAGGATTTTGTTCTATGTTATCATCATCGGTGTCAACATTCATCACATCATTCTTTGTAGTTTCGCTAGCTTTGACAAATGAAGTATTATGTTTAGGCATAGGGTCGGTAAATATTGCAAATTTTGGTTGGGAGGGGAAATAGAGTTATTTCCTTGATCATTACCACTTCCAATTGAAAGTTAACTAGAATCAATAAGGTCTTGTACAAGATGTTTAAGACGCTTGCAATGTTCTGTATCATGTCCATTTTGTTGATGATAATAGCAATAAACATTTGATCTAAAGTTTAGAGATAAAAGATTATTAGGATTAGAAGTTTTAACAAGAGGCAAGGTAACCATTTTCTATTCTAAAAGTTGTGTCATTATGCTATGGAGGGTATCAGGTAACAGAGTGAATTTCCTAGCTAGATCCCCAAATGTGAAAGGAGTTGTCTTCCTTATAACAATTACTTGGGTATCAACATGCTGATTTGTTTGTTGAGGGGGGTTAAGTTGAAGGAAGCCTTTATTCTATTTTCTAAAAGGTTGGTAATTGTTTTGATTTATGGATTCATACTTCTTAGAATGGATAGAGGTGGATTTTATGTCACGTCTACTAATCAAATTTTGATAATCATGAAGGGTAGTACACAAGTGCATGAAGGAGGGAAATTTCATCATGGTAAGCTTATCGTGTATCATACTTTGGAAGTTTTTTATGAACATCTTTTGAAGGTGAGGGTCAGGAACCTTTATGTCTATTTGGGAATAAATCAATTGGTAATGTGAAATAAAGTCGGTAATCTTTTCCTCTTCTTTTTCCTTATATCTCATCAAATCAGCTAATGTCATTTTAGGGGTCATATGCTCTTGAAAATGGTTTATAAAGTCCTCAACAAGCTCTTTGAATGAATGAATTGAATTTTTTTTTAATAAGGAAAACCATTCTAAGGTGGTATCCTTCAAGGATCTATAGGGAAAATCTTAGCCAAGAGCTTATCCTCAAGAATAAAGTCACTACATAAGGTAGTATAAGCGGAAACATGGTTAGAAGGGTCTCCTTTCCACCCATATTTCTTGATTCTAGACACCTCTACACCTTGTGGCTTCGAAATTATCAATATATCCAAGGAAAAGGGATTGGTTTGGATATAATATGTAGGCGGACAATTTTGATTTTGGTTTATGGTGGAAACTTGCTTTTGAAGGGATGAAATAGTTTGCAAAATTTGATTTATGAGAGGATCATTGTTTTCAGTTTGAGATGGAGGTGAATAAGGTGGTGGTGTGTATGTGTTTGACAGTCAAGTGAATGGAATGCTTATGGGAGGTAAAGTAGTAGGAGATATGGTGTGCGATGCCACAAAGGTACTAGGGATGCTAGCAAAAATACCCAAGAAAGGAATCACATTACTAGTAGGTTGCATTGTTTTTGTAACTTGAGGGTTAGTATAGGTAGGAATAGAGGCAATGGTTGTGGGAGGTGAAATTTGAGCTCTTCCTTGGCTTTGGAAATTTTTTGAAGGTAGAGGACAACTAGTGGTTGAGGTAATGTGTTTCTTGAAAATATGAACTATGTTATGTGCAACCTCTATTCCATCTTCACTTTCAATCATGCGATGTAAGGTATCTATAAGAGGGATAGCATTGGTTGAAATGGTTTTAGTGCTCACTTGATTTTGAAAGTTTTCTAAATCTTAATGGATTTGGATTATTTTTTCTTGTGGAATACTAGCAACCATGGTTTCATCATTTGTCACACTACTTGAAGGAAAATATTTGTTAAGGGTATGATCCATACCTAGTGAACTAATGTCAACACTAGGATTGAAAGAGCTAGATAACCCAAGATCCATGATGATTGTGCTATCACAGGATGACATGAGTCTCAAACTTCATCTCACTATAGTATTATCAATATCACACCAAGTAGAAAAGTTCATAAAAGGGAGAATCAAGGAAATGCAAGATACAATTAACACAAGGTAAATGCTATAATCTAATTCTGATTCAAATGAAATTGATCTAGATGCAATGAAATGAATGTAATAGAAATTATACAAACTGAAATAGATAACTAATAGCAGCAAACTGAAACATAGAAACAGAGAATCTAATGCTGGAAAATGTAGTTTAAAATCTAAAATAGGACTAAATTTCCTAGAGGGGCGTATGATTCCCAATCAGGGTTTTTCAAGGGTTTGAACAGTGAATAACAATTAGCATGAAATACCCAAAAATAAAGAAAAATATCTTCTATTGGGACTAAATAGCCCAAAGGGGCATATGAGTCCCAGTTTAGGGTTTTTGCACCGTTTTTAGTAAATTTTGTGTGAATGTTATGCTTTTTGTTTTGGATGATTTCTAAGCTAAGTGAAAATGCATATTTTAGCTAAAATTCAATGATTCAAGATGCAAAAATACAACCTATATGCACTTTCACTAATGCAAGAATTATAAACCCTAGAATGCCAATTAACTAATGAAAACCCTAATGCAATGTTAATGCAAGCTAAATCTAGGATGATAATGCACTCCAAATAAGAATTAAGATGTTCTAAATGAAGGTTCACCAAAATGAAACAATGGGAACTAGGGGTCCTCTATCTTTTTGAGAGATGGAACACTAGGGTTAGGACCTATTCCACTTAGTTTCACTCAAGGAAACACTAGAGATCTCAATCCAAGGATGTAATGAAGGAAAGAGATCTTGCAATAGGGTGTCCTAGGGTATGAATAATAACTAAGGATGGGTTCACCACCAAGCTAGGGCTTGGAAAGACAAATGACATGAAATATTTAATGACAAAGATTAATGATATGCAAACTTTAGTAAAAGACCTAGACATGAATGCAAAACAAAATGTAAAAACTGAGAGATCAGAGGTGTACACCTAGAAACCTGTAAGAGCTTGAATGAAGAATTGAAATGTTGAAAACATTGAAATTAATGCAGACTAAGACTCATATGCCAATTTGGGTGATTTAGTCCCTAATTAGGGTTTCTAGGCAATAATAGGAATTTCACATAGATACGTCTAAAATACTTGAAATCTAGAAATATCTCTGAACTGGGACTCATACTCCAGAAGAGGTGTATCAGTCTAGTTTGGATTTTTCAAATAATCAGGACCTAAATCTTCTCTTCAATCTCTTCTTAATCTTCTCAACTTGATTTCTGGATCTGAATTTCCAAATTTTTCCATGTAGATGTCCTTCAATAATTATGTAGATGATGTGACAACTTTGGCAACTTTGAACAATTGACAACTTTTCTCCAACCTTTCTCTTCAATATGTCTTCAACCTAGATCTGCAAATCACACACTAAAGAGAGGGAAAAATTGTTATTCTTTTAGTAGAAAGGGGTTTTGAAGGAACATAAAGACCACTGAGAGGGGGGGTGAATCAATGGGCTACAAATTTTAACTTTCTAAGAAATATGACAATAAACATTGAAAGCATAAACTAGAAGCAAAAGAAAGGTAACTAAAAAAAACACACAAAATGCATCCCACAACACAAGATATACGAGGAAAACCCAAGATGGGAAAAACCTCAGTGATAATATCTACTAGAGACTACTGCTCTAATCCATCCTCATAGTAAAAAAAATTTCTATTACAATTTATGGGCACCAACCCAAAGGAACACCAATTCCAAGTTTATGATCACCAACTCAAAGGAGCTTCTACCCCTAATATAAGCATCCACTCAGATGAATATACAATGAGATATTTTTAATTACAATTTGAATATCATGTTACAAATGAAGTATTGTATCTTAAACAAATTTCTGCACTTGAAAGACTTTTGTTAACTTGTTGTCCTCAAACAACTTCTAGTCTTCAATCATTCACTACCTTTGCAAGTATTATTTATTGCCTCCTTTATGTTATTTTTCAACCTCACAACACACTCTGTGATCTCCTCTGCATCAACATAATAAGTTTCTTTAAAAAATTATCATATACCTTCACCCACTTCTATAGAAATAAGACATTCAACACTCAGAAATACATACTCTATCTTAACAGAGTTATCTAATCTCTTCTCCACACTTGTAACTTCTCTCTCTCTCTGTGAAAAGGTTACATCAAATGAATAATTTCAATTGTTATATATTACTCCTATAGAACATGGAAATTCCATAGCCCTAATCTTTAAACAAATATTTTTGCAACTTTATTTCAGTAACATTCTGACATTCATGTAGCAATGTTCTGTAGATTTATGATATTCCTTTAGCAGTATATTTTTTAATTAGAGATATCTTATCTTCCTCCTATTATCCCTCTTACTTATTTTTTAATCAAAACAACTATCAAATTCCTATAGCATTGATTTGCCTAGTTTAACTAGAGCTTGCAAATCTGATTTTACTATCTCATTTGTAATAAATAGATGTCTCTATCTAGGGTATCACCATAAAATAAATAGACTCGGCAAGAGGTAGGTTATTCAAACAAAAGATTTAAAAATATTTTCATTGAGCATAGCTACATAAAGAAACTTCATTGCTAAGTAAAGAATAATCTAAATCTAGTTTTATTCAAACTAGCCCAATGCAACTTGAATTCATAGAAAAAGAATTATAAATCCTAATGAAAATATGATATGCATCAATCATAGATAACCACCTTGCTGAATGGAAGAGAAGAAAAAAAACTAATGTGTCAAATTAGGGTTAAAACTACCATACCTCATGTTGAACAAAAGAAAAACAAGAAACTTTGACTTAGGGTTAAACCTACACATTATCCTATAACTATCATAATATCTAAGCAATGACATAATGGAATCAATCTCCTTTATCTACACAAAACCCTAGCCAAAATAAAAAGTGAGTTAATCGACAAAACCTCCACATATTCACCAAGTCATCATTATTTCACATATTCACTTCCACGTTTATTGCATGTCAGTATTCTCTCATTGGTCCAAGTTGTAAATTTGACTATTGTTGACCAAGCATTTAATATTTTATTTAAACTATAAAGTTCCTATCACTATGAGGTTCTTGTAGCATGAACTACACACTGTTGTAGCTATAAACTATGAGGTTCCTACAACAAGAATTTTATGTCACTGTGAACCTCTTGTAGTTGTATACAATGGTGTCTATATCATGAGTTGAAACCAATGTCAATATAATGCCAACCAACAAGCTCAATGCCAACAATCTCCCCCTTTGGCATTGATGTCAACCAATCGACTTCTATGCTTTCAACTGAAGTTTCTCCACACCACATCATCTAGATCAACTTCTCCATCAGATAATCTTTACCAACTAGATAAATTTCTCCCCCTTTGAAAAAAATGGAAAAGGGTGTCATAAGGACCACTTGCAGATTGGAGATCACTGGGTTGCCATAACTTTGCACCTGTATCAACATAAAAACTGAATAGACATCTGACTGAACACACCACTTTCAGATTATCTCCCCCCGTCAGGAACATAACAAGGTTCAAATTTGTACTAACCAAATGGTAATGTATATTTTAATATGAAGGACAACAATAATATTATCCACGAAGAAACATGTAAGGGAAACAATCATTAGAAATTACTGTTAGAGATAGCAAGTGTATAGGTGTATGATATGATTAACAACCATCTCTCCTTGAAGAACCAACTCTCCTTGAAATTCAAACTTGACACTTCTACTCCCTTGGAGTAAAACAAAGTTAGGGATGGAAAATGAAATATAATAAGCTCCACCTAAATCATAAACTTCCTTATCCAACTAAGTTTTAGAAGAAGGAGATACAAATCCCAATCTTATTCTCAAATATTCAAATGTCTCTTTGGGAAATGGAGGATATCAACTATTTTCTCACCAATATTCACATATTCAAGTTGAACTTCTTTTTCACTCACTTTTTCTATCCATAAATGGTACTTAATAGCTATGTGTTTGGTTCTTGATTGCATAGATGGATTCTTAGAAATATTGATTGCATTGGAATTATCACACAATGAAAATAGGTTTTGAATATTCTACCTGAATATCTTTTAGTGTTTGTTTCATCCAGAGAACTTGAGAGCAACATGAGGTAGCAACTATGTATTCTACTTCAGCTATAAAAAGCAAAATAGATTCTTCCTTTTAACTGCGCCAAGAGACCAATTGACCAACAAGGAAGAAATCACCTCCACTCATGCTCTTCCTATCATCTATGCACCCAACCCAATCTGCATTTTTGTAAGCTTGTAATTTCAAGTCATTATGTTACTATAAACCATAGGTCAAACTACATTGCAAATATCTAAAAAATATTCTTATAACACTCAAATGAGATTGTTTTGGAGAAGACTAAAATCTAGCTACCATACATACTACTTATACAATATGATCTAGTCTAGAGGAAGTAAGGTACAATAGACTTCTAATCATGGATCTAAACATGGTTTGATCAACATCAGGTGAATCATCATTCTTGGATAACTTGCATCCAGTCACCATAGGTGTACTAACATGCTTAAAATCATCCATTTGAAACCTTTTCAACATTTTTTTAGCATACTTGGTTTGTGAATTAAAAATTCCTTTGTCTAATTGTGAGATCTGCAAACCAAGAAAGTAGGAAAGCTCACCTATCATTGACATTTCAAATTCTCATTTCATTTGATCAGCAAATTTCTTGCACAAATCGTCATGACTTCCAACAAAGATGATATCATCTACATAAACAACAATAATAATCATATAATTACCTTCCACTTTGATGTAGATATTGTTGTCAACACATCCTTTCTTGAAGCCTTGTTGATGTAAATAGTTGTCCAATCTAGAGTACCATGCTCTAGGTGCTTGCTTTAATCCATACAGTGCTTTTCTTAATCTGCATACATAATATCCTTTTTCAAGTGACTCAAACCCTTCAGGTTGTTCCATGTAGACTTCTTCCTCAAGGTTACCATTCAAGAATGCAGATTTAACAACCATTTGATAAACTTTGTAGTTCTTATATGCTGAGAATGCTAAGAAAATTCTAATAGCCTCTAGTCTTGCAACTGGGGTAAATTTTTCCTCAAAATCTATGCCCTCGACTTGTGAGTATCCCTTGCATAATAGTCTAGCTTTATTTCTAATCTTTACCTTCTTCATTTACTTTGTTCTCGTAGATCCATTTTGTGCCAATAATGTTCTTATCAATTGGCCTTGGAACTAAATCCCATTTTTTGTTTCTTTCAATCTATTGTAGCTCTTCTTTCATAGCCTTTATCCAATCTTCACTCTTGTTGGCCTCATTGTAACTCTTTGGTTCTATTTCAGTTAGAAGACACAAGTTGAATTGATCATCATTTCAAACATGTCTTCTTCTAGTTTGCACACCACTATATTTTCTTCCTATAATCTGATCTTCAAGGTGGTACTTCTAAACATACTTTCTTGGGGGTTTATTTGGAGTTTTTTCAACTATATCTTCTTCATTTTCTGATTTCTCTTCACCTTGATTATGATGTTCTTCAATTTGATTTTCTTATTTTTTCCTTGACTATTGCAAATCTTTATCTATTCTCACATGTACACACTCAACTATTCTCTTGAGGCATTTGTTGAAACACTTATAATCCTTACTATGAGTTGATTATCCTACGAATATTCCATTATCACATCTAACATCAAAGCTACCAATCCCATCATCATCTTTCTTAATAAAACACTTACTACCAAAAACTTTAAAGTATTTGATAGAAGGTTTCTTACCATACCATCTCATAAGGTGTCATTTTACTGTGTACTCTTAATTGGGCCCTATTTAGTGTGTATATTTTTGTATGAAGAACCTCTTTCCAATGAAAATCTGGTAGATTAGACTCATTAAGAATAGTTCTTGCCATTTCTTTCACACTCCTATTCTTCCTCTCAACAACTCCATTTTGTTGAGGTGTTCGAGCAGTAGAATATTGTCTTCTAGTCCCATTTTTTTCACAATAATCTTCAAACTAATTTGATGTAAATTCTCCACCATAGTCTGATCTTAAAAATTTCAACTTGAAACCACTTTCTTTCTCAACCATTTTTTTGAATACCTTGAACCTTTCAAATACTTGTGACTTATCTTGTAGGAAAGTTACCCAAGTCATCCTTGAGTAGTCATCTATCAACATCATAAAGTATTTGTCACCATTAAAGATCTTGTCTTTGTAGGACCACATAAATATGTATGTACTAACTCAAGTGGCCTTATGGTTGAGTACTCTTTAGAATTAAAATTCACTTTAGTTTGCTTCCCTTTTTGACATTCATCACAAATATTGTTTGTTGGTTTAGTTATCTTTGGCATGTGTCTCACATAACCTTTTGAGATTACCTTAACAATATTGTCAAAATTTATGTGACCTAGCCTGCTATGCCATAACCAACTCTCATCCATCTATCCAATCATGCATTGAGCTTCATGACATTCTTTCAAGTTGTAGACATTTCCATCTTTTCTTTTACCTTCAACAACTAATCTTCCATTTTTTTCTTTCTTGATTTGACATCCTTTGGAATCAAATGAAAATTTATAACTATTGTCACACATTTGACTTACACTGAGTAAGTTATGCTTCAGCCCTTCAACATAGTATACATCCTTTGTGAGTAGTTTCCCATCAATGCTTAGGGTTCCTTTACCTTTTATCTTGATTGAGGAGTTATTACCAAGCTTAACTGAACCACCATTCCAATCTTCTAACTGTTTGAATTTGTTCTTGTTGCTAGACATGTAGTTAGAGCAGCCACTATCTATCACCCATATATTTTTCTTCTTTGCGTGTAATTTTGTTTGTGCTAACATTCTTGATTGAACTTTATCTTTACTCACCTCTCTCCATTCTTGCTTGGTTTCATTCTTCTTTTCTGATAATTTTTGTTCATTTTTGTTTTTGGGGGCAACAACTACATTATTTCCATGTTTAGTAGATCTTTCTCTACAAAACTTTGTTGTGTGTCCATAGTTATGACAATAGTAGCATTCAATATTCTCATTAAACATAGGAAAGTTGAAGCTTTTACTATTATGACTTAAACTTTTACAACTTGCATTCCTATGTCCCAAATTATTGCAATTGTAACACATAGTATCCAAATCTCTCAATGGTGCAAAAGATTTTTTTCTCATGAAATTTAGAGCTGCTCTTTTCAAAATTTTGCAATGTATGAACTTATGACCATATGCATTGTATCTGAAACAATAACCATGAAATTTAGGGGCATACCAATCATTATACTGAGGAATAGTTCTAGTTGTTTCCATAGCAGCAATAGACCTTCTCATTTTTAGGGCAACAACATTAACTTGTAGGACAATAGCATTATCCTTTGGGGAAGCAATACTATCTCTTGGGATAGTAGCATTTTCACTTGTGGTATCATCAACACTATCACTTGGGGCAGCGGCATTTTCACTTGTTGTAGCAGTGAAAACAATCTTCTTCTTGGATTTTTCACCCATATTAGAGTTGTTGATGGGTGTTTTAGCACTTTCTCAACACAGGCAGTGCATAGGTGCACTACCTATCTTGAAAGGTAGAAATCTACAAACAAGTTACAAATTACTACCCCAAGGTCTCTCAGGTGTTAGGTCATGACATGCTTGGGATTTATCAATTGTTTCAATGTGATTTTGTTGGTAATCACAGGGCAGACTTACGGGGTTAAGCTGGAGGGAAGTTGGATCTTAAAATGAAATTCCTAAGATGGGGAAGTTAGTGTGCAATTACTACAAGTTCAAATAGCAGTCCTAAACTCCTATTTCAGCTCTAGATTTGGCTTTAAAATGTGCAATGAACCTTAACATAGGTTATTTATTAAAAAAGGAAAGAAAAAGGGAATGGAAGAGAGAAGGTTCCTAGATCTGAAACTAACAATGAACAGTGATCATGGAGGACCCTACTGCAGACAACATTCCTAAAATACAATTTCACTTAACAATATTACCTCACAGTCTCATGAAATTTGTGCAAGCTTCTAAGGACTGCATATATTCAACCATTCTTTCACCAAAAGCATGAATAAAAGATAGAAGTTTAGAGCAATTTTTAGATTATTCCCAGACTAACTTTACATAGCTATTTATCATCAATAAACAACAAAAATTATGGACAAGGAAAGTTTCCAACACATAGAAAAATGCTTCAAAATCAGTGAACAACATTAACTAAACTACTAAAGCAAGATAAAATATGAAGAGAAGCAAAGTAAATATTCTTCAAATTAACTAACTAGGGGAGAAGAACCATGTAACATGCAACTAAAACTTGAGAATTCACCAAAGTCAATGAACTTCTATTAAAATTTCAGCAGCATGCCTTTACAACAACTCCACTCTCTTGAAAATGAGAGGAGACCCCCTATTTATAGTGTTTCAAGAGAAAAATGAATGGCCAAGATTGATTTTAATTGTGTGGCCAAGATTCACTACAAACTATGGTTTCACCTACCCTCAAATATATTACAATTTAAAATTACATTCTTGTCTTTTTCCCTATTTTGTCCTCATGTGGTAGCACTGTAGCAATTTTGTCTTTTGCTGATTTCCCTTTTGCTGCAACTACACACTGAGGAACTCATCATCAATAATAGGGTTGCCTTCACTTTTATTGATAGTGGAATATTCTATAAACTTCAAGATTAATTCCTAAAGCTTGTCCCATTCCAACATATCTGATTGGAGCACTTGTAAATTCAACTTTCTTGATTTGTTGGTGAGGGTATCCCAGTCCTTGTCATATTTCATCATGTTCTTCACTACTTTCTCAGATTGAGAGAAGACCCATGCAACATAACCCATGAAATCTGCCATTAGTGCATCTGTGGTTCCGCTTTCCATTCTCTTGTGGAAATATGGCTTTAATTGCTCTACATCCAACTCACTAGCAGGAACATCAAAATCTGTTAGCAACTTCAAATATTATGCGCAGCCTACCTGGAATTTCTTAGCCCAATCAATGTCCATCTCCACCTCGTGGAACACTCATTCCAACACCTCTTTTTGATGATCTAGGCCCAGCTTCCATGTTTCCACGAGCAAGTGGTCATCTTTCACCAAGTTAATCTCCTTCTCCCAGAATCTATCTAGTATCTTGACGATGGCCTCGAGTTTGGGATACATGATCTTGTACAAGTTAGGTTAGTCATTGCAAAACTTCCTTATGCCTTCTAGTACCTTTAGCACTTCTAGGAACTTATTGGTTGTCCTAACTGCATGTCTTAGGCCCATTTTTCCATTGTAAAGGACCTACTTGAACCAATCCTCTGTGGCCTTTTTCCAATTCTTTCTCTTTTCAAGCTTATTGATTTGTTCCTTGGACAATTGTAGCAGTGGCACCAAGGATGTGGTGGTGAGCTCTTCCACTGATGACCATTGTTGGATATATGTTGTTAAATCAGCCACTTGTTCCTTTAGCTCCTCCTTACAGGTGTTATCTTTGTTCATCTTGTCCACAATAGTGGTAACGAACCCTTGGAGATGGTCAATCTTTTGCTCCCACATAGCTGTTCCAAGATCTAGAGTGGAGATATTATAACTCACCCCTTCTTCTCCTATAATGGGAGTGGCTATTTGCATGGTTATGGACCCGGAGGTGTCCATTTTAAGATGAGATATGGCCTTAGGCTTCTTCTCTTTCTTTGTGTTGACCTGGGTTCAGGCCAAGATGGCCTCCAGCCTTGCCTTTGGATCCCTCAGGGCTGGAGTTGTCTTTTCCAATTGTTTCTCAAGCCACTCAAGCATCTGAGATTCTCCCCTTGGTGATTCATGATCACACTCCTCTTCATGGGTGTGTTCAATCTCCATCACCTTACTACCTGGAGTCTCTTGCTTGGTCCTTTCTCCTTCTTCCTCATCTAAATCATGAATGAATACAATTTCCTTTTGTGGAGACTTGGTGGCTACATGCTCCTTGGGGATGTCTTCCCCTTAATTAGTTTTCTTTCCTTCTTCTTCATCATGCTTATGTTCTTCAGGTTGCTCCATTCCTGGGCTTTTGTGTGTTTCATCCTCCTCTTGGGGTTTGTCTTCTTCTTTCTTTTCCTCTTCCTCATGCTAGGGTGGCACATCTTCTTGTTCTTTCTTTTCTCTCTCTTCTTGCTCCTCTGAGAGAGGCATTTCTTCATCATGTTTGGGGCTTTCATCATGCTCCCCAGTTGGAGGTTTAGTATCTTCCTCCATTTCCTCTTCTTCATTATTTTCTTCCTCAGAAGGTTTCTTTTCTACCTCCTCTCTGACATTCTTTAACTGTTGAGATAACTCCTCCTCGAGGTCTGCATCAATGGTCTCCACAATATATTTGGTGCCAACATCTTCTCCATCACTCTCAGAGGATTATGTTTCTTCACCTTCATGCACCACTTCATCAATTGGTAGATGTTGGAACTCAGGGTGCTCGTGGTAATTGTCTACTTCCTCTACTAATTCCTTCTTTGCTTCTTTCTCTTGTCTTTCTAATTCCTCTAATATTTCCATAGTAGCCTTCATTTTTGGTGGTTCAGTTGGAGGAGTGGAGGCAGGAATATTAGAAAGAATATGCGCCAAGGCAGCCTGAATAGCTATGTTTGTCAGCACTCCTGACAGCTCTGTGGGAATGTTCTGCATATGCTGGGAGAAGTCCTCTGAAAGTGAGAGCATGGGAATTGGAATTATTGTTGTTGCTAGGGGCAGAAATGTCGTTGGAGACATAGAGGTGGAGGAGAGCAGAGAGGTGGTGGTAGAGGAAGAGTCTATTATCATCACATGTGTCATGGGTGGAGTGGAAGCAAGGTGGATAGAGATATCCACTACAGGTGAGGAGGTGGAAACCATTTCCTCGAAGGTAGGTAGAGGGCCAACAGTAGGAGTAGTTGCAAGAGTAGAGACAGCGGGTGGAGACTTTGGCTACTCAGCCTCTAATTCTTCTCCCTCATGGAGGGGTCCTCCTAGATGGTATCAAAACCTCTTGATGTATTTTGTCTTTTTGAGGATTCACTCTCCGAATATTTTCTTGAGTAGACGCAGGGTTTGGACTACTTTTCAGCGACCTCTTTTTTCTTTCTTGATCTAGTGACTAGATGGGATTGGGAAGCTTCTTCTATTGGGGCAGCAGTCGTTCCACTATCAGTTTCACTTGCAAGATCTTCCTAGAGTTCTCCATAGGTCAAAGAAATCCCTTGTTGCTTCAATCGAGCAACTTTCCCATCAATCCATTCCTTTGTTCGAGCCTCAATGGGCTTTGATAGAATATCGAGGTCATTGACCTCTCTCTCATCCCAATCAATTAAAGGAAATGGTAGATTAGCAACTGCATCATATCGAGGATCAATTACTGTATCCTCATCCTCCACTACCTAGTCTAGTACAGGGAACAACTTGACCCTCTTCGTAAAGCATGTAGTCATCCGCATATAGTGCCCCATCTGCACTTCTTTGTCATCCTTGCAATTTTCCCAAAATTCTTCAATGTGATGCACATGGGCGTGTTTAGGCCTAACTGCCTTCCTTAGTTTTCCATATGGGTCCATCCATTGTTGGGAAATGTGGAATGACAAATGGTATTCCACCAACTCCTTGTCATAATGATCAACACATTGGGAAGTGTGGAGCTCATACATCCCTTTGCCAAAGGAAAGGGGATAAGGAATACTTGCCTTGTGCTTGCTGCTTAAAAGATTGTGTGCACGTTGTAGCTGTCAGGAGAGTTCTAACAATATTATCCGGTCATTGGGGTACCAAGGAAACTTGTATGGTTTCTCCATGAACCCTTTTGCTCGGATGTAGGTAAACTTAGGAAATTGAATGACCACAAAGGAAAATTGTCAAAGGAAGGCATTAGCACTATGGGAGACTCTTCTTTCAAAGTCACCCTCGAGCAATCTGATAATATGACCTATGAAAGCATCATTGACTCTGCAATATTCCTTCTTGAAGTTCATGTACTGTAGTTGAGGGTATCTATGATAGACCTTTAACTCTCTACCTGGTTCTGTATTTGGAGCCCTAAACAAGCCCTTGCATTGTGTCTTGTCAGCTAGCAAATAGACAAGGTAGGAGGTCATGTAAAACCTTAAGGTCTTCTTAACATCCACAAATTGTTCGTGCAGGAAATTGCTTATGATTCCTACCCAATAAAACTTGGTCTTTCCTCTAAGGATCTCCTCCACACAGTAAAACATCCATTCTTGGAAATAGACTACAGTTGGGAGGCCCATGACACTACATAATAAGGTTACCAAATCATGATAATCCTCATAGAAGTTGTTGCGGTAGAGTTCCTGGGGCACCTTAGCAGCACTACCCCTCTTTTCTTTCAACCGGTATTGATTGATAATCCTTTTACATCCGAGGGGATCTGCATCCCACATTTCCTTGGCATCTTTTATGGTAGCTTCTTCCATTTCTCCGAAGGTAGGGATGTGAAAAGCTTTCCCTATTGACTTGGCTGATAGATCAACCAGTATGTTCCCGTCCCTATCTACAATGGTTCTTTTTTCTTCTTGGTATGCCTCTCTATAGGACATCACTAGTTTAGGGGAAACAAGAGTGGGAGGGAAGCTTGCAGCCTTAGCTAATCCTCTAGTTTTGACCTTTCTAGCATTATCTATGGTGGGGCTGATCTAGAATCTTTTTTTGAATTCATCGATGTCTACCTCTCCGATGTTTGTATTAGAGACCTCCTTCTAGGATATGGTGACTTTGGAGTTGAGAGGTTCCCCTTGGAACTTATACTTCATTTGATATTTTTATTCTTTCCCATGGGGTACCTTGGCTATTTTCTTTCCCTTTCCTTTCTCCATGACCGCTCCCAAAGGTCCTGCACCTAATTCCATATATCTTGTGGGCGAGAGAGAAGTAAGCACATTCAAGTATGAAAACATGGGAAAGTTAGTCAAAACCCTACAAAAGGATGTTAGATTGGATAAAACATCATTTAAGAATCCTAACATATCTTCCAGATTGACATTAACCTTTTTCAGGAAGGAGTTTTAGCAGTTCAGGCCCAAGGGATCAGACTTCCCTGGGCTAGTGGCCATTTAGAGTAGCTATAGGAGGGATGGAAATTAGGGCATGGCAGCCTGCCTATCCCTACCCACCTTTAGATTCAGGTAGTTTGTGGGGTCCATGAAGGAGGTTGTCCTATTTTGGCACATGGGTTAGAGTCATTTTGACGTTTCAAGGGTGTTAAGACCATCATTTTGGTAATCAGAATCAAGAGGCAGACTGGTTGTTTGAGGTTTGTCATTGAAAACTGCTTTGGCAAGATGATGGTCTGAGGACAGAGTTCTGTTGGTTGGGACTCATGGCTTAACAAGCCGGTCAAAATAATTCCTTTGTTGTTCAGGCATCCAGGCTAAAAGGATTGGGAGGACGTTGGGTTGTACCCATTTGGAAACGACAGAGGTCGAATGGAGTTATGATGGGGGTGTCCTACAACATTGGGTCCGCCATGAGGCTTTGGATTCATTCATTCATCATTGGATAGTTTGACGGTAAAAGGGAAGTCGGGTCCTAGGTGGAGGAAAGATGCAAATAGTTTTCCATTTAGCATGGTGGGGCTAGGACGGAGTCTCGGTGATGACGACCTGACAGGGGAAACTCAGTGAAGGTTCGACACTTGGAAATTTCATCTCGACATTTCTAGTGGCTACGATGGAGTTGGGTCCTGAGGGGTAGGATGTTGTTGATTAGGAGCTGTCATAGACATCGATTTCAATGTGGCGACCCATGGACGAAAGTCTGCTAGGTGGGGCCCGAAAAGAGCTTGGCACTTGGTTGTTTAGGATTCAAATGAAGGTGGATGGTGAGGGAAAGCTCGAGATTTGAAGTTCGGGAGGATGGGCCACAAAAAGCCATCCTAGAGGAAAAAACACTAGGGGAACTCCACCAGCAGAAGTCCACGAGGTGAGACCTAACATAGGTCGTGACTTAAGATTTTGCAAGAGTGAGCTTATGGGCGATCAGAGGGATGGGACCCAAGCACTGGAAAGTCAGGGTCTGAAAGCCATTTGGAATGGCAGATCATAAGTAGTGCCCCAGAGATGAAGTCCCGTGAGGTCGGACCTGAGCAATTTTGATGATTCTTCATATCAGTTTGTGAATATTTTCGCTAAGTTTGGGCGATGAAGGGATGGGGTCCTCCCGCGAGGGAAAACCTGAAGGGCTCATTTTCCATTTAATTTTAGTTGATTTTTCTAACGTTGGTGACAGCAACAAGAATTTGTGGGCCCATAGAGCATGAATGCTCTAGCTGAAGAATGACGATGGAGATTCAAGGTTCCACAGGAAGTGTATAGATTGATTTCAAGGTTTTTTTAAGATTTGAACACATGGGTTTTCTGTGCATTATCCTATTCCAGTTAATTACTAGGTTTTTTCCTCTTTAAATTCACCCATTTTACAAGAAATCGAAGAAAACATGAAGTGGGGCATGGGGTGGCGAAATCACCTTGAGAATCTGATGAAGGTAGACGACCAGGTGAGTATCAAGAATCTTGAATGACAAACGAGTGATGCCGAAGTGATGGCGGTGTTGGAGGGCACTTTGACTTCTCTTTGATCAAGCTGACAAACAAAAATGATAGCTGGGAACCGCCTATTTATAGAAAATAGTGCATTAAATGTGACTCATTAATGATCATACGAAAGGCTAAAGGTTAGTGAGCCATCATTTGAAAATGGTGGCAAAAGCATTAGGACTCGACGGTTGGGTGGCAGTCGGCGCTCGATCGTCAAGTTGTTCAGTGATGAACGGACGACGACCAGGGGGCAAGTCCCAGTGGTCTGAAGGCTGTTGAGGAAAGGCTGCTTGGAATGGTGGTGAGGTGATGGAAACCTGAGAGGGGTGGCCCTATAGGATAGACCTGATGGGCTCTAGGGATGCCAACTTTGAAAAGCTAAGGAAAACAGCTGATGGGAACCTGCAGAGACCAAAAACCTTGAAAATTTGAAGGGGGGGGAAAACATGTTCAACTCAAGATGAACTCTTTGGGACTCATAGACCACTTTGAACACCAAACAGGAGGAATGAAAAATGAGGAAGCAACAAAAGCAACCCGGCGAGGTGAAGGAAAGAGAGGGTCCTCGTTACGAACGGGGCGGGTGTGCTAGGGGCACAACAAGAGCTCTCTCCATGTTCATAGTCAACACCACTATAATATTTGTTCTTTTTTTTCTTACCAAGTATATTATTTAGTGCATTAGTGTTTCTCTCATTTTTCATTCTCAACTTTAGATCTTCTTGACAAGTTTCTAACTCTTTCCTTAAAGTTACTACCTCTTGTTCCAACACATGACATTCTTTTTGCTTTGCTCAACTTCTAACTTCAAAAATTCACTTATTCTTTGTGCTTTTTCCAATTGTGTCTTTAGAGTGACAATACTCTTTTCTAACTAGTCTTGTTCTTTTAAGGAATTGTTCTTGAATTTGGTATGCTCTTTCTTCAACTTTTCTAATTCATCAAGAGCACAAATTTGCTCTCCTTCAAGATCAACCTCAACATCATCCTCATCTTCCTCATCACTATCAACTATTTTTGTATTTTTAGATTGATTATTATTTTCAATATTTGAAGTCTTCTTTTCATTTATAACTTCTTGAACCATGAATAGATTAACCTCTTTCTCATCTTCACTAATGTCTTTAGCTAAATCACTTTCATCATCTAATATTTCATTGTCAATAATGAAAAGACTTCTCTTCTTTTGAAAGTTTTTCTTTTTGGATTTGTAGAACTTCTTAGGCATGAACTTATTAGTTTCTTCAGTGTTTTCTTCCTTCTTCTCATAAGGACACTTAGTAGAAAAATTTCCAATCTTTCCATAATTAAAACACTTAAAGGGTAGCTTTTCCTTGTACTTGCCTGATCCTTTCTTCAGTTTCTTGACAAAATTTGCTTCAACATTGTCAGGATCTTCTTGATCAATATTTGTAGCTACTTCTTTTCCTTTCTTCACTAAGTTTAAGGAAGCTTCTCTCTTAGAAGGTTAAACACTCACAGTCCTCATTTCATAGGATGATAATGAACCAAATGATTCATCCATGGAGAAGTCTTCAAGTCTCTAGCTTCTTTTATTGCAGAAACTTTAGTGTCATATCTTGTTGTTAATGACCTTAGAAATTTCTTAACAATTACATTATCATCAATATCTTTTCATCTTCTCTCATCTTTAGACCTTCAAGAAGAACTTTAAGATTTTTTAATTTATCTTCCTTCACATTCTCATCACCTTTATAATTTTTTTTTAGTTTATCCCAAGTTTGTTTTGCAAATTTGTAGTGCATAACTTTGACAAACTCAGTATCAGAAAATCAACCAAGAATAGCATGCTTGACCTTGGAATTGAACTCATATTCCCTTTTAGCATCAGGATCAATTGGATGAGTTTGGGGAACATTATAACCATTTTTTACAATCAACCATAAATCACAACCTAAGGATGACAAGTAGGTTTCCATTCTTCTACTCCAAAAGGCATAGTTAGTGCCATCAAACATAGGTACTTTTACAGAAGTGGATTCAAACTTAGAAATTGTGTTCACAAATCAGAATCTACCCAAGCTGGAGAAAGCTTTCTAATAGGGAACCAAACGCTTTGATACCAATTGAAGGAACACAAAGGCCACTAAAGGGGGGGATGAATCAATGGGCTACAAATTTTAACTTTCTAAGCAATATGATAGTAAACAATGAATGCATAAACCAGGAGCAAAAGGTAACTAAACCAAACACACAAAATGCATCCCACAACACAAGATACACAAGGAAAACCCAATATGGGAAAAACCTTGGTGAGAATAACTGCTAGAGACTACTGCTCTAATCTAGCCTCACAGTAAAAATGCTTTCTATTACAATTTATGGGCACCAAACCAAAGGAACACCAATTCCAAGTTTATGAGCACTAATTCAAAGGAGCTTCTACTGCTAATCTGAGCACCCACTCAAATGAATATACAATGAGATATTTATGATCACAATTTGAATATCATGTTACAGATGAAGTATTGTAACTCAAACAGATTTCTACATTTGAAATACTTTTGTTAACTTGTTGTCCTCAAAAAAATTCTAGTTTTCAATCATTCACTACCTCTACAAGTATTTTTTTATTGCCTCTTTTCTGTTATTTTTCAACCTCACAACACACTTTATGATCTCCTCTACATCAACACAATAAGTTTCTTCAAAAACGTATCATATACCTTCATCCACTTCTACAGAACTAAGACATTCAACACTCAGAAATACATACTCTTTCTTAACAGAGTTATCTAATCTCTTCTCCACACTCGTACCTTCTCTCTCTCTCTGAAAAGGTTACAACAAATGAATAATTTCATTTTTTTATATATTACTCCTGTAGAACATGGAAATTTTGTAGCCCTAATCTTCAAACAAATATTTTTGCAACTTTTTGTCAGTAACATTCTGACATTCCTATAGCAATGTTTTGCAAATTTTTGATATTCATGTAGTAGTATATTTTTAATTGGAGATATCTTATCTTCCTCTTGTTATCCCATCTACAATTCTTGAACAACTAAATGATTTGGTGTTGCTACACATATTTAGACTGGATTCCATTAATTAAAATGCCTCTTCCTTATTTTTTAATCAAAACAATAATCAAATTCTTGTAGCATCGATTTGCCCAGTTTAACTACAACTTGAAAATATGATTTCAATATCTAATCTATAATAAATAGATATCTCTATCTAGGTCATCTCCATCAACTGAAAAAACTCAACAAGAGGTAGGTTATTTAGACAAAAGATTTAAAAATCTTTTCATTGAGCGTTGCTATAGAAAGAAACTTTATCGCTAAGTAAAGAATGACCTAAATATGATTTATTCGAATCAACCCAATGCAACTTGAAGACACAAAAAAGGATTATAAATCCTAATGAAAATATGATATGAATCAATCATATATAACCACCTTGTTGAATGGAAGAGAAGACAAAAATGGATGTGTCGACTTAGGGTTAAAACCACCATAGCTCATGTTGAACAAAAGACAAACAAGAAACTTTGAATTAGGGTTAAACCTGCATGTTATCCTATAACTATCATAATATTTGAGTAATGACATAACATAACCAATCTCCTTTAGCAACACAAAACCCTAGACAAAATAAAAAAGTGAGTTAATCGGCCAAACCTCCACATATTCACCAAGTCGTCATTATTTCACATATTCTCTGCCATGTGTATTTCATGTCAGTATTCTCTCATTGGTCCAAGTTGTAAAGTTTACTATTTTTGACCAACCATTTAAGATGTTATTTGAACTATAAAGTTCATGTCATTGTGAGGTTCCTATAGCATGAACTGCACACTATTGTAGCTGCAAATTGTGAGGTTCCTACAACAAGAATTTCCTGTCACTGTGAAATTCTAGTAGCTGCATACAATGGTGTCCATATCATGAGTTGACATCAATGGAAATTCAATGCCAACCAAAAAACTCAATGCCAATAGGTTTTCCTTGGTCCAACCCCATTTTGGTAATCAAACCTTGTAATGAAATCAAATGGAAAGGAGGAATGATGAATGAACAAAATAATATGTTGCAACTCACTAAACCCTAGCAATAAAGTGATACAAACATGTATGAAATGGCTCCAATGAATGTATATCTTGACTCTTTCTTTAATGTAATAGATCTTGAATTGAATGATTGCTTGAATCATGAAACCCTACATCACAATTGTTAGCTAAAAAACAAACATGATGCATGATGACTTTGGCATGATGCTTGATACTTGAATAATTCTCTAAAACACTTGATAAACAACTCTTGAATACTCTTGAATTCTCTTGCAAACTCTTGGATGCTCTTTTGATCATAAATTTTCTATAATGCATGAACACTTGAAAGCTTAGGAGAAAATGAGTGAAATAACCTTGTATTTATACTTCTTTATGGAAAATTTCCTAAAATTACAACACTACAAGCTGACATCAGATCTAGGAGGATAAAATCCCTCCAAGAATTTGAATTAAATTTAATTTTAATCGACGCAAGACTCATGTACGCAAAAATTGGCGCATGAGTCCCATTAGGCTAGGCTATGTGACACATTTTTTGAGAAATTCCTAGATTCATGTAAAATCCAGATCGGGGCCTCGAAGCTTAGGTGGGACCCATATGCCCAAGGTGGCGTATGAGTCCCAAATCACTAAATTTAGGCCATACAATCCAAAAATACATGAATTATGATTGGATGTTGGCTTATATTAGGTTTATTCTCAGAAAGATGCATTAATTAAGGCTTATGGATGTAAAATAAGGCTAAATAAAGCATAAAGAAGCCTCATTAATAATGTAAACCCTAGATTAGTTTGAAAGTGTGATACAACACTTTACAAAACCCTAAATAAGGTAAAATTAGGTTCATTTAGTTTACAAGGGCCCAAAACCTAATGTGAATGTGTTAAACACAAATACAACACTAAATCAAGGCAATATTCAACTCAGTTTAACAAGGAGGGTGTAAACAAGCATGAAAATATAGAGGGATACATTTTCCATGCTACACTACAAAATGAAATGCATGAAAATAATTTTTTTTGGTTGATATAAGATTGGTTTACAACCTGGGATGCTCTTGCATCAGACACCCAAGGTTGGAAGAAAAGTGAGTCCCTCACTTTCCAAAGCTAAGAGTAAAACCAAGGTGGTCCACCTCAGCTTGAGAAATCCATGATGAATCCTCCACTAGTTTTATTTTCCACTTCACAAGATATTCCTTGTATTGATTGTTCCTTGTGCTCCTTTTAATTTTGGTATCCAAAATATGCTCAATCTCCTCTGATTCTTGATGTGGTAACTCCTCCTACATATCTATTTCACTACTATTGCCACTTGACTATCCCTCATGAAACTTATATATGTCTACAACATTGAAAATAGGTGATATACCCAATGTCTGTGATAACTCTACTTCATATGCATTTCCAAAATCAAACTTCCTTAGAATCTTACATGGTCCAAACTTCCTCATCTTCAAATTATTATATTTACCAATAGGAAATATCTTCTTCCTTAGACATACCATCACTTCATCTCAAAAAGAAAATTCCTTATGTCTCTGATGCTCATCTGCCTTCTCCTTATACTTATTGTTCATGTCTTCCAAATTCTTATGAACTTGATTATGTAATGTCTCCATGAAATCTACAAACTCTTTTTCCTCCACACTACTCTTTTTCTCCATACTGATGTCCCTAAGTTTTGTAAATCCTCTAGGATGTGTTCCGGTTACAATCTTAAATGGTTTCTTCCCTGTACTCTAGTTTACTAAATTATTATATGAAAATTTTTCTTGTGATAGAACTATATCCCAATTTCCTGCCTTATCTCCAACCAAAAATCTAAAATGGTTATCCAAACTTCTGGTTACTACCTTTGTTTGTCCATCTGTCTATGGATGGTATATCGAACTCAAATTCAAATTTTTCTTCATCTTCTTCCACAATGTCCTCCAAACATATACAATGAACTTGGTATCTCTTTCTGAAACTATACTCTTAGGTAATCCATGCAATCTCACAATCTCCTTAAAAATTAAGTCAGTAACATGCACATCATTAGTCTTCTTATAGGGAATGAAATGTGTCATTTTAGAAAATCTATCCAGTACTACCATTATAGAATCATAACCTCTCTATGTTCTTGGAAATCATAATATGAAATCCATGCTTATATCTTCCCAACTTGGTCTATTTAGTACTATCAAAATTTTATACAATCTAGTATTATGACTACTCCCTTTTGCAACTTGACAAATTTTGTAGCTCTAAACATACTTCCTGACATCCTTATATAACTGCAACCAAAAATAGTGTTCACTCACCAAAGCTACTATCTTATCAACTCCAAAATGTCTTCTTAAACCTCCATTATGTTTCTCTTTGACAAAATTCTCCCTCATTGAAGTTATCATTGTAATACATACCTAATTTCCTTTGAACAACATATCTTGTTGAATGAAATAATCCAACCATTTTCGAGCTGTTCTATCACCACTGGTTCCTTACATACTCTCCATGCTTTAGAAAAATTTGCATCATATTTATACATATACTTCAACTCTTCAAAACCCAATACTTCTATTCTCATCTCTATTACCAAATTCCTTCTACTCAATGCATCTGCAACTTTGTTTGGCTTGCCACTCCTATGCTTCAACACAAATGTATAACTCTGCAAGAACTCAACCCATCTCATATATCTTTGATTCAACTTTCCTTGATTGTTCAGATACTGCAAAGCTTAATAATCTATATAAAACACAAAATCCTTAGACAACAAATAATGTCTCCAAATCTTCAAGGCTTGAATTATGTCATAGAATTCCTTATCATAAATTGAATATCTTCTTTTGGCATCATTCAACGTCTCACTGAAATAAGCTATCTAGGTCTTCATTCTTGACTAAACACTACTCCTATTTCATTTCCACTTGCATCACAATCCACTTGAAGGGTATGTGTAGGATCATGATGGGCCAAAAAGTAGCGATATGATGGGTATGTGTAGGGTATGTGGCTGATGACTTTTTTTTACCCAAAATTGATGAAACGAAAAGGGTTTTTAAAAGATATTCTCAGCTTTCCACCAATATAAATTATGATTTACTTTGAATTTAATTAATAATTATTATTCATTTTCTATTTTATTTATGACTAAAGCCCTAATTGATAGGTTGATTGAAAAACATCTATAGCTTTCAAACAGTATCACATTTTTTGAATCCAAAACATGTGTCACCTTCTATGCTTCGCATACTATAGGATTAAAAAAAAAATTTCATGAATTTTTGACCAAGTTAAGGTGGCCAAACATACAATTTTTTATATTTTTTAAAAGTTGTAATAAAAAATTCATAATTAATTATTTACTTGGAAACGAATTACAAAAAAATATGCATCACATCGGGACATGAGTCCTCTACTTATATCTAAAATATTATAAAAAATAATTATCATTTTATTGTGGTTAGGGTGGTCAGACAGACACCTACTTCTTTATTTTTCCCTAAAATTTAAGTACAATTGCATTGAAATTTTAAATTTTTACCAAATAGATTTTTTTAAAAATAAACCAAGTAGTTCAAAAACTACATTCAATTTGCTACAGATTCTATTCTTACATATTTTTGAAATGATATAGATAACTTATTCAAATTTTTACATCCAGTTGCCTAACTCTAATTTTTTTGAATTTTTTGCCACTTAAGGGCCTACTTTTTCCATGATGATCCTGCACATACCCTGAAATACTTTGTCAAAATACAGTAATGCTAATGCTGGTTTTTCTATCACTTTTTCTTCAAAAATTCAAAACTTCTTTATGGTTTGGAAATCCACTTAAAGTCCTTATCTCCTCTCATTGTCTCTTTCACGAGGTTACAAAAACTGCTAAAGATCCTGATAAAATTTTGGTAGAAACTTTCCAATCCATATAATGATCTTACTTCTACAATGTTTAATAGTATAGGCCAATCAATAATTTCTCTAACCTTCTCAAGGTCCATCTTCAATCCTTCAACAAAAATAACAAACCCCCAAGTATGCCAACTCTTTCTTCATAAAGCTACACTTCTTGACATTAATCAACAACTTCTCTTCTCTTAATTTCTACAATACTTGTTGGATGTGCCACAAATTCTCTTCTCTAGTTGTACTGAAAATCATAATATCATCCAAGTAGAAAATGACAAAATTACCCAAGAATTTCTTCAATACCTCATTCATCAATCTCATGAAAATGCTCAGGGCATTGGTCAATCTAAAAGGTATTACCAACCACACATACAATCCTTCATTAGTATTAAAGGTAGTCTTCCATTCATCTCCTTCTCTAATTCTGATATGATGATATCCTCTCTTGAGATGATTAATCTTTATGAAATAATTTTCTCCACTCAAACAATCCATAATGTCATCCATCCTTGGCAATGGAAATCTATACCTGATAGTGATCCTATTGATTTCTTTGGAATCTATACACATTCTCCACTCTCCATCTTTCTTTGGTGCAGGTAGAGTTAGTATCTCACATGGGCTCAAAATTTCTCCTATCAATCCTTTCCTCAATAACTCTTGTATATGCCAATTCAACTTTGCATTCTTTGCTAGTGTCATTCTATGTGTTGCCTTGTTTGGAAAAATTCTCTTGGTATAAGATCTATATGATTATTGATACTTTGGACTAGTGGGATTCCATCCAATATATTCTATGATATGATATCTCCATACTCTATCATCAATTTTTCCACTTCTGTCTGTAGTGGATCTCCAACCTTTTCTATCACTGGACCATTACTCTTCCTTAGAATCAATGCACAACACATATTCTCATGCCTTATTCCATCCCAAAATTTTCTTCCATCTACCAAACATAGTCTGGCAGTGCTACACAAGTTTCACTCTTGTCCTCTTCCTCCAAAGGTATCAACTTGATTATTTTTCCATTTGAAGTCACAATATAAGTATTCCTTCTTCCATCATGAATTTCTTTCTTATCATATTACCATGGTCTTCCTAATAGTAAATGACAAGCATCCATAGGCATAATATCACACAATACCTCATCTCTAGATATGATCTCCAATACGAGTTTTCACCAAACATTGCTAATTCACTAATATATTATGATCATCTTGAATCCATGCTATCCTATAGGTGTTTGAATGTTTCAATATCTCCAAATTCAATTTTTTTACTATCTCTTCTAAAGATAGATTATCAGTGCTACCACTATCAATGATAACTTTACATGCCTTTCCTTCATACTTACATCTAGTTCTAAAAAAATTCTTCCTTTATGGTGGTTCCTCAATCACTTCCTCATGCATCAAAGCTCTCCTCATCACCAATGATTTGCCTTTCTCGAGATTCCCAACTAAATTAGGGGATTTTATAGGTTCTTCCTCTACATAAGATTCTCTTTCGGTATGCTCAGGTTTAGTTTTGGTACTTCCTTTATGGAATTCAAATGCTCTATGTCCTTCACCTCCACACTTTAAACATGTTCCTCTGAATGGTCTTCTCTCAAATGTCCCTTCATTTCTTCAGTATCCTTCATTACAGTAAGGATTCTGACCTCCTTTTTTGTTGCAGTAGAAATTTATATCTTCTCTTCCTTTGTGGTATGAATTAGCATCCTTTTCTTCACTCTAGTAGGGTTTCACATCTTTTTTTTGCTCCGTATAAGGTCTTCTTTCTATGGATTGTGATCCACTCCTCTAGAATCTACCTCTTGCACTTCTTTTCCTTTGCTCAAACTTCTTGTTTATCTTTTCTTCCACCTTTAGTGCAAATTGATATGCTTCTTCAATCAATTTCATCTTTACCAGGATTAATTCTTCTTGAATGTTTGTTCTCAATCCATTGATATACCTCACCACCTTTTCTTTTCTTGCTTCACTATGTCCAATCCTAATGATCACTTTGTAGAATTCTTCAATTTACTCCTTCATAGATCTCTCTTTTTGTCTTAGGTTTTGTAATCTTTTCAACAATTCAAGCTCATAGTCTTATGGTATGAATTGATTCTTTAGTTTTTTTACCATTCTATCCCATTTGATAATTTTCTCCTTTCCTCTTCTATTTCTATCCAATTGAACTTCTTTCCACCATAATGTAGCATGACCTTTCAATTTTATTTTTTCAAATCTAACTCTTTCTAGATATTCAATTTCTTCATATTCAAAGTATTCTTCCATTTCATTGATCCAATCAATCAATTCTTCAAGGTTTAAATTTCCCACGTAATTTTGAATTTCAACTCTAGGTCTTTTCCCAAATTTTTAAATTTCCTTCAACATCTTCACTTGACTTGATTCTTCTTCTTCTTTTCCTAGGGATTCTTCAATTCATTTTGTAGCATAATTTGCTTCATCATCACTTTCATCCTCACACCTAGGGCTTAGGCCTTGCCTTCGGTCTTCTTCTACTACATCTAATCGAACTTGCATCTTGTGCATCATTTAAAACATCTCATCCATTCTCCCAGCAATATTCACTATAGCAAGTGCTCTTCTTGGTGGTATCTCTCCCCTCGAATCAATGCAACTACCTCAATTCGGCAATCTGGCTACAAGGGTTTCAACTACCTCACAATCGACAATCGGTTGAAATCACATGTTGTCTACCTCAATTTAGTGATCTATTCACCTCAAGGAATTCCTTTAGGACTCACATAATCACTCTAATACCATTTGGTGTAGTCATGGATGGAGGGTTTAGAAAGAACAATTGTCCAAATTGTGTAACTTAGAGTCAACACAATGAAAATAACAAAAAAAAAAAAATCCACAAATGTGATTCTTTATTGAATTGGAAATATTTCATGTAATACATGCCTCATGGGGGAATATCCAGGGATCAAAGGCTTGTTGCAAGGACATTCAACATTACAATTGGCCAAAGGCCTTATTAAAGTCCCTTGAAGGGTTGATGCAAAAATGTGAAGCCTAACTAATCATGAACTACTAAGTTACTAATCTACAATTATTTACAATGATCTTAAGTATGCTTCTCAAGCTCCAAAAAAGGTCCATGTTAGGCACAAGGTTCATAAACCTAATAAATGATCACACATGATGATCAACCTCCAAAATATGGAAAGATAACTCTTCATGAAAAGAAATAACTTGCGAATCTCCATGATAGGTCCCATTGAACCCAAAATTCTTGTATGGTGTCCCATTAAGCTCCACATGATTTGGAATAGGTCCACACTAAGAAATATGGACCAAGTCATCCCCAAATGCTCTAACTGGTAATTATAATGAAATTTTGAGAGTGATAACTTTCAGTAGATAAATACAAACGATCTAAAATATGGATATGTGATAGATGCCAATGTTTAGATGCTATATCCTGCTTTACGAGTTGAGAAATGATAATGCAGTGAAATATGAAATGAAATACTAAAATTTCTACCAAATGAAATGCAAGAAAATAAATATTTTTGGTTGATACAAGATTGCTTTACAACTAGGGATGTTCCTGCATCAGCTTGACTTAGGCAAGCCCCCCTATATAACACAACCTTTTCCACTTTTTTCATGTGTAGATTAGATTTGAAATTTTCAATAGGGGACAGTTCTAGAAATCATAGAGTTGACTATGACCTATATCTTAGACTTTATAGATTTGAAAAGGGAGGATTCTAGTCTAGGGAACCCCATGCCCTTGACCAGTCAAATAAAATCCAATTTTTTTCATAGGTTCCTTTTTGTATCTTAGTCTCATATTTGAATATTTTCTGATACTTTTCATTTTTTTCAATGCAATAAATTACATTTTCAGTTCTAAGTTTATGTGACATATAGAATTATTAAAACACACATGTCAAATTTATCTCTTTAACCCTGGGAGGTTGTCTCTCCCTCGTGGTAGCAAGCCTAAAACCTTAGTTGGTTTATGTTTGAATTTGGAGTCAAAGTGAAACAAAGATAATCTGGGATCACTTTTCCCACATCACACATAAGTAATTATTTTTTATTTTTATTTAAAAATAATTACCTACAACCTACCTATGTCAACAAAAAAATATTGCCTAGATAGAATATTTTGTATAACCTAGGATTAGAAAATTTATTTTTTGTAGCCTATCACAAATGAAAAATATTGTGCCAATCTCTAGATTCTTGGGCCTTTCAAATATAATGGAAATGTATATTTATATCTTAAATATTTTTAGATAATAGGTGATCTATAAATTCACAATAGGAGAACCCTTCCTTCAAATGCTTGTAGATTTGACCTCTTACATCTTATTTAGACACAATAAAAGATAAATATAACTTTATTGAATCCTTTAGATCCAATGGTGAGCTCCCATTTGATCCATAAAATAACTAAAAGAAACTTGCAAAGTAAAGCCCAAAATAGATTTTGTTATTTATCTCAACCTTTCTAATTCAATAGATCATCGAAGGATGTAAGAGAAGAACCTATTTGGTTTTAATGAAAGAAAAAGTTGCAATCTTATATCATCAAAAATGAACTAACTCTAGACAAGATCTTTCTTTGATACCATGTAAATTTTAACTATAGAGGTAGCCATCCAAAATTAAGATGCTTAAGAGCTAATAACAAGAACCAAATAAGATCAACATCATAGAATAACAATATTTTATATCAATGTAATTCAATTATGTGAAACTACATAGTGAACCCTTGTTTATATAGGAAAATTTGAGAGATAGGAAAACAATTGATTATGAAAAGATTCATAATCATGTGATGTGAGACACAAAATTTAAATAACCCAAATGTATCCTAAGTAAACCTAACTAACTAGGTGTGATAATGATGTAAGGGTATGTGCAGGATCATCATGGAAAAAAAGGCCCTTAAGTGGCAAAAAAATCAGAAAAATAAGTGTTAGGAAACTTGATGAAAAAATTTGAATAAGTTATCTATATTATTTCAAAAATATGTAAGAATAGAATATGTAGAAAATTGAATTTAGTTTCTAAAATACTAGGTTTATTTAAGAATAAATAAAATCTATTTGGTGAAATTTTGAAATTTCAATGCAAGAGTACTTAAATTTCAGGAAAAATAAGAAGTAGGTGTTTGTCTGACCACCTAACCATAATAAAATGATAATATTTTTTATAAGATTTTATATATAAGACTGTGTCAGATGTGATGCATATTTTTTGTAATTTTTTTCTAAGTAAATAATTAATTATGATTTTTTTAAAATTTTAAAAAATATAAAAACTCGTATGTCTGACCACCTTAACTTGGTCAAAACTTCATGAAATTTATTTTTCTTTTTTAATCCTATAGTATGTGAAGCATAGAATGTGCATGTTTCGATTCAAAAATGTGACACCGTTTGAAAGTTATAGATGTTTTTCAATCAACCTATCGATCAGGACTTTAGTCGTAATTGTAATAGAAAATAAATAATAATTATTTATTAAATTCAAATTAAAGAATAATTTATATTGGTGGAAAGCTGAGAATCTCCTATAAAAACCCTTTTAATTTCATCAATTTTGGGATAAAAAAAAAGTCGTCAACCACATACCCTACAAATACCCATAATATTGCCACTTTTTGGCCCATCATGATCCTGCACATACTCGTAAAAGGGAAACTAGTTAGGAAATAAATCCATTCACACCAATAAAATACATAAATATAACCATGTGGGTATTAAAAAAGTATAAAACAAATCTCTAAAATGAACATCCCTACTAAGAAAAAATTAAATAGATAAATTATGCTAGACCAAATATTATATATTGCTTATTCTATAGTAGAAAGACAATCTTTCTTTATATTATAACTTTGTTAGGTATAAATTGAATAAATACATCTAGCAATGGTGGATAAGTGTGATCTACATTCTTAAATAGAATCTACATTAATGTAAGTTAATATTTAAGATGTAAATTTAACTATTAGAGTATGCTCTCTATAAATTTTAATGTGCATTCTTCTAGAAAATGTTTTGTAAAATCTATTTCATTTTGTATTTAAAAATTAAAAATTTAGTTGAAAAAGAGCACTTTTAAACCAAACCATATGGATATTATACAAAATTCTAAGAATGATTAGTTCTCCATGTTAATTTATACTTATAGATAGATCAATGGTTGAGATTAAAAGAACTACTATCAAAAAGATTTTAACATTTCAATTTTTAAAACAATGTTATTTGACTAGTCATAAATTATAAGAAGCAAAAAACTTTAACTTTAGGTTTATTAAAATTTAAAATTAAATATTACCAACAACATTATTTTCATGAAAAGCAAGCATGATCAAACCTTCCTGCATAACCATTGGTACTATATAGGTTTAGACATCAATATCTACAATTATTGTCCATAGTGAGAGAGTTATAAATCTTTTAAGCTTACTCATAAGTCTCACATTACTATTAAGTATGAACTAAATCTACCTTGAAATATCTACAATATAAATCTAGCCATCATTACCTACAATTATTGTCCATAATGAGAGAGTTGCCAAGCTTTTAATCTTACTCATATGTCTTGCCTCACTATAGATTTTAAATTAAAATTTCCTCAATATCTACAACACAAATTTAACCATCAATATCTACAATTCTTGTTCATAGCAAGAGAGTTGTTAAGGTTCTAATTTGACTCATAAATATTTCCTTATTATAGAGTATAAATTGGTGTGCCTCAATTTCTACAATACAAATTTAACCACATCTATAATCATTGTCCATAGTGAGAAAGCCTTTAATATTTTAGACTTAGTTATAAATATCACAGGTTGTTATATAGAGTATAAGTTCTTAAATTTGCATAAATTTTGAAATGTGGAAGGTGCATATTCATTCCAAAAAGCTTGGTATGCATTCCATAGAAGTCAAAATGCGTACACACTATCCTTACATTTCTAAAAAGGAAATTTGCACAAATTTAACCTCTTTCATTACAAATTCCTAGTAATTGAGAGTGACAACTTACATTAATAGAATTATCTAGAGATGCTCTCTACAAACCAAAAAAATCAAATTTACAAATTCATAAAAAGATATTATCCCATTCAAAGAACCTATCTTTTTTTATCAAATGTACTCCCTATATACTTTATATCATAAAAAGTATAATTATATAACATGTATTTGGTTTTGTCCAAAATAAACCTCTCTTAAATAGTTTTTATCACCTTCTACAATTCAACAACAAACAAAATATTACTACAAAATAAATAACAAATTAATGAACTATTTTTCTTTTCAATTATATTATTATAAATTTCACTTCTAACAAATATTTACTCTAATAGAAAAAATATAAGTGTACCCATTGAACCTATGGATCCAGTAGTTAGTTTATTGTAATGGCTACATCAATCAGTTAGGGGAAATGACTTCAAATATCCTGATTAGGAAATCAGACTTCTAAAATGAAGAAAAACATGCATTAGGAGTATGTATAAAATGACTTTTAGAAAAGAGGGGAGACAGAAGCGTCGGTGGCTATCACTGTCATGTGGGGAATAGTTGGTTCCATCGTAAACATCAAAAGCTGAAGTGAAAGCCTACCAATATCCATATCCTATTCTACTTTTAAAAGCAATAGATGATAAGATTGTTCACAGAAACACTGGTTGTTCACAGATTTAGAAACCAGTGCCTTCAAATCATTCTACGTTGGAAATCACCACAGTGATGTCAGATCAACATAACAGATCAAATATGATGAGATGTTGGAGAATAATCTTTCTCGTTAAAGTAGGGGAAATGGTTTATGTTTCCATATCAAAAGTGGGTCTTCTGGTTTAGAGGAAATTTGTGTGGAAATTCATATATGTGAAGTGAAAGACAGGTGAGAATAGATTTGGAGAGAACGTTGAAGATGTGGTGTGTGTTTGATCTGGTGTGTTGTGCACTTACATACATTCCTTCCTGCACAAGAAACATACCCTTAACGCTCAGGCAGCTTTCACGTTTTGCTCGCAGACTCTACGGCTATATGCTGAGGAGCGCTTCAGACATGCACGAGACTTACAGGCAGAGGAATTACATGACACGCCAAGCTTGGTCTACTGGTTACGTAAGTGTTGGTAGCCTCCCCTGGAACAATCCTTCAGTTGCCTGCTATATTTACTGACTCTGCTCGCTGAATATCTGTACATTTCTATATATTAATGGGTAGTCCGATCTTGGAAATTATATTATGACTCTGCAGAATTTAGTGCTTGTTTACGGGAGATATGTTTATCCATGTATGTAAGAGATTGCTTCCAAAATGTTTGTTTCACTGGGAAATGGTGTAACATTGTAAGAGGGCTATGTAACATTCGAAGATCTATTATAATGGTTGTGTTTTTTCTGTTCTATAGCAGCTGGAATTGTGCAACATTTTGTTGCTGCTGGGTCTGTTTTGTTGCTGTTTATAACAGCCTAATTCATTGTGTTTTTGCTGTTCTATATCAGCTCTGTAACTGTTCTTCTGTAAAGTATGCTTTTTTCAAAAAATAAAAAACATTGTAAGAGGACTTTCAAGGATTTTGATAAAAAAATGTTTAGATAGATAATCATAATAAATGGTCAATGTAGGGACTCAAACGTGCAACCATACGAGTTGCCTTAATATAATGATAATTTTATGTGATTGCAAATTTCTCGGAATCAAAGGTGCAATCGTAAAATAGTAATAATTTTCAAAAAAAAATTAAATCCATTCATATGAATTACCTTTCATCCATGTGGGATAAATCTAGGGAATCAAACATGCTTCCCAACAGCTTGACGTCCGGTTTAGTCTTGATGACTGTAATGATGAATTTTTCTTTTTTTCTTTTTTTTTCTTTCGATATGTTTTCCAACATTATACTTTTTTCTACAAGTGTTCTACAAAAATCTTTGGAAAATTTTAACCTAAATTAAAATGTCTTTCAATTTTGTGGGAGAATTTATGTTTTGTAGTCCACAATATTTGTGAAATGATGTCTCAAATGATCCACTTATTAAAAGTTGGTTAAAATTCAGCCCGAACGGGTAATAGAGTTGGCTTGGGCAGTGGTTTTGCTCCCCATTGGCCTCGGGTTCGACTCTGCTCCCGGGTTTAAGAGGTGGGACTTCTTGTGGGTGGGGGATCTCACCCACAAGCGACTAGTCTCGCCCTAGCTCGCCTCAGGTACCCAAGGTAAGGGCTACTGGGCTGGGTCACGAGGACACCCCTGTAGTATCAAAAAAAAAAAGTTGATTAAAATTCATAAAAATAAAATAAATTAATCAAATAAATAATGTTCATACAAATTTTAATTAAATAAATATATTAATATTACATTTAATTAATATGGTATTTATGTTGTAGAGAAAATTTATGGGAGATAATTTAATTGCAATTACTGGAAATCTATATATAGAATTCACCAAGATCTTTGGATAGAATGCAATATGAATCGAGCCATGAATATCAAGCAACCACATGCTCCTCCCTTCGAGATTAAAAATACAAAATACAAGCAAAAAATCCACAAAATTGGATAAGTTAGCATGTAGATTAACCATGAACAAATGTGCACTTGATTTTATAGTTGGTTGTATATATAATGATATTTTTTTATTTTTTTAATCTTCATTCATATGAACTGCCTTCACCTCATGTCGGATAAATCTAGGGAATTGAACGTACAACCATTTTTTATGTTTTCCAACAACTTGATGTCCAGTTTAGCCTTGAGGATTGTAATGATAAATACTGAGATTTTTGTAGTGAATATATGATTTTTTCTTTGGATTTGTTTCCTAACATTATACTTTCTTCTACAAGTATTCTACAAAAATCCTTTGCAAGATTTTAACATAAATAAAAGTATCTTTCAATTTTGTGAGACTTAATGTTTTGTAGTCCACAATAATTGTGAAATGACATATCAAATAATCCATTTATTAAAAGTTGGTTAAAATTCATTAAAATAAAATTAATTTAGTGAAGTAAATAATGTTAATTTGAAATTTCTAATTAAATAATATTAATATTACATTTAATTAATATGGTATTTAGTAGAGAAAATATATGAGAGAATTTAATTGCAATTATTAAAAAAAATTATGTAAAATTACCCAATATCTCTAGACAAAATGCTAGTATTGAATCGAGCCATAAATGCCAAACAGTCATGCAGTCCTCCTTGTGAATACAAAATGCAAACAAGGAATAGACAAAATTGGATAAATCAACATGTAGATTAACCATGAACGAGATGTACAAATAGGATAGGTGGGAGAAATCACCACCTTGAATAGTGGAGCTAATTGGGTATTCGACTCCCACTAATTGAAATAGGTGGCAAGTTAACTCCCTCAAGAATCACAAGAGGTGGCCTGAGTTAACTCCCTAAAGACTCGCAAGAGGTTGCAAACTAACTCTCACTAGCTAGGAAACTTAAGTAGTCTTAATGCCATGTGTAAATATCCATGTGTAAAATACATGAAAATTTATATACACTAACATCATCCCTTAAGCATAGCTTAGGTGACACAAAGAAATTGGGTCCTGACAACTAGGCTTGATGAGGCACCTCAATACAATGCAATCTCTCATAATGTGGAGAAAGGGAGAAAACCTAGTGGGAACAAGCTCCCCCAAAAAGAGAGAAAAGAAAGTGAAGAGGTCTAGAAAGCCCTCTCAAAGACGATGCTACTACTGAAGTAGACCACACCTCAAGAAGAGCTTATAGATGAATGAGCTTGCTCTTCATATAGTATTTGGTGAAAATATCAACAACCTACTTTGAAGATTTAAGAAGGAATAAGTTGATAATCTAGCCATGGATAAGCTCCTAAATATAATGCATGTGAATCTATATGTGTTTTTTCTATTGGTGTTGAACCAAATTCTTGCATATTTGGATGGTGATATGATTGTCACAATAGATGACTATAGGCTTCCTAAATGGAATGTCAAACTCAATGAAAACTACCTAAAGCCAAAGGGCCTTAGTAGTTTCATTAATAGCTCCCATGTACTTTGCCTCTATGGATGATGAAGCAATAGCATTTTTCTTTTCACTAGACCAACTGATAGGACTAGAACCTAGTGAGAAATTGTAACTTGAAGTGTAATTGCAATTTTGAGTATCACTGGTCCAATTTGAATCTATGTATCCTAAAAATAAGAAAATGAGCAAGGGTAAATAAAGAATTCAAATGCATGCAAATAAAATATTTTACCTTATTTCTCTTCTTTCTCCTTGGATTGAGCTAGAAGAATATTTTCACCCAATACTCTCTTGGTGTGCTCCTTTTGATATATTGATGCATATAATATGGCTTCTTAGGAAACCAATTGTAGGATGGTGGGATTGAGACGATGAGAGATTAAATGGATAACATAAGGATATAAACGCAAGACAATCTTAAGAGTGTATTATCAAATGTAATGAGAGGCCTCTCATTTATAGAGTTCTCAAGAGTGAAATCAAGGGCCAAGATGCATTGACTAATGCATGGCTATGATTGATTAATGATTATAATTTGGATTGAGGCTTAGCCTTGTAACAAGTTTCACAAGAGGGATAAGGATGTAAAAGGTAGGTTTGACATTTGGATTCTTTCACATGTGAGAGAATGAAGGGTGGAGGGATGCTTGTCACTTGATGACAAGTTTAGATTATGATCCATGTGAGATAATTTAATGACTAGGATTTTAAACGGACAAGGATTAAGAATTGTGTGGATTTATATATTACATGGAAAATATTTATGGACAGTAATTATCCTATATTAATTAATTAATTAGCTATTAATTAGTTGATTTAGTTGTAGGTTTTGGTGGATAAGGTTAGAATTAGTTAATAAATATAAACTTATTTAATTAAAGTATAGTAAAAAAAGGTAAAGGATAAATCAAATAAATAATAAAAAATTATTTAGTTGACTAGGATGAGGTGAAATCTAGTGTGGTCAAGTATGAGATTTTTTTGGTGACTACATTCTTCCCATCTTTTATATGATGTTATGACTATAAGGAGTAGAATTTTATCAAATAAGAATAAATCATAATGGATGGTACAAGCGATGATGATTAGTTTTATGATTCCCTAGTCATTGGAATGGTGATGAAGGATAATGAGGAAGGATTTTGGTATGCCCCCTCGAGAGGACAAGAAAGTTCAAATAACAAAAACATGCTCTCAAATATAGATCGAAGGGATAGAGGATGAAGGATGGAAAGAAATACTAGATAAGGATGGATGGGATTTGGGGAGATGAGTAGGATGGATAAGAATCATGTTTAAATGATATAAGAAATTTTTATTTGATATTGTAATTGGCCTTATGCACCAAGGCATAAGGAATCAGGATGAGAACATACCAGCTACATAATCAAAAGGTAAAATGCAAACATATTCCCTATAACACTATGATATGGAAAAACATGATTCCCTTTGTAGAAATATGGTGAAAATACCATGAAAAGAAACAAAAAATGTTAACACACAAGCAATAAGAAAAACATGCATAACAAGTAAAACATAGACAAGGATTGTACCCCTAGGAAAGTTGAATATCAATTGATTGATTGATTGATTGCAGGGGCATAGACACATTTATTTATTTATGAGCCATAGTTTGGAATATGTTACATGTCTTCACATGTTGAAAGATATCTTTAAATAGTGTGGGCTAGTAATATCCTACTATTAATATTTGATGAGCGGTCAACTTTGTTGAACCGTTCCCCATACCAAATCTATCATGAAATTATACTAGTAGTGAGATAGTTTCCTCTTTGTTCAAGAACCTTCGATAAAAAACTTTGTAATTCATGTGTTATAAAGACCCAACTTTCATCATGTAAGCTTTACTCTTCATCCCCAATGCTCTCCTCTAGGTTGCATCAAACCCTCTAGGCATCTATTTTGCAATTACTAGTGAACTATATCCTTGTACCATATATCCAAAGTGATGTCCTATTAAGAGTATTATTGGAACACCAATAATACCAATCACCTAGAGCATGGTATTCCTGATTAGACCAGTGCTTGCAACAACAAGTATTCAAAAAGTGATGTGTAGACAGTAATTTGTACTTCAAATTAGAGGGTGAGCACATGATTATTGTTGTTGTTTATGTGGATGACATCATTTTTGGAGGTAGCAATGATAAAATGTGTAAAATATTTTCTATGCATATGCAAGATGAATTTGATATGTCAATGTTAGGGGAGTTGTCATTTTTCCTTGGTTTACAAATTGTACAAACTGAGAATGGGATATTTATATCTCAAACCAAGTATGCTAAGGAAATTCATAAGAAATTTGGTATGGAGGATAGTAGACCAGTCAGTACCCCCATGATAACTGGTTGGAAGTTGAGTAAATTAGATGAATCACCAGATACAAATCAGACTATGTGCAGGTCAATGATTGGTAGCTTGTTGTACTTAACTACATCAAGGCCAAATATTATGCAAGTAGTGTAACATCATGAAAATAAGAAAGATAAAAGAAAACATACAATTGAAATTAAACTCAAATGTAAACTAAGTTAAACAACAAAGAACAATGGAAATAGCTAAAACATAAATAAACAAAACCATCTCACATAATATCTACACAATTCCATGCCTGACCTTGATTGTCCTTCTCCATTTCGCCATTGTAGTATAATTTCCCTCAGATTTCTCTATGCAAGTATAGCCTATGATAGTGATTCAACAAAATATCGAAGATTAAACAATTGATTGCTTCCAAAAGTCATAAGATTTTGGGAGGGAGTTACAATGATGAAGATACAACCAATTTATAGAAAATAGGGTTTTCGAATGATAGGCCCAGATTAAAAGATAGACAGATGATTCAAATTAAATATTGTGACATGCATTGAGATTATTGCCAGTAGTGATGTGAGTGATCTAAAGCATAAAATATTAAGATTAAGATTAAATAATGATTTAATCTTTAGTTGAAAGTATTCAAAATTAGAAGAATAATGATTGCATGTAAAGGATAAAGATGAAATAGAAGAAATGATTTGTTTGAATGCATGAATGAATGAATGAATTAATTAAAGTTATTTAATTAATACAAGTCTACATGCATAAGAATTAAAACTAGATAACTTACTAGTTAAGACAGAGAGTCTATTCGTCATAGACAATTAGACATTAAATCAAGAGACGACTAGTTGATTTAAATAGATCTCGACTTAAGTGATAAGTGAATAATTAGATAACTAAGCAATTACCCAATTATAGAAGAATATGCCAAGAATAATTCTTTGTATGAATTAAATGATTATTTAATTCAACATTTGAAATTTGAAGATTAAATAAATTAAGATTTATTTAATTGACTGAAGAAAACGTTTTAAAGAATAATTAAAGTATTAAAGTATTCATTTAATTATAGTCGAAGGTGTGATAAGAGTAAATTAAATAGGAATTTATTTAATTTCAAAAAGAGGATAAAATGAATTAGCGACGTAATTAAATAAATAATATTTATTTAATTAATCAGGATTGAATAAAGATAATTATGAATTAATTAAATAATTAAAGTTATTTAATTAACAGATGAGAAAGGACTTTTAGAAAATAATTAAATAATTAACATTATTTAATTATGATAATGAAAGTATGAATTATGAAGAAATTGAAGTCGCAGGCCTAGACCAATTTTTAGTGTCTACATTTTGGCCCTATTTGATACAATGTCATTTCGGCCTTGTGTCAAAGACAATCAATCAAAACATGCCCCAATCGTGCCCCAATGTGAAATAGGTAAGGGTATGCCCACTCGGGAAAAATGACAAATTTTAAAAGAAAATCCTTTTTTTTTTGGAAATAGCCCTGCGATTAGTCAATTTGATAGCTAGAAATTCAATGGTGGTGAAAGAAATCTATTTCGATGAATTTTGATAGGTGAAATGGTCATTGGAAGTTGGTAAAAAGTGCGTCTAATACACAAGGTTTGGAAAAATCTCTCCTAAAACCCTAGGTATAAATAGAAATTAGGTAGAAAATCAATTCATTTGCACCCCTCAAGTTTGGAAATTGTGATTTTTGCTCTGGACCTCTTTGCAAACATGTCGCCAATTCCTCACTCACAACATTGTGGATATTGGATTCAGAAATTCAGATGGCAAGTAGATGCGGGACCCCCGGTATGTAGTCGAAAACCGTCTTTTGAAATTTTCATTTTCACGTATTTTGAGGCATTTAATGCTTTATTTTCACATGTGTCACTTTTTAAATCAACACAAATGCATACGTGATCAATGCATATGCTTCAGAATAACACATTTGTAAAAACACATATAGGGTAGCATAGTCATTTAAGTTTAATGATCGCATTTGCATTTTTCTACACCGCATTTGTACTTTTGCAATGCATGTGTTAGGAACTATAGCACATGTTAGGTTTGCATTGCATTTGTATTTGTGCTACGCATTTGCATGGTTGAATGGCTGGTTTTTTGTGCATCACATTTGTAAACACATAACACATATACATGAATGATTGGGTGTTGTTTTCGTTTTGATGCATTTGCATTATTGAATGATGCATGTGATGTTTTCTGATGCATTTGATTTAAAGTAGCGCATTTGTCTGTCAAAAAAAATGTTGAAATTTTGGACTGCAAAAAGTTGCTTATTTTTCTGACACAAGATATGAATTATGCCATTGCAGGTTGTGTTGGATCCAATATACACCTGGGAGTTGAGGCAGTTGACTTTTGAGTTTTGAGATCCAGTTGCGGAGTGGCAAGAAACAGTTTCTATGGCACCTTGGTTTGCATTATGTTACCTTTATGCCCACTATTCAGGAAAACTGAGGTTTGTTGACTGTGCTCTACGAGCGTTGGCATTCTGAGATGTCTTCTTTTCATCTACCTACAAGAGAGGCTAGTGTTACCTTAGAGGATGTTTATAGGATTTTGAGGTTTCCTATTAGGGGTGTGAGAGTCATGTATGATACCCAAAGGGGTTTTAGTGAGATGTGTCAATATTATTTGCATGATGATAATAGACAGCTAGGCATAGATCACTATAAGATTAGATGGCATGTCTCAGCCGATAGATATGATTGGATAGATTGTTTGTTATGCACATTGATTGGGGGGGTAGTTCTACCTAACCGTCGAGGTCATAGATTTCCTATGGGATGGGGTGAGATGTTAGTTGGTATGTTGGAGAGATGGGTCGTGTATGCATGGGGCCCTTGTTTGCTTACCATGTTATATTTTCATTTGCATGATATTGCCTATAGAGAGGTGTAGTCAATGAGCTATGGTATTGCATTGCTTATGGTATGGGCGTGGGAACACATTGCTATATTCCACCTGTCTATTACATCCAAGCTAGGTCAGGGAGCTCCTTATGCCTTCCGATAAACGGGGTCTAATACCTAGTCACATGTAGGAGATACATGATATTATAGACATGTTATTGATACTATTGTGCAGTTTATTTGGAGACCTTACATGGATTGCGCATGATGGTTGGATGAGCATGGACACCTGCCTTTCTGCAGACAGAAAAAAGTACTTGATTGGGAGGATACTTTCCCATGTACATATTATTGAGAGGCATCTACCAAATAGGGTCCTAAGATAGTTTGGCGAGGTTCAGGACGAGCCTTGAGGACAAGCGTAGTTTGCACAATCTTCTAGGGAGGTTCCTCTATGGGGACCAGAGATTCCTATTATGACCGCTGAGGCTGATATTGATGCATTGCAACCCATTCAGTGGGGATGGAGAGGCAGAGTGGCTGATCCACGGATGACGGCTACATATGATACTTGGTGGGTGAGTCACAGGCCAGTGCCCTTTACAGATCCAGAGCAGGATGCACCTATGGAGAGGCGTGGGATAGGACCTCGGGGAAGACGTGGTGGTAGGGGTAGAGGTCACAGTGGTAGAGGTAGGAGGGGTGGTGGTGATGATGGTAGAGGAGGTGGGAGAGGTGGTTGTAGGGGTTGATGAGGTCACAGAGGTTGAGGCCCACATTTGTCACCCATTAGGTAGGAGGAGGGAGAGGGTGAGGATGTGCCCATGCTAGAGGTTGGCGGAGGAGAGGAGGATGTTGGTGGTGGGGCTGGTGGAGAGGAGCATGCAGCAGAAGAGGATATTGTTGAGGAGCATGCAGAGGAGGAGGAGATAGATTCCCTTGGTATGCTTGTTGGATACCAGGATGATGAGGAGGAGGAGATGTGAGATGAGGAGTGGGAGCTCCATGATAGGATTATGGAGGATTGGGATGACGATGGTGGAGATCAGCCATGGCAGGAGGATACAGGTCATGTTGATCAGTGGGTAGTAGATCTATAGGTCAGAGTAGAGTCTCTAGAGGAGCAGATGAGGGTGTTGATGGCAAAGCAGGACTCACTTCTGATGGAGAGGAACAAAGATTATATGGATAGGGATCAGGCCACAGCTCAGAGATTGGAGACTGAGTAGAGATTTACAGAGTTTACAGCTCTTTGCATTGGGCCAGCCACTACTTTTGCTCATGGGTTAGTCAGAGCTAGTGAGAGGGAGATATATTAAAGGGACTTATATGAGCGAGATGTTCCTCTTAAGAGACGGGCTCCCAGTTACTCATAGGAACACAGTAGTAGATCGTGGAGCAGAACATAGAGCACATAGGGGGTCATAGGACCTCACATGATAGGACCATATGATAGGCCCCATTCTACATAGTGATCATCGGGATCTCACCGTCACTCACCTCCACATTCTCCACATGGTAGTAGTGGGAGTTCCAAGTAGGGACATGTTCTAATATTTATTGATAGACGTTGTATTTTGATCATAGAGCCTGTAGGGTTCATTTTGACAGATACATTATGACATTGTGATGTAACACTTTTTGAGCGATATATATATATATATGATTTTGGTGGTGATTTATATGATATGTAGGTCTATTTATGATTATGTAGTTTTCTATTTATGCATGTGTTCTATATGATATGTTATCATCTATATGAAATGCATATGTTATGGATGATGATGTTTACATTATGATGTTTTATGCAACTTATGATGTTATGTTGATTCTATATTCATGATAATAAGATGCAATGTGATGTATGCATTTACAATGTTATCTACATGTGATGCTATACATTTGGTGATGGTGGATGTAATGTGATGTATATATTTACAATTGCTATGTACATGTGATGGTATATGTTATGTAATCTATGATAATGAATGCTTATTATGCCATGGTTTCCTAGATATGATAGATGCCTATAATTTTGTGTTTTCAAATGCAACATATATGTATGATTTAAAATGTATGATATTTACATGATATTTCTAACATGAATGCATATGCAAGATGCTTTATATTTTTATGTCACAGGACTCCGTCATAATGCAAGAAAGAAGAAATTTTAGTGCAAAAAGAAGATGAATAATAGAAGACATGGATTGTTAGTACTAGTGATCTTTGATATTTTGCTAAAACACAATAGGCCTTGCATTATATCACCATTGGGCTATAACTAATACAAATGGAGACAAACACCATGATATGAGATAGATCAAGGTGTGCAAGGTCATCCACCTGCTAAAAAAGACAGTCGTAGAAAAGGAATGTCTTAATTCATACTAAGGGCATAGTTGCCCCAGTCTTTTTCTCAAGACAAACCACATACAACAAACAAATAAAAGATAGGTCATGAGACGTCATCGCTCCTCTAAATCCTTCATGGGACATCCTCGAGGAACGAATCAAAAATAAAAGCCAAAAGACAGTCGATAAACAACAATCAAAGAAAACAGAATTCTGATACATCATTGCTTCTCTAAATCCTTCATGGGACATCCTCAAGAAAGCTAGTAACAGGATTCCAAGATAAAGCCAAATGAAATGATAAGATAAAAAAGCCACAAAGTCAAAAGACAGTAAAATATTTGCCAAAACTTGATCTATTTGTTTGATTGTTTTGATTGATAAGATGATTGATTGATAAAGCTTGATTTCAAGAAGGACACATACCATATAAGACGTTGAGTCTGGTTTCAAATTTTGTGACTATCTATATAAGGCATGGCAAAAGCCTGGTTTCAGAAAGGCACATATCATATAAGACATTGAGTCTAATGTCATTGATGTGAAAACCTATGTATGACTATGTTGATTGTTTGACAGTGTATGTATTCAAGAAGGACTCATCCTGTATAAGACATGGATTGATTGTTGTTTTGATGATGTCTATTTTTTAGGAAGGACACATCCTGTAGCAGACATAAGTTAATTTGTTTTGGTTGTTGCTTTGGAAATTTGATGGATTTTGACTTGATGACATTGTTGACTTGTTCATCTTGTTGATTCTTGACTTGATGTGATGTGCTGACAATTGACTATGTTTGAAAATGAACCCTAAAGGATTGACCTAGTGCAGCCTCGGGGGCTCATCGATTGATGGCCTTGCCTACGTTATATACGCAGAGACCTCGTAGTTTGACTAGACTTTGATTGACAAGACTGATTGAATAAAGATTTGATTGATTTACAAATATAAGACGCGTGTGATAGTGAATGTGACAAATCCTAATGGACTAACCTAGTGTGGCCTCAGGGTCTCATTAATTGATGGCCTTGCCTACGTTATACATGCAAAGACCTCATAGTTTGACATGACCAATGACCTTGTCTTATAGACAAATGGATTGAGTCATGATTTTATACAAACAAACCTAAAAGGACTGACCTAATGCCTCGAGGGCACATTGCTAGATGGCCTTTCCTATGTCCAATCACAGAGGCAACATAGTTTAACAAATGACAAAGATTGACAAGTGCGACTGACTCTAACTCTATTTTTGGATTTTCAACATGTTTTTTTTTTTGTATTTTTGAAGTTTTTTGATGTTTTTGGATTTTTTTTAGGACATTTTGTGATGTTTTTGGATTTTTTGATGGTTTTACGTCTTTAGAATAGCCAATGTAAGAACCAATATGACGTAATTCAAGAGCTTGCCCCTAGTCAAGTATAAGACCAATTGATTATGAATAGGGTGGGATGGGCAGTTATGAAGTGTGCTCGATGTCAATTGTTCCAAGTTATGGAAAAGACAACCATTTATTATGAATGGTATGTACAAGTGATGGATGGGAGACATATGTGATATGTACAGGGATATAGATAAGAAAGATAGGTGGTATGTATAAGGAAGTCAGATTGGAATGATGGTAGAAAAAGGAGCAAATTCGACTACACATGGCACCTATTTGCTAGGTTTTCACCATGGTACTTATCCAAAGCACCACCGAAGTGGTTTTCACTATTGGACGACTTATTTCTCTTTACTATTTTCTTGATTTTTTCAATTTTTTTGATGTTACCAAGACACCTGTTTGCCATGTTTTCACCTAGGTAACGATTTTTTTTTTTGTATTTTTGATGATTAAGACAAGACTCTCAAAAGCTATGCATATAACTTCTTCAGATGAAGGCTATTGATTGGTGTTGATAATGGTTCCCCTTCAAGAGTAGAGATTTGGCATGCTCCTGATCTGAAGGCTTATGTGACAATGTAAGGCCCTAACTAGTTAGGTTCAAACTTTCCTAGTTTCTCTCTTTCAGCTTGATTCTTTGTATTTTCCATTAAGACTAGGTCACCAATGTCAAAATTTCTATTCAAGACCTTCCTATTGTAGTTGTGACGAAGATGATTTTGATATGCTTGGAGATGATCTAATTCCTTTTGTCTTCATTCATCTAGGAATTCTAGCTCATGTAGTCTTGAAACACGGTATTCTTCATCATCAATATGCCCTTTCAAGGATACCCTTAGGGAAGGAATCTTGACCTCAATAGGAAAGATGGCCTCAGAACCAAATACTAAGAAATATGGAGTGGCACTAATGGGAGTACGGATGCTTGTGCAGTAAGTCCATAAGGTTAGATTAAGCTATAGATGCTAATCACGACCAACATCATTGACAGTCTTTTTGAGGATTCTGATGATTGTTTTATTAGATGCCTCATCTTGGCCATTACCTTGTGGGTAATATGGGGTGGAAAAGTGGTGTTGGATGTGGAATTCTTCACAAAGATGATGAACTTCTTGGTTTTTGAATGGACGACCATTATCTATGATTATGGACTAAGGGACATCGAACTGACATATGATATAGTTAAGGATAAACTTAGAAATCTGTGTGTCGATGATGTAGGGCATAGGAATAGCTTCAATCCACTTGGTAAAGTACTCAGTCGCAGTGAGAATGAACTTATCTAATAGGAATTAAAGGATGTGGGATGTATCTTACTTATGAGATTGAGTCCCCATTAGGCAAAGGAACATGGTGACGTTATTGGACAGAGCTCATGTGCTGGTGCATGTATCAAGTCTTCGTGTACCTGACATTGTCAAAATTTATTGACAAAGATATATGAGTCCTTTTCCATTGTAGGCCAATAATAACCTAGTCTCATAATCTTCTTAGCTAAGGTAGGACCACTAGAATGGGATCCACATATACCCTCATGTACCCCATGCAAGGTTACTTGTGCTTCTTCAGTATTGAGACATCTCAATAGGGTATTGTGTAGGGCATGTTTATAAAGGGTATCTTTGATGATGGTGTACTTGGTTGAATTGCAGAGAAATGTCCTACATTGGTTATTTGAAAGTTCAAGGGGTAGGATTTCGGCATGAAGGTAGTCGTATATGTCTTTATACCATGGGGAATTGGGACCAACAATCTCACACACCATCTCTGAATTTGGGATGTCATAGGTAGGGACCAAAAGTTGTTCTACCAAAAACTCAAATTTAGGCATGTTTCTAGGTATTTCCAAGAGTGAAGCAATAGTTGTCATGGCATTTTCTTCCCTGTTTAGAACACGAGGTCTTTCATGAAAGTCCAGCTTGTCAAAATATTCTTTGAAACTATCTGCTATGCATTTGTATGGAGCCAAATTTTCATCTTTAGTTTCATAGTCATCATTGACCTGTCGGATTACTAGTTGAGAATCCCCATAAACATGTAGGTTCTTGATCTTCCATTTGATTTCCATGCGTAATATTGTCACAAGAGCGTCATATTCTGCTATGTTATTGGTACATGGAAAGGAAATCCTAAATGACTTAGGAATAGAGTCACCCTATGGTGTGATAAACAATATACCATACCCTGAGCCATGATTTGTGTGGGACCCATCCAAGTATAACTTTCATGTCATTCCTGTGTCAAGAGTGAATATAAACTCATTAGGAAAATCTGTAACTAAAGGGTGATTTGCTTGTATCGATGCATTGGCCAAATGATCAGCAATGACTTGTCCTTTGATAGCTTTTCTTTCCACATACTGGATATCATATTCAAGATTGGATCTTGCATGAAATTGATTGATTGATTGATAAATCTTGATGCTTGAATGCTTTCTTGAAACTTGAAATCTACATCATAATGTTAGCTCCAAAAACATGCATCAAGACACATAAATCTTGCAATCAAGATAGGATCTTGAATGCTTCAATAAATTATTGATAAATCTACTCTCTAATGCTCCTTACAATAATCTTTTCTCTTGTGAATTTCACCTCTATCTTGTTACCTTTGAATGGATAAAAAGACCTTGTATTTATAGGTGTTTTTTAATTACCCAACAATTAAACACTACAACCTGACCTTTGAAATTTTAATTTAGATCATTAAAATGATGCAAAAAACATATTCAAAAATGGGATCCAAGACTGAAGAAGGACCCGTTCTCCCTTGGGTGAATGGGTCCTAGGACCTAAACCTAGGACACACATTTTCCAAGATGTGTAATTAAGTATATGCATTGATTAAATGTGGGTTTCCCTTTCAAAAAATAAAATAAATTAGGCTTATGAATGCATAATTGGGCCAATGAAAAGCTTAATTAAGTGAAATTAATTAAGGGGATACAAACATAGTATGAAAATGTAAAGGTGTAAATTTTTCAACACTTTATAGGGTAAAGTTTATCTCTTAATGTATCATTTGATTACTTGGTAGATTGTATTCGTAACATCTTATTCTAAAAACCCATAAGGTTTCTCTCTATCATTATTTTCAAGAATCAAACTTCAGGGAGATGCTTGTTCTTCATTCCTTGGAAATTTAAGAAGTAATGAATCTACCCTATTACAAACAACTGATTACTTGAAAAAATAATGAACTTCTTTATTGAGAGTTCAGGCATCAAGTGTAATGTTTAACTCTTATTTCAAAGTTAAGGTAGGGGTTAATGAACACCTCTGAAGTCTGATGTTCAATGTTGTAAACTTTAACTCTATTAAGGAATTATTTATGATATCTTAGGGCTCAAGTTTAAGGGGTAACAATTAATTCTTGTCACTTTAACCCTTAATGTGTATCTCTTACACTTGAAACCTAAAACATGAAAATGAATTAGGAAAAAATACCTAAGGAAAAATCCATTAATTAGGAAAGCGCTTAAGCTATCTCTAAAATCATATCAAAAGGAAGACTTGGGGCCTGATGCAATGATTTCATAAACATCCTCAATTGATGCAACCAGACATAAGCATGATTTGGCAAGGGGAAAATGAAAGAAGAAAACAAAGGATGATAAAAAAAGAATGAAATTCCAAAAAGAAAAATAACAAGAACAACCCCAACTAAATCAAGCACACAATAAAAACTACACAAACGACTAGAACAATCAATAATTGAAACAAGGGTTTCAGTGATAAAGCCTACATAGAGAACATGGGAGAAGAGGTGAACGTGGGTGAATGAGAGTGAGTGACAATGTTAAACCCTATAGAGATGCCACGAATCAGTTCTAAGCAAAGATATGATGTGACTCTAAAGAAAATTTAAGGGGCCTGGTTGAGGGAAGGAGGTCTTGAAATCCTACAGGGCTTAAGAAAAAATTTGTAGAGATTTTTTTATGATCACTCTAATGCATGAATGGTGAATAAAATCCTTCAATTTCCCCTTATACCCACTAAACACTTACCATTAATAATCCAATAAATGCATTGCAATGACATTTAAATTCTTTGACAAGTGACATGACTGAGGTGACAAGACATCACCACCTTCAGGCCTTTGGGATCAGGGATACACAAAGAAAGTATCTAGACAAATGAAATCCTGAAATATTGAAACACCAAAAAAATTAGGGACAATGATAAGGCATTGGGAGTCAAGGCCAATAAGGATGGCATGCCAACCTTCCGGATCCTGAAACTCCAACAAGCAATAAAACACAAAGGGAAAATAAAGAGGGAAGAAAGGGAATGAAAATGAATACAAAGGAAGGAAGGAAGGGAAAGAGAGGAAACAAAAGAAAAGAATGAAGGGAAAGGAAAAAGGGAGGGGGGTTTATCCATTGGATAAAAAAACAAAAAACAAAATGGGGTCCAAGTGCAAGGAACAACAACACTTTACATTAATGTGTTTATAAATCTGAAAATACATACAATGACTTCTTATAGTGTCCTAAAAAGGATCATATGGTAAAAATATAACTCTACTACAAAATGAGAGAAAAATGAAGGATTTGCTATGAGACATAAGGAAAAATATACATTGTAAAAAAAATAGAACAAAAAAGGAGTCCATAAACATAAATTATGGCCCTTCAAAGTTCTCAGCATGAGAACTAAATAGCAAGATCATTGAAAAATAAAACTCTAAACAATCAAAAATTTAAAATAAAAACCACCTACACCATCATGAAGAGAATATAATTTTTACACATTAAAAAAAAACTCAAGAAAAGAGCACCAAATAAGTGAAATTATCCATTAGAGGTTTCCTCCAATACTATAAAATGTAATAGAGAAGGATCTATCCCCTTGGTGCTATCCCAAATGATGACAAGTGGCTTGTGGGTAGTGACACTAGAAAAGGTGACATCCTACAAATACAAATAAATGGAATGACTAATTGATATGAATTTTAGCAATGGACTAGCAATATTATAGTAACATGTCAAATAAGGTGATGGAGACCTAATGGAGTTGGTAATAAAAATAAATGGGTAGAAACTTTTATTAAAAAAATACTATGGCTAGGTTGAAAGCATCTACCTTTCCTATATATGGGTGGGAAGAAGCTCAAACCTCCTACCACCCCTTTATAAAGTGGCTTGAAGTTAATTTTCTCTCTCCCTCTATCATGTCAATGTACTATGGTTCCCTACCATAAGAATGGTATGGGGGTGCCACCCCTAATGAATTAAAAAGGCATTGGCCATGTTCTTGACCTATGTTGCATAAATAATTACTTTTTATCTTTATTTAAAAATGATTACCTACAACCTACCTATGCTAACAAAAAAATTATTTCCTAGAGAAAATATTTTATATAACCAAGGATTAAAATATTATATTTTTATAGCCTCTCCAAAATGGAAAAATCTTGTGTCAATCTCTAGGTCTCGAGCCTTTAAAATATAATGGAAATGTAAATTTACACCCCAAATTTTTTTAGATGATAGGTGATCTATAAATTCCCTATAGGAAAACCCTTCCTTCAAATGCTTATATATTTGGCCATAACATCCTATTTAGATACAATAAAAGATATATATAACTTTATTGAATCTTTTAAATCCAGTGATGAGCTCCTATTTAATCCAAAAAAATAACTAAAAGAAACTTGTTAAGTAAATCCCCAAATAGGAACTTCCCTATAATATGTTATTTATCTCAACCTTCATAATTCTATAGATCATCTAATGATGTAATAGAACATACTTAGTTTTAATGAAAGAAAAAATTACAATCTTAGATCTTCTAAAATGAACTAAATCTAGATAAGCTCTTTCTTTGATACAATGATGTAAAGTTTAGCTATAGAGGTAGCTATCCAAAATCAAGATGCCTAAGAGCTAATCACAAGAACCAAATAAGATCAACATGATAGAATAACAATATACTATATAGATGATGTAATTCAAGTTGAATACCTAAGATACTGAGAGGGGGGGTGAATTAGTATCTTCTTATCCTTATTGGACAAATACCATCCAAATACTCCAATGCATATAACAATAAAAATAAGCAAGAGCATTAACAGAGCATAAAGACTCACAACACATGAACACCAGGATTTTTACGTGGAAATCCCAAAATGGGAAAAACCATGGTGAGGATTAGCTCACAATATAGTATAACCAATTATAAGATATTACAAAGGGTGGCTCACTGCCAGGACTCACTATCAAAAATGGGAGGATCATTGTGTATAAAAGATACAATTAAAAAATGGCTTACAACTAGAGAATGAACTGATAAAGTTACACCTAACAAGTATTGATTCAGTTCCTTTGATGCTTAGTAAACTGACTTTACACAGTTCATCATCTTCACATACTTGTCTATCTTTGTAATATTTCTTCACCACTACAACTACAATCTCAAAAAAAAAAATATATATATATATATCTGATTCATCCACAAGCATCAATTAGGTTGGCCTAATTGGATGCAACCCTTATTCACTACATGGACCTAAGACAGATCACACATACATCCGCAACACAATTAATCCATTAAAACATCAACTATTAATTAGGTTAGCCAAAAATAGACCTAATGACAAAATGCAACAATAGAATGATGCCAACTTGCCATACGAGCACATGTGCACATGACATTTTGAGCTTACAAGCTTCCAACATCCAAAATCCATTCCCCAAAACTATAAGCAAAGATAATCATTAGTGGAAGATTACAGATCAAAATATCAGAGGATGATAACTACATATTGGTTTAGATACCAGCTCAAAATACTGGATCAAGCTTGAGCTTGAACTTGCAGTTGCAACACATATAACATGGTGACATCAATGACAACACAAAAACTACATAATTAAGATGTTCTTCTTCATTCTTCCAACAGTCTCTCCCTTTGTCATTGATGGAAACATATGCCAAAATAATTTACCAACCTCTTATGTACAACACACTCTCCCCTTTTCTCTTCATAGCATTCTCTCCCCCTTTGACATCAAGGACAAAGGGCAGTCCAAAATTATGAGAACTGTAAAAGAATTAACTGGAGAATGGTGAGCCATGAAGCTCTTTGAGAATACCTTGCCATGTTGCCTTACCAATATTCTCCCAACTCTTCTTTGTAGATATCAACATTTTGTTCAAAGATTCCAATTCCATCAAACATTCTTTTGCATCATCCCGAGTACCTGGAGTCAGTTTGATGTTTTCCAATTTCTTTGCATTTTCCAAAGCATTCGCAACTAGAGTGTACTCCATTTTCACAAGGTCACCCAACTGACTGAATCTTCTGATGATATCCTCCTACTGTAAAATAAAGAATTTATCTCTGTGAGCAGAGATAGCATTCCAAGTTGTCATGTCTCTATCTTTGGATGCATTGTATGTACTAGAGACAACTATCAACTGGGATTTAATGGAGTCCATGAGATCTTTAATATTTTGTGTGGCATCCGACCACTTTATGCAGTAAGAAAATACAATATTTGCTTCAGATTCACAAGCTTGCACCACTTCCAGGATCTTTTTCACATTGGTGTGTGCCAAAGCACACTTATCATGAAGTGCCAAAATCCTTTTCTCTGCTAATTTCTCCTCAACCTCTTGCTTTGTCTTCTCACCAAGTCTAGAGGCATACTCCTTAAAGGAGTCCAATAGAAGTTTCAAATTTTCTACTGGAGTGAGAGATGTATCCATTGATGTACCAAGGGTGGCCTCCTACAAAGCTTTGAGAGAATCATCAATAATCTTTGTCCCCTTCTGATGTGTTTCCATAATTTCTGTTCTTCTAGATGCCATGCAATGCATCCCCAACACCAACTTATGAACAAAATAAATCTTATCCAAGTCCACACTACCTTGAATCATGGGGAGTTGTAGAAGTTTCAAAGGAATCACCAGCTAAAACTTGATCTTCTTGGATAACAAGCCTATCAAAACATCATCACCGGAGGAGGATTCTCTATGGGACCTTTGTGAATCTACAACCTGCGTTTGATCTTCTTCATTCTTCCTAACAGATTCCCCAATTTCTTTCTTCTTCATCTACTCTTTCTTTTTCCTCTACCTTCTCTTCTTCTACTTTCTCTTCTTCCTCTTTTCCATCTTCTTATTTCTCAAAATTTTCTATGTTTCCTTCTTCTTCATTCCCTTCACCTTCATTTTTATCTTATTCTCATTCATATTTATCTTTTTCACCTTCATCTAGCTCCGGAGGGACAACATCATGCTTCTCTGGTTCAACTTCTTCCTCATTCTATTTCTCCATCTCTAGAGGATTATTTGTAACACTTGTATTTGGAGGGATATTTGTATCATTTTTTCTAGAGGAATGTCTATATGACTTGTACCTGAAGGAATGTCTTCCTTAACCTTTGTAGAAACTTCTCCTGATTTAGGTGCAGAACTGGATGGGAGTGCACCAAACATGCCATATTTCTCATTCATAACACTGATGGATTATGCAATCTCTTTCCTTTTACCAGATCTTGTATTGGGTCCAAAAGGAGTCGGTCCTTTACCTTTACCAGAAGCACTAGGCACAACCTTCACTACAGGGGTTGTGGTTAGTTTTGAAGGAGTAGTCCTATCAGATCTCCTTGGTTCTGATGATTCTCTAGCCACCTGCTCTCCCATAGTTCTACCTTGTGCAATTTTTTCATTAGTGAAGCTAGAATTTCTAAGCATTTCATCTACCTTCTTTCTTATCATATGCTTTCTATGCTCTAAGTGAACTTCCATATATTTTTCTACATAAGTGCCCATTCTAGGTACACTGGTATCTTTAGGACTTTTCAATAAAACTTGCACATAACCTTTGGATTCATCCTCTATAATTTCATAACCTAGTGGTTGAATTCAAATAGTTTGGGGTTCAATAGCTTCAATCATGCACTCATTAGAGGAGACATGAAATATGATATCATTCTTATACTTCTCAACAACTTTCTTTGGAATCCTTTCTCTCTCATTCATATTGCTTTTGAATACAACAAAGAATGATGTCAAAGCATTATCTCGATTCTTCAAATAACCCAAACTGTGCATATAGTCAAAATTTTGATGTGCAACTAGTCTAGATGTGTCCCGATTCTTCCAGGAAGTCTTCTAAGAAAATAGAACAAAAAACACAATCAAATGAACCAAACTTGAATGCACATTTCTTCTCCATTGTCATCTTCAATTTTTTAAACAACTGATGTCAGAGAAGTTCACACAAATCATAATTATTACCATTCACTGCCATGTCATATCTGGTGTAAATTTTTATAGCAAATATGAAATTCTCCCTATTTGTGAAGTAGATCTTTTGACCGATCATTATTGCAGCATACTTCATAGTAGGATTCACTATTGTATTTGACTACAAATTCTAATGAATGTTTGGTGACATATCAAAAAAATATTGTCAACTTACCGACGCAACACTAATTTAAATTTTGACGCTGGATTTTCATCACTTTAATGACCAATTTTTATATGTCGAAACCATGACCCAACATTGTCAGACAGTGCCAAAAAAAATGTTAGTTATGTTCGTCACAAAATTGACACAACAAATACAAAACATTGCAGAATGCCCATTCAAAATCGTCGAAAAAACACCAAACGTTCATCCATTTTTAGACAAGGTGGAGAAAACCATCATTGTCATTACGATGAAAACTATGTTGCGTGTACATGAACCTCGTCACAAATTTTTGTGGTTCGTCCGACTATGTTCATTGAAATTGCGATGAAACCCTACAGTTTTTTTTTTTAAATTATTCGTTCAAACATCTTCCCTCAGAGAACTAGAACATTAACAATTATCACCTAATAGTGTATCAGAAGTTTGAAAGGTAACAACCATGTAGCCTTTGATGTCATACACTCTCCATATATGTGTCTCATTAAATCCTTTCAGTTTCTTTGCATGCATAGATAAAAATCCCAATTCACAAACCTAGAGTTGAATCTCCTTTCTTACAGAGAAAAGGCGAGATAGAAGAAAACAACACCTTGTCACAAGTAGTTGATTGGTAACATATAACATATAAAATTCATTCATTCATCCATTAATAACATATAGCATTCATTCATTAACATATAACATTCATTCAGTAACATATTCACATTCATTCATTAACATATAACATTCATTCTTTCAGTTTTTAAATATTATAAAAAATATGGTTGTCATAATATGATTACAATCACTTTTTTTTTGTTTCTTTTTTGCAGCTAAAAAAAGAAGTGGAGTATCATTTTCTAAATCATTTTTCCCCCCTTCAGTTGTTCTACCCTCTGCTCATGATCAAGTAATGTATGCCTAGTCGTATACTCATGACATGGAGGCCGTTGCAAGGGGGGGTCTACTGCAATAACAAAGAAATTATGTTAAATTGATATGTTTTATTATTATTGTTACAAGTATTTCATTAATTAAAAGAACATTAGAGTGGTGCTCTTTACTTGATGGGGCCACATCATGTTACTAATCTTGTCTTATAGCCTCATGCTCAACATGCTGAACACCCTCTAAATCCTCTAGAGTTGAAACATGAAAGGTTACATTAATTAATACACCAATTGCAATTAAATATGTTTAAAAGAACATTAGAGTGGTCCTCTTTACCTGATGGGGCCACATCATGTTCCTGATCTTGTCTAGCCTGATCATGCTCAACATGTTGATCATTCTCTACATGCTCTAAAGTTGAAACATGAAAGGTTACATTAATTAATACACCAATTTCAATTAAAGATGTTTAATTGTTTAATCCATATTGCATTTTGTATAGCACATAAATACATCCAGTATCAGGATGCACACCATGACCTTCATCTACAAGTTGTGCTCCACCCTCACCAGGCTACATTCCAATGTCATGTGCAGTATTATCATTACTTGCCTATTTAAAACAAATAGGCACATAATTACTTTATGGTGGAAATTAATATTGAATAGATTGCACAAGTATTAAATTTTAAATAAACTTCATTGAGTTTATTTACTTGCATGTTAGATGCAGTGGAAGCTTGTGTTTTCCTAGTCAAGAGTCTTAGGTGTTCAGCCACAACTCCATATCCTTGCTGGAAGGAAATCTTCAAGTACTCTTCTGTGGGCACTCTGTTGAATTCAGAGCCTTGCATTTTTGCATAAGATCATGAATTTTTCTTCTATGGAGTAATAAAACCAAAATTGTTTGCAATTTATTATTTGGATGCAATATTTCATTTATTAATACTTACAATTTGTGTGACTAATTTCATATAACCACTAGAGCCAAGTTTGTGCTGCTTGTGTTTTTCTAGTCTTGCCTTTGGTTCCTTCGATGTGTTGGGAAGCCTATGAAAAGTTTGAAATATGTTAGATTATGTAAAAAGAAAGAGTAATTAGTATATAATTACATTGTTGATAGTATCACATACCTTCCTTGGCCCGGTGGTGTCTTTCTTTTTTTCTTTTCATCCTTCTCCTTTCCATTCGACACCAGGTCCTACCACTCCCTCTCTAGAATCATTGGGGGATGCTCGTACTTTTTTTTCTTATCTAAATGTTACCTATAGTGGTCCCTCACATACTTTAGATAGGTACCAACTTTCTTAAGGACTTTGGTTTAGTTGAATGTGTTATTATCGAACAACACAACTAAACGGTTAATGAGCTCATCTTTTAAATCTTGATTTTGGGCATTCCACCATGTACGTATGGTGCGCCCAAAGATATCCAATGTAATATCATTTAGATGTTTATAAAAAACATCATTTCCTATAAAAATATCATGGGATCATTGTCTAAAAAGAGTGATCAATAAGTAAATTTCAATTGGATTATATATAATAATAATTAAAACATTTTAAAGTACCTGGGACCTTCTTTATCTTTATGGGAACAAAATCCTCGGTCACCACAAATGTGACCGAAAATGTTCTCATACTAGTAATAAGGGAAGATCCAGGAAATGTTGCTAAAATATCACCAGTACTAGTGGCCTCTACATCCCCAGGTACATATCCTGACACATGTTCTAGCATGTGTTCGCTGCTAGAGGGTGCACTACCTGATGCTTGCATGCTATGTGTTGCTGAAATCTCAGTTGACAATATAGGCACAGATGATGGGGTCAAATGATGTGATGTATGCATAGGAAGATCAAGATCGACACTTGTACCAACCCCTACTCCCCAGACAGTACCTGCAGTACCCTGATCATGGACAGCAACATCATCAGGACACAAAAAATCCTTTAAAAATAGCACATATTTTAGTTCATGACATAAAATAGTACAAAAATATAAAACCATGAATGAAATTATGTTATAATTAAAGATTTCATGACAACTTACTTGCAAGTTTTGTTCTCTCTCAGTCAATATTTTAACCCTTTCTCTTATCTCATCTATTTGAGGCACTATGAATAACAACTGAAGGATTTCTTCATTGCATTTTTTTGGGTCTTCCTTATCATATCCAAAGGGTTTGTGGAATATGCGATGTCATCATCGTATAATAGTGATTGCATCTCCCTATGGATTCTCTCCTCTATTGTCGGTGCCTTTCTCCAATCATCTGACTACGACAAGAATATTAAAAACATTATCAAAATTAACCCAATAAAATTATGAAAAAAATATAATAATAAAACATTTTGCTCGTATCTAATTTGTACAATTACAATGAGGTAAACCTGCTGGGTAGAAGCACTTGAAGATGCATCATAATCTGTGCTCTGGGCTAGATCCTTCCCCCTACGATCAATGTCCTGCTGTGACAAAAATTAAATATAAAAAAACATTACCGAAATGAAGCTAATAGACTTACGAAAAAAAACATAATAATAAAATGGTATATTGGAGTCATTAATTGGATGTTGGGTAAAATGGTATATAGTACGTACCACCCCCATAGTAACTATGTTTGTATCTATGTGATTGAAATTGTAAATGATTAGCAACTCTTCCCTTGTAGTTATTGATTTTATCGCACATACAAATACACAGTTTCCCTCACACACCTTGAATATGCAATTGGGTTGCTTATTTGTTGACCCAAGTCATGTACTGTTTATAAACCCTACAATATTCCCTGATGCTTTTGGCCTTCTATTAATGTACATAGCCACTCCTTTATTTTGATCCTTATCTTTTAGCTATATATAATTTGCTGACAGTGCATACCTATGAATACTTCATGTATATCAAACCAGCTGCATCCAATATTTGTAACTGTAACAGGGTCTGACATACTCCATCAATTCAGTAACTTTTTCATAACAGACATTTATGTCATCTATGCAAAATAGGCCCAAACCATGTAATGACGATGGTGCTATGCGATATATCCTTTTGTTGACACAAAAATTAGTGTTTATTGGAGGAGATTCCTTGGGTACCCATTGTTTTCGTAGATGTTTGTACCTCAAGGGCACCTCGATGTCTCCTAACATGACCCCCCTTTAGCAAGAAAAAATTCCATGTGTTTACAGAATTTTCTTCTAATCTTTTGACCTCTAGTTGATCTCCCTCTTTTAGACCTACTACATGTCTCTCTTTCCTTTTCTCTTCCTGAATTTCCATCACTCGAGGAAGATAGATTTAAAAAATACCTATTTGGTGGTACCTACACTCATAAGGATGTTGGATGAAGTTCTTTCATGGTGATGTGATCCCAAGGTATGGGGTTGGAGGATTAAAAACCAAGGTTGTCACTACTATTCAAATGCATGTGGAGGTAACAATAGTTGTGAATGTATCAATAAACCTTGTAAGGTTCTGATGATCAAAGATCACTTGGTAAGCATGGGAATGGTTTGTAGGGTCACCAACCTTGTGTTTTGAAGCCTTGGGTTTTGGGAACATCTAGAGGAGTCATTGTCTTGTTTCTTGGAGGTTGATTGGGTTAGTTGGTGGAAGGTTGCTATTACTTTTTGTACCTGTCTATGAATTTTTTTGGACCACCTTCCTCAAAGACAATAGTCCCTTTGAGGTAGTACTGGTGTCTGGTTAGTTAGCCTATGAAATTTTTTGGACCACCTTTGATGTGAAATAGCCCCTCATGCAACCATCCTTTCAGTCTATTTCTAAATGGAAAGACCCCTTGCCTTTAATGATTAAGCTCCATAGGTTTCTATCCCTATAGATTTTTGGGTCCCCCAAATAAAATAATAAAAGATAGGCCCTACTCAGAAGAACCCCAAAATGTATCAAAGTTTGTTTCTTTCTTAAGAGTCTAGTTAAAGAGGCTAATTGGGTCCATCCCTATCCAACATTCCTTCACCATTTTCCAGACACCCACAACATCTTCAAACCATTTATACTCTTCTGAAACTTGAAAAAAAAATGTCCACTTTCATTAGTGTTCTCTTTCGAGCTTTCCCTAGTGCTGGCATATGTATTGTTCTTTTGGAGGTTTGGTTGAGTCAATGAAATATTCAGAAGTTTTTAATGGATCCTTTTCTTTTTTTCATCTCTTGTACTTCTATACGTTCTCTTATGGACAAGCACTAGGAATTTTTCATTGCACTCACGGACCATGTATTTTTTTTAGTCCCTTTGATCATTTGTGGAACTCAATATGTAAATTTATTTCATCGAAGTTTTAAAATTTGAAGCCTAGTAAACTTTGTGTGCTATTCTATGATGGGAATTCCTTTCAATATTATAGTAGAAAAAATATGCTGAGATAGATACAAAAATTGCAGTTCACAGGCCAAAAATGGCCACCCAATTGATTAAACATCTCAAAGCTTGGTTGTTCAAACTAACCAAACACCAATACTAGGTAGTACTTGGGTTTTTCAATGGGACATTGGCTCAAATTGACCAAAATATAGCATGCAACACCTCTATGGGAACAAACAAAGTCTAAATCACTATACTTGCAACAAGATTTCTAAATGTGGGGGAAAAATCACTTACAGTCATTGTCCCTTGGTCAATTTTCCCTTTCTGAGTTCCCTCACCTCTTGCTCTAGCTTTCCTCCTGCCAAATGGTTCCTAGTCTTCCTCCTCGACTCAATGGCCTTGCAACACTCGTCTAGTAAAGTCTCACAACTCTCAACTCAAGGGTTGGATTTAGTGGTTCTCAGTGCAACTCTCCAGTTAGGGTATCGGTACAGTATGCTATGTCATGCTCTTGCATGCGCAGGGCCAAAATTCAAAATATATAGTTTATATATGTGCTATTTCAACATATAGTTTATATACAAAATATATATGCTATGCCAACATATAGTTTATTTTATTTTCTACAAAATATAATATTTGTATGGTGGCTTGCTGAGCTTATAGAGTTGGTTTTCTCTTTCTTTATAATTTTTGATGATTTATTTCCTATGACATAATTGAATATTATCTACAGTCCTAGTGATTGTTAAAAAGGCTTATGATATGTGATGTTTAATCATGATGGATGTCTAAGAATCGGTGATTGAAATACTACTTGACTAAAGATTGAGCTATCTGATATTTTGTCATTTAAACATCATGGAAGAAATGCTTGCAATCAATGTCTTATTAATGTAGCCTACAAGGTTTTTTTTCCTTTTTTTTTTTTGTCATATTCTTGTTATGACCTATTTTTTTACATTGGTCTATTACAGTAATGGGGAGCATATCTAGTGAATCAATTCCTTAAGTCTCTTTGATTCTTATCCTTGTGCATAACGAGTTTTCTTCTATCTTATGATTCATTGATTGTTGGTTTAAAGCACTCATTACAACTAACATGGATATGAATTATGATGTGGGTGTGAGAAGGGATTGTTGAATATGAAGGAATGGTTTAGGAAAGTACTCCTTAATCCAAATGAGTCATTTTCTTGTCATGGAATGTGTTAAGAGGCTTTAAAATTAATATATTCAATCTAGTTAATATTGACACATCTAAAGCATGCCAAAGGCACTTCAGAGATATGCTATGACATAAAGAAAATTGTTAAGTTGATGTTAATTCTTGATCCATTAGGATAGGAAAACATAGATCTGCATTGGTACAAAAGGTTCCATTCAACTTGGAGGAAATGGATAATTACCTAAGGGGCTAATGTGAGATTGGACCAAGTTTATATTATGATACAAAAAGCTTGGGAAAAGGGATGATGAAATGGTTAAGTATGGGAAATTGTAGAGATAAATATAACACCAAGGGAAGAACACTAGAACTAATTTTAGCACTATGGATTAATCCAAGACTCAAAATTCCACTAAGAGGCATCCCTTACCTCTTAAATTAATTCCATAGGTGGGTTTATCCTCCAATATAGTGCCATTGGTTAGCTTATCATGTGAACTTCCACTATAAGTAGGATTACCATACACTTTCATAACATGCATGACCTCATGTTTGAGTCTTGAAACCCTCCCATGTCACCAATGCATGCATCTAGGCTAATCATGTCAAGTTTCACTCCATACAAGCACAAATTGAAAAAGAATCAATGTTGGCCCCATTCACATGTCACTATGCGGGGTCAACATGAGCAAATGCTATTTTTTTGGGAATGAAATAACCAAAGATATGATCAAATAATATATAATCATAAATAGTCGTAGAGTAATTAGGATTTGATCATATGGAAATTTCTAGGAGAGCTACAATAGTTGTAACATCATGAATTAACAACATTAAAAAGTACATCATTAATTAATTATGTAATGGCATAAAAATTAAAAACATCATGAATTAATTATGTAACCATATAAGTCAAATATAATTTTATCAAGAAATCAATATCAAATAGATAATATAATCGCATAACTCATCAATTTCAATTTCATTGATCTTCTTCTTCATCCAACTCTTTGTCTGTATCATCCAATCCAAATTCGATATTGTAAGGATTGGTCATATCATCATCATCATCATTGATATCAGTTTCGATAATGTCATCATCCACAAGGATATCATCTTCATGAACATTAACTCCTACATCATCTTGATCTAGTTCCTCTTCTTCGACATCTTTGTCAGGCACATCATCAACTAACTGTTGATCCTAATCATCATCTACATCATCTTCTAGTTCTTTAGTATCTTCTTCTTCCACCACATTATACTTTACCGGCCTTCCTCTTGGATCATGTCTAACAACAAATGACCAACCTGGTTTATCTAGAATCTTTGAGTAAAATACCTTCTCACATTGGCTTGGAAGAACATAGGGCTCATTTCCAGCTCGCTCGATCAACCTTGTATTCCATGGTAAATCCATTATCATGTTCAATAACAGTTCTCTCGGGATCATTTTCATTCAATCGTAGCCTATACCATTGGATGACAAACATAACTAATTTTCAGGACTTAAAGTCACACTCAAGTATATCATCCAAAATCCCATAGTATCGATTTTCTGAGACTTCTGGATGTATGTCACTTCTAGATGAAACATTAGTCACCTGAAAGACTACAATTATCCTAGAATCACAATTTTTCTTCGTGTCATCCAACTTTTTGATTCAAAATTTACAACCATTGCACCACATAGCCTTGTGGTGTTTCATCTGCAATATGTCAAACATGTAAAAATTATTGCATTATCAGTTGATAAACATATTTATTCTTGGCCGAATATATGCAAAAAAAAAAACTCAACATATATATACATCAATATAATTGAAAATAATTAAATAATATGGGTGATTAATATATTTATACATACATATTTATCTCTTAAACCATATGCTAAATCAATTTCCCTTGGTGTAACATTGGAATCTCCATTACGATGAGCTTCTTTAACCAATGAAGCCACACCTTCCCATGTTAATGCGCTAGTAGCTTGTTGACATCGTTCAATCCATACAGTCATCCAATCAAGATTGTTTACGACATACCAATGTAGTGCATCCCACTCTTGACCAACTATATAAAAAAAAATGAAATTCACAAACAACATATAATTAGTTAATTACCATGGTATATGACCTTAATTTATAATTGATGTACCTGAAAACCTAACATCCCACTACCAATGATCTTATTATCTTTTGTAAGAAACCTTTGAACTATATGTATCCAAGACCCATTGTTCACACATTTCAAATTGAAGAGATATAACATATCGGCCAAGTAGTATCTATGTCACCCTGATCATGTTTTATGTTTATATTGATAGGATACAATATATCAACACAACAACTAGCAAGCTTCACTGATAAAAACATTGCAAGAATGACCTATGTGTGTTGGAACTAGAATTTTCATTCAAAATTTTGATGCTCCTTTCATATGAAATCAAAAAAATTCCTTAAAAACCATGTTTTTACCATCCACAAGGTCAAAATTACCTTTTACCACCTTACAGTAGCCTCCAATAAAGCAACTCATGGTAGCACGGTGGGTAAAGGAAGTAATACACTGTATACTGCTATACCGCAGAAGGTTGATGTCTTGCCCGTGGTAGAGTGGGGTCATGATTAATACTAATAGAGGGAACCACTATACCGCGAGGGGTTGAAATGAAGCCCGTAGTAGAGCGGTAAGCTAAGAATAGAGGTAATAATGCACCGCCATAACACAAAGGGTTGGAATGGAGCCCGCGGTAGAGCGGTGAAATAAGAATAGAGATAAGGAGGAACCGCTATACCATGGGGGATGAAAAATGTCATACGGTAGTGTGGTAATCTATTGTTGGAGCATTAAATGAAGGCCAGCCACATCAATCAACATCGAAGTGTGAAATTCAACTCGGTATGCAAGATTTGAATGATGAATAACTTAAGATATGAAATTAATGCGGTATGATATCAAAATTTAACAAGGAAAATTGAGAATTCATGCAATCATGATAGCAGAAGCTAAATGCATGTGAGCTCAAAGTATGACAGTGGAAGAATTCTACAGAGTGAGAAAAATTTTGGGTAAGTCTACTTATCATTCACTAAAATTTAAACAATGGTTCCAAAGAAATCAGAGGCAGGAACTAGAAAGGAAGAAAAATTTAGTAGAATTTCATTGCAGTCGCCATTACTTTCCCTGTTACCTGATTCAATAGATAAGGGTTCTAAGAAATTCTTTAAGGATTTAACTCAAGGGTGTAGGGACCCAATAATTCCACAGTCTAGGTGGAATTTATAATTGTTATTTTTATAGGAACAAAGATGAAAGGGTTCCAGTGTCAAACCCATGGACTTTTGACATAGGAAAATTAGTTGTTCCTAATGTTTTTTTAATGTCAAGCTAATTAGAGCCTTGGCCAATAGATATCATGCCCCATTAAAAATGGCCAGACTTCTAGATGGTCAATGTCTGGTAGATATCTCAAGGGAAGCTATAATTAGGTGTTTTGACCTAAACAGGTAGGTCGTCATTGAGATTGACTTGGGGAAGCTAGAGAAAGAATATAGAAGGTTGAAAAGGACCTATAGAACTAATGAACTCCCCTTACACATGAAAAGGGGTGACAAAAACAGTCCCACCCATTCACTCTTCAAGACTTGAACCCTTTCCAGTGTCTGACTTTCAAACCTATTTCAAAAATACCAACTATGCATTATGTCAAATTCTTGGAGTTGATGCAGAGGAGAATATGTCGATAGGGTTGATGAGAATGGCCATGATTATCCAGCATCCTGAATCGAAAGTGGAGTTTGATTTTTCTTTATTCATTGAGGAACAAATTCATGAAGGCCTGTTACAGGTTAGGGAAGCCAAGGCCCCCATAACTTTTAGAAAGTACTCCTTATTATGTCATTTGATTCTATCTCAAAATGAAACAAAATGGACAAAGAGGATGAAATTGAGAACACATGAGAATGGAGTTATGCTCCCAGTACAAAATTGGTGTTATATTTGGGACACTAAATGCAATGAAAGTGATTATGTTGTATTTATGGATGATTTTTTCATCAGACTGATTGCTCAGCTTGGTTTTCCTACATCAAGATTACTACAATCCCTAATGGATGTCATGAGACCCCTGCAATAAAAACTGGATCAAGATTTTACACATAATTACATTGATTGGTTTTTGATGCCACAACACACCATAATTAGGGTATATGGTTGTGATCAATCCCCTCATATTTTACCAAAATTTGTGCCTAACAGAGTATTGTTTTTAGAATTTATGTGGCAAATGCTCTGGATCAAGCATGATTTGATGAAAAATCAGAAAAAGGCACATTTCTACTTGATTTGATGGTATTTGAATAATTTTCAATTGGATCAAATATGTTGGAGGAATTGCAGAGATTTATAAAAGCTAATTTTGCTCTTAGATTAGGGAAAAAGAGAATATGTGATCCAGAAGGCCACATCAACAATATCAGAAGAACCCTACTCACAAAGAGGGCAATAACACATGAATTTGATCTAGAAGAGGATGTAATAAGAAACTTGGTCTATTTTGCAGATGTGTTTGAAAGAAGGAAAACATGGTTAATGATGATGAGATGGGAGGATCAAGAGAGAGGAAAAGATAAGAATTTCAAGGGCTTTTTTGATGAGGAGCTAGATTTGTTGAAAAGAATGCAATTAGTCCTTGGTAAATTTGATGAATTATCTAAAAAGGCTCAAGAAGAGAAATCAGCCCCACTTCCTATACCCTAGCCACTAGCATCTACAACCTCTACATCACATACTCCACCTTCATCACCAATTCATCCATCTCCTCCATCTCAAACAGATGAGCCTCCTGCCAAGAAACAAAAGATTGGGTCACTAGTGGACTATGAGTCAAGTGATGAAGAACAAGAGGCGGTCTTAACTTTGGCTAAGATGAAAGAGGTTGTAGAGAAACAAAAAATCCTTGAGCCTCATGATCCCAAGATGAGAATATCGGAGGAGGCTATTGATGAAGTGCAAGCTGATGAAAGAATTATTGCTTCCCTGAGATTCATGGAGGATGATGAATTTATCCATACTATGGATTTCAAATATTTTTGGATAAAAATGAAGATGAAACAATTTGATGACAGACTGAAAATTGACCTCATTGGAGTTGATGATTTGAAACATGCAGAAGTGCAAGCACAAACAATGGAAGAGTTAAATATTGACAATGCCAATATTACTCCTAAAGAAGCAAGGGAGTTAGTGTTGAAAAGTAACATGCTCATTATACCAATAATGGAGCTCTCCAAAGTGTTTCTGTTGGATCAAATTAGAGCTCAAGATGATCCCAAATTGGTTGCAGAATTTGATTCGAAAGGAGTATCAGGGATATGATATAATCCAAACACCCAAAACCTTGCCCTATGGATGAAATAGAAAAGCAAAAGGAATCCTAGGATTCTAGATGTGGTGTAGGAAATGAGAGGGTCTTCTCTGATCAAAACTATGAAGGACACTACTCCCATAGAAGCAACAACCATGACAATGCATTCAACAGTGTTTACAAGAGATGTAGTGGAAAACTTGGAAAAGAAGATGACAGAGTATGAGAAGAGACTCAAACTATCAAATGAGGAGATAAATAAGTTATTCATTGAAAATGTCAGATTGAAACAACAATTGCAACAAGCCAAAAATGTAAAGGGGAATGAAATGGTTTTATATCATCCACTTGCTTTAGTTGAAGATCCACAAATTCAACAATTGAAAGACGAGGTTGAGAAACTAAAGAATCATAGCATGGATGATATCAAATGACACATCTTGAGTACCTTGGAGGAAATACTGAAACATAGAGTTGAAGTTTTAAAAGAGAAAATAAGTGGAGTTCACGAGCGCTTCAGTCATTTGGTTAAAGCTCTAGAATAGATAAATACTAATTCCCCTATCTTAGAGGAATTGTAGAAAAGATGGCAGCCCACTTACCATATCTTAACCACTCTGTGTAAAGCCACATAAAGAGATCCTGATGCACCCCCAAGGTTAAAACCTACTCAAGAAATGGTAAAAGGAATCATTGATGAGCATAAGTATTTGATTGATATGAAGAAGAAGGTAGAAAACAAAAGGAATTCATTTGATTCAATAAAACACAGTTTTAGCCCTCTGATCGTTAAAGGTGATGGTCAACTCAAGGATGTGGATGAATGGAGAAATGAATTTGATCAAATGGTTCCAAAATGTTTGACACATATACAGGGTGATGGTAATATCAATTTGGAAAAATTTCATGCTCTTCTTGATGGAATTATTGCATTGGATAATGGTTATACAAAGTTCATTGTAGATGCTAGAAACTTGCTCGATAGCAAATGGAAAAGGCAACTGCCAAACTTCACTGTTGCACAAGAATACAAGTGGCTGAATGATTTAACCATAAGCAAGTGGTAGGAGAAATACCCCGGTTCAGATGAAGATTAATCACTATCAATGATGATTATCATAAATTAAAAGCTTTACATAGGCCTTTGGTGACTCGGGCTTTTACTCAGAGATTAATAGAATTGTCATGTGTTAGTTGTTAATTGTTTTAGTTATGTTTTGCATGTTAGTTAAGTTTTGTTATCAAAATTCATGTCTTTTGGTCCGAAGCTTGTTGCCTCTCCTATAAATAAGAGAGACCAGGACCAATAAAATATTATTAAGATAGGAGTAGATAGAAGAAGTAGGAGAATAGGGATTGATACAATGTTTACATCATAAAGGACCAAGATGCACATGTAAATTTTTTGATGAAGTTAATGGAAAATATCTGATTCAGTGGCTCTATGTTGGTATCAATTGTTTGTTAAGTTAATTGAAGATATTGCCAAATTGTCTCCATATTTAATATTACTCTATTATTTAAATTGATATATCAAGCATATTTTCAATTTATCAGTGCACATTTGTTGTATCTATGTGGCATAATTAATTGGGTCTTTCAAGTAAAGATTAAAGTCCTCTTGATTATTCACAACAACTTAGGAATAATATTTTGAATTATTAAAGAAGAATTTGATAATTGCATCCCTGCCTGTTTATACAAGTTATAAACGTAGAAGTGCCAAACAATTTGAATTATTGCCAGTCATAAGTCACTTGTCTCTGATTTCTACTTGACTCCATATACCCAATAGAGCACTGGTCTTCACATTTCATCACTTAGTTTCATTTCATTTTAAACATTTTACATATGTTAACTGAACATATTGATACTGCTTATACAATTTATGCTAGATTAGTAGTACATCTATTCACTTTCAAATTTCCATTGTGAATAGACTATTGTAGGAGGAATCACATAGTTCAAGTCTACTTCATTCACATAGGTAGACCCAACTAGGTCTGGTAGCACCTGAAGATAAGAAGGTCTAAAACCATTTGGCCTTGTATGCTACCCTGAAATGTACCAAGAGTTTGGCAACCTCTTGAGGTATTTTTACCTGTGTTTTCGAGAGCTAACAACATGAACGAGGAAGCACATTGTACAATATTGGCATAGGCACATTGCATTCATACTGATCAACATAAGAAATTGGGCTGTATATTTTGATTAAAAAGGAACAAATAGAGAATGTAGCACCACAGGAAATGCATATCGGCATAACTCATGAATTTTTTTCTAAAAAATTACTCATCGCCGGCCGTCAGAAGCCTAATAAGTGACAATTCCGATCTCATATACTACTCCGACGAAGATAAAAGGCTCGTATCAGGGACACATTCTTTTTGTTCTACCGATGGGTTATTCAAGAAAGTAAAAGATAGACTCACTCAAGATTTTGGCATGAGGTACACTGATATATTTCATCAGAGGAACACATTCATATCAGAACAACAGAAAATGGACCGCCCGACGACACATCTTACACTGATAACAATTAGTTGGGAGAACATATCTCAAGTTACGCTGACAAGGGAATAATCAAAGTAAGACGTTGCGATGAAATAGTGGATAAAATAAGGCATCAGTAGTGAAAGACTTATTTTCTGGAGTAATACAATACCAGTACTTTTCTATTTGTGTGTGGAAGATTCTTTCATTTGGACTAGTTCTTTGTTGTTTCTTTTCAAGCAATTGAAGGCAATGTAAAATGTATTCTAATTAATCTCCATGACCATCTTATAATTACCTCTCACTTTCCTCAATCTACCTTTCCACATAAGGTACTCCCCTTTGAATTTGTTAATGGAGTTGAGATCCCAAATGCGATCTACATGGATCTTTGCTGTGAACTTAGGAAGATATTCAATAATGTACACCATGGTCTGGTATACCATATATCCCTCCACCATAGAACCCTCAAGATGTGCTCTTTGTCTAACCAAAGCCTTCAAAAATTTCAAGTGCCTCTCAACTATCCACATTGACCTTGTGTGTACAAGTCCACACAATTCAATCTCCTCAACTTGGTGTATGAGGTAGTGTTCTTGTGCATTGAAAAATGTCTAAGGTAGACACTTTTGCATTTCACACATTAGACGAGGAATTTTTCTCTTCCAATAATTTATATCTTCTTTATGGATTTCTTTAGATGACAACCATCTACAAGTGATTCAAGGCGCAAATATATTAACGAGATTTAACAAAAATATACAATATATTACATAACAAGTAAAACAAATGGCAAATATAAGATCTATATAACGAATTGAAAAAATATTGCTACTTACCTCATGTATTTTCCAAGATCATATATAACTTGTTTGACATTGTTGTCGAAGTTTTCTGGGAGAGATAGAGGTAGAACATACTATGACAATTATAAAATGATCTTTTCATTATTTTTCTAAAACTAGTAAACACAATACACTGAAAAGTACATGTAGTATACAAATATATATAAAATATACCAGAATAATTACCTTAATGAAGGTATTCCAATCATGCATTTTCATCCCTGACCCAAATTCACCTTTCTTTGTTATGATATTATTTATGTTTGCAACAAATCTTGTGGGAAATTTAATTTTTTGTATGACTTCTTTTATAGCATTGCTTTGCTGCTTCGTTAATAACCAAGGAAGGGTGCTTATATTAATTTGGTCTCCATTGCTATTTAATTGAATGACATTTTTCATTGCATGATTGGCTTCCTGAATGTCACTACAAATTTTTACAATTTTTTCTTTGTCATGCCCTCCATCCAATATTTTTCATAATGTTTATGTTATATTCTTTCTGATATTCATTATTGTATCAAACAAATGCACAATTTGTAGCTGTTCATAGTAGGGCAACCTACTAAATTTTTTGGGATAACTTTTCAGTCCCTGTGGAAGCCATCCATTAATGCCTTGACGACCTTCACGAAGCATATAAGTTAAACAAATTAACAATGACAATCATTGTCAATTACAACATAAGTAAACAAAACATAATATAAAAATATAAATTCCAAACATATCATATATGATAGATAAATAATTTGATTTGATATATAACCTTGGCGATTAATTCTATTATATTCCAACTTCCATAGGCAAGGTGTCATTCTTTCTAGTTTTGATGTAGTCTCTTCTTTCCCATTGAAAATATGTTTTTCAGTAGTTCGATACTTATGATTTATGTGGAGGAAGTGCCTATACTCATCAAACACCTACTTTCCTAAACTTGTTGAACGATGAGATTTCATCTTTGGACCACAAACTAGACATGTGAATTTTCCCTTTGTTTGAAGACTTGCAAGATCATATATAATTGGATTAAATATGTCAATTTTTATAATTATATATAATGAATAGATTATTTAAAAAAATTCATGATATCTACATAGAATTCAATATCGTTAAAGTGTAGTTGAATGTTATAACATACCACAAAAATTTGTTAGCCTCGAGGCATCATGAATTGTCCATACAAGCATTGTGTGGAATTGAAAATGTCTTTGTCCTATTGGTCTAGAGATGTCATACATAGTGATGACATTCCATAACTTTAGTAACTCATCGATAAGAGGCTCAATATATACATTCATTTCTTTAACTTGGTACTTACCTAGTTGAAACAACATAAGCATTACATAATTATTATAACCATTTTACTACAATTTATATATAAATTAATGTACATGACTATTAAATGAAAAAAATATGTCATTATGCAAAAAATAAGACAAATGAGATGCTGCTACATTAAAGAAAATTGATGTAAACAAATACCTGGAACAATCATTGCCAACATTATGTGCTCCCTCTTTATTGACATCCATGGAGGAATGCTATTGTTGATAACAAAAACAAGCCACACTGAGTAAATAGATCTCAACTCTCCAAATGGATTGACACCGTCCGCTGCCAATGAAAGCCTAAGATTACGAGGTTCTTCTTTAAAGTGTGGCCATTTTCCCTCCATGTCCCTAAATGCAAAACCATCCACAGGAATTCGAAGAATGTCATCTCCACTTCTATTCCATGCATGGTAATCCATAAATTGTGCTAAGCTTTCACACCTAAATAATCATTGCATATGTGGAATAATGGGAATATAACGAAGAACCTTGCAAGGCACCTTTTTTGTTAGTTGATTTGTTCGATATCTACTGATATGACATTCTAGGCATTCTATTGCAAATTCATGTTGTTTATGATATATAATATGATCATTGGGACATGCATCTATTGCTTGATACTCCATTCCAATGTCTTTCATAATGGCAGATAAATCTTGGTATGAGCGAGGTAAAATATTTGATGGTGGTAACAAAAATTCACCTATCAATCTACAACAAAAAATAATTTGTTAATATAAAGAATATTAATGGTACATATTTCATCCTTTATTTACTAGTGATGAACTAACAATAAAATTAGATGAAAAAAGATGGCATATATGACATACCTTAACATCTGTAAGATTGCTATGTTTGATAAACCATTCATAACCTTCAAGTTCACCAACAAAAATATAACAAAGAGAAGAGTTGTTTGGGAGCCTTCATAAAGAGGCTCGTATGCCTTCTCAAGTATAGGTAAATCATGAACTTCATCAAAGTCATCTCGATAATCATGAATAGTTGTGCCACTAAATGTGTCATGGATCAATGCATTTGTACCATCATCTTCAAATGTGTTTTATGGCACATGATCATCTTATTCCATAGGATCATTAACTTCATCTTTGATATTCACAGCTCCATGTTACTCCGCTTGCAAAAACACATTCTTCGGGCCGTGATAATCCATATCATGTCCCTAGGGCACCCCACCTTTATAATAATGATCGACACAAATAAACCATGATCATGATCAAGTGATTTTATATATATATATATATATATATATATAAAATGTTAAAATGATATAAACATTTACAAATTCAATCAATATAAAGACATAATGAACAACTTACCAATGGATGATAATCATGCCCCCCTTCAATGTGACCATGCTTTCTATAATGTTTCTCAACTGTTGTGATTAAAATTCTTCTCTTCTTTAAGCCCTTGCAATTATTGCAAGGACAATAACGTTTCCCATCACTCTTTCTTTTCAATCTAGCCCACAATCTAGCAAGTGTCTCTTCATTTTGTTCTGCACTAATATTATCTGACATAATTTTTCTTTACCAAGCTTGAATATTTAGATCTTCAAAAAATATCAAACTCACACTCCAATAATTTTTAATCATAGACAGGTAACAAAATCTAATAATTCTGATATTTGGCACCAAAAAAATTTGGCCTATAACCTCCACAAACTGTCACAAGTATAGAAAATTCACAAGTATAGAAAAACGCTGTCGCAAGTATAGATAAATTGTCGAACTCACTTTTATTTATTAGAAAAACATTCATCGGAACGTCGATGAATGCTAACCATATACCCGTTGGCCCACAAATTGATGGAAGGGGATGGTTGAATTTAAGTGTATGTTGAAATAGCAATGAAAATCACAGAGCGTCGCAATTTCGATGAACGTCGGGCATAAATTTTTAAAAAAATTGAAAATTTCACATTAAATACATAGGTACCCGATGATACATCTAATTATGCATCTTTCTTCAGAAAGTTTCATCATATTTTGCAGTCAAATGATTTAGTGATTGGTAATAGGCATTGTAGCAAGATCCCTCCTACCATATGTAGCTTTGGTGAGTTCCATCACCACTTCATTCTTCACAAAATTCAGCACCGGTACTGGTCTGGTATCACAGAGTCCGATAATAGCCTTAATTGTTTCTTTAGTTATAAGGTGAGGTCTTTCAGTCCATAGGAACTTATCACATTTTGCTAAGGTATGGTTTTACATACTTGTCATCAATAGTGGAGCTAAAGTTAGGAAATTAATTCCATCAATCCAATTTCTTCACAACAATATTTGAATACTCGGGTTTTATCAAGAAATCATCCCTGATGAGCTCATTCTACCAAATATCTATCAACTTGTTGTGATTATATTCCTCAGTCTTAACTCAAATATACATCCTAGTGTCTTCAATGGGCATAACACCATGAGAAATCGATGAGAAGGAGCCCATAGGGTCATCTTCAAAAACCTTAATAAAATATTTCTTATAGGAAGGTCTAGGTCTTTCTGACACATTTATGACTATAGGGCTTGCCATTTTTCCATAAAATTGAGCTCAAATGATTTCAAAAGATGATTCACACAAACCCACAATAGCACAAAAGAGTAGAATACCTTTTTCTTTTGCAAAAAATAGAACTAGGGTTTGCACAACTCACTCTCCAAATCCCCTCAAGAATGCCTCAAATTTCTCTCCACTTTCTTCAAGTGCACAAGTGATCAAAATTCCTCACAACTTCACTTTATAAATCAATGATCTACCCTAATTCGCATTAAATGTGGTAGATTTCAAAAAGTTGATAAAAACCCTCTTCACTACACTGAAAAACCCTAATTTGCTCTACAAATGATCATGTCTGCTCCTTTTCTTCCTATTCCTTTTTCATAAGCTCTATTTATTCATTCCTTATGACATATCGTTGTTCCAATAACTAACACACCAAATATCCAAGGGGTCTGAATAATTTTCTATTAAAGCTCCCCCTAAGACCATGCTAGGTCTAATTGTTAGAGGAGTTGTCTGCACCGAATGAGGGCACAAATGCATTTGATGTTTCTGGCTCTTCTTTCTTCTTCCATATCTTGTACATTTCTTTCTTAACCTCATTCTTGTCAATTTACTTCATTGGTTCATTCTTCTTTATCAGATCAGATTGCTTTCCCCCTTTACTTATGCACACTCTTGAAATGTGTTTGGGTTTGTTGCAATTGTAGCAAAAAAATATTTTTCTAATTTGTTTGACCTCCATTAACCCTTGATTTGCACTTATTTGCTTTGTGTCCAAACTTGTTACATGTATAACAGTTGCCAACAAAATATTGATTCATTCTTCCTCCATTAAACCAATTCATCATCTAAGTTCTACATTCACTAGCTCTATGTCCAACTTTCTTGCATGCAAAACATTGTTCAGAGAAGGGACTAGCATAGTGGTTCATCCTACTTCTACACTATGTTTCCTTGTGACCAAATTTATTGCAATAAAAGAAAACACCATTGAAAGATGAGTACCTTTGAGCATTTGGTTCTTTGATAGGCAGTCTTCTAGAAAAGTTTCTTGAATTTCTTTTTTGCTTCCCTTTATCTTGAGTCTTTTGATTATCCACTTTGTTTGAGGTCTACATAACTTTAGAGCTTTCATTGTGTTCTATTCCCAAACCACCTTTGTCTTTAGAAGGTTTATGCCCTGCAATCAACTCATCAAGCTTGGTGGAGCTTGTTTTGAACTTATCTTCACATAGTTTTTCTTTTTCTAGATCTGCTTTCAGGTTCACCACTTCTTGTTCAAGTCTTGTGCATTCATCAGTCTTTCTTTGCACCACTATATTCAGGAAATCTTCAATTCTCTTATTTTCCTCCACTTGCACCTTCAATCTGGTAATCTCTTCATTTGCTTGTTTTAACTGCTCACTTACTTCTCCATGTATTTCTTTGAATTTATTTAATTGCTCTTTCAATTTCTAGATGCATTTATTTGCCTCATCAAGATTTTATTTCAAATCTCTATTTTCATTTTCAGCCTTGTCAAGTTCAAGAGCAGCTCAGAGTTCTTCTTTATCATCCATTTGTTCAATCTTCAAGATCTTCCTCAAGTTGTTAGGCTTCTTCAGAGGAACCAATCTCTGATACCAATTGTTGAATACCCAAGATACTGAGAGGGGGGCGAATTAGTATCTTCTTAACCTTATTGGACAAATACCATCCAAACACTCCAATGCATATAACAGTAAAAAATAAGCAAGAGCATTAACAGAGCATAAAGACACACAACACATGAACACCGGGTTTTTTACGCGAAAAACCCAAAATGGGAAAAACCATGGTGAGGATTAGCTCACAATATAGTATAATCGGCTATAAGATATTACAAAGGGTGGTTCACTGCTAGGACTCATTGCACAAAATGGGAGGCTCACTTCCTACAAAAGATACAATAACAAAATGGCTTACAACTAGAGAATGAACTGATAAAGTTACACCTAACAAGTGTTGATTCAGTTCCTTTAATGCTCAGTAAACTAACTTTACACACTTCATCATCTTCGTATACTTGTCTATCTTTGCACTACTTCACCACTACAACTACAATCTCAAAAACTATCCAATATATATATCTGATTCATCCACAAGCATCAATTAGGTCGGCCTAATTAGATGCAACCCTTATTCACCAAAAAGATCAACTGTCAACTTCAAGCTTGTACACAAACCTTTCCAAAAACAATTCAAGTGTGTAGCATGCTAAAACATGTCGGCATGGACCTAATATAGGTCACACATACTGGTGCAAGAGCACCTATTTGATCACATGCTTCCATGAGGCCTTATTGGGTTTAGTATTCCTTGTTGATGTATTAATGTTTAATAAGGATTAATGAGACATTTTTTATATGCATGAGGTCATTTGAATCCTAGGAAATCATATTTTAGGTTATTGGTTCCATAATGTTAAAAGTTACTCCTCATTGTCAACATTGTCAAAAGAGCAAACTATTAAGTAAATGTTAAGTCCATTAGTTAGATGGAGATTGGAATAAATTATAGTCAGTTTATCTGAGTTAGTTTTAGTCCTCAATGTATAAAAATCCTCCATAGGTTGAAAACAAGGGGAGAAGTTGATTTGTAATGGAAGAATATCAATGGAATTCTTATTTTTTCTCAAAAAACACTATAAAAACGTGGTTCTTCGCTCTTGTACGGAAATGTATGGCCTGATACTAAAGGGACAGTAATTGGAGAAGGTAGTAATATGTTTCAACATCATTTTTAACTTGGTCTCATTTGATTTCATGAAGGTATGAGAAAGATATGGCATTTTTTGTAAAACCAACCTGGAACCCTACCAAGGGTTACCTGTTTTGGTAAAACCCTCATAACTTTTGTTTGAACCGTTGGATCTGTCTAAAAATTGGATTTATTTTTTGTAACTGGATAATCTATAAACAGACTAGAGCGATTGGCTTAATGATTATTTTTTTGAAAGTTATTAATGACTATTTTTTATAGTTCATAGTGAAATCAGACTGGTAAAGGCCTAAAAGGGCAGAGTACAAACGTTATTTGTAGTGTTGTTACATAACAAAGGTAACTAAATTTATTATATGTTTTATAAGATTATCCAAGGTACTCAAATTTGCGATTATAGCTGGTATATTATGTTAGTTCAAAGATTTTGTGATGACAACCCCTAATTGAAAGGCTGCAAAGTTATGGTGCAAGTTGTGAATCAAAGACCTATGGTTGTTATATTTATGTTGCTGACAAAGTTATACATGGAATGATATATTTTACTTATGGAAGACTCAATCCAAGGTCAGATAAAGGTTTGTGCTATTGTTTTCTTGTCATGTTGAATGGTTGAGAGAATGCTTAATAGCATGCATTACTTAATTATTGCCTTGAGAAATTGTTAAGGATTTGTGAGATGTGTTGTGAATCCTTCTAGCTCTGCATCAAAGTGGTATCAGAGCCTAGAAAAGATATGGTCTGGTGAGTTTTTTGGTTTGGTGTTTGTGGTTGTGTGTTGTGCAGGTTGAGGAAGGAATCTGATTGCCTAGGTGTGGCAAAGTGAAGTGGAAGCAAGGAGAGACTTGCTTGTGGAGATGGATTTGTTGAGAAGATTGGAAAGATGTTTGCAGCTTGAGGATTCAGAAAGGAATAAGGAAAGAGAGGAAAAAGAGTCGAGAAAGATGGAGAGAAAGAAGGCAAGACAAATAGAGTTTGAAAAATCCATGGAAGAGATGAGCAAAAGGTTGGAAAGATTAGATAAAGAACACCAACTTCTTAAGAAAGCACTAAGGAGTTGGCATATACCAATTTCAAAGGGGTTAAGATGGCCTATAAAGAAGATTATGAAGAAGCAAAGAAAACAAAAGAAGGCAGAAAATTTAGTCAAAGATGAAGAAGAAGATTTATGGGCACAATATGCAGCTATTGAAGAAGAATGGAATAGTAAGGTTGGTGATGGAAAATTCAAACAAGAGGAAGAAGAACTCATCAAGGTAGAAGAAAACAAGGATATTGTGGTTGGAAGTGAATTGGTGTCAAGATTGGATAAGTTGGTCATGGGTGAAGAGGAATTTGAAGTACAAGAAGAGAAGGAGGATACCTCAAGGTCTCTATGTTTTGTTTCTAATTTTTCCTTGGACTATGTATGTGCAGGTTATGAAGGACAAAGTGAAGTGTTTGATGATATGATAGAGTTTTGGGACTTCCAAGTTGCAGGGATGCTTGAAAGGATAAGACATAAGAAGAAGGAAATGAGGAAAGGACCAAAGATGGTTGCAAAGACAAAGGACAAGGTTCAAAGTAACTGGAAGACCCGGAAGAAGACAATTCAAAGGGACTTGAATTCTTTTTCCCTCGGGAGTTTGGTGCAGGAGCACCTATTTGATCACATGCCTCCATGAGGCCTTAGTGGGTTTAGTATTCCTTGTTGATGTCTTAATGTTTAATAAGGCTTAATGAGCCATTTTTCATATTCATGGGGTCATTTGAATCCCAGGAAATCATATTTTAGGTTATTGGTTCCATAATGTTAAAAGTTACTCCTCATTGTCAACATTGTCAAAAGAGCAAACTATTAAGTAAATGTTAAGTCCATTAGTTAGATCGAGATTGGAATCAGTTATAGTCAGTTTATATGAGTTAGTTTTAGTCCTCAATGTATAAAATTCTTCCATAGGTTGAAAACAAGGGGAGAAGTTGATTTGTAATGGAAGAATATCAATGGAATTCTTATTTTTTCTCAGAAAACACTATAAAAAGTAATTCTTTGCTCTTGTACAGAAATGTACGGCCTGATACTGAAGGGGCAGTCATTGGAGAAGTTAGTAATATGTTTCTACATCATTTTGAACTTGGTCTCATTTGATTTCATGGAGGTATGAGAAAGATATGGCATTTTTTGTAAAACCAGCTTGGAACCCTACCAAGGGTTACACGTTTTGGTAAAACCCTCATAACTTTTGTTTGAACCGTTGGATTTGTCTAAAAATTGGATTAAATTTATGTAACTAGATAATATATAAATTGACCAGAGCGATTGGCTTAATGATTAATTTTTTGAAAGTTATTAATGACTTTTTTTACAGTTCATAGTGAAATCAGACTGGTAAAGGCCTAAAAGGGTAGAGTACAAACGTTATTTGTAGTGTTGTTACATAACAAAGGTAACTAAATTTCTTATATGTTTTATAAGATTATCCAAGCTACTCAAATTTGTGATTATAGTTTGTATATTATGTTAGTTCAAATATTTTGTGATGACAACCCCTAATTAAAAGGCTGCAAAGTTGTGAATCAAAGACTTATGGTTGTTATATTATGTTGCTGACAGAGTTATGCATGGAATGATATATTTTACTTATGGAAGACTCAATCCAAGGTCAGATAAAGGTTTGTGCTATTGTTTTCTTGTCATGTTGAATGGTTGAGAGAATGCTTAATAGCATGCATTACTTAATGATTGCCTTGAGAAATTGTTAAGGATTTGTGAGATGTGTTGTGAATCCTTCTAGCTCTGCATCAAAGTGGTATCAAAGCCTAGAAAAGATATGGGCTGGTGAAGTTTTTTGGTTTGGTGTTTGTGGTTGTGTGTTGTGCAGGTTGAGGAAGGAATCTGATTGCCTAGGTGTGGCAAAGTGAAGTGGAAGTAAGGAGAGACTTTCTTGTGGAGATGGATTTGTTGAGAAGATTGGAAAGATGTTTGCAGGCTGAGCATTTAGAAAGGAATAAGGAAAGAGAGGAAAAAGAGTTGAGAAAGATGGAGAGAAAGAAGGCAAGACAAATAGAGTTTGAAAAAGCCATGGAAGAGATGAGCAAAAGGTTGGAAAGATTAGATAAAGAACACCAACTTCTTAAGAAAGCACTAAGGAGTTGGCATATACCAATTTCAAAGGGGTTAAGATGGCCTATAAAGAAGATTATGAAGAAGCAAAGAAAACAAAAGAAGGCAGAAAATTTAGTCAAAGATGAAGAAGAAGATTTATGGGCACAATATGCAGCTATTGAAGAAGAATGGAATAGTAAGGTTGGTGATGGAAAATTCAAACAAGATGAAGAAGAACTCATCAAGGTAGAAGAAAACAAGGATATTGAGGTTGAAAGTGAATTGGTGTCAAGATTGGATAAGTTGTTCATGGATGAAGAGGAATTTGAAGTACAAGAAGAGAAGGAGGAGACCTCAAGGTCTCTATGTTTTGTTTCTAATTTTTCCTTGGACTATGTATGTGCGGGTTATGAAGGAAAAAGTGAAGTGTTTGATGATATGATAGAGTTTTGGGACTTCCAAGTTGCAGGGATGCTTGACAGGAGAAGACATAAGAAGAAGAAAATGAGGAAAGGACCAAAGATGGTTGCAAACACAAAGGACAAGGTGCAAAGTAACTGGAAGACCCAGAAGAAGACAATTCAAAGGGGCTTGAATTCTTTCACCCTCGGGAGTTTGGTGCAGGAGCACCTATTTGATCACATGCCTCCATGAGGCCTTATTGGGTTTAGTATTCCTTGTTGATGTATTAATGTTTAATAAGGATTAATGAGCCATTTTTGATATGCATGAGGTCATTTGAATCCTAGGAAATCATATTTTAGGTTATTGGTTCCATAATGTTAAAAGTTACTCCTCATTGTCAACATTGTCAAAAGAGCAAACTATTAAGTAAATGTTAAGTCCATTAGTTAGATGGAGATTGGAATCAGTTATAGTCAGTTTATCTGAGTTAGTTTTAGTCTTCAATGTATAAAAATCCTCCACAGGTCGAAAATAAGGGGAGAAGTTGATTTGTAATGGAAGAATATCAATGGAATTCTTATTTTTTCTTAGAAAACACCGTAAAAACGTGATTCTTTGCTCTTGTACAGAAATGTAAGGCCTGATAATGAAGGGTTAGTCATTGGAGAAGGTAGTAATATGTTTCAACATCATTTTGAACTTGGTCTCATTTTATTTCATGAAGGTATGAGAAAGATATGGTATTTTTTGTAAAACCAGCCTGGAACCCTACCAAGGGTTACCCGTTTTGGTAAAACCCTCATAACTTTTGTTTGAACCATTGGATCTATCTAAAAATTGGATTAAATTTCTATAACTGGATAATCTATAAACAGACTGGAGCGATTGGCTTAATGATTATTTTTGTGAAAGGTATTAATGACTATTTTTTACAGTTCATAGTGAAATCAGACTGGTAAAGGCCTAAAAGGGTAGAGTACAAACATTATTTATAGTGTTGTTACATAACAAAGGTAACTAAATTTATTATATGTTTTAGAAGATTATCCAAGGTACTCAAATTTGTGATGACAGCCCCTAATTGAAAGGCTACAAAGTTATGGTGCAAGTGTGAATCAAAGACCTGTGGTTGTTATATTTATGTTTCTGATAGAGTTATGCATGGAATGATATATTTTACTTATGGAAGACTCAATCCAAGGTCAGATAAAGGTTTGTGCTGTTGTTTTCTTGTCATGTTGAATGGTTGAGAGAATGCTTAATAGCTTGCATTACTTAATGATTGCCTTGAGAAATTGTTAAGGATTTGTGAGATGTGTTGTGAATCCTTCTAGCTTTGGATCACATACATTCACAACACAAAATTAATCCAGTACAAAATCAACTATTAATTAGGTCGGTCATAGATAGACCTAATGACAAAATGCAACAACAAAATGATGCCAACTTGCCATACAAGCACATGTGCACATGATATTTTGAACTTACAAGCTTCCAACATCCAAAAACCATTCCCCAAAACCACAATCATCAATGGAGGATTGCAGACCAAAATACCAGAGGATGATAACTGCATATCGGTTTAGATACTGGTTTAGAATACCAGATCAAGCTTGAGCTTGAACTTGCATTTGCAACACATATAACATGGTGACATCAATGACAACACAAAATCTGCATAATTAAGATGTTCTTCATTCTTCCAGCAATTCAATTATATCTAAGTACATAGTGAACCCTTGTTTATATAGGTAAAGGTGATAGCTAGGACAAAAATTGAGTATGAAAATAGTCATAATCATGTGATGTGAGACACAAATTTTAAATAACCTAAATGTATCCTAAGTAAATCTAACTAACTAGATGTGAAAATGATCCAAAAGGGAAACTAGCTAGGGAATAAATCCATTCACACCAATAAAATGCATAAATATAGTTCCATGTTGCTATTAAATAAATATAAAAGATAAGTAAAATGAACATCCCTACAAAGGAAAAAGTAAATAGATAAATTATACTAGACCAAATATTATATATTGCTTATTCTACAATAGAAAGGCCCCCTTTCTTTATATTATAGCTTTGTTAAGTATATATTGAATAAAGGCATTTAGCAATGGAGGATAAGTGTGATCTACATTATTAAATGAAATCTACATTAAAGGAAGTTAATATTTAAAATATAATTTTAACTATTAGAGTATGCTCTCTACACATTTTGATGTACATAGAAAATATTTTGTAAAATCCATTTCATTTTGTATATGAAAATTAAAAAGTCTAGATGAAAAAGAGAACTTTTAAACCAACCCATATGGATATTATACAAAATTATAAGAACGATCAATTCTCCATGTTAATTTATACTTATAGATAGATTGATGGTTGAGATTAAAAGGATTAGCATCAAAAATATTTTGACATTTCAATTTTTAAAACAATGCCATTTGATTAGTCATAAATGACAAGAAAACAAAAACTTTAAGTTTATTATAGTTTAAAAATAAATATTACCAACAACATTATTTTCATTAAAAGCAAGCACCATCTAAAATAGACAAAGCAACCTTTTTGCATAACCATTGGTACTATATAGGTTTAGACATCAATATTTATAGTCATTGTCAATTGTGAGAGAGTTGTTAAGCTTTTAATGTTACTTATATGTCTCACCTTACTATTGAGTATAAATTAAACTTGTCTTGAAATGTTTACAATACAAATGTAATCATCAATATATATAATTGTATGCACGTAAAAATGGTCACATTATAATAAGTCTGGTAATTAATTAAATACAAGTTATTTAGTTAAATCTCTAATTCAATCTACATATAAGGGTAAAAGCACAAAGCTGTGTCACACTTTATAAAGGAAATGGCCAACGCTGATCCAATTTTCAAACTTGAATCACTAAAAAGTGGCATATATGTTTTGAATTTTGAAATGATGTAAACTAGTAAAATATGTATTTTTTAGTATATTTTATGTTTGTATTTTTTTAAAAAATATAAAAAAATATTTTAAACTAGTTTTGAATAAATTAAAACTATAATTTAGTTGCTGATAAAATGCTGAAAAATGAAGTTGCATGGGACGTCAAACTTTTTATAGTAAATTTTATTTTTTTTCTTTGAATTTTTTTATGTGTATTTACAACTTGAAATTTTAGTGCATGGATATTTTTTTTTTCAATTTTGATAAATATATATTTTTAAATAAATATTAAAATGTGCGTGAATACAAAAACAACTGTTTTCATCGGACGTCAACTTTCATATAAAATAGTTATCTAAAATGGAAACAAAATTATACCATCTTAAAATAGATTCTTTTATCTAGTGCATCATATTTTTTTCAATTTTTTTTAATAAGTTTTAGTATTTTTCCTTGGCATAGTAATCAACCTAATATTTTGTGTTGAAAACCTACTTTTAGTAAAAATAAAATGTAAAATATAAAAAATAATTAAACTATTAAAATAAATATATTTTTGAAAACTACACTTATGGATCTACAAAAGGGTATTTTTATATTTTAAAACAAATGTTGTTTACATTAGCAAGAGTTATTGAAACTTCAAGTTTTTCAAATAATTTAATATTTTTGGTAAATTGGACTCAAAGTGGTGCTCCATACATTTTTAGCCAACAATTTTAGTTGAAAAATTTGTGGAAGCATCTAACTTAGCTAGAATGAATCTTACTAGATCATATGTTTGACCAAAATTGATTTTTAGTTAGAAATACTTAAATTAGGTTGTGCTGATAAGTTGGCTGAAAGTGTGACACAACTTTGTGCTTTTACCCATAAATAAATTTAATTATTTATTTATATTGTTCATTTTCTAAATTCTTCTACCTTAATTAAATAAATAACTTTATTTAATTATTGGCATTTCCCATATTCTTCTTAATTAAATTAAATAAATTTTCATATTTTATTTATATTTGATTATCACATCATTCCAAAGTTTGAATATTTTGAATATTTAAATAATGGAATATTCCCTTCACCCCATAATTAAATTAAATATTAAATATCTTATTTAATATTTTCCTCACTCTAATTTCATTTTTAAAAACATAATTAAATATAATTTATTTAATTATGCGAGTTGCCATATCCGTCTCCAATTCCAAATTAAATAAATTTAATTTATTTAATTTTAACTCATCTTTCAAAATGGAAGTTTCCCTTCGAAACTTAATAAGGAAAAAGGAAACCTTCTACTTCTCTCACTCGACTTTCAAAAATCCTATACCGTTCATCTTAACCAGATTGAATCTCATCCGTTGATCATTGCCAACTAAGCTTTTGCCTTCAAAAATCTATAAATTTAACCTTTGACAAGCCATTTGGATCGAATCTTCAGACATCCTTATGCTGTCAAAATATTCTATCTTTCATCCATCATTCTCCTTCAAACCTTTACCATATCGTTATGCTGCTGAAGTGAACAACCAACATTCCTCCATTATCAACCTTCAAAAATCTTGCATTCTTAGTATAGTATGCATTTATTTTTAAATCTCGTTCTTTAGTAGTCATTTTGTGGAGCTTAGCATACAAATCGGAGAGCTTTAGCAAAAATACTGGAGATAGAGGACAATGGGACGTCTTCAAAGGAGCTGCTGCATTAAGAGTTTGCTTTATTTTGTTTAATCAGTTTTCTTTTGATTTAAAGTTTCATTGGTGTGCTTGAATAGTATTTATTTCATTTTAATACACATATTTTTGATCACACATTTTTGGCGCCCACCGTGGGGCTCAACCCACAAATTTAACATTTTCTGTGAGTTTCTGTTGACAGTTTCCGTGTTCTAGAATCGACTTTTTGGAAAAATTTGGCATTTACGCACATTCGACATTTTTTGCGGCGCATACGGGGTTTTCTGACTTTTGTTTTGTAGGATTCTGAAGCGCATATAGTCACTATTTCGGCGCATCCAGGGACTGTTTCAGCGCATCCAGGGACTGTTCTGGCACATATATGGTAAAGAATGGTGCATATACCCCTTCATTAAAAATCTATAAATAATTTTTTTTTTTTAGGCGCATCTAGTGACTGTTTAGGCGCATCTGGGGTCTGTTTTGGAGCATCTGGGCTTATTTAGCATTCTAAATTTTTTTGATGCACATTTGGGGTCTGTTCTGGCGCATCTGGGCTTATTTAGCATTCTAAAATTTTTTTGATGTGCATTTGGGGTCTATTCTGGCACATCTGGGCTTATTTAGCATTCTAAAATTTTTCTAACGCGCATCTGGGGTCTGTTCTAGCGCATCTAGGCTTATTTAGCATTCTAAAATTTTTTTGACGCACATCAGGGATCTGTTCTGGCGCATCTGGGGCTTATTTAGCATTTTGGATTCTGTTTTAGCGCATACAGGGAGCATTTTCATAGGAAATCTTAAAATGACCGTATCTTGGTCATTTTTTGGTCTTTTTCAGAGCTTTTTTTTTTTAAATGTGGTAGAATTTCATAAGCTATCTAATGGTATAATTTTTTATCAGATTTGACATATTTACATCTTTCAAAATCGCACATATTTGAAAAAAATTGCTTGTTTTGGGATTTAATCACACTTTTGCTTGCATGCATGTGTTTCTTCTTGTTTTGGTGACTTGTTGGTGAATCAAACAGAGCTGGAAAAGCATTGGAATCAGTCACAACATCAATTTGGAAAGCGAAAATAACCAGGTGCACTCGTTTCATCCTTCATCTCTTAATCTTGTTTGTCACACATTTCAATTTGGGGCATAAAATTAATCATTGTTTGCAAACACATTTGGATTTGGGCTCTTAAAAATGAATATTGTCTTCAATAACATATTGAAAATTGGGTCTAAAATTCACCACTGTTTTCCATCACATCTTGATTTGTGATCTAAAAAGAACAAGTGTTTGAACTTTTTTTACACACATTTCATTTCTAATATAAGGGAAATTAATCATTGTGAGTGTGAATCAAGTGTGTGTGTGATCACAAACACCTCACTTGGTTTTCTTTTGTCAAAACCCTTCATAGGAGGCCTGCTAGGGAATTTCATCACCCCTAGGGACAACCTCAATCAAAGTGTGAATCGAAAGACACGCTTGTTTGGAAGTTAAAATATTATCACTCTTGGCTAAGCCCCAAAGAACTTTATACCTTTGGAAAGTGAAGGTGAAGGGTGGGTTACCCCTTTCTCCTGGCTGTGTGATAGGATTTTGCTTTCAAATCATCTTTAGTCAATCTTGTTCAAACTAGTTTGAAACCTAATTGGCCATACCCACTTGACTTGTTCTAGGACTTGTTGATGTGTCTTCTTCAAATGTGTGCTTAATAATCACATTCATAAATTCAAAAATTCAAACTTGCTTATGTGTCTTGCATGTGTGATTCATGTGTGTGCATGTGTGATCATTCATTTAAACATTGTGAAATCAAGCTAAACACCAAACACATAAAGACAAGTCACTCTACACGTTCTTCCAACACTCATATCTAATCACTTTCATCTTAATCACCCTTCTTAGCCACATCCTATCCATTTCATACTAATCAATCCAAGTCATCCAATCTAATCATTCCACATCATCACCATCACCACTTGTCGAAATGGTCATAATCATAAACAAGCCCAATCCTAAACCTAAGCCCGAGCTAATAATTCAAGGAGTCTCTTTCTCTAGTTCAAATCATGAAACAAAACCAAAACATAAAATCAGACTTCGAGGGGCTTCTCCTACCACCTCTAATAATGACATGAATGATGTTGCATAATTTGAGGAACAAATTGATGCACAAGAGCTTACCCACATGTGTGACACCATGCCCACATTCGAACAAAAATCCCTAGCATCCCAACTTCAAAACCTCCTTCAAACACTTCACCAAATACCCAAACCCCTAGACCATCAAACCATACAAAGTCTTCAAACCCTCTTCCAAAATTTTCAACAGATTAAATCACCTCAAATCCAACACCTCCTAGCTCAAGCCAATCAATTCATTGCCACTTGTCAAGTTCAACAACCACAACATCATCCCCTATCCATTCATTATCACCCTTCCACCTCATACCAACCTAATCCATCCACTTCTTCACATGCCAATGCCACATCAACCTATCAACCCACATCACGACAAACACATGTGACTTTAAGTTCTACCTTGCAACAAGGTCAAAATTCTTCATGTTCTAATGCAACCATTGACAAGGGGAATACCAATCTAGTTCATGCACCCTATAACTTTATCATACCATCATCCAATCAAAACCAAAACCCCTAAGCCAACACCTTCCACCCCTACACCTACAAAGGATGTGACCCAAGGACTACTAGCCAGGAATCAAACATCGCCATGTCATCCAACTGATATTCTTGAACATACAAAAGAGTCATCAAACATCATGCCAAGTCCTTCAAGCCAACCATGTCATCCACAACCACTTGATCCAATTCAAGAGTCATCCCCTTCCACCTCCATTCAAATAAGTCATGAGGTATGTCAAAAGCACAATCCTAAACATGCAGAAACATTACCCCCTCATCCACATAAAGATCAACACCCTCCTAATGATTCCATTCATAACATACCTAATACTATTCATGATCAATCTTCCATTTTTGATCAAGACCCATTTTATGATCAAGAAGACCATGATGATCCTCTTAGCCAACTTTATGCATTCCATGGTCAAGAGCTTTCTACCTCACCCATCCATGATGCACAAACATCCACTTCCCTTGATGAGACATATGCCTCCAAGCACACATAGAAGATCAAACAAATACATTGGATCTAAGTGAACACAATGCTAATCAAGATCCTAATGATCCCCCATCACCCATTATTAACCCCATTGCAAGTCCTCCATCATATCCTATTGGTCTTTCCACCCTCATTCATGAATGTTCCTCCTTAGAACAACAACAAGCATTATCTTCTCTATCCAATAAGGAACTCATGTCTAGTGTTCCACCTACACCTATTCCCATTGTCCATTGCACACTCCAAAACATAAACCACCAAGGTAAAGGTCTAGACCTTCATGAACAAGCTATTTTGGAGCTTATACATGTCAAAGTCCCTCCACGCTCTTATGACCTTGGACCTACACCCCAAGCACAACAACCTAAAGATGTTGGTACTTCCTCCATGCATCCTAAGTCCACTTTCCATCATAAAGCCTATCGTATACCTAAAACATATGTTGCCATTCCTCCTCCATCATCCTACAAATGTCAAAAGCATGTGACCATACATCTTCCACCATCAAATCTACCACCATTACTTCCAACTCCTAATATCCCTCCATCAACTTTACCTCCACTTCTCCCAACACCTAATATTCCCATTATCCAATCCCCTTATCCCTCCATCCATAAATACCCTAACATTCCTAATCATGACCAACAAATGCACACATTGTCTAAACATAAAGCTTCCACCCATTCCACCATACCCATGGGATTCAAAAGCAAGAATTTCAATGCCTCTACCTATAAAGTAAAACATCCTAAGGGTTCTCATGCCTTAGGACATCAATACAAAAATTCAAAGCAAAATACATCTAAAAAGCTATATAAGCCCATACCTCCAAAAGTAAAGGCCAAAACTAAAATGGTTTGGGTACCTAAGAAAAATGAAAGCAAGTCAAATGAGGCATATACATCACAAAAATCCCAACCATCCACTTCCATCCCACATTCTCATTCCATTCAAAAATCTAAAATTCCTAAAACCCACAAGCAAAATAAAAATCATAAAAATACTAAGTCTATGTGGGTACCTAAAACACTTCATCCACCACCTCCTAAGAAAACATCTCAATTGCTTCCTACACTGCATCCACATCAAAAGCTTCAATGTTTATCATAGTGTGTGCAACCATTGGTCATGGTTCCCTTCCATTTCACAACAATTCCACATACCTCCATCTCCCCATCCTTCACGCACTATCCTACATATCTTCCCAATCACCTTCCTATGGTCCATTCTTTTGCATAAACCTCTCATCCATCCTTTTGCATAAGTCCTATTCAATCTGCATCATCATACACTATTCCCCATCCATTCTTGCATAAGCCTTTCATAATCCGCCATCTATCTAATCCATCCCTTTCATGTCATCTCTTACCAACATCTATCAGTATAATGACATTTGACATGGTCCATGCAATGACATCCATCCCTAGCGGGACTATCAACTTTCACGGATCTAGACACTTGAGTCCCTCCTATCCATATTCCCTCCTATCCAAAAGTCAAAAAGTCAAAAAAAAATAAAGAGAAATCCCTTCATCCAACGGTGAAAACCTGGCAAACAGGCGCCCTGGATAAGTACCATGATGAAAACCTAGCAAATAGGCGTCATGTGTAGGTTTATCTTCTATGTCACTTACACTTTGGGGCACAATGTCTTATCTATTCAACCTATCATTTTTATATCATATCATTTCCATCCTACCTACCATCTTTAGCCATCATACATACCTATCATATTGAGTCCATTCATCCACCCTTCTTCTTTTGATCTTGATGAAGATATAGGGGAAAAATGTTGAAACATGTCTTGGGTATCTCTTGATATACCTCATCTTTCTAAACAAGCCTATCATTATCCTATTGTCATAAGTTTTGTCATGAAAAATCCTAAGTCTTGTACCTAGAATGGGGCATGTTATTCCTATGTGCCATAGCCTTTCAAGATCACATCCTTGCTCTCCTATGATGCATACATCCATACCATCCATCCATCTATCATGAGCATTTTATCCCTTATCCCATCACCCACCCTTGCACCTAGACTTGGTTTTCCCCTTGTCATTAGTATCTAGCACAAAGGCTACTCAAATTTTGACACATCAAAACATTCCAAAAGTCCAAAAAAATCAAAACATTTCAAAAATCCAAAAAAAAAAAAACATTTCAAAAGTCTAAAAAAGTCAAAACATTTCAAAATCCAAACAAAAATCACAAAAACATTTCAAAAATCCAAAAATCAAAACATTTCAAAAGTCCAAAAATCAAAATATCCCTAAAAAAAAATAAAAATCCAAAAAAAAATAAAAATCAAATAGCCAACAAAAATCCAAGTAATAAAATCAAACCACATCACTTCTTCTAATCAAATCAAATCAATTCATTTATTCATCAATCCAATCAATCAAAATTATTCTGATCCAATCAATTCATCAATTCAAATCACTCCAATCATTCAACCATTCATCCATACATCAAATCATCTGCAATCATTCCAGGCAATAATCCAAATGCACGTCAATCCTTAATCCATACCAATCAAGTCAATCAATCTTGTCAAATTATCCAATCACATCCTTTTGTCTTGATCCTAATCTTGTCATAAACCAAATCAACCAGTCAATCAATCAATTATCATCATCCTTGTGTTTCTCTAGGGACATGTCGCTCCCCACAATGACAACACTATCATCATCATCAATCAATCAATCAATCAACGGTTTATAGCTTGACAGGGGCAATTCCTTGTTTGTTTTTGTATCATTTGTGCATGCTTGCTTGCTTGCTTGTGTCTGTTATCATTTTATCTTGCATTTGTATCAAATCCGTATCATTCCAGCTAATATTCATATCTTGTGTATGTTGGAGTAGCTTTTTGTACTATCCTTCACATCTAAGGTCATATCATACCTTTTTTGCATTAGGACTTTAATGCTCTAAGTCTCCTTCCTCATATATCTAGACAAGGTTGTATTATGCTGGGGCACGAGACACATCGTCACCTTGGTCCTTATATCTTGGTGCATAACGTCTAGTGCTATATCAAACATCATGGTTGCTCACTTTCATTGCAGCATAACGCATCATTCCTCTCCTTCATCCACTTCCTATCTTACATCATTCATCTTGTCTATCCTTATCATTTCATTTCGAGAGCCTACCCGTGTTTGTTCAACCCGCCTATCCTCTCGAGGGGGCATATCATTCCATCATCCTATCTTTATATCATTATCCATTATCCATACCTTAACTTCTTTGAAATGATGTTACTCGAAACAAATCTCATCATCTCGAACATCATCTCAAAGAGGGGCAAAATGTATGCACGTAAAAATGGTCACATTATAATAAGTTTGGTAATTAATTAAATACAAGTTATTTAGTTAAATCTCTAATTCAATCTACATATAAATAAATTTAATTATTTATTTATATTGTTCATTTTCTAAATTCTTCTACCTTAATTAAATAAATAACTTTATTTAATTATTGGCATTTCCCATATTCTTCTTAATTAAATTAAATAAATTTTCATATTTTATTTATATTTGATTATCACATCATTCCAAAGTTTGAATATTTTGAATATTTAAATAATGGAATATTCCCTTCACCCCATAATTAAATTAAATATTAAATACTCTAATTTCATTTTTAAAAACATAATTAAATATAATTTATTTAATTATGCGAGTTGCCATATCCGTCTCCAATTCCAAATTAAATAAATTTAATTTATTTAATTTTAACTCACCTTTCCAAATTTTAACTCATCTTTCAAAATGGAAGTTTCCCTTCGAAACTTAATAAGGAAAAATGAAACCTTCTACTTCTCTCACTCGACTTTCAAAAATCCTATACCGTTCATCTTACCAGATTGAATCTCATCCGTTGATCATTACCAACTAAGCTTTTGCCTTCGAAAATCTATAAATTTAACCTTTGACAAGCCATTTGGATCGAATCTTCAGACATCCTTATGCTATCAAAATATTCTATCTTTCATCCATCATTCTCCTTCAAACCTTTACCATATCGTTATGCTGCTGAAGTGAACAACCAACATTCCTCCATTATCAACCTTCAAAAATCTTGCATTCTTAGTATAGTATGCATTTATTTTTAAATCTCGTTCTTTAGTAGCCATTTTGTGGAGCTTAGCATACAAATCGGAGAGCTTTAGCAAAAATACTGGAGATAGAGGACAATGGGACGTCTTCAAAGGAGCTGCTGCATTGAGAGTTTGCTTTATTTTGTTTAATCAGTTTTCTTTTGATTTAAAGTTTCATTGGTGTGCTTGAATTCATTTTAATACGCATATTTTTGATCACACAATAATTATTTCCCATATTGAGAGTCACTAAGCTTTTAATCTTACTCATATGTCTTGCCTTACTATAGAGTAAATTAAAATTTTCTCAATATCTACAATACAAATTTAACTATCAATATCTGCAATCCTTGTTCATAGCGAGAAAGTTGTTAAGGTTTTAATTTGACTCATAAATATTTTCTTATTATAGAGTATAAATTGGCATGCCTCAATTTCTACAATACAAATTTAACCATCAATATCTATAATCATTGTCCATAGTGAGAAAGCATTTAAGATTGTAGACTTAATCATAAATATCACCTTGCTTTAGAGTACAAGTTCTTAAAGTTGCATAAATTTCCAAATACATGCGGAAGGTGCATATTCAATCCAAAAAGCTTGGTATATATTCCATAAAACTCGAAATGCATACACATTATCCCTACAAAAGTTCTAAGAAGGAAATTTGCACAACTTTAACCTCTTTCATTATAACTTCCTAGTAATTGAGAGTGACAACTTACATTAATAGAACTATCTAGAGATGCCCTCTACAAACCAAAAAAATCAGATATACAAATCTATACAAGACACTATTGCATTTAAAGAACCTATGGTTTTTTATCAATTGTACTCCCTATACCTTATGTCATAAAAGTATAACATGTAACATGTATGTGGTTTTGTCCACAATAAGCCTCTCTTAAATAGTTTGTGTCACCTATTACAATTCAACAATAAACAAAATGTTACTATAAAATGAATGCTTTATACAACGAATTAATAAACTATTTTCTCTTTCCAATTATATTACTATAAAATATAATTCTAACTAAGATGTACTCTAATAGAAAAAATATGTGTACCCATTGAACCTATAGATCCGATGTAATTGTTACATCATTCAGTTAGGGGAAATGACTTCAAATATCCTGATTAGGAACTCAAACTTTTAAAATGAAGTAAAACATACATTAAGAGTATGTATAAAATGGGTTTTTATAAAAGAAGGGAGACAGAAGGGTCGGTAGCTATCACTGTCATGTAGGGAATAGTTGGATCCATTGTAAACATCAAAAGCTGAAGTGAAAGCCTAACCAATATCCATGTCCTGCTCTACTTTTAAAAGCAACAGATGATAAGATTGTGCATGTAAGCCTAATGTGAGGATGGAAGTAGATATTCTCCTGATTTCCAAAAGACAAAAATTGAAATAATGGTTGTTCACAGATTTAGAAACCAGTGCCTTCAATCACCACAGTGATGTCAGATCAACATAACAGGTCAAAAATGATGAGATGTTGGAGAATAATCTTTCTTGTTAAAGCAGGGAAAAAGTGGGTCTTCTGGTTTAAAGGAAATTTGTGTGGAAATTCATATATGTGAAGTTAAAGACAGGTGAGAATAGATTTGGAGAGAACGTTGAAGATGTGGTGTGTGTTTGATCCGGTATCTTGTGCAGTTACATACATTCCTTCATGCACAAGAAACATACCCTTAATGCTCAGGCAACTTTCTCGTTTTGCTCGCAGACTCTACTGCTTTATGCTGAGGAGCGCTTCAAACATGCAGGAGACTTACAGGCAGAGGGATTACATGATACGCTAAGCTTTGTCTGTTGGTTACGTAAATGTTGGTAGCTATCCTTTAGTTGCCTACTTTCTTTAATGACTCTACTATCTGTACATTGCTATGAGTAGTCCGCTCTTTGAAATTATAATATGTAGCATTCTCCTGACTGTGCGCAGAATTTGGTGTTTGTTTACGTCATATTTGTTTATCCATGTATGTAAGAGATTGTTTCCAAAATGTTGTTTCACTAGAAAATGGTGTAAAATTGTAATAGAGGGCTTTCAAGGATTTTGATAAAACAATGTTTTGAGATAGTCATAATATATGGTCAATCTAATGGAATTAATCATATGAGCTGTAAATAAAGGTGCAACCATAAGGATTTTATCGCTGGCTGTATGAATAATGATAATACTTAATTTTTTTAATTTTCATTTATATGAACTGTCTCTCATTCATGGGGATAAATCTAGGGAATATAACATACAACCATCATTTTTTGTTTTCCAACAGTTTGATGTCTGTTCTGATTTTGAGGACTGTAGTGATAAATTCCTCTTTTTGTAGACAATATGTTATTTTTTCTTTGGACATGTTTCCTAACATTGTACTTTCTTCTACAAGTATTGTACAAAATTTCTTTTGCAAAATGTTATCCTAAATTAAAGTGTTTCAATTTTGTGAGACTTCTTTTTGTAGTCCACAATAATTGTGAAATGACATCTCAAGTGGTCCACTTATTAAAAGTTGGTTAAAATTTATAAAAAATAATATAAAATTAATGAAATAATTTTTTAATCAAATAAATATATTAATAGTATATTTAATTAATATGGTATTTATGTTGTAGAGAAAATTTATGGGAGAGAATTTAATTGCAATAATGGAAAATGTATGTGTAAAATTCACCAAGATCTCTAGACCAAATGCTAGTACCAAATGAAGCCATGAATGTCAAGCAATCGCATGCTCCTCCTTGCAAATTCACCAAGATAATCATAGTATATGGTTAATCTAGTGGAATCAAACGTGTAATCATATGAGTTGTTTTCATATAATGACAATTTTATATCTAGTTGTAAATATCTGGGAATCAAAGGTGCAACTTGTAGAGGAGGGGGACCGACTACTCAGGACCCCAGGTCACAGGAGGGTCTAGAACAATCAGCTGCCCTAATCTACCTCACACTAAGAACTGTATGATATAAGTTTGATGGTTTAAGATGGTGAAAAGGAAGGGAAATTGATCTACCACTGTCCTTTTGTCAACCCGAGAGGTTTAGAGACTCAAGTGAGCGAATTTCCAAGTCAATACTATAACCTAGGTAGCTCTCTGCTAGAGGACTCCAACATAGAAGATGGACGATAGTGAAACATGTTGGCATCCTAGTCGGGCGTTGGCGACCGTACTGACAGAGAGTATGAAGTAAAGTTAAGACTTAACAAAAAATCACTTTAACTACCTAATAAACAGAGCTTTATATAATGACAGAAAGCATAAAGAGCTAAACTACTGAAATAACAAGAATGCTACTTTAATTTGATAAGATAGAAGTTGACAAGAGCAAAAGGTGATAGAAACTAAACTTACAGTTGGTCTAGCCTCCTGCAAGCTCCACACGAACACAAAACCTACACACATCAGAATGGGGAAAAATGTTGGGGTTATTTTGAGGCTTGCTGTAGTCAAACCTTCGTTTCAGTGTTCCCACCTCCACAGACAACCAAAATAGCCATGAATAGAGAATGTATGATAAAGGAAGTATGGAAAGAAAGCAATGTCACACAATGCTAACAAAAATATGCTACGTAAATCAAATAATGATGCTAAACAAAGTGGATATCACCTCCCCAACAAGATGCCCTCAAGCACATGAAAGGAGATGCGAGCTCACAAGCCTGAAGATGCAAACATTTCCACAACAATGAGAGTGAAAAGCAATAGTGTCATCTTAGAGCTTCAACAATGGAGAAAGTGTTGTGAAATGAAGTGTGTAGAAGCAAGTGTGATTGAGAAATGTGTAGAAGATCGAATGAATGAAGAAGATAGTCTTTTTAGGATGAATAGAAGCCCAAAAGAGTCGTTTGAGGTCAGTCAAGGGCATAGGGGCCTGTATAGATCCTAGAGGCGGGAATCCTATTAAGATGGTAGTGTGCCACTTAGACGTCCACATGCCATACTAGCATCCAAAACAAAAATTCTCCCACCAACACTACAAAAATTTGCCAAGTGGGTGGAAAGTTAATGGATGAAATGGAAAAGCATCATCGGGTTTAATATTTCTAATGTAGGTGGTGTAAATGGGGAATTTGCAAGGGGTGCAAATTCACTCCATTACATTTTCCCCCACTTGAGCGAGCATATGTGCTACCAAATGTGATCCAGGGGGATACTTGATGTAAAAAATTGAAGTGTCCCATATGCTCCAGTAATTGTCACCAGACTGAAGTGCTTGAAATTATGAGTCCAATGCAACCTGAATAGGCTCAAAAGGAGTCTTTATACCCAAGATATGGCCAGTCAAAGTTCAGGTCAAACAAGGACTTGAGGCCATCCAAAAATGCAAAAAAATTGACCATCTTGGAATCTGATAAACTCAACACCAACATGAATAGCTCATTGACACAAATCCAATGACATTCATTTTTTTGAATTCCGAGCTCGCACGTAGAAGTTCCAGCAAGTCAAAGTTCACGCATAAAAGGTTGACTTTGACCGTATAGATGTTGACGTTACCATGTTGATGTGGCAGTCCATACAGTACAGATAGTGACATGGACCAACCACAACTTGACATGTGGCAAGCCATACATCCGTACAGATGATGTGGCAAGTATATACTAGTATTTGTTCTGGCTTTCGTACGATGACTGGATGGTTTGCGTGGCAGACACATGGTGGCTGACGTGACAGTATTGACAAATTAGAGGGCACCACATGGCCCTATCATAGGGTGCCACGTGGCACCCCGGTATCTCTCCTTCACGGCGGTCATTGGTGTATTTGTCAAAATTGTTATGGGGGGCATTCGATCCCCCCACCTATCGGTTCCTAAAACCCCACTCCACTAATGGACCATGCAACATGCACTTTACTATAGATGGCGGTTAGTTTGTTTTGTTATCAAAATTGTTGGAATTCGGTTTTAAAGTGAATGGTGGTGGGGGTCAACCTCCCGACCACCCCACCACCAAAAGGTATAGTCACCGACAAGCCATTGTATGGCTCTAAGAATATATCAAGGTTGGTTTATTGTTGATAAAATCTTAAACTTGATTACCCCCTTATTCCAAAAAATATCCCTCTATTTTGAAAAAGATAGATATCCTAATGATCATAAAAGGTTTAAATAATTCTTGTGAAGCCCAAAAAATAAAATTTTAAAGGGGCTAAATAATTTGATAAAGATTATTTAAAAATTATGCATGGGGATATTAGTGATTTTTATGTAAATAGGGGGGATTATCAAGGATTTCACTATAAAAATGGAAGATAGGGTAATATTTTGTAAATCATTCAGTTATAAACCAAATTGGGAAAAAAAATTGTATAAAAAGGGGTGAAATTGGGAGAGTGAGGCATTCAAAAATCAAGTAGGTGATGATGCTAGGAGAATTACATTAAAGACTTGAAGCCATTCTTGTATGTCAAAGGAACGGTATGCCACTGAAGTGCTGGAAGGGAATGGTTTTGTTTTGCAATTGTAATCTTGTTCTTTGAGCATAATAGGATTGGCCACTCTGCTAGAGAGGGACCTAGAGATGTAGCCTTTTGGTGAACTCCGTTATCAATTGTGTTTTGTCTTCTATCTCTTTCTCTCTTTCATTATGTTATCACCTTATTATGTTATGTTGTTTAAGTATTTATGTTATGTTAAATTCATTTGTAAAGCTTGAATCGGTCATTGTAATAGTTAAGCATTCATTAGAAATTGTCATAGATCCTAATTCAGATCAAGTTTGGTATCAGAGCTTTGTGTGACTAGTATTGTAGAAGTGGATGCTAACACATTCCAAGAAATATCAAGGTGAAGGCAGGCTAGAAGAATACAATCTTGAGATTGGAAAATGAAGGAATTTGCCAACAATGGAAGAAAATGAAATTGGGAAAAGTACTAAGCCTGAGCTTGATGATCAGTATTTTCAGTGAGCCTTTCTTGACATGAAGGCTATGGTGGAAGAGCTTTATGCAGAAAAGAAGAAGCACAAAAAGGGAGATTCTTCAAAGTGAGAAAAGAAGAAAGATCGAAAGGACAGAGAAGGAAAAGCTCCAGAAGCTCTATTTCCTCCATCCTCCCCTTCTTCTCCATCTTCCCCTTCTTCTTCTTCTACTACTACTGTTAATCCTTTCAAGAGAAATTCTAAGCCTATTATTAAACTAGATGTAAAATTTGAATTGCCTAAGTATTGTGGGAAGTTAAATGCCAAAAAGTTAGATGATTGGATCTAGTAGGTAGAAGTGTATTAGAGGATTCAAGGCCTAGCAGAAGATACTTCTATGATCCAGTTAGCCACTCTCCAGATAGGAGGTACAACTCTCACCTGGTGGGAGAGTAGGACTTGGGAGGAAATTGCTCACCATGGTAAGGTTAATATGACTTGGATGTAATTTTTTGCTGCCCTTAAAAAATAGTTTTACCCTTTAGGTTATATGCAACAATTAACAATGAATTGGAAAACCTTTAGGAAAGGTAAGGGTCGATCTGTCCAAGATTACACCCATGAGTTTAGAAAATAGGCTATTGCTTTAAATGTTCCATTGTATACTCAAGATACATTACTTAAGTACATATAGTTGTTTCACATTCTTACCTAAGACATACTATTCTAATGTTGAGTCCTAATAATTTGGATGAAGTGTTAGTCCAAGCCACTCATTTAGATTCGATTCAAGGGGTAAGAGCAATTTCAGTGATAATTTCTCAAAGAAACCATCTAAGTCTGAGGGGAGGTCTAAAGGTAAAGAGAAAGACAAAGATAAAGGTAAAGGGAAGAAGACAGCTATAGTTAAGAAGGAGGGTGATAAGCCCACATGCTCCCATTGCAAGAAAGAGGGGCATGATGATTCGAAGTGTTGGAAGTTACATCTAGAATTAAGGATGAAAAGATACAGAGGCAATAAAGGCAAGAAAAAGGTTGTTGCATTGATTCAACAAGATCTTGGATCCGACTCTGGAGGTAAAACACAGATTGTTGTTGTTGGGATCTAAGGTAGAGGGAAAGGTCTAATTCTCTCTTTTGATGCAAATGTTTCTAATGAAAATGAAAGTACAAGTAAAGTATTTACTCTTCCTAAAGTTAATAAACAATAGAATGAATTATTTCTATTTGAGTTGTAACCAAGCACACTAAGATTGACACACTGTTTGATACAAGTTCTCAAGTCAACTTAATATCTAAAGAGGTGGTAAAGAAACTTAATCTAGCTACAACACCTCATCCAAATCCATATCCACTTGGATGGGTTTACAATGATGCTCAACTGCAGGTAACAAAACAATGTAAATTGATATTTGCTATCACTACAAACTTTTTTGATGAGGTAGAGGTAGATGTTCCTTTGGGTATTTGTGGGCTTGTGTTAGGGAGTCCTTATCTATATGACAGGAAAGCAATTTTTATAGGGGGGAGAATAAGTATCATCTTTTTAAGGATGGGATAGAATACATTATATGTGCACACAAAGTTAAGACTAATCTTGCACTAGTTAATGCTGGTCAAATGAAAAGGTTGTTCAATTCTAGTAAGAACTTTATATTAATGCTTGTAAAACCCAAAGAGGATGAAAAAGTTGAAGCATTTAAGGGATGTGATCCAGAGTGTAAAACTAAGATGGTCAAAATAGTTTCTGCTTATGATGAATTATTTTAGGATCCAAAGGGGTTGCCACCTAAAAGAGAGATACAACATGAAATCTAGTTGCAACAAGATGTGCCTCTTCCAAACATCGACATGTACCATTTATGAGTTTTGCAGAATGAGGAAATAAAAAAGAAAGTTCAGGAGTTGGTTGAAAAAGGAGTCATCCGTCCTAGTACATCTCCATGTGGTTCTCCAATTGTGTTGGTTCTAAAGAAGGATGGTTCTTGGAGAATGTGCATCGACTATCGAGCCCTAAACAAGATAACGGTAAAGAACAGGTATCATCTTCCCTATACTGATGATTTACTTGATCAATTAACACATGTAGTTTATTTCACTAAGTTATACTTGTGTAGTGGATATCATCAGATAAGAATTGCAGAAGATGGAATTTGGAAAACCGCATTTAAGAAAAAATAGGGGCTATTTGACTGGTTGGCCATGCCCTTCATGCTTTGCAATGCACCAGCTACATTTATGAGAGTTGTGAATGATGTCTTTCATCCTTTTATCAATGATTTTGTCATAGTCTATCTATATGATATTCTTGTATTCATTCAAACTTGGGAAGATAATGTAAGTCATGTAAAGAAAGTTTTTGATGTATTGAGAAAAGAAAAACTCTTTGTAAAGATGTCTAAATGTGAATTTGCTAAGACATCCTTGGTGTACTTAAGCTATGTCGTAGGGGTGGTCAATTGGAAGTAGACCCTGCGAAGGTCAAAGTTATTGTAGAATGGAGTAAGCCAAGTACCGTCACTAAAGTCAAAAGCTTCTTAGGTGTAGTCCAATACTGGAGAAATTTCATTGCAAACTTCTCCTACATTGCATCACCATTCCATGCATTAACTAGTACAAAGACAATTTTTTCAGTGGGGAGGTCCACAATAGAAGGCCTTCAACACTTTGAAGGAAAAGTTGAGCACAACACTAGTTCTGGATTTACCAAATTTACATCAACTGTTTGAGATCGAGACAGATGCGAGTGGATTTTCCATGGGAGCAGTGCTAATGCAAGGAGATCTAATTGCAAGAAAACATGTTGAAGAGAAAGATTACTATGTGTAGGATAAATTTTTGTATCACTTGGAAAAGTTATGCATTCCAAAAGATGAACAAGTGTAGGTAATTAGAGAAGAACACATGTCATTGATTGCAAGACACTTTGGGGTAAGCAAAACAATGACTCAATTGCAAAAATATTGTTATTGGCCTCATATGTAGGAAACTGTATCCAAATATATTAAAGGATGTGTATTGTGTGCAACAAGTAAACCTAGCAATAGGAAATTAGGTTTGTACACACCACTTCTTGCACCTTCATCTTCATGTCCATGGGAAAGTGTTTTAATGGATTTTGTTGAGGGGTTACCTATGTCTAGGAAGGGACATGATTATCTGTATGTAGTAGTTGATCGGTTCAGAAAAATGTGTATTCTAATGCCTTGTAAGAAATAGGTCACTACTAAACTGACAGCTCAGATGTACTTCCAATTTGTATGGGCTCATTTTGGGTTACCTACTTCTATTGTATCAAATCGAGATTCTCAATTCCTAGGGGAATTTTGGTCAGCTTTGTGGGCAGTCATGGACACCAAACTAAAGAAGAGTACAACCTTTTATCTATAGACTGACGGACAGACAAAGGTAGTAAATAGGACAGTTTTGCATCTACTCAAAGGTTGTTGCAGAAAACATCCCAAGTTGTGGGATGAGAGTCTTCATTATGTGCAGCATGCTTACAACCATGTGGCACACTCTTCTACAAAGAGGTATCCTTTTGAGAATTTCTTCAGTTATGTGCCTAAAACATCGATGAATTTTTATTTTGGGAAAGATGATGTTGAAGATGGATGCCATGATGCAGAGAAGGCTTTCAAGTTCATCCAAAAAATCAAAGCAATCCATCAAGCAGTGGAAGCACAGTTGAAGTAGAGCCAAGAAAAATACAAGGCTTGCCATGATAAGCATCATAGTGATCACCATTTCTAGGTTGGAGACAGAGTTTGGTTACATATCAACAAGGAAAGAATGCAAGGAAAAGGAAGGAAGCTCAAGCTGATTCGGTATGGTCCCTTTGAGATCTTGGAAAATATTGGAACCAACGCCTTCCACCTTAATCTTCCTCCATACATGCACATCTATTCAATTGTCCATGTTGAGAATTTGAAGTTGTACGGGCCTCCAATGATACTAGATGAAGACACAAACATTCAGGTTCCATCTATTGATGATCTTTCACTGAAGTATATGTCAAAGTTGCTAGAGGATGTCATCTTAGATAGGAAAGTCAGGACTTCACGAAGAGGCATAGTTGAGTAGGTACCTCAGAGTGGGACTGAAGGGGATGAATCCAAGCAAGGAAAAATAAATGGAGATTGGTAAAGTGAGGGAACTTTACCCTCACTTTCTTTTCAAGTAATCAAGCTTTCCGAGGTCTAAAAGTTCTCCAGTGGGGAGGATTGATCTAGGGGATACTCGACATCAAAAAATGAAGTGTCCCGTATGCTCCAGTAATCATTGCTAGACTAAAGTGCTTGAAATTCTAAGTCTAACGCAACTTGAATGGGCTCAAAAGGAGTTTGTATAACCAAGATAAGACTAGTCAAAATTTGGGTCAAATAGGGACCTAAGGCCATCCAGAAATGCAAAAAAAATGACTAGCTCAGAATCTAATGAAGTCAACACCAACATGAAGAGCTCATCAACATGAACCCAACGATGTTCATTTAATCAAATTTCGAGCTCGTACGTAGAAGTTATAGCAAGTCAAAGTTCGCGCAGAAAAGGTTGACATTGACTGTACGGATGCTGACATTAGCATGTTGATGTGGCAGTCTGTACGATAGGGGTAGTGACATGGACCAACCACAACTTGACATGATGTAGGATGTACATCTGTACATATGATGTGGGGAAAGTATATGTGGTAGTTGACATGGCTTCCATACTATAACTAGACGATTTGCGTGGTAGACGTGTGGCAGTTGACGTGGTAGTATTGGTGAATTAGAGGGCACCACATGGCACCCTAGCATCTCTCCTCTGCGTGTGATTATTGGTGTATCTTTCAAAATTGTTATGGGGTGGATTCAATCCCCCCACCTATCGGTTCCTAGAACCTCGCTCCACCAATGGACCATGTAACATGTGCTTTACTATAGATGGAGGTTAGTTTGTTTTGTTATCAAAATTGTTGGAATTTGGTTTTAAAGTGAATGGTGGTGGGGGTCGACCTCCCAACCACCCTGCCACTAAAAGGTATAACTAAGAATACATCAGGGTTGGTTTATTGTTGATAAAATCTTAAACCCGATTACCCCCTTATTCCAACAAATATCCCTATATTTTGGAAAAAGATAAATATCCCAATGATCATAAAAGGTTTAAATAACTCTTGTGAAGCCTAAAAAATAAAATTTTAAAGGGGCTAAATAATTTGATAAAGATTAATAACATTTTGTTTCCACAGTCCATGATAGATGTGAACAAGATTTCTGGAATAACTGTGTGCAATTTTTTACATCAACGTTTCGGATCAAACTCCATGATCCATCATCGGGATGAAAAGAAAAAAGAGAGAGAGGTGAAAATAAGATAGTAGACTTGGGTAGAAAAAGGAGAGGGATGGGGAAGAGGGGAGGCACATAACCCCAACAAAAGAAAAAGTCAGACAAAAAGGAGAGGAGAGGAGAGGAAATGTCAAACATGAAAGGCCATTGCAAACAAAGGGAAAGAGAAATGAAAGAGATAAATGTCAAGAGGACTATAAAACAAACCTAAAATAAAGACCCAAGAAAAAGAGGGGAGTCTACTCAAATAAATGGAAACCACTAATAAAAAGCAAATAAACAAGAATGAGGACATGATAAAATAAGGAAGCAATTAGGATAAACTAAATAAGGAAAATGAAAAAGAGAAAAAGAAAATAAAAAGAGAACCACAATGAACCAATATGTAAAAAAGGCAAATAAGCAAAAGAAAGGAAACTTAAAGCAGGGAACCAAATAATAAAGAAAAAATACAAAGAAACACTAAATAAAACCTAGGATTGGAAGAAAAAACATCACAAGGAAACTCAAAGAAAACTAATGGAAGGAACCAAATGATCAAGAAAAAATACATTGAAAAACAAATTATAAATGTGGAGGCACAAGAAAAATGCTAAGCATAACCTTGAAGGTGAAATAAGATCTTAAACCAAAAAACAAGGAAGCATAAAAATCAACCCAAAGAGAAGGGATCAAATAAACAAGTAAAAGCAAGGAACTAAAACAAAATTAACCAAAAATGATAAGAAGCAAGAGGGAAAAGAATGAGAAGTGAGATAAGGGAACCAAGAAATAAAATGAGGGTCAAGAAAAGAGAAACCAAAAAGCACCAAAGAGTTAAGCAGTTAAGTAACCAAACGATTAAAAAGAAGATCTATTGTGAGATTAAATAAAGATTAAAATTAGAATTAAATTATAATTAAAAAAGTCAAAGACGATAATGAAGTAACAAGAAAAGGAAAGAACACACTTGAAGAAGATCTGAGGAAACCAAACCCATAAAAAGAATGAAAAATAAAAGAACACCTAGAGACAAAAGGATTGGAAAAGATGAGAATAAAGAATGGGAAATGAAAGTACGCCATTGAAGAGAAAGGTAGAGGGAGAGAGGGGGAAAGGAAGGGCGAGGAGGGAGAAAATGAAAGGGAAGGGAGAGGAGAACAGGAGCTTAGTGACACCGAAGAAGAAACCAAGGGGCAGGGAGAGGAAGGCGGAGAGAACCTAGAGGTTATTTAGAAGTGGTTTCCAAGAGAAACTTAAAGACCAACCCCCATCACGATTAAGGTTGTAGGGATGATTGTGGATTTCAATGGCCTCTTTAAGTTTCCTCTTAAAGAAATTGTCTTCTTTGAACAAAATAGAGGTGTTTTCTAAGGCAATGTGATGTTTTGTCTTGGAGGAGTGTTCAGCGAGAGCAGATTTTGAGATTCGGTCATGTCTTATGTCAGCACAATGTTCCTTGATTCTTGTGTTGAAGGAATGACTTGTTTCCCCTATATAAGGTACGCCACAAGAACATAACACTTTATAGACACCGGATTTGAGGAATTGATCTTGGGGGTCTTTGGGAGAGGGGATGCGACTTTTTACTGTGAAGAAGGGTTTGAAAGTGCAATGGATGCCCTTTTTAAGGAGGATCTTGGAAATTTTGCTGGAGATACCCTCTACATAGGGGAGGGTGGCTAGAGGGAGGGACGAAGAGCATGAGGTACTGGGCTTGAGGGTGAGTCTAGCTTTTTCTAGTTTGAAAGCTCGGTTGATGTGCTTGTTTTTGTAACCATTTAATGGGAAGACTTGGGTGAGGTGAGCTAATTCTTGATCAATATGCTCAGTGTCACATATTGTAAAAGCTCTATAGGCCAGGGTTCTGAGGACACCCACTTTTTGGCTCGGGTGGTGGTGGGAGGAAGAGTGAAGATAAAGGTCAGTATGGGTTGATTTCTAGAAGATGGAGCAGGCTAAAGAACCATCAACTTTTTTGATGAGAAGAATGTCCAAGAAAGGAAGTTGATTGTTAGCTTCGATTTCCTTGGTGAAGGAGATGCAAGGAGAAATGTTGTTCAAGTGTGAATGGAATTCTTCAAGCTGCTCTTGACCGTGAGACCAACATATATTGGTGTCATCGACATACCGTTTCCACCACTTGGGTTTGAGGGGGAACGAATGGAGGGCAACATCTTCAAAGTGTTCCATATAAAGGTTGGCCACAATGGGAGAAAGAGGAGAACCCATAGCCACCCCATCCGCTTGTTCATAAATTACACCTTGGAAGGTGAAAAAAGTGGATCGAAGACATAACTCAACTAAGGAGGCTATTTCATAGCTAGCCTTTTGCTTGATAAAGATTGTTTAAAAACTATGAATGGGGATATTAGTGATTTTTATGTAAATAGGGGGGATTATGAAGGATTTCATTGTAAAAATGCAAGATAGGGTAATATTTTGTAAATAATTTGGTTATAAACCAAATTGGGAAAAAAAATTGTATAAAAAGGGGTGAAATTGGGAGTGAGGCATTCATAAATCAAGTAGGTGATGACTCTAGGAGAATTACATTGAATACTTGAAGCCATTCTTATTTTTCAGAGGAACATTATGCTGCTGAAGTGCTAGAAGGGAATGGTTTTGTTTTACAATTTTAATCTTGTTCTTGGAGTATAATAGGATTGGTCACTTTGTTGGAGAGGGACCCAGAGACGTAGCCTTTGGGCGAACTTCGTTATCAATTGTGTTTTGTCTTCTATCTCTTTCTCTCTTTCATTCTGTTATCACCTTGTTATGCTACGTTGTTTAAGTATTTATGTTATGTTAAATTCATTTGTAAATCTTGAATCAATAATTGTAATAGTTAAGCATTCATTAGCAATTGTCATAGATCCTAATTCAGATCAAGATGTGAGGTAAAGTAGATCAAAAGAGTTCAAAGAAAGTATACCTGAACCATTGAGGAAGTAGATAGTAATCTAACCCACCCACAAGCACAAGAAGAAGAGATTCCTTCGCATGTCCTCAAACCCAAGGAGAGTTGAACAAGCATGTGTTGCACATCCGTAGACCTACGAATGGCTGAAAACGAGGATCTATAGGTGCTCTATCCTATAGAGTTGAACAAAGAGATCATGTAGGATGTAAGTACTTCATAGGTCCTCAAACTTAAAAAGGTGTCCTAAAGGAAGCTAGTTGTGAGAGGCTCTACGGAGTTTGATGGGGCCTTACAGGTATTCGATCCTATCAAGTTGATTGAAAAGCGGCTTCACATGCACACTTGCAAAGAAACATGTTAATATGTAGACAAAAAATTTTAGATAGCAAAAATACATGTAGGTAGACAAGTAGAAAGTCATACAAATAGTCAACAAATGAAGGAGAAGCTTTCAAAGGGATCCCTCAAGAGCCCTTTGAAAGAAAAGGGGTCCACTCAAGGGATGATTAGTTTGAAAGCGATTATGTTTTTAAAAAGAGAGAATTTTTTGCCAATGATTCTTGCATCAAGGAATCCTTCTAAAAAAATCATTTCATCAAGGAATTCAAAAGAAATAATTCTCCTTCACAAGGGAAAGTTCATATTCTATCTTATGAATCTATGATGAATAAAAATCGTCTAAGGATCCATGATGAAGAATGTGATTTCTGAAAAATGGAATATTTTCAATGAGGGATTCAGTAGCCATTGAATATACCTTCTAAAAATCAAAGCAGTATGATAGCCCCCCCTTAGGATAGTGTGTGCTAAGCACAAAGGCATGTGACATCCTAAGGAGAGAAAAGCAAGAATTATAGTGATGTTGTAGCCCGAAAAACATGGAAAAATGAAATCGTGGTAATGTTGCCGCACATGTGAGGGACAACACATAGGAACCACACCATCACAAAGCAAGAAAGAAGATAAAAAGATTTAAAAAACAAAGAGAAACCATGACATTACGAATAAGAGACAACGATATCTGATATTTTGAGGGAAGAGCTACTCATAAATATAGATAGATAAGTATAATAATATATAAAAGAACTATCATCAATCCCATTCTATATGATACCATGTGAAGAAAGGCACATGTGAAAACAAAATGAAAATAAAAAATTGGGTCAAGATGGAAGGGAGTGTAGAAGTTGAAAAACCAATTTCACAGTCCCCAAGAATCACCTGCATGCAATTACCTATCACGTGCAATAGATATCCAAAACAATGAAGAAGATGTTTTGTAAACCTCAAAGCAAATATGTGCAAGAAAAACTAGAATTTGATTATTGAATGTAATTGATTTACAAAATGATACAAAATCCTTTGAAAAGGAAAGCATGCAATAAAGAAAGACATGCACAACCCTAAACCTAACTTGAGCAAAAAGATAGCTCAACTAGATAAGGATTACAATTAACCTAGGAATTAAAATATTACCTAAGTAAACTTATCCAAAGTGTAATTAAATAATTAATTACACCAACACCCCCCATAAGTGTAACTTAGGGAGAAGCAAATTATTATGCAAAGATGAGTTCTGGAAACAAGCCCTAATCAAGTACCCATTTACAAATGCAATGCAAACTAAATCAAATGGGGTAAAGGAGAAAACCACATGGGAACAAAACTCCTCCCCAAAATAGAATGCAAAAAACAACTAAGTGATGAAAGATGGAGGACTCCATAAGACCCCCCAAGGACACCATCCATCACAAAGATACATAAATGAACCCCCCCATAAGAGAGGAAGAAAGAGGCCACATAGACCCCCCAGAATGAAGTAGCTCCAATAAGAATGAAGAAACCGCATCTCCTAAAAGAAGTGAGAGGGAAGAGGCTAAATGAATGCAATCTCTGAAGGTGAAGAAGGTGTAGCCCAAGATGTCTCCACAAAAGCAGGTGTGACCTTAGCAAATGAAGAAATCAAAGAAGGTGAATACTCAAGAGTAGCCTCTAGAGATGGATGATCAACAAGGTCCTACTGCACTAAAACAAAAGAAACTACATTTGTAGTCATAGAAGTATCAACAACAATAGGAGGTGGAGGAGAAAGAATAGAAGGCTCAAGAACAAGATCAAAAGAAAGAACACAACTATTCAGGAAACCAAATGTATCCTCGGAATGATGATGCACACTAGAAGTGTGAGGAAAAATTGTAGGAATAGAAGCACCATCAGTAGCAAAATCAGTAAAGGAGTACAACTGAGATGAGTGATCCACCATCCCAGTAGCAATAATTGCTCTACTCTCCAAGTCTCTGATGATAACTAAATTAGGTGTGAACTCCATAGATCTCCCATTGCCTCCATGTGTGATCTAATATATGGAAAGGAGGTTGCTTTTCAAGTGAGGGACACACAAGGCATCTTGAAAGGTGTTGTCCCCAAAACTAATAGACCCCTTCCCTATAACACTCATGTAAGTATTGTTTCCCATCAAAATATGAAACATAGTGCAAGGCTCAAAGGAAGTAAACATAGATTATGAAGATGCCATATGATGAGATGCTCTTGAATCTAGAAGCCATCTCCCTGATCCAAGACCTGAAGTAGCACATAGAGCATACCCCTTCATATTTGATGAGGTATGCAAACTAGATGTGCCCCTGTCATGCTGCTCTAAAGAAGAAAATGAGGGGAAGATGATGATGTAGGCATCCTAGAAGGAAAATCAATCTAATGTTTTTGAAGAAGATGCTTTAGCTCATTAATGTCCTTGTAACAATTGTGTTTTGCATGCCCTTCCCTCTTGCAATATGCACATGGAACGTTCTCCTTCCTAGATGATTTCCCCTTAGAAGAGGGGGATGAATCTGAGGAATCCTTTTGTTGTTCATGAGGTTTGGAATCCTTTTGTTTCTATTTCTTGCCTTTTCTTGTAGAATCCTTCTGATCTTTTGGCTCTTGAGATACAATGAATGCCTGAGATGATGAAGAAGGTTTCACCATTCCCATGCTAGCTAACTTATCTTTCTCTCAAGTGATACATGAAGCAAAGTCATCAAGATGGGAACGGTGAAACCTTCTTCATCATCTCAGGCACTCATTGCATCTCAAGAGCCCAAAGATCAAAAGGATTCTACAGGAAAAGGAAACAAACATAAGCAAAAGGATTCCAAACCTCATGAGCAGCAAAAGGAGTCCTTAGATTCATCCTCCTAAAAGTTGAAAAACCAACTTCACAGTCCCCAAGAATCATCTACATGCAATTACCTATCACATGCAATAGATATCCAAAACAATGAAGAAGATGTTATGTAAACCCTAGAGAGAATATGTGCAAGAAAAACCAAAATTTTATTATTGAATGTAATTTATTTACAAAATGATACAAAATCCTTTGAAAAGGAAAGCATGCAATAAAGCAAGACATGCACAACCCTAAACCTAACTTGAGCAAAAAGATAGCTCAACTAGATAAGGATTATGATTAACCTAGGAATTAAAATATTACCTAAGTAAACTTATGCAAAGTGTAATTAAATAATTAATTACACCAACAAGGAGGCCTAAATTCCCCCAACACTTTGCATTGTCCCCAATTGTCAAAAATCAAGCACAAAAAAGAGAAGAATGGTGTGAAAAATAGAAGAAGTTTTAAGACATAAAAACACTCCTATATATCCAAGCACCTACAAGAGTGAGAAGGTTCCTTTAGGAACATATAAAACAAGCATGGGGAACACAACACACACATAGTCTAATCTACAAATAAAGAAGAGGCACCCCTTAGTCCTCATCAACCAAGAGGTCATCATTCTCCCAATCTAGATAATTCTAAGGGGAGGGTGGATGACCTTGCAAGGGTGAGATAGCAAGGGGGTAAGCTTTGACTCTCCTACAACAAGATCCAAAGAAGAGAGACACTCAAGGTCCTCTTCCCTCAATTCATGTGAGGTGAATGCCAATGATCTCACAAAAATCATCAATAGATCTGGGACATTGTCTACAGAGTTGAACATGCACTTTACAAGAGTTTCATGCCTCAACTTAGCAGGCGGTGAGGAGTTGCTTGAGATCCACTACTAGCCTCACCGAAATACTCGAGAGTAGTGACAAACTTCAAGGATGTTGGGGCCACCTCTATCACTATGACAATGCAAACCAACATAGAACGAACCTTCAAAGAAGGTGAACCATTCTTCTAACCCCTATTAGAGGTGGGGTTGTCTTCCAAATTTTGCTTCATTAGAGGATGTGAGATCCCCATAAATGAAGTAGAGGGTGAGGAGGAAGAGGAGAAAACTGCAATAGGCACTACCAAGGTATTTGACATGTCCACAATTTTTGAAAAAGATGGCATGTCCTGAAGGGACATCAGAAGAGGAGGCTTAGTTGAAGGAGCAATGAACACTTGCACCATCTTTGGGTGGGGATCATTCATGCTCGTAGGAGGATCTAAAAGAAAGATTGAGGCAGAGGGAACTAAAGAAGAAGGGGCAAAAGGGGAGGACACATCAAAATATGCTGAAATGGGAGTTGTTGGCTCCCCTTTTGTCTTCTACAAAGCATCTTTCTTAGTGGCCATAGCCTTCCTTTTATCCTTGCGCTCACATGCAAGGTGGTTTCTACGGATCTAAAAGCTAGAGGATGCAACCTAAGAAGGGACATAAGGTTCACGTTCATTCAACAAAGTATCCATCACAGCCATATTTAGCTGAGAGAGTGACTCCTAGATAGGAACAAGAGAAAGAGATGGAGAGGAAAATGAAACAATTTAGACAGGGGAGAAGACTTGAGTGCCTCAATGATAGGCCTCTTCCCATTCATTACCTTAGAGGTAGGAGTAGTAGGATGCCTTAGATGCCAAGACATAGAAAATTCTCCATGGGGACCCTTTCCCTTACCATACAAGATGGTTCAAGGCACCATAGGTAGGACAGGAAGGTCAAATACCTAATGCTTGGCCTTCCGCCAAGCGGACACCATTAGACTCCCCAAGATATGGATAGGGATAGAAGTCGATGGCATTGCAAGAGGATGGGAGGAAGAGGATGGTGGAATACCAGAGGAGGAAGAAGAAGGGCCTCGAGTGAACTTCTCCTCCTCCCTTTTTCAAGTGTTAGATGTAGCCTTATGTTGCACTATCATGGAAGATTTAACTGAGATAACATATGGAGGAGGGTAGGTCACCTTTTTTGCAATGGAACCATTCTTGTATTTCACATAAGTTTGATACAATAGGTCCATCCTAGGAGGGAGTGGGCCAACAAGGGTAGGCCAGAAGTGATCAAGTGAGTAGCCTCCACATGCTACCATTTATTTGTAACTGTTGTCATGGACTACATGCATAGAACCCTTATGAGAAAACTTCAAGCACTTATGGATTATTGAGGGAACTACATTCATGGAAACTAGCGAGGGAATGCCTAGTTTCACTCTAAACAATTTGAACCCTAGAATAATATCAAAGAGTGCATTCACAATCTTGGGCCCAACCAAGATTGATAAGGTGATAGAACTAATGGGAGGAATGGAAATCCCATCATGTGTATGTATAGTGATTTTAGACTCATCATATCCATCCTTATGTAAATTTTTTATCAAAATGATCTCCTTTGTGATAACATTGACCCAACACGTAGGGTCAACGAGAATGCTAGTTACAATAGTCCCATTGATATGTGCATGAATGTACAAAGGAGATGGTTATCTATTATCATTCATCGACAAATTCTATGAGGTAAATATTATAACAGGGGATCCACTCATAGGTTGCACAGATGGGATGGGTAGATGCATAAAGGAAGCCATCTTTACGTACACTAGAAAGGACTTTCATAGAAGCCCCCAAGAGTTCAATTACTAGATGGTGACCTACTCAAGGTTTCATTTTACAATGCTTAGGGATCCTTCCAGGTACACCACTATGAGTTGTAGATTAGATTGCAAGGCTAGGAATCATGTGACACTCACACCTACAACATTCCTAGAACACAAGGGAAGAGTCTTTCAGCACTACCAAATAGAACCAGAATAGTTCATGTTGGGTTCACCAAAGTGTAGATGAGGGGGATCGACTACTTAGGACCCTAGGTCACATGAGAGTCTAGAACAATCAGCTTCCTTGATCTACCTCACGCTAAGGATTTTTTGATGTAAGTTTGATGTTTTAAGAGGGTGAAAAAGAGGGGAAATTGATCTACCACTATCCTTTTTTCAACCTGAGAGGTTTAGAGGCTCAGGTGAGTGAATTTTTGAGTCAAGACTATAACTTAGGCAGCTCTCTACCAGAGGACTCTAGTGTAGAAGATAGATGATAGCGCAGTGCCCTAACATCCTGGTCGGGCACTAGAATCTATACATTTAGAGAGCACAAAGTATAGTTAATACTTAACAAAAGCTCACTGACTACCTAATAAATAGAGTATTATATAATGGCAGAAAGCATAAAGAGCTAAATTACTAAAATGACAAGAATAATACTTTGACTTGAGAAGATAGAAGTTGAAAAGAGAAAAATGTGGTAGAAACTAAACTTACTGTCAGTCTAGTTTCCCGCAAGCTCCACACAAACACAAAACCTACATAGTAGAATGGGAAAAAATGTTGAGGTTATTTCAAGGCTTGCCATAGTCAAACCCCTATTTCAGTGTTCCTACCTCCATAGATAGCTAGAATAGCCATGAATAGAGAAAGTATGATGAAGAAAGTATGGAAAAAAGTAAATGCCGCGTAATGGTAACAATAATATGCTACATAAATTAGATAAAAATTCTATAAAAAATGGATATGACCTTGCCAACAAGATTCCCTTGAGCATGTGAAGGGAGATGCAAGCTTACAAGCTTGAAGATGCAAATGTTGCTGCAACAACAAGAGCGAAAACTAGTAGAGTGTCATATTGGAGCTTCAACAATGGAGAAAGTGTTATGAAATGATGTGTAGAAGCAAGCTTGATTGAGAAATGTGTAGAAGATCAAATGAATGAAGAAGATAGTCTTTTAAGGATGAATAGAAGCCCAAAAGAGCCCTTTGAGGTTGGTCAAGGGTGCAGGGGTGTTACACTTCATTTCCAATGGAGAAGGGTAACACCTTTACAAATTCTAGAGTTGGGAGTCTTGTCAAGATGATAGTGCATTGTGTAGAGGTACGTGCACCACGTAGGTGTCTGTGTGCCATGCTAGCATCCCTAAAAAAATTCCCCTACCGACACTACAAATAGCCGCCAAGTGGGTGGAAAGTGAATTGATGAAGTGGAAAAGCATCACCGAGTTTAATCTTTCTAAGGTAGAGGGTGTAAATGGGGAATTTGCAAGGGGTACAAATTCACTCCATTACACAACCTTAAGGATTTTGTAGTTGGTTGTATTTATAATGATAATTTAATTTAATTTTTAATTTATGCTCATATAAATTGTCTTTTATCCATGTGGGATAAATTTAGGGAATAAAATGTGTGACCATCATTTCTATTCTCATACATCTTGTCGTGTGGTCTAGCCTTGAAGACTATAATGATGAATTCTTCTTTTTGTAGAGAATGTGTTTCTATCTTTGGATATGTTTCCTACATTATACTTTTTTCTACAAGTGTTCTACCAAAATCATTTGTAAAATTTTAACCTAGATTAAAGTTTCTTTCACTTTTGTGAGAGATAATGTTTTGTAGTCCCAATAATTGTGAAATAACATCTCAATGATCCACTTATTAAATTTGGTTAAAATTCATAAAAAAAATAAAAATTAATAAAATAAATAATGTTAATTAAAACTTAATTAAATAAATATACTAATATTATATTTAATTAATATGGTATTTATGTTGTAGAGAAAATATATGATATAATTTAATTGATATTATGAAAATTGTATATGTAAAATTCACCAAGATTGTTCACAAAATTCTATTATAAAATTGAGCCATGAATTTCAAGAAATCACACAATCCCCACTATGAGATTAAAAGTAAAAAATGAAAGCAAAGAATACACAAAATTGGGTAAATCAATATGTAGATTAAAATAATGAATTAAATGTACAAATAGGAGAGAGGGGATAAATCAACACCTTGAATAGTGGAGCTAATTGGCTAGTCAACTCCCACTAATTAAAATAGGTGGTGATTTTGTGGAATCTATGGAATACCGAGAGGGGGGCTGAATTAGTATTCCATAAAACCATTCACATAAAATCCATCTAAAATTATCACAAATTTGACTAAATCAACAAGAGAAAACATGGAATCAAGAAAATGTATCAACGCACATGAACACCAGTATTTTTACATGGAAAGCCCAAAATGGGAAAAACCACGGTGAGGATTAGCTCACAATATAATATATCTAGATATAGAATATCATAAGGGCTCACTACCAAGACTCACTATCCTTGAAGGGATCGTAGCCTGAAGTAAATAAAAAATGATCTGGCCTACTACCAAGATACAGAATGATATGGCTCATTGCCAAAAATATGAACTGATGAGATGCACCTTCCTTGTGTTGAGGTTCAATTCTAGTGAAGCACAATACATAAATAACACAATTTTCTACTCATCCATACAATCTCTCACATATACACATGTTGGAAGATGAATTACTCTTAGAGGGGGGGGTGAATCAGAGTAATGTACAAATTTTCAAACTTTTGACTTCAAGAGAAAATCACACAATAACCTTGAGAAAACTTTATGAACCCTCTTAAAATTGCAAGGTGAATTCTAATACATCAAAGACTTTTAGCAGAGTGACAGATTGATAAAAGACTTACATAACAATGTTAAAGCATGATATTGATTGTTCATATAAACTTGATTGAACAATTCCTTTGAATGCTTTATTTCCACAAGACTTCAATTATACTTTAAACACTTTTATAACAAAGTGGAATGTTTAGTCAAGTATCAAAGCATAGCATGAATTTTAATGAAAAATTCCAAAATGAAAAAATTAACACTTAAGCACATGGGCTGAAACACAAGTGCACAAATTTCACCACATACCACATTATTTTTCTGAGTGGAAAAACCCTCTTGGGGTATAAAAAACCAGTCAAATAATTCCTTTTATTATTAGAGCACCAACTCAAATACGAGCACCAACTCTATTATTACAAGAGCACCAACTCCTTTTGTCGATTCTAAATAATATCAATGATTCAGAGGGTTTCTCTATTTCAATAAAACCTTTTACAAAAATTGACTGGTATACACAATACCTTAAGAATTCAAAAGAAAATTAGAATCCTTAAAATATTAAGTATAGTAGTACTACCTCTCAAATATTTTTCAATATTTCAAATACATATAATTAGATTGGCTTAAAAGCCATCTCTATTTTCCTTATCTCACACCATACTGGTTTGAAGACCTTTGAATGTATATAAATATGCATAGAAATAATGTCAAATTGATTTCCAACTGTCTTTCTTATAACTGATTTTCAAATCTATGAATGTCA
>VDFB02026320.1:54315659-54572209 GCA_007258455.2 Sequoia sempervirens | reverse complement strand
TGCACTTCAATGTTTCATCCACACATTTCCTTGATATTGACTTAGGTTGATCTGTACCTACATGTAAATGGTTTTGTATCACATTGGAAGAAGTGCTAAGATTTATTTTTTTCTCTTTATCTTTTGTATAGGATTGCATTGTTTCTTTGTGGCCAACTAGTTGATTTCATTATCTATCCCTTTCTTGGCTGACCTAATTGAAGTCTTGAAGTATTTTGGTGGCTATAAAATCAAGATCATTTTAGATGCAACAGTGTGGAGAAGTGTACACATGCAAATAAGTGTTTGAAATTTTTATTGAATATCCAATAGTGATAGTGCTAAAGTGTGTGAAAGGAAAAATGAATAGTGCTATAATGCCTTAGTCAATAGAGTGTTGTTTTAGAAATCTTTGTAATTATCTCTAAACCATATTGTATCTTGATCTAAGATAGTGAATCTCATTAGGTCCTTATATCTTGTCCCTAAAGTCATGTTGTCTTCAATTCAACAAGTCCTCTATATCTTTCTTTAAGGCAATGATCCTTATTCCAAGTGTTTTTGGAAATGATCCTTATATTGTGAGATAAATCTCATCATTTTTTTCCCTCATTGGTTTTTCCATGTAAATATAGTGTTCTCCTTGTGCATGTGTGTGGTGGAACCTTCAAAATTTCCAAATTTGAAGTGCCTATATCACTTCAATGTGTTGATAGAGCTTAGGCTTTCATCCTATCAAATCTTCCTTAGAGGCCCTATTTTCTGATTAAAATTTTGCAACTCAGAGGTTATCTTGCAAATCTCTTTGGTAAAATGTTTTTTGGTACATATCGTAACATGCCTACTTAGTTTCAGGCCCCCAAGATGAGTTTTTATGGGATTTTTAATCATTTTTTGATCATGACTGGGCTAGAATTGGTGTTCCAGAAAGTTTCAATTTTTGCAATTCTAAGGGAACCCCATTTCTTGTTTTGGTCTAAAACATCTGCAGCTTTGATTTCATTAAAAAAAGGCCATATGATCCATTATTTTAATGCTTTTTGGTTGTGGCAAACACATCCTATGGGTCAAGTTACAAACGAGGTACCAAAATTTCAATTGCTAGGAAAAATCCAACTACAAACCCATGCCCCAGGTATCTAGTTTGCATCCAGTGAATTTTCTCCATTTGGTCCTTGGACGAAATTTAAAATTTGTAAAATTCCTAGAGTTTTAAAACACTTTACATATTTGTAATATTATTAAAATGAAAAATCACGCAAAAAAATGGAGGAATTAAGGAAAAATAAATATTATCTAAGTTTAATAAAGTTTAATTTTATAAAATTATTTTTTCGAAGCATGGTAGTGTTTCCCCGCTTGCCTGTGAGAGCCATCAACAGAGGTTGGCGGGGAAGCAGGAAAGGAAAAGTGAGAATGCAGGGAGGTGAATAAAATTTTCAAATACTTTATTAACACTTATTAAACCTTGTTGATTCCTTTCAAATGTTTTCTATTGCTTTTCATTGCTTCCCCACTATCCCATGGGAGTATTGTTGTTGTCAGAGGAAAGTAGCGGGAAAGCACGGAGCCAATGGGAAGGATTAAAATATCCATTGCGGTTATTTTGTAAGCCTTTGCAAACATTTATTAAACTTTTACAAATATTTAATTTTCTTTGTCTTTCCTTTCTTGCTATCTTGCCAAAGCACTTGCTGTTGTCGACAAAATCTCATAGGGAAATAAAGTTTGGCCATTTTTTTTTGTAGAAATATTTTTAGAGCACTCCTTTGTTGCTATTTTTGCATGATTTGAGTACCTTTCATTGCTATGTGAACGATACTTTTATCACAAAAGGGGTGGAATGTAAATTTTAATCATGTTTTTTGTCTTTGGGTGGATTTTGAAGACATTTGCAAGCTAGAAAATGTTGTTGCAGCCTCTAGAATGATGCCCAAAGCTTTTCTAATGACTTGGAATCATTTTTAACAAGGTTTTTGATGATTTGAAGTATCTGGTAATGTTGAAAACACCAAAAATTCATTTAAAACGACTTGCAAGATGTTTCTTTTCATGCAAATAGTTAGAGGCAGATTTTGGGGTTGTTTGTAAGATTAAATGTGTTTCTTCCCTATCCAAAATATTTTCAGAAGAGTTGTCCATGACTTGGCAGCATTTTTAGCATGATTTTAATGTTTTCAAGTTGCCAAGCATGTCATGAAAATCTCTGTAGTAGTGAAAATGACTCAAGTATGTTTTTCTTTATTTCTATGTATCTCATGTCATAAAATGAAGAGTTGGAGGTGAAAATTTCTACTCTTAGATGTAAAGTGAAATTGACAAATGAAAATGAATTGGCTGCAAGTAAAATGTATTTGCAAGTGGTTTCAGGATTAATATTTGACAAAATGTCAAATTTTTGAATGGATGAAATGACTATAGATTAATTACAGGAAAAGAGGATTGAAATGAAGGCTCTGTGGATAAATTTCTAGGGTTAAAATGCAAGTTGAAAAGAAAATTTTAACTGCCAATAAATGGGTTTTTATCTAGAAACTGAAATTTTCACTTGGCAAGTGAAAATGTAGCTATAAGTGACTTTTTACATGCAAGTAAAAATGATGCATAGGAATGCAAATATCAAAGTGACAAAATAACTTTCCAGTTGCAAGCATGAAGGAAGATAAAATAAGAGGGAAAATGGAGAGTAAAGATGTATTTTCAAAATGCCATTCTATTGCAGAATCAACGAAGATGAGTGATGCCATGTGTCCATAGTGGATTCTTTTTAAGGATTTTCTCTTCTCTTATATTTTCTCTAAAAATGAGAAGTTATTCTCATTTGTGGGCATTCTAGTTTCTCTAGGTTGAGAAAATATTTTAATTGCTATACAGGGATGTCTCTAGATCAAGATTTCTTCAAAATTTCAGAGTTGAATGATGTAGTGTATTTTTTAATAGCAAGCAATTCAATTTAAAAAATTATGATGAACAATGCCATATTATAATGTCTCTAAAATGTAAGCATTATATTTTCAATCAAAATAATCAAGGATTATGATGGTTTTTGCTGCACATTTGTTGCAATAGGTGTTTGTATTGATGGATCATGTTCAAAGAATAGGTTAAAGTGTGCTCTTAATTAAATAGTACTGAATATATTGTATTGCATTCAGGATCTATGAGAATGTTGCAGATGTGTCCTAAAGAGATCTCATTATTGTAATGCAATAATGGTTAATGATCACTAGTTTTTTGTTCGGGTTATTGCCATATAGATTACTTCATTTTGACTCTATTATGGACAAGGAACTAGTATAGTGTGCTTCTTTTGTGCAAACCCTAGAAGGAATCACAATACAAAAATATATTCAAATCTTTATTTGCAGTTTGAATGTATGTCTAGAGTTGAGTTTCATCATATTATCATGCTCTAAATGTTGTTGTAAAGGAGTAGCCACCTTATTGAAATATTCCATTTATTGAGCTATTATATGAGAATTTATATGTTATGTGTGTTAGTAAATGGATTGGTCACTATAACATAATATGAGAAATGACCCTAGAATTCCCTATAGAGTAGTTAGCAATTAAGTAACAACTCTGAAGATAACTATTGAATTAGCAATATTCCTCTAAATTTTAGAGGTATAGCTCCCTCTTATATTTTTCAAGGAATTAGAAAAAGTGAAAAACAAAACTAATGTGTGCTTTTAGCCAGAAAGCAGTAAAGGTAAACAAACATCTACGCATAAAAATGACATAAGTGCAATTGATAATCTTGAAATAAGGTGACCAAAGATAAGTGACACATAGATCATCTACCCACACCCACGAGAAACAACTGAGAGAAAGAATAATGAAATTTCCCCAATATATGAGTTGATCAAAACAAACAGATTTTGTAATAACCCACACACAATCTACTATAGAAAAACATACACCAAAGAGTGACTGTAAATAACACAGACAATCTATAGCCAAAAGGAATATTAATGAACATATAGATCCATAAATGTCACCTTTATTCCTCTGATGAAACCCAAAGCTCACAGACTCAGAGATATTTTATACAACATATTATGTTTGAAAGAAACAAAATGCTCTATTCTCCCCTTTCCCTAGATGAACAATAAAGATATGATAACTAAGCTACCCTAGCCTTCCCTGAGATTCTAGCATCATAGCCAAAAGATCCCCTACCTCAAATGAAATTTACAATAAATAGAACCTCCCTTGATTTCTACAGGTGACCCTTCAGTTAAATAACTATCTTTTTTTAATTCAATAAAGAAACCTTTTGCATCCCTTTCTTTGTTTCTTTTATGTCAAACTTTCTAGCTTCCTTTTTCTTTTCACATTTCTTGTATTCTTTTAACTGATGTTCATTGATTATATCTTTCCGTCTTTTCATAACCACTTCTTGGTGTTTTTTCTTTATTGTGGAAACATTTCAATTTCTATTAGGGAATATCTCCCAGATTTTCATTTGTCTCAGCTATTTATAGGACTTAGAAACTCTCATTGAGAAAACTTATCAGGCTTAGTAATTTCTTTTGGAAGAAAAATAATTCTTTACTGTAGCCTTTCCTTCCACTAGAGTGTGATTACACCTGAATACATCAAGCTTAATTTCACAAAATCTCTTTAGCTAATGTTAAATATATAGTGATGACCTTCTTTAATTTGAATGCTTGGATATCCATCTAATTAATAAAAGAGAGTTATTTCACATGAAAAATCTTGAAGACTTCTCCTTGAAAAATGAGGCACCATCATTCCAATGATGCATCGGTTAAGACTGCAAGTCATCCTTAGCTTGATTGTTTCCATATTTCCTACCAATTCCCTTCTATTAATAATTGGCCTTCCACATATCTACTGTGAATGAAAATGTAGAATGTTCTTTTAGAGCATGGCTTCACTGTGCCAAAGTGTGGGCTTGCTTCATGAATACTTGTTTTTTTTATTGGTGATAATATTTTATTTTATTGAACTAGGATTTGTCCTGCCTCGAAATAGGGATGTTGACATGGGGCACCATCTCCCCATGAAAAGGACTCTAGAAAATAACAATTTTTTAGATCAAAAATACTAAACCCCCAATAGACAACAAAAGTTTTCAAATGTGTACTTTACGTTTGGATCCTCCCTTGGTCTGTAACTGGAGGACCAAAGGTTTCTTTTCTTTTTGTTTTTCTCTCTTCCCCTTCACAACTTTCCAACCTTGCTCCATCCTTGCGGCCTTGCTCTGCCATTCCATAGATGTGTCATGCTGTAACCCCGCCTCTTGAAGAGCCCCACATACAACTTGTCCACCTTGACCCTCTCGAGTGCCCTTCACCTTTTTCGTTTCCATTGACTCTCACCAACCCTAATTTTTCCCTACACTCTGGAGTTTTAGTACACCCTTGACTTTGTTCAAACAAAGCTTCATCCACTTTTGCTGCATCAACACCTCTCATAGTAGGCCCCTCTATTATTCCTATCCCTCCTACCTGCTCCAGGGCCCCATTTGGTTGTTGTGGTTCCGAGTTACTCACAGCCTGAGAATAGCTCTTTCCTTGCCCTTCCTTCTATTCACCTTATTTCTTCACCATGTAATGACAGTGTGACACATCCTTCCACCAAGTCACTAGTTTGGGCACCCAGGGCTTTTTACATTATGCAGCCTTTTGTCTAGTTTCAGAGCATCTTCTGCAATGGAAAGAAACACCTTCATAGTCCAGGGGCTACTTCCAGCGTCCTTTGGAGGTGTTGATCGAAATCTCTTCCAGGAGATTCTTTGTAACTTCCATTCCACTAAGATTCGGGTGTATGTGGAGTTCATAAGATTTGAAGAATCATCACCGATCATCAAAAAATTTCCTAAGGAGTTTCCTATAACCTCCAAACCATAATTGAACCATAGGTGAAGAGGAAAGTTTGGTAGTCTCACCCATAGTGGTACTCTGTCAAATTTCTTAGTGTCAGGATTAAAATTTGGGTGCCATGATTTCAAAAATAGAGAAAACTTTTCCTCCCAATTCCAAAAAAACTCACACAAAATTTTGTTTATGTCCTTCACAGATTCAAAAACAATAATAAAAAAACCTCTCGAAACTAGGTAGATTTGAATACAATGATCTACCACAGGTTCCCAATGTTCACAGATCCATTTATGGAGGTCACATAAACGGGGCCAAAAACCCCTAAAATGCCCAATCAATCCTAATTATGAGAAGATGTTAACATTTTGGTTTACCTCATTTTCAAGCTCATCCTGTAATGAAATTGATGCCACGGAAGCCTTCTCCATTTTCCCCAGCTGGGAACCGCCAGCGTCATCATTTCTGCAACATTCCACTCCCTATTTCTCCTTTGCTTCCCACGAGTTTATTTTCTTCCACATAAAAGCTTCTTGCTTTCCCTCTAAAGTTCTGTGCAACAACTGGGTTTCCTCTGATGCGCCCCAGCCCCACCGAGACCCTTGTGTCCACTGCCAATGGCTTCATTTCTTAGAAGATGATTTCCCACTTCATGAATGCTTTTAATGGTGTTCACTGAAATGATATATATAAATTGTTGACCCCTTTGCATACAATTAATTATGATCATTATCCCCATTGGCCACCACATATATTTTGATGATGAAATTTAGCATTCCCTTAAGGTAATCATCGCGACCCATAAAATCAACTATGCATACAAAGTTATCTGTCTTGGGAATACTAGAATTAAAACTACTTTGCAGATGTGAGTTACGTGGTTAGAGTGTGCTTAGAAATGATTCATTGGCTTGAAGTATTTTGGAGTACCATTTTTTAAATTTGTGCATTGTAGACTCATGTTCTAAAACTCCCATTTTGTTAGAAGTCATGGAGCTCGACAATAAATTTGACTTTCACTGAAGGCATCATAATTTCAATCCATGGAGTTGATCTGTCATCATCGATAAAGACCAATTTGTCAATTACCATAATATAAACCTCTTTGAAATCAACTTGTAGTCCAAACAATGAAAATTTGAAGGTGATTTTATCAATGACACAAACTTCAAAATGGGTCCTTTTATATGGTCAATGAAATGGGGAGGATCCATAACCCCAAGGGGAAAGTTTTGTGACTTATCAAAAACACCGTAAGATTTATTTTTGTATCTGTCACATGGAATAGTGTATAAGCAACCTTTTGTGTGGTTCCCCTAACTATGACAAACCCCACTTGTGGTTGGTGTGTCTAAGCAAAAGGAAACCCTCTATACTTAACACAATCTTGAAACCATGGTTGAGCTGTTATTATCCTTTACATAGGCTATCATAATGTTAAGTGATTGAGATATTTGAAATCCCTTAGATCATTAGGTGCTAGTGGCACCTATGGACATGATCACTACACAAAGCTAGATTTCATCATATTGGTCTACCAAACATGTCCATTTATATCGATCTTTTACAAGATCTAAATCAAGAGGTTGATTATTTGTCAAGAAAGATCCTAGATAGTGAATGATATGATTTTCATTCACATTTTTTTCATTAAGGTTGACAATTCAACATTGCTCAAACTCTGCCTAGCTTGAAATGGAGACTTGAGGCCGAACTCCCCCATAAGTGTGAACATAGGGAATTTATGATGCAACTTGCTTCTTTAGAGTTAACAACAAAATAATCACTATCATAGACTGTGATAAATGTATTTCTTTATGTCATGATGGTTTATCTAAAGTACCCATATGCCATGGATGACAAAGAATTGAATGACTAAGAGGGTTCGTGCTTTTGATATCGCCTCATCTTGAAGATCAAATAGTGTCTCATGACTTAAGCTTGGGGAGTCAAATATTTCAAACACAATGGTTGTCTCTAAAAAATTAGCCAATGAGCCATCCAAACTTCAACTAGGATGTCAATGATAACTTCTTTAATAGAGAGAGAGAGACTCTTGATGATCAAACAACCATTTCTTCAGACCCACTTTATGAAACTCTAAAAGTTTGATAGCAATGAAGGAGATTCTATAGCTTCAACATGTCAGTGGCTAAGATTCAATTGTAGAAGTAGGTTTCAAATGACCTATTGATAGGGGAAAATTAAAAAAAAATCATGGCCAAAAATGAGGGTAAGAGTGGCTTTGTTTGGGGAATGCATTTTCTATAAAAATGTAGAGAACTCCAGAATTTTTGGGAAAGATTAGTGCCTAGAGTACATTGGGCTAGATTCAAGGGAGAAGATGAGATACAAACCAAGCCAAAAACGGAACAAAGCAGGAAAGGAAAGCACCTAAACTACTAGCACAAGAAAAACTCCTACTATGTACCTAGTAGGAAGAACCTACCTCAAATGACTCCAACCATATGATCATGAAAATCCATTTACAGGTTGGGAGAAGTAGTTGCCTATGCAAAACAATGCTAGGTGACTGAAAATTGTATGGAAAAACAACTTCCAACTTGTGACCACTGCAATCAAATAAATCAAACTGGCACCTTGTAAAAACATTCTTGATAAAATTTGATGCTCAGTAAGCTAGTCTTCATTATATGCCTTGGTAGTCAAATGACTTGTATCAACGTTGTGTTGCATATACTTACTAGAATTTTCCTGTACAACATTCAATTTAATATTTTCCTATAGTTGATTCTATGAACAAAAAGAAATCAACCCTTGAATTGAACACCCCACATACAAATCATGAGATAAAGAAACTTCTTGGTAACTACATGTGGAACTAATTGTGTTTTTAAAAAGTTTTGGACTCCAATTTGTAGTATGTGTATCAAAAAACTCATTTGATTCGACTGTTGATTCATCTACGCCAATCTCTTCTTCACTTGTATCCATCCCATGTATTGACTCAAATGATGGATCTGAAATTTTTGAATCTTCTATAATATTCTGTTCAAGATGAAAAGATTAAAAAATGGGATGGTTAATTACCTCATTTTCTATTGTCTCGCCTTCATGAATTTCATCAGCAAACTTAAGCACCTCATAATCAGGCTGTAAACAATAAGAAAAGGTGTCTTGGGGGTATGTGCAAGATCATCATGGAAAAAATAGGTCCTTAAGTGGCAAAAAAATTAGAAAAATCAGAATTAGACAACTTGACGTAAAAATTTGAATAAGTTATCTATATTATTTCAAAAATATGTAACAATAGAATTTGTAGCAAATTGAATGTAGTTTCTAAACTACTAGGTTTTTTTTTAAAAGAAAAATCTATTTGGTGAAAATTTTAAATTTCAATGTAGTGGTACTTAAATTTCAGGGAAAAATAAAGAAGTAGGTGTCTGTCGACCACCCTAACCACAATAAAATAATAATATTTTTTAATAATATTTTAGATATAAGTAGAGGACTCATTCCCCAATGTGATGCATATTTTTTGTAATTTTTTCCAAGTAAATAATTAATTATGAATTTTTTATTACAAATTTTAAAAAATATAAAAACTCATATGTCTGACCACCTTAACTTGGTCAAAACTTCATGAAATTCAATTTTTATTTTTTTAATCATATAGTATGCGAAGCATAGAATGTGACACATGTTTAGGATTCAAAAAATGTGATACCGTTTGAAAGCTATAGATTTTTTCAATTAGCCTATCAATAATGGCTTTAGTCATAATTTGAATCGAAAATGAATAATAATTACTTATCAAATTCAAAGTAAAGCATAATTTATATCTGTGGAAAGTTGAGAATCTCCTTTAAAAACTCTTTTCGTTTCATCAATTTTGGGTAAAAAAATAGTCGCTAGCCACATACCCATCATATTGCCACTTTTTGGCCCATCATGATCCTGTGCATACCCTGGGAATTTAGCAATGTCTTGGAGCTAATTTTTATTTTCACCTTCAGTTGCACAATGCATATTAACATCTTCAACACTGAATGCCTATTTTTTTGATAACTTGCTGGCATCTTCTTTTTCAAAAAAATTGACCTTCCATGTTCACGTTAATTAAATCATTTGATAAGTTAATATCAATATTTTCATGTCTGAAAGTTTCAATTTTTGGAGCATAAGGAGGCATCAACAGTTGTTCACTTTTGTTTAATTCTGGACTATCTATGATAGTAGATGAATCTTTAGTATTTGTTGCAGCCAAAGTAGAAGATGTCATGCCTATCAATTTCCTACAAGGAGAGTAATCTTCCTCATTAGTGGAAGAGTTTGAATCACCTTCATCCATCTCACAGTTAATATTATAAATTTTAGCATCAAAATATTTGGTCCTCACATCACTTCCCTTTTCTAAAAATGACTTTGATAAAAAAATATGAGATTGGAACATTCAATTGTAGGGAAAAAGAGATTTGATGAATTCATTTTTTGGAATTTTTAAGTTTTATGCCTTTGAACCATACCATTTTGTGCACACCTTTTGTTAGTGTTTTCATTCAATTCTTTCCTATCCACATGTTGACTTAATCTTACTTAGGCATGGCATTTATTGTGCAGGTTAAATATCTCATGGTATTTATTGTGCATGTTAAATATCCCCTGATATTTTGCCCTGCAAATATTTTCCTAATATTTTGCTCCCTTTGGATATTTCTCCTTTATAAGGAGACCCTCGACTGCCTATCAATTGAGCTCAACATTATGCAATTCATGTGTTAATATGCTTGTTGTTTATCTCTATGATCCATAGACTCTCATATGGTATCAGAGCTATTCAGGATATTCTCAGGCCATGAGGTCAGTTAATTGTATTTCTTTTGATCCTACTATGCATGTTATCTTCAAAGGATCTGTCGAGGTTGTTGGTGCCTAGAATTCAATGTCTACCCCTTCCCTGGAGCAATTACCTCTAGGAGGCGCATATCCCTCTAAAGGCGTGCTTTCCATGTAGATCTTCAGCTTGACCAGTGACTGGCTAATTTTCTCTGCAATATCACACACTCGCTTTTACTGAGGCCCGTGCTACTTTGGGACTGACTCACCACCATAATCCAATGACACTCAGCTTGATCAATGTTGAGAATCATCCGTTGGAGACCGAATCATCTACTATGTCGGGTATTTCATTTTTGGTCCCATTACCTATCTTGCGCGACATGATTTGCGTGATTGAGCCGGCACTGGAAGGTTGAGCCATTGTGAATCATATGGTGGGCATGATTTATTTTCACCACGGGTTTGACCAAACAGACCAATTTCTCGGTGGGCATGCTTTATTCTCACCATAGTTCCTGCTATGAGTGCCAATCTGTTCGGTGACTAAGATCATTACCTGAGTTTGCATTTGCAATTCTAGGCAACGTGTTTTGTTAGAAGCAACCTGCGTTGGAGCCTTTGGAAAGTTCAACTAGCACCTGGTAAGGGTGCATTTGGACTGGGCACATGATGCTTTTCCCCTACACGTGAAGTATTTTGAGGGATCTATCAGTAGAGAGGGGGGAACTCGAAAAGAAAAGAGACTCAAATACTACACAAGAGGATTTTACAGGATGTGGGTACTTGTTGTGCATGATTTCTGCTATCCAGAGGCGATAATCTTTTGTAAAAGGCTGCATAGAACCTCTGAAAAGAGCATCACGAGTTCCTCATCAACCAACAGAGTGTTACGCCCTATTGAAATCTGAAGCACCGGTTCTTTCAAAGGCATCTCCTTTATCCCTTGTGAAGTAGATTGTCTATTCTCTATTATTTACTTTGTGTTTGCAGATTTATGCTTTTGGGTGAAGCTCGTGGGGCTACTTTATCCCTTGTGAAGACTTGTAAGAGGTTAGTTACATTAAATAATATATTGTTGTAGCAAGCATGTAGAGTTAAGTCACATGTATCTACATAGTTTTCACATAATAATTGTTCATATTTCATGATAGTCATGCTTCTAATGTTCAAATGAGAGGATTTTTTCTTTTATATATGCATTCCAATTGAGTTTATTTGAAATAGGTGAACCTTGGATCATTTTAAAACACTCAAAGTTATACATATTTAAAAAAACACACCTTTAGGACTATGGTTCCCTCACCTATGTAGGTGTTCTTGGCTTGAAATTGTACGGATGTTAGAGACTTATGCTTATTTTACCAATCGGGCCTTGAAATGAACAAATTATTAATATAATTAAGTGTATGTAAAAAATAGGGTGTCAACATAGTGTCAAATTGTCAAGGGATAAAATTTATAACAGTACACCATTGTCTATGAAATTCCTATTTTTGAGTATGCTATTATATATGGCAAACCATTTTCAAAGATTATTGATTTTTTGAAAATATCTATTATTCTTATTTTGGAGGTACTTGGATTTCATTATTTTATCCCAATCAATAGTATTTATTTTCCACTTCAATAGGAGCTATATTTGAATATTTGAAAATGATGTTGGTGATACAAGGAATTGGTTTTCCACAATGCTATTGGGTATGTACAGGATCATGATGGGCCAAAAAGTGGCGATATGTAAATGATATGATGGCCCATGTGGCTGGCGACTTTTTTTTTACCCAAAATTGATGAAATGAAAAGGGTTTTTAAAGGAGATTCTCACTTTCTGCAAATATAAATTATGCTACTTTGAATTTAATAAATAATTATTATTCATTTTCTATTTGAATTATGATTAAAGTCCTGATTGATAGGCTAATTGAAAAACATCTATAGCTTTAAAACAATATCACATTTTTTGAATCTGAAACATGTGTCACATTTTATGCTTCACATACTATAGGATTAAAAAAAATGAATTTCATGAATTTTGACCAAGTTAATGTGGTCAGACATATGAGTTTTAATATTTTTTAAAAGTTGTAATAAAAAATCATAATCAATTATTTACTTGAAAAAATTACAAAAAATATGCATCACATTGGGACATGAGTCATCTACTTATATCTCAAATATTATAAAAAAATATTACTATTTTATTGTGGTTAGGGTGGTCAGACAGACACCTACTTCTTGTTTTTTCCATGAAATTTAAGTACTGCATTGAAATTTCAAATTTTCACCAAATATATATATATATATATATATATATATATATATATAAAATAAACATATTAGTTTAGAAACTACATTGAATTTGATATAGATTCTATTCTTACATATTTTTGAAATAATATATATAAATTATTCAAATTTTTACGTCAAGTTGCCTAACTCTGATTTTTCTAAATTTTTATCCACTTAAGGGCCTATTTTTTCCATGATGATCCTTCACATACCCTATTATTTGAAGGAATTTATAGAGGACTATCTTGTAGTATAAAAATAACTATGTTTCTCTTTGTTTTATATCCATACATATGTAAGTTATCCCTTTGAGTCTATTTGTTTTAAATTAAGTGTTAGAATTCTCCCACCCCAATATTTTGATGTCTATGTTATAGAAAGGATAGGTACTCTTTAAAAAAAAATTAGGGAATCTATTTAATCATGAAGGCAATTTTATCGTTAGTCATACCCTTAGGTAGACCATTTGAATATATATAAAACAAGGATAAATAATAGTAATAAATTATACAATAGATGTAGGGTGATGCATTTGATATATTGCTCTTGTAATGCTACTAAGATACTCTTATAAATACTCAATACTAATATTATTCAATAACTTCTATCTTTTTTCTAATCATCCTAAAATAAATAAATAAATGTCTTTGAATACAATGTAACATAAAAGTTAGAACATATTTACACTAGGTTATCTTGGAAAAACTAGTAAAATGTTATAAGGTGTAAATTTTAATTTTAAGTTTCAAATGTCCATGTTTCAAATCTATGACTTTGGAAATGACTTAGGTCATGTTTTCATCTACAAATATTATATAGAGTGGTGAATACTATATCTAGGGATTAATTTCAGTATATTGCAATGATTTATAATAGGATTAGGGTGTGGTGATGTCATAAGTTGACATTATACAAGAATATGCCAATTTTAGACTTATTTTTGCATAAGACACTCTAATTGAAGTAAACACAAAACATAAATGAAAAAGAGTACACATGCAATTTTTACTATTAGTACTAGTCATGAGAGACAAATCTAATATAATAATGTAGAAAAATCAATTAAATTTACAAAATATTAATATAAATGTATAAAAAAAATTTATCATATTAATTTCAAATTAAGATAATAATTGTATTAGAATTATCCATAAATAATACACAATCATTTCTAAGTTAATGAACATATATATTATAATAAAGGAGGCAATGAAATTTTAGTATTTGGCTAATATCATATGCTTTTTACACAAAATTTTTATCACCCATCATATAGAGTAGTGAATATTGATTTCGGTCAATTTATATTGGAATAAATATTACCAAAGCCTCTAAATTTACAATGGAATCTTATTTTATACAATCCTATAATGGTATGAAGGTCATAAGATTTAGTAACGAAACCATAAAATTACTAGAATCTTAAATAACATGGAAGATAATCTATGAAAATGCTCTTATTTGTGTAAATTTGTTTGGTTCACTAACTTAGGTGGAGAAAATGAGTACTCAAGGTAGACTATATTCTAATCCCATATTAATTTAAATATAATTGTGTGAACCCCTAATTCGAAGTGCCTACAAAAACACAACAACAAACAATGTTAGAGAGATATTTTGTAAGCATGAACAAGGATTCCCCATGAAATCCATTCACAAAGCTAAAAATAGGAAATAAAACAAAGAAAACAATGAAGAACATAATGGAAATATGAAATCCTAATTTAGCATGCAAACACTTGATCCCATGGGGGAGTTGGTGCAAATAGGTGTGTGGAGATTTTCCCTTTCCCAACTCCTTGAATGAAAATGTTGATTGAAGATGATTGATCCACTTGATAAGTCCCTCAATGAGCTCCAAAATCTGCAATAAACTAGTTAAGAAGATGGATGGAATTTGAGAGATATTTGTGCATAATAACTTTGCATAATTGTGGATGATAAAATGCATGGTGAAGCATTCTATTTATAGAATGTTGAAATGGAAACAAAGCCAAAATAGAGCAATGTGGGACAAAGATTTGGCCAATGGAAAAATGCCACTTGTCCAAATGTGATTGGATGAGGAATGAGCAAGTTTTGACAAATGTGCCAATAAATGCATTTTTGAATTTGAATTTTGAGAAAAGACATGTAAGAGGGGGAAAGAAAATTGCATTAAATGCCCCTTGGCTCAAGGCAAGGACATGTAAGAAGAAGTAAATGCCTTGTTGGAAGGACTTGTAAGAGAGAGTAAATGACATGTTGGAAGGACATGCCATTCAAATTTTGAATTTGAAATAGAAGAATATTCCTCCAAAAGATGCTTTGTTGAGGGAAAATGAAGATTTAGTAAATCAATAAATTGATTTATTTGTGCAAGTGAGAAAAGCTAGAGGATTTTGAAGATTAGATTAGATTTAATCAAGATTTGATCAATTTAATGAAGATTAGGAAGTTTGACTTATTTTGACTTAGATTTTTGGATTAATTTAAATCAAACAAGAGAGGAAATGATTTAATGACTTTAATTAAATAAACATGTTTTGATTATTTAATTAAAGAGATTGAAGTAAGATTAAATTAAATAAGATTTTAATTTATTCAATTTAATAGATATACTTTAGAGATTTAATTAATTAAATAAAATTAATTATTTAATTAAAAGAGATGGAGAATGATTTAAGAGACTTAATTAAACACATGATTTGTTTAATTAAGAGAAGAAAACAAATGAATTTAATCAAATAAAGATATTCAATTAAATGGTTAGGTCGGGGAATGATTTAGGATGAAATGATGTTGGTAGTCAGACTTAGATGCACAATGTCAACTTGTACATTTTGCGTGTCTACATTTTGCCCCTCTTTGAAGCAATGTACTTATTGCATTGATTCAAAGAATGATCTTGTCATGATTAATAGTCAAAATTTCTCTAATTTTTTTGGATGCCCCACTGTTGCCCCAGTGAGAAGAATTGCACTGGTATATTGCCCCCTCGAGATGTTGAATGGGAATGTCAATTGCCAATCAAAATCGCGATAAAATGCGAGAGGAGTGGTTGATGTAGATGAATGGACATTCATTAGCTGTGGGTAGCTTCATGTACCAACTGGGATAGAAATGTTAGTAAAGATAAAAGAATGTGATAGAAGAATGAAAGAATGAGATAATCATGCAAATGATGATGACTACTTGAAGTGGAGTTGGGATTTTCAAAGGGTGAATTTCCTTATGTTTGATAATACACGCAGTACGATGCATCAAGGTATCAAGAACCAGGATGGCGTTGTACCTAGTGTGATGGACTTTGACTTGACAAATCGGATAGGAGTATTCTTGTTCACACCTGACATACGGAACCCTGTCCAGAAAATAGTTCAAATATTTCAAATATCTCAGACCAAAACATAGGAAGGCGAGCCTTTCTATGTGGTCAACAAGAAACTTAAAACACCCTCGCTACAGACTAAACAAAAGCATGCATGACCAAGGTTATATTACAAAGATATCCAACAAGCACATCAGACAAAAGATAATGATCGTTGCCCCATTCCTATCTCTCTAAATCCTTCGTTCGGACATCATCGAGAGGTCCTTGGAATGAGCACAATGAGATAAATCAAACAAGATAAAGTAAGTGAGCAAACAAATAATGTTCTTTGTACTATTAGCCAAGAGAAACGATGTTTCGAAAGATGGGAGCCAAAACTTATTGCCAAAAGATAATGTCCCTTGTCGGAACGGATCCTAGGACATCTTAATGACACGTCGTTTTGTTTACCCAAAGTGGTTGGTTTGATAAAAGTGCCCATTGTCGGAACGGATCCTAGGACATGCTTTTATCAAACAATGATGAAATTGATTTATGATTTATATGCCATTGATAAGAAAAGAGTTGACCAACTTGCTTGCTGACTGACCTATACTTGAGATTTTGACAGTTTAGGTTTTCACATTGGCCCCGCTAGACTTGTTCCGGAAATTTGTTTTACCAAAGCGGGGGTGATGATGACTTATTATGGATGATTGATTATGTGAGTGTAAAGCGAGATGAAATGAATGGATATTTTTCAAATATTTGGATGTTTTGGAGTTTAGCAATGTTTGAAATTTGTTTTTGGTTTTTTTAAATGTTTTCAAATGTTTTGATTTCAATTTTTCAATGTTTTGAGATTTTCTGAGATTTTGACCAAGAGACTAACCTAAAGACCTATCCTAGGGGCCTCTAGGGCTCATCAATAGATTATCCTTGCCTACGTTATACACGCAGAGACCACGTAGTTCGACTGACAACTTGACCGATTTACAAATGATGATATACATGATGAATTGTCAGTTTATTATGATGAACTCCTATAGGACTAACCTAAATGTCTCGCGGGACGATCAATGATCAACCTTGCATACGTTCAAGCTTAGAGACAACGTAGTTCAACAAGATGACCTTGTTTTTGGATTTTGAATGACTTTTTGACTTTGTTTTGGATTTTGATATGTTTTGAATGTTTTGGATTTTCTGATGTTTTTGTATTTTTTGATTTTGAGGACTCTAAGACCATACATGAATCTGATCCGATGAGAGCATGCCCCCAGCGTGAGGTGATAGACTACTCTGATATAGGAAAAATAAACTGACCTTTTAAGTGGGCCAAGTAGCTCTAGGAGGAATTGTGACACAAGCATAGGAACCAAGCTATAGATGCGGAATCACGAATGGAAGGGTGAAATGTGATGATGATAAAAATGGCTGATGGGTGAGTGAATGATGCAAAGCAAGTCATGGGGCAAGATGGATGGAAGTGTAACACACAGGTGCTGTTTGCGGGTTTTCACCAAGGTACTTGCCCAAAAGAGTTTTACCGCAGAAGTGGTTTTTCACTAAGAAGGGGCGATTTTTTTTTTTTTCTCTTTTCTTTGTTTTCTTGATTTTTTATTTTTGTTGTCACCAAGATGCACATTTGCGGGGTTTTGAAGTAACCATTTTTTCAGGACTTTTTTTGTATTTTTTGGTTCTATACCTTGAAAGATTTAGGCATAAAACTTTTTGAGATGGGAGCTATTCATTGGCTCCTGTAGGGGTTCCCCTTCGGGTGTTGATAACTGATATGCCCTTGATTTGTAGCTTGCTGTGATGACAAAGGGTCCCAGCCAGTTGGGTTCAAACTTGCCCTTGCCATTTGGGTTCAAGACATTCTTCTGATTCTCTTTTAGCACCAATTCTCCAACCTGGAAAGTTTTGCTTCTGATTTTCTTGTTGTAGCTCCTTTTCAGTCTATTCTGATACACTTGCAGATGGTTTAAAGCATCCAGACATCGCTCGTCCAATAGTTCCAACTCGTTTAGTCTTGAAACTCGATACTCCTCATCCGTGATGAGGTTTTGCAATGATATTCTGAGGGATGGTAGCTCAATCTCAATGGGCAAGATGGCCTCTGATCCGTAGACCAAGGAAAATGGTGTGGCACTAGTGGGTGTGCGGATGCTAGTTCGGTAAGCCCAAAGGGTAGGATTAAGCTGCAAATGCCAGTCACGACCTGCGTCATTGACTGTTTTCTTAAGGATTTTGAGGATGGTTTTATTTGTAGCTTCTGCTTGGCCATTGCCTTGGGGATAGTCACAGGTGGAAGCGATGTTGGATTTTGAATTTATCATAGATGCGGAGACTTCCTGAATTTTGAATGGGTGTCCCCATTATCTAGATAATGGCTTGTGCGTTTCATAGGCGGCATGAGATAGTTTTGGTATCTAGCACAAAGGCTACCCAAATTTTCATCCATTGACACCTCAAAAATGTCAAAAATCCAAAAAAAATCATAAAATGACAAAAAGACAAAAAACATCATAAAATGTCCTGAAAAAAAAAAGACAAAAACATCATAAAATGTCCTAAAAAAATAAAATCATAAAAGGTCCAGAGAAAAACACAAAAAACATTCAAATCAATGTCAAAATCCAAAAAATGGAGTCAAAGTCAGTCATGTCAGTCAGTCCATGTCATTGTCGAACTACGTTGTCTCTGCGCATTTGCTACATAGGCAAGGCCATCAGTCGATGAGTCCCCGAGACATGAGGTCAGTCCTTTTAGGTTGGTCCAAATAAAATCATGGAATTTGTCACAATCGTCACATCGGTCAAATAAGTTAGACAGTCAAAATCAAACACAAGACAGTCATTTGAAATGTCAATGTCAAAATTGGTCAAAATTAGACAACACAATCCAATCAATCATACAGTCAACATCAATCAACTTGCCAAAACACATTAGTCAAAACAATGTCAATCTCGTCACTCTTTGGTCCTCTTCAAGATGTGTCCTTCTTGGAGTTAGACCTCGTCAAAATGTCCTTTTCCTTTTTCAGGATGTGTCCTTCCTGACAATAGGCCCCGTCAAACCGGCAACACTGTCAAATTGGAAAAACTCTTAAACTGTCAAAACTATCAAACCGACCAGAAATCAATCTTTGGCAAACAAACATTGGCAAACAAAATTACATGGCTGTTAATCTTTCTTATCTTTTGGCTATCTTGGCTATTTTGTCTTATTTTTTTCTCTATTTTGCTATGTTTCTCTACTCGAGGATGCTTGATAAGGATTCAAGGTGCGATGACGTGATCCTATCCTATTTTATTTTGTATTTTTTTTGACTGCTGATCGTTGGGTTGTTTCACAAAAAGACTGACTTGCCCTTGATGAGTTATGGACATTCCTGTCTAATGTCTATTTTTCAAGGGATCTCTATAGTTGGTCTACGTTTCCATTGTGTTTTAAGTACCATTTGTGCATTTTTGTGTGGGATGATCATAATAATTTAAAAGTCCTATGGTAAGGTTTGAAGGATTTTGTCTGGAACTAACACAATCTTCTTTAGATAGGTCTCTGCCAATCAATGACTTGCATCCATAAATTCCTTGTGCTCTAACATACTTTGTCATATTTCTGATAATAATCATGTAACCCACTTAGCCATTCGCCATTCTTCCGTAAGACATTTCCTGATACTTTAAGGGATCAATTTTAGCTTGCAAGTTTAGATTATGTGCAAGTCTCCTGTCTTCTTAATTTTAAATAATTTTACTTATTGCTTATTTTCAAAAAGTCGCAATCTTTATTAATTAAATAAATTTTGTCATTTTATTATTATTTTTCTATCATTTATTTTCCTATGTTGTTAAATAGGAGAGCACCATTGCTCAATAATGCCATAATACCTAAATCTTGGTTTGTTAAAAAATTTTAATTTGGAGGTTCCCCAGATAGATTTCCTTCTTTTTTTAAATAAATATTTTTATTCATTTATTACGCCCTAATTAACTTTAAGTCCTTAAAGTAATAATTTGTTTGTCTAATTATCTTTATATATTTTGCGAATGATTAAAGCCTACTTTAATACTTTAATTTTCATTAACCTTTTCTTTCTCAATTAAATAAAGTTAATTTATTTTTTTTGTCCAAATTTGAATTTCTGGAATCACCATATTAACTCAAAATTTCCTGATTCACGCTTCATACTTTTGGGATTTATTATTTAATTATTGTATGGGTCTGTCAGTAAAGAAATCAATTATTTATATATCCATCCTCTTTTTGGATTTTCCCAGGATGTCATCGACATAGTCCTCAACTATTTTGTGGATCATGTCATGGAATATTAGTGTCATGGCCCTTTGGTATGTGGCCCCAATGTTCTTTAAGTCGAATGGCATTACGTTCCAGTAGTATGTTCCCCAAGGACAAGTGAAAGTTGTTTTATGTTGGTCTTCCTCTACAATTCTTATCTGATTGTAGCCTGAAAATCCATCCATCAAGGAAAGCATCTCGTGCCCCGTGGTCATGTCTACAATCATATCAATGTTAGGCAATGGGAAATCATCTTTTGGGCAAGCCTTGTTCAAGTCCCTAAAGTCCGTACAGATTCTTATGCCCCCAGTTGGTTTTGAAACCGGTACTAGATTAGAGACCCACTCAGGGTAGGCGATCGTTCCTATGAATCCCGCATCTAGTAGTTTCTGGAGTTCCATCTTGACTAATAGAGCAATCTGTGGGTGCATCTTTCTCAACTTCTAGGAGGTAGGTTTAGCTTCAGGATAGACTGCCAAGTGATGAACCACTACCTCTGGATCCAATCCTGGCATATCAGCATAGGTCCACGCAAAATTTATCTTCCTCTCCTTTAAGAAGGTAGCCAACTCCTCCTGTTCTTTGCATAATAATGACTCAGCGTAGAATGTAATATGAGGAGTTTCTTGTGTTCCCAGATTAATGGGGTTGCACTTTTCTGCTAGCATAGCTAACTTTTCTTGGTGTATAGCTGTAAGAGGAAGATTGAATCCCCCATCCTCAGGTGCCTCAGAGAGGTTTTCACCATTGGATGCGTCCTTTCTTTTTACTTTTCAAGAGTCGGAGAGTGCCACAAGGTGGTTTTCACTCAAGGACTTGGAGATTATTCTCAATTTTTTATTTTTGCGACTGAGGGATTCAATCGTTTCTCCATAGTATGCATGTGTATCTAGCTCTATGATAAAACCTACCTTATGATCCCCACATGGAATGCCATCCCTAAGTCCAATGAATTCTGAGAGTGCCTCATCGTTTTCAAACATGTCAAGAATTGGTGGTCCTCGTTGGTCGTAATCAATCAGTTGGGGATAGACTAATCGGATTTCATTGCTTTGGTTTTCAGACTCATAAGACAAGGTGCTAATCATAAGGACATTAGTATCCTCAAACAGCAAAGGTAATCCTATTTCTGGTGACTCAGTTAAATCAGTGGGCATTCCTAAAGTCATGGAGGATTTTGGAGTAGCTACAGATTCCTGAGGAGGCGTTCGGTTCCATGTCTCCTGGGCACCTCGACCAAGTACAGTTACCTTAGGAGTAGGATGACCAATGCCAAGATTTTTTATTTGCTTCTCAGGTATAATGGGTATTACATGCCCGTTATTATCTTGGCCTAACCCTTGGTTCCGGTTATAGCCCATCAAGAGCATCATCTTCATACCTTTGTTTCTTTCATCCATAGGCAATTCAACTGCCGATATATCATCTCGATAGAGGAGATGAGATAGGTCCCCCTCTAATGTTTCCTGACCAAGATCTCCTGCACTTGTGAAGGTGGGGTTTCGTTCATAGGAGCCTTGAGATGTTGAAGCTTCTTGTGATTGTGGTCGTCCTCTTGATCTAGGAGATTGTGGTAGCTCTCCTACTACAAAAGCATTCTTAGGCATTGAATAGTTTCCACAACCATCATCTTGTATTATGACTTTGATATCAGAAAAGGCGGGGATGGCGGGGGTGGAGGGTGTCTCTGTCGCAGAAGTGAGAGTGGCGGGATCCACGTAAGGTGTTGATGGGCCTTCATCATTCTTGGGTACTTGCGGGATCCTCTAGATTTTTGCAGTAGGTGGCTCAGTCTCCATGGATAGTAACCTGGAATTTCACACATTGATGAAAGGTTGAAGCTACAGCTTGCATGCATGTGGTCCCCTAGGAGAATGTTGTATGGTAAATAGGTCCAAGACCTGACAGTTGGTTTGCATGATGGCGGGTCCAACCTGGACAGGAAGCTGAATGGTGCCTTGGGATACCCTTTCCTGTCATGCTCTTATTGTGATGCCTTTTCCTTTGTCAATTGAATCCTCTGAAATGTTCAAATTCTTTAGAAGCTTTAAGGAGCAAATATTTAAGCCTGCACCTCCATCCACCAAGACTCTCTTGACTTTATTTTTATTTATGTACACCTCCAGATGAAGTGCACGGTTGTGAGATGGTTGTGTGGGGAAGTCTTGTTCAGAAAATGTAAGAATGTTAGGTGTGGTGATACTTGCAACCATAGCTTGGAATTGTTCTGCATCTAGATCTGCGGGGACAGTAGATGATGCCAAAGCTTCTTCTAGAATCTTTTTGTGTGCAGATGAGATTTTGAGTAACTCCATGATGGAGATATGTGCAGGGGTTCTTTTCAATTGATCCAAGACATTATAGCCACTAGGGTTAGACCTTGGATTGGATGTGGAATTTCTGCTTGGTTGGGATGGTGCTGCAATGGTAACCTTTCCACCTCTTGTGGTGACTCCACAATCGGCTTGGGCCCCTTTGATGGTGATGACTCCACAAAACTCATCTAAACAAGTGACAACACCCTCGTATGTGTGGTTGACATTTTTATAAGCCCCTTTTCCTTTGTCTTGATCTTTGTTTCCTTTGTTGCCATGATTCGGCATCGGATTCGTGTAAATCTTGAGATCTTTGTTTCCTGATGGTGCTTCCACATCTATGATTTTGTCATCTATGAGGTCTTGAATTAGATTTTTGAGCCTCATGCAGTTGTTTGTCGTGTGTCCCTTGAGTTTGTGGAAGTCACAAAGATAATTCTCATTATACCATGGTGGCTTGACCGATGGTTCTTGATAATTATTATGTGTAGGGACCATTATCAATTTTTCATCTACCAATCTTTTCATGATTGCTTCAGCAGGTTCCCCAAGGAGTGTGTATTTTCGTTTGGGGAAGAACTTGTTTCATTGTGGTCCTCCCTGATTATCAGTGTTGTTTGTGTTTTGGTTATGGGATGGTTGGACCACAGTATTGACTTGTCAATTGCTTTGATTGGTATTTTGGTGTTGTTGTTGTTGGGATGGTGGATTGTTCTTCTGTGGGGCACTAATGACAACTTTGGCATCAACGACACCATCATTGGTTACATTACGATTCTTTGCCCATGTTCGTGGTTTGTCATGATAACTGGATGATGAGCGGCCTTCTTGATATGATGAAGTTTCTCCCTGTGTGGCAAGGGCTCGTTCGATATTGAGCACCCTAGGGATCAACTGGTCGTAAGTGGTGATGTTTTGCACTTTGAGGTGGAAGGCCAAGGGCCCATCAAGATTCACAATGATAGTTCCCACTTGTTGCTCTTCAGGCATGGACCACTTGCTTCGATTAGCTTTGGATCGCCATCGTTGTAAGAAAGCACCGAATGATTCATTTTTCCCTTGTTTGAGAGCTGATAATTCCTGTAAGCTAACCTCCATGGGAGTGTTGAAGGAATAATTTTGTATGAAGGAATCTATGATTTCTTGGAATTTTTTTATTCCAGAAAGTTGAGAAAACCAATCAATAGCATTTCTAGCCAAGCTTCTTGGGAATAATCTCATCAAGTACATTTCGTCGTAAGCCACCTCCATGCAATGTACTTGGAATTCCCTGATGAGATCTTCAGGGTTACCCGTTCTGCAATATTTGTCAAATTTAGGGATCTCAAACCCTTTTGGGAATGGTTTCATTTCTATGCTCCTATCAAATGGATAAGGGCATAGGTTTTTTTGTGGTTTTGGTGTCCTTCCTGATTGAAGGTCAAGCACTTGTTGTGACAAAATTTTTATTTGTGCGGTGACATCCAATTGTGGATCAGGAGGTGGAATGAAGGTGTTCTGGGGGGGTGGAGTGGGTGTTTGAATGGGTGGAATGTTTGCTTGTTGTGCCATGTATGCTTTCAACAATGCTTGTTGTTGATCTTGTTGTTGTTGCGCTAATAGAGCTTGTTGTTGTGCTTGTTGTTGTTGGTCCAACAATGCTTGTTGTTGGTCAGCTAGGGCTTGCTATGCTGCTTCTTGTTGCTCTTGGTATTGCTCTAATGCTTGTTGATATGCGAGTTGTTGGGCTGCTTGTTGTTGTGTGAAGTACTGTGCTTGTGCTTGCGCTCGTGCTTGGGCATCTTGGGCATCTTTTGTAGCTTGAGCAGCTTGTGCGGCTTGAGCAGCTTGTGCGGCTTGTGTGACTTGAGCAACTTTTTGTTGTTGTTGCAACAAAGCTTGGGCTTGTGCCACTTGTTGTGCTTGTTGTTGTTGCAGCGATGTTTGAGCTTGAATTTGCTGTGAAGCTTGAGAAGCATGTGTGGCTATAGGCGCTTGCTAAATTGTTTGATATTGTTGGAGCAATTGTTGGTATGCTTTGAATGCAGCGTTGTAATGGCTTACTTGGCTTGGTCGCAATGGTGGTGGTGGTGGGATCGGAATTGCGTTGGATGGAGTGGTGGGAGTTTGAGATGCACTTATAGCGATGGTGGTGGTGGGAGGTTGCGATGTAAGGGGTGTGATGGGGGTAGTGGAAGTTTGAGGTATAGTGGATGTAGTGGTTGGAGTGAATGTGGTGATAGGTGCATTTGGGATGGGTGAAGTGATAGGAATGGTGGGACTAGGTGAAGTGGTAGGAATGGTAGAGATGAGTGAAATAGTGGGTCTTTGAGAGACCATATTTTGATTAGCTATCATGCATTGGTTTGATGTGGATGGTGTGTTTGAAAGATGTGATGTACCCCCTTGGTTGGATGAATTGATTTGGATGGGGCGATTTATGTTAGGGAAAGGTGGAAGTTTAGGTAAAGGGGAGATCCCTAAACCAAAATATGGTGTTGACGTGGTGGGAGGTGTGAATGATTTGAATGGTGGAAAATTTTCTTGTGCAAATGAAGAGACAAATCCGTAGGGTCTCTCTATTTTGGATGAGCTTGCTTGTACCAAAGGTCTAGACACTTGCGTGTCAAGGGAAAATGATGAGGTGGTATGGTAAGGAACCTCAGATGTATCGATAAATCCAAGTGGGTTGTAAAGTGGATTTTGATGCGTGTTGAAGAGGGTATCATCCTCATTGATAGTAGGTTCTATGGTGGTAATGGAAGTGGTCGATTGTGGAAGGGTGTTTTGGTCATTTGGTACAAGAAGCGCATCCTCAATAGTGTTGAGAATTGATGGATTTATTTTAGTCATTGCGCGAAGAAACTTTTGTAGTTTTGGTTGTTTGAGCATCTCAAGAACTTCTTCCTCACTTAGTTCTGTTGGTGTGATGTCTTCCACCAAGACCTCTTTTTGTGGATCGTGTGTAGTGATAGTGAGGTCTGGAAGTGGTGTGTTTTGGATTTCTGGAATGTTTTGGCTTAGATCACTTGTGGTTGATGTTTCTTGATTTAACTCCATGTTCCTCTTGTGTTGTGATCTTGTTTGAACCATAAAAGAGCAAACTAGGATGCGTAAAAGATCAAAGATGTGAAGATGAAAGGTGTATGATATATGGGTGAGAATGGAAGTTTTGAATTTGTATTGAAAATCTTGATGTGATGCTAGGTACTTTGGGTTTGCTTTGATTGATGTTTGTTTGATGTTTAGACTTTGAATTCTGTCTTTTGAATGTTGATGTTTGAGCAAGAGATATCCCCAAGATGTTTGGATGATGATCTAAAAAAGATAACTAATGCTCATAAAGGATAATTTGATTTAGGAGTGAGAATAGGATGTGTCTACTCACAAGCTAACCAAAAGATAATCCAAATTAGTGATGGGAGAAGGATGCATCTATCCACCATTAATTTGAACAAAGTGATAATTCAACTAAGCATGTGCAAAAGGATTCATTCACACACAATTGAGTTGAACAAGTTTGATGTTTGATGTTTGAAGAATTCAAAGTCTCATGTTTGAAAGGTTTTGATGTCTACCAAAGGAGCCTAGCATAGTTGTGTCAAGATTTTCTCAAAATGTTGGTGAGATGTTTATGGTTGATGATGTTTTTGATGGATGAATGTTTGTTTTGATCTTAGAATGACCCTAGTTTAGACTTTTGTTTAACAAGACCAAGGTATTGAAGAACATGTTATGCCCTAAGCAAGGTATCCAATCCCTTGAAACAATCTTGGATTTTGTGTGTAGTAAAATGAATATAAAGTGGGGTTGTCTCTTGAAGCATGTCTATAGAAATTAGCCAACAACTTTTCTCTAAAATCATATAACCTTTTGAGTCTTTGTTGATGTTGTTTTGGGCTAAGTTTCTTTTTCTTGGGTTTTTGTATCTTGATCTTGTGAGAAATCATTGAAAAGACATGTGTGGGGCTCAATTGCTTATCTTTGCTTTTAATGACTTCTTTTTACCAAATACACTTTCTTGATTATGTTTCAAACTAAAGATGTCCTATGTCAAAATTCCTTTTCTTCCCACAAAGTGTTGTGTGGGAGTTCCAAGAAATTGAGGCAAAGGGATTTCCTAGGTTAACCCTAGTTAGAGCAAATGACGATATAAATTCAAGTGCTAAGAAACCTCTAAGGACATAATCCCAAGGGAAAGCAACAACACTTAAATTTGTCAAAAGGTATTTGCTCTATCAAAAGGGGTTTGAAATTTGCATGATCATGTTTAAGTGTTTGTTTTCCAATGTTTACAAACAAGCATGTGTTTTTGTAACCCAAAAGCATGTACAATCCTATGGATGTGATAGACAATGTTTGTTGAGTCCCCACTTGACAAGTCTAGCTACGCCTACTTTTAGCGGATGGTTAGATGCTTGGCCCCACTGGCTCCCCTCCACGATATAAATTCAAGTGCTAAGAAACCTCTAAGGACATGATCCCAAGGGAAAGCAACAACACTTAAATTTGTCAAAAGGTATTTTCTCTATCAAAAGGGGTTTGAAATTTGCATGATCATGTTTAAGTGTTTGTTTTCCGATGTTTACGAACAAGCATGTGTTTTTGTAACCCAAAAGCATGTACAATCCTATGGATGTGATAGACAATGTTTGTTGAGTCCCCACTTGACAAGTCTAGCTACGCCTACTTTTAGCGGATGGTTAGATGCTTGGCCCCACTGGCTCCCCTCCACGACACTCACTTATACGGGGAGCCAAGCACCAACACCCATGAAACTCCCATGGCATGCTTTCCATCTCTACTAAAAGCCGTAAAATTGTGGGGCGGCTTCAGAATGACCGTTCTTGCACCAACAAATAGATAGGATTTTGGCCTTTTCTAAACAAGGGTTTTAATAAGGACTTTCCATTCGTGGAGATTGACCCATACGACAAGAGTCCCCTTTCGATCCATCTTGTCGGAGCCAACCGCGTGATAATGGCATTTAACCAATACCCACATTTATATCCCGACTTGGAAATACTCTTGGCTTTAGAGTGTTACCGGTTGAGTTGTTCCCTTGGGTGAGTAATTTTTCCCCAAGGTAGGCCCTCTAGGATAAACAAAAGTGAATGAAGAACAATATTCATAATTTGATCAATCCTTGTAGGCAATAAGGAGAGAGAATATACGCAACAAAGCCCCCACTCACACTCGCACAATAGTTTGTTCAATTTTAAGCCCAAATTGAAGTGTGGAGGTGATTGCTTTATCTCAACCCAAAGTCATGGAAAAGACCTTTTGATTCTCAAGATCGCTATAAAGCGCGAGAGAAGTGCATACGTCCTTTTCCAATGGCTTTAGTCTAAGTAAGCCCTCACAAACAAACAAAACTACACTTGTTCTTTTTAAACCCTCAAAGCAATGATGATTTCATTTTAAAGCACCAAATGAAGTGTGAGAAATTGCCTTGTTCAATTGTTAATCCAATAAACCAAATCTAGTAAGTTGTGATCCTAAAGTTCATTTTAGCCTTTGCAAGAAATGGAAAAGGTTCTTTTTAAGCCCAAATGAAAACTAGTGTCCTAAGAAGGAGAAGGATGAAAAATTCTTTGAAGAAGTGTTAAACAAATGCTTAAGTGTTAAAAAACACTTTTATTAGACAAAATATCATCCCCATGCTCCTCTTTCTTTTGATTTTGATTTCCAACCTATCGATCAACCCTCCTTCTAGCACCAATATGTGAACCCCTAATTCGAAGTGCCTACAAAAAACACAACAACAAACAATGTTAGAGAGTTATTTTGTAAGCATGAACAAGGATTCCCCATGAAATCCATTCACAAAGCTAAAAATAGGAAATAGAACAAAGAAAAAAATGAAAAACATAATGGAAATATGAAATCCTAATTTAGCATGCAAACATTTGATCCCATGGGGGAGTTGGTGAAAATAGGTGTGTGGAGATTTTCCCTTTCCCAACTCCTTGAATGAAAATGTTGATTGAAGATGATTGATCCACTTGATAAGTCCCTCAATGAGCTCCAAAATCTGCAATAAACTAGTTAAGAAGATGGATGGAATTTGAGAGATATTTGTGCATAATAACTTTGCATAATTGTGGATGATCAAATGCATGGTGAAGCATTCTATTTATAGAATGTTGAAATGGAAACAAAGCCAAAATAGAGCAATGTGGGACAAAGATTTGGCCAATGGAAAAATGCCACTTGTCCAAATGTGATTGGATGAGGAATGAGCAAGTTTTGACAAATGTGCCAATAAATGCATTTTTGAATTTGAAATTTGAGAAAAGACATGTAAGAGGGGGAAAGAAAATTGCATTAAATGCCCCTTGGCTCAAGGCAAGGACATGTAAGAAGAAGTAAATGCCTTGTTGGAAGGACTTGTAAGAGAGAGTAAATGACATGTTGGAAGGACATGTCATTCAAATTTTGAATTTGAAATAGAAGAATATTCCTCCAAAAGATGCTTTGTTGAGGGAAAATGAAGATTTAATAAATCAATAAATTGATTTATTTGTGCAAGTGGGAAAAGCTAGAGGATTTTGAAGATTAGATTAGATTTAATCAAGATTTGATCAATTAGGAAGTTTGACTTATTTTGACTTAGATTTTTGGATTAATTTAAATCAAACAAGAGAGGAAATGATTTAATGAGTTTAATTAAATAAGCATGTTTTGATTATTTAATTAAAGAGATTGAAGTAAGATTAAATTAAATAATATTTTAATTTATTCAATTTAATAGATAGACTTTAGAGATTTAATTAAATAAAATTAATTATTTAATTAAAAGAGATAGAGAATGATTTAAGAGACTTAATTAAACACATGATTTGTTTAATTAAGAGAAGAGAACAAATGAATTTAATCAAATAAAGATATTCAATTAAATGGTTAGGTTGGGGAATGATTTAGGATGAAATTATGTCAGTAGTCAGACTTAGATGCGCAATGTCAACTTGTACATTTTGCGTGTCTACAGTTTGTAATAAGCCTCATTCACCAGAATATTATGTTGTAGCCCAAAGAATGCAAGAAGAAGGAATGTTGATGGGAAACGGTGGAGAAGATCACACAATATATTTGACTTCAAATACTTTTCACTGTGTTGAGGAGAGGTACTCATCTTCAAAGGATGAAGGTTATGAGTATGATGTTTCAAATTAGAAGTACAATGTCCACATGGCTAAACAACAGATTCTTTCTAACTCTAGGGATGATTATGCATAACCACATTCTGATGAGACGCCTACTCAGGACAGCATGAGGAAACTCACTGAGGAGGAGATAGAGAGATTAACTGTTGCTGCAATTGAAGAAGCAAAAAGTAAGTATTGGTTAAGAAACAAGACAGTAAATGAGAAGGAAGGTGTCCCTAGGGGAATCTTTATGAAGGATCAAAAAGTGACACAAGGAGCTTCAAAGAAAACAGAAAACAAACAAAATGATAAAAGCGAACAAAAGCTTGTCCAAAAGGAGGAAGTAAAAGAATTACATAAAGAAATACAAAAGACTGATCAACCAAGTAAAAGAGAAAAAGAAGAGAACAAAGGAGAAACATCAGAACAAAAGAAAATGATTAAGGCAGAAGGTTCTTCTTTTGACTTTACTCAGGCTTTATCTCAGGTAAAGATGTTTGTTCCACTACTTGAGATGATGAAAATTAAGGAATACAGAGACAGTGTTGTTTAATTAATAACAAATGAAAATGAAAAGAATATAAATTCTGAAAGTAAGATGACTGCTAAAAATAAGCAAGAAAAATTAAATATCCCAGAAGTGTGCCTTAGTAATTTGGTGTTAAATCTCCCACCAGTTGATCCTTTTTTCACTACATTACTAATAAATAACAAATTGTTGAGGATTTGCATGATAGAATCTGGCACTGCCATGAATATTATGCTAGTAGGAGTTATGAAACAACTTGGTATGTGGGTGGATACTACTGGAGGGAAGTGCTATGCAATGGATAACATACGTGTTCCTGTGGTGGGTATAATGAAAGATGTTGAAGTCAAGTTAGTTGCTTATCCTCAGGTGGCATATAATATTGATATAATAGTAATTGACACCCCTCCTCAATTTGGGATGCTTCTGTCAAGACAGTGGACAGCCGCGGTTGGTGGAAATGTCCAGTTTGATCTCTCTTATGCAACAATTCTAGTGAATGGTCAGGAAGTGAAGTTGTACAAAGAGCCTAGGATGAGCCAGGTTTTTGATTTTGTACCACAAGATTAAATCAATTGTTTTTGTGATGTCAATTTTGGGAGTTTTAAGATAGAACCAACCCAGCCAGAATTAACCAATAGCAATCCAATTGAAAAGCATGTGGCACAAAACTGCAATGAAGTGTGGAAAATGTATTTTGATGGAGCATGTAGCCAAGAGGGTAATGGAGCTGGGATTGTGTTTGTTTTTCCTGAAGGTATTACATTTAAGTATTCATTCTTGTTAACATTTGAATGTACAAATAATGTGGCGGAATATGAAGTTTTAATAATAGGTTCAAATGAATATAGTTGTGAAACATAAAATCAAGTTGCTGACAGTTTTAAGGGATTCTTAGTTGGTTGTTTCACAAGTTAGATCCAAATATGTAGCAAAACATAAAATATTAAAACAATACAGGAATGTTGTATGAGACACAATTGAGTTGTTTGATGGATTCTCAATTGAGTGGATTGAGAGGTCAAAGAACATAATGTCAGATTTTTTAGCAAATGTGGCACTAAAAAGAGATGACATTACATTGGCTGGAATATCACAAATTGAGTTCAAGACAAGGCTTGCAGTCCCTAATAACATATATAGATGGCAAGTCTTTAATGATGATACTGACCTTTTGAAATTCCTCCACTGTATAGACCAATATGAAGCCCAAGAAATTGATTTTAATGCCTTTGTTGAGGAAGTGGATGGGAAGCAAATAGTATTTGGAAAGGAGATCTTACAACTTAAAACAAATAAGCTTCCTAAGGGCTTAGTGGCATTGGAAAGGGTGTATGATGGAAATGATCGATCCCTCATAAAGCAAGCACCAGTAAATAGAGGGGATATTGAAGAGATTAACTTGGGGACTAAGATGACACCAAGAAAGGTGTACATAGGGAAGAAGATAAGCCCTACAATTAGAATAATGCTGATAGAGTTGTTGAGAAAATATAAACATGTGTTTGCTTGGTCTTATGAAGATTTAAAAGCATACAGGGAAGATCTATTTCAGCATGAAATACCATTGAAGCTAGATGCTAGGGCATTCAAACAAAGGCAAAGACCCATAAATCCAACATTGGAGCCTAAAATGCAAGAAGAATTGGCAAAGCTCAGAGATGGGGGAATCATTAAACCAATAAGACATTCAACGTGGGTATCAAACTTGGTCCTTATGAGAAAGAAAAATGGAGATATCAGGCTATGTGTAGATTTCATAAATCTAAACATAGCATCCCTCAAAGATAATTAGCCTCTACCCAATATGGAGGCAATATTGCATAAGGTAACAGGGTGCGAAATGTTGTCTATGATGGATGGGTTTTCAGGGTATAACCAGGTCAAGGTCAAGGAATCTGAGCAATACAAGACTACATTTATAACTCCTTGGGGGACATATGTATACACGAGAATTCCATTTCATCTTATTAACATAGGAGCAACCTTCCAAAGAGCTATAGATGTGGCATTTGCAGATTTGATCAATATTATCATGGTGGTGTATCAGTATGACCTGACTGCTTATTCAAAGAAGGCTGAAGATCATGTTCAACATCTAGAGAAGGTATTTATTAAAGCCTTAGAGTATGGTATCAGCTTGAACCCTAAGAATTGTCATTTTGCAGTCATAGAAGGTAAGCTCTTGGGACATATTGTTTCAAAACAATGGATTAAGATAGATCCTGAGAGGGTTGAGGCCATTGATAAATTTCTTGTCCCTAAAACTGTTAAGGCTATATAGTCATTCTTTGGAAAAATTAATTTTGTTAGGAGATTTGTTTCTAACTTTGCTGAGATCATTAAACCCATATCAAAGATGTTGAAGAAAGGACAAAAGGTAGAGTGGACTGTAGAGGCCTTGGAAAATTTTGTATCCATCAAACGAGCCATCAAGGAGGCTCATGTCCTTAAGTCACCAGATTTTGCAAAACCTTTTCATATTTTTTCATTCACTTCAATGCACACTATTTATGCTATTATGTTACAAAAGAATGAGGATGGTTATGAACAACCTATGTCTTTCTTTAGTAAATCATTACAGGGGTCTGAATTAAAGTATGATATAATGGAAAAATAGGAATTTGTAGTTGTAAAATCTATAAAAGCTTTTAGACCATAGCTTGTTGGAGCAAAGGTGGTTGCTTACGTTCCTCATGTAGCTATCAAGGATATTCTAACACAGTCTGAAGTAACAGGAAAAAGATGCAGATGGATTAACAAAATCCAAGAGTTTGACATGGAGATACAAATTACTAAATTGGTAAGAGGTCAGGACTTGGCTAAGATAATGGCAGAGGCAAATATTGAAGAAAATCAAATTTGCAATGTAGAAGAAGACACTGCAATTGCAAGCATTGAGCATACTCCATGGTATGCAGATATCATTCATTACCTTAAATACATGAAGTGTCCAGAGGGATTGAGTGATAGCCAGAAAAGAACTTTGAAGTTGCAGGCATCTAAGTATGTCTTCATGGATGGAGATCTATTTTGGAGAAATAGGGATGGTATACTATTGTTATGTCTAGATGAATCACAAGCTAGGCATGTCTTAAGTGAAATGAATGAAGGGGTTTGTGGAGGACATTACTCAGCAAAGATAACTATGCATAAAATTCTTAGGGTAGGTTATTACTGGCCAAAGTTTTTTAATGACTCTTTTACATATGTAAGAAAATGTGAAGCCTGCCAGAAATCCTCTAGAAAATTGAAGTATCAGGGAGCTTTGCCACTTCAACCCTTGCAGGTTGATGCCCCTTTTCATCAATGGGGAATTGATTTCATTAGAGAGATACAAGAAAAATCAAGTGGTCGACATAGGTGGATAGTGGTGGCCACTAATTATTTTACCAAATGGGTTGAAGCAATCCCAACTAAGCAGCCTACAAGTAGAGTTGTGACATATTTTCTAATGGACAACATCATTACCAGATATGGTACACCAATAAGATTGATCACTAACAATGGGATGTGTTTCAGATCGAATGAATTCAGAAATTTTTATAGCACATATGGCATTACCATTTCTTATGCATCCCCTTACCATCCACAAGCTAATGGTCAAGCAGAGTCTAGCAATAAGAGTCTTCTGAAGATTATAAGGAGGATGCTAGGTCAAAACAAGAAAGCTTTGGATTCAAAATTAAAACTAGCTGTTTGGGCTGATAAGATTACAGTAAAAAAGGCAATTGAAAAATCTCCATTTGAATTGGTGTATGGGACACAAGCCAGGATGCCTTTGCAGAATTTGTTACCAGTCTACAAGTTTTTCTTTCAGGAAGATTTGGATATTCTAGAACCTATGGAGGAAAGAATGGAGCAACTAGCTGAACTTGATGAAATAAGGAGAGTTGCCCAAAACCAAAACATGAAGTTACAGACATAGATGAAGTATCTATTTGATAAAAAGGCAAAGGGTAGAAAATTTGGAGAAAGTGATTTGGTATTGATGTGGAATGAAAGGTGCCAGGAGAAGGGAAAGCATGGGAAGTTTGAAGCCTTGTGGCCGGGACCTTTTGTGGTTGTTGGAAAAAGAGGTGAAGATTCATACTATCTACAAAATATGGCTGGTGAAGATTAAGAGTTTCCTGTACATGGGAAATTTCTGAAGCATTTTTTCTCTTGAACAATACAGAGGATTAAGGGTTGCCAGTGCATGGACAATCCTTGACAATCCTCTCAAAATTCTATCTTCCATGCACACTAGTTTAGGAAATAAAAGGAACAGGACTTGCTAGTACATGGACAATCCTGATTTTCCTTCTTTCAAAATAATTTTTCCATATACAGTAGTGTAGGGTCACTTTCATTTCCATTTATTCCATCTTGATCACTTGATCCATCACCTTCAATCTGGTTTGCTCAATTAGAAATCTGGATCCTTGCAATGATCTCACAACCATTCATCCCTAGATGGAGCCACTGTTAGAACTGTGAAAATTTGAAATTTCACAATCAATTGCATTCACGAGTTTCCAGAATAAGTCCTCATCATAAGCATAAAATTCCCTCCTCATAACATTTTGCCCATATTCAGCCATGAGATCCCATGAGTCCATCTAGGTCTGAATATTGTGTATTATAATTCCTATCAGCATGAAGAAATCAAGGTTTCCCTGATCCATATTGCATTTTCTGCTAATATACATTTGTTGCAGATTATCATCAGGACCTCACGACTATCACACCAATTGGAATTCATCTGCAGGTGTCTTTCGGTAGGATACTAGTCATTGTCTCGGTGACAGAGGAAGTTTCATATCAACAAGAATGATTTCACTAGGGTGAGGTCTCACCAAATGGGTCATGTCTCACCAACCAGTGCATGAGAAAGAACACATCAGCCCGAGATTCATCATCAGAGTGAAGTCATAGCGAATTCTTTGTGTCTCATCGACTAGTGTGGAATGACCAAGCACTTCAGCCAAACAAAGGGTATTTGGAATGAGGTCTCGACGAGTACCTCCAGTCTTGCCGACATGCGCGAGGGAATCCTATCAAAGGTTGTCAGGGTAAGGCTATATAGTATTTCTGACCCATTTTGTCATGATGACATTTTGTTGCATCGGTGTGAGAATGATATTGTCACAGTGACCCATATGTCACACTGATGAGGATATGCATATCAGTAATACTAAAATGCATCAGAGTAAAGTCTTACTGTAGGTGTTTGGTCTTGCCAACACAGTGGAGGGATTATATCAAAGAACTATCGAGAGGAAGTCATGTAGTCCTAATGACCTATAAGTCACACTGATAGAATACTTCGAGGAGAGTCTCACCGAATAGAGTAATCTGGAGGAATGGGTTCGGCGAGACATTTGGCATTGATATGAGTCTTTTTGAAGATTCATAGTCTTTCTAATGAAATTTATTTCATCGGTAAGATCAATTTCATCGGTGAGAAACTTGGGTGTCACACCGAGATATGGTTTCATTTGCGAAAAGGTGGTTACATTTCAGTGACAAAAAAATTGACACAAGGTGCATCTCGGTGAGACATAGTTGATCTGTGGAACCTCCCCCCGACTATGAATTGTCTCAGAGACACACAAGATGGAGGGACAACTTTCGGTATGACAAAGTATCATTTGTGGGACGTCTCCCTAACAACACAGGTCACAACGAAACACAAAGGATGTAGGATGACTATCGGCGAGACATTGGCCTTCGATGTGACTACAGGATGTCTCAGCGAATGTCTCAGAGATTGTTAATTGAAGTTTGAATATACTTGCCCGCCGACATGGAATGCAAAGCGATGTGTCTTTTCAGATGCAAATGTATAAATTTTCATTTACGATTGTAAATGAACATATAATTAGATTAGGAGATATAAAGTAGAGAGGTTAGAAATGGATTCAATAGAATAATATTTTCAGAACAAAGACTATGATGTATGATTTCAAAATGGAGATATCAATAAAATCAGCTGATGTGGTTGCTTATTTCTGGTGTCAATTGTCTATTGTGCTTATCGAAAGTATTACTAAGTTGTCTCCAAGATTGATGCTTTCTGGTTGTTTAAATTGGTATAACAAGTTTATATTCAATTTATCAGTGCACATTTGTTGTATCTGTGTGGTTAATTGGTTGGTTCTGTCAAGAAAAGATTAAATCCTTTTGGTTGATCATAGTAATCAGGGAAATTCATCTGGATTATTAAGAAGAGCTTAGCAATCACAGTCTTACATGTTTATACAAGTTATAAACAAAACATATGCCAACAATTTGAATATTTTCCAGAAAGAGGTTGCCCATTGCTATTTCATTTGACTCCGTACACCCAATAAGGCACTAGTCTCTACATTTCACCATCTGTTTCATGCATATTTTTTACATCTGTTAACTGAGCATATTAGGTTTTAGTTTTAATATTGCATACAATTTATACCAAATTTAGTTTCATTTGTCCACTCCCATTTTCCATTGTGGGAAAAATATTTCAATAGAGATAAGCACATCAAGTCTACTTCATTCATATAGGTACACTTGCCTAGGTCTAGCAGCACCTGAAGAGTAGAAGGTCTAAATCTTTTGACTTTGTCTATTACCCTAAAATGTTGTCAAAGCTTGGCAACCTTTCGTGGTTCAAACCTGCATTTTTGAGAGCTAACATAACAAAATCTTTACATGACATTCAAAACAAAAATTTACAAAAAGCATTACATTATGGTGCCTTATCAATGTTATCAAGAGCATAACTTTGGTATGGTTAGTATGATGGGAAGCCGACACACTGGCATGACTTTCTTGTTATACGGTGGGAAACTAACACACTGGCATAGCTTTCTCACTAAACCACTTATTTGGGATATCTCACCCCACAAATGACCTGATGTTCTATGGCCCCAGAGTGAGCACATCTTTTCTACCCCATTCTTCATTCCTTTAGTTCTTTCCATTGCGTGATTATGTATCTTGATGATTTGACTTAGGATCTTTGATCCTGGGGGCTTGACTACCTTCTTGATTTTTATTATTATTTGTCATCTACATCTATACACTTGGACCTCTCTACTTTAGTGTGAGTTTGAAGCAAGTTCATCCTCTCACTAAAGTGGGGGCTAAATTTACTGTAGAGAAAAAGTATTTCTTGCTTGACATGGGGATAGTTGATGATAAATTGGACTTAATGAGGTCTTGATTCAGTGTTGTGAGGTGTTTTACACATCCACACTAGGTCTTGGACCCTTGCAAACTAAATCAAATGCATTTAACGATGTCTTGCAAAGGTGGTTTAAAGTGTTGTAAAATAATTTCACACCTCTCTAGATTTAATTGACCCATCTTTCCCTAATTCAACATTATAAAATATATTTAATTGTATTTTCACAACAATCTAGAAGGCTTGTAAAATAAACTTAATGTTAATCTAATGTTGTAATGTGTTCTACAAATTCACATTGGTTCTTGTGCCTTTCTAGGCTGTGTGGACCTCATTTTAGTGTTGTAAAGTTTATTTAATCACACTTTCACATTGAATTTTGTGTCCCAAGCCCTAATTGACCTTCACATCATCACTAATAGGCCCCTATTTCCCCATATTGTGCATCCTAAGGTATAATTTGATGAAATACTTGACAAAGTCACCATAAGAACCAAAATTCCTCATTCCCCAATAACCCAACTAGAAAATGGACCCCTCTAGGACTAATTTTCCATCTGTGGTGAATGAGTCCCATTTGGGCCATTTTTTACTTTTGAGCAAGAAAAATTAGGTTTTAAGTTTAATTTTTCTTCATTTCAGCCTTGGGGATCCAATTGACGAGAAAATAAGGTGAATTGCCTATAAATATAAGTCTCTAAACCCTAATATACATCTCTTAGCTCATTCACACATCTCTTATCATTCATTCATCATCTTCTCCCTCAAGTCAAGCAAGTTAGGGTTTCATCATTACAAGTCATCAAGATAGCTTCCTGAGCATTCAAGGGAAGATTCTTCATATTTTTTGCAGAAATTCAAGATCAATCTTCATGGTAAGGTATTGACTCTATTATTTCATGCTTCATTGCATTCTTTCATCATTTTGGTTTAATTACCTACAAAGGGGTTTGAACAAGGAAAACCCCCATGCCCCAACATCCAACATATTTATTTCTCTTCTTATGTGTTTATAGATTTAGGCATCTTAGAGGCTTGGAAATCATTGAAGATCAAGTTGCAAAGTTGTTCAAGTCATCTATTCATTGGATAAGGAAAAACATCAACAAAAAGTCACCTTCAGGCCCAAATTTGACAGCTTTAGAACTAGACACCTGGAGAAGTAGAAAGTATAGACTAAAGGATCCTATTTCACCTTTGAATCCCAATTCTAGGCCTCATTTTGGTTTTCTACTTTTTTGGATAGCCATTTGTCTAAAATGGGCTCCGAAACAGTTTCACCAATCTAGGACTAATTTTCCTAGAATAGCAAATGAGTCCCACCAGGCCTAAAAATCAGGATTAGGAGCATTCCAGAAGTCATTTCCAGTCTTCATCAATATCTTAGCTGTACACTTTTAGTTTCATCCAGTTCTGTTGTAGTTTGTTTTCATTTCTAGTTTATTTCTACATATTACACTATGTTTTCAAACATTGCATATTTCATTAGTTTTACTTCCATATTCAATCAATTTTATCAATTGGTTTCATTTAGATCATTGGATTTAGTCATACTTACATCATACATTCCTTAGTTTGAGTGAACCACCTTCCCAAGGGGAATGAGGAGAAGAACAAACAATACCTTCATGATGCTCAATGATTGTACCTTCTTTCGCCAAGATACCTTCATCACTAAAAGGAGAGGTATCGGGAGAAGTAAAATTATGTCATCATGTTTATCTATATTTGACTTCCCTTCTAACACATCATCCCCATAAATGAGAGAGATAGGAGGGAGTGTAAGTTTAAGACAAGTTTTTTCATTTTCATTCTCTTGCACTAAGAGACTATCATAACTAGGAACTGCATTGAATGAATGATTAACATGCTTGTGAACTTGTTGGTAGATGGTCAATGCTCCCCTCAAGATTTGTGACATGGACTAACCACCTTTCGTGGATCTATTAACTCTGGAAGTTGTATTGGACATTAACAGGTTGATCTTTTGGTGCAACAAAAACTATGGGCCAACAAGTGGTTTTTAGAGCCAAAGGTGCCAGGTTCGAATCTCCTTGGGTAACAATAAGGGGGAGTTTGTTGGAAAATGGACAGCACTCCCCTAAGGATTCGTGACATGGACTAACCACCTCCTGTGGATCCGCTAACTTTGGCAGTTGTATCAAGCATTAACAGGCCGATCTTTTGGTGCAATAGCAACTGTGGGCCAACACAACTAACTTTTTTGATGCAATCTTGGAAAGTATAGATACTAATTTTTTTGAATAACAATCTATGCAAATACAAAATGCAATGTAAAAGGCTAAAATGAAATGCAATTTTTAGATGATAATTAACTAATTATGTTATGCAATAATATGAGAATGCAAATTTGAAATTTAAACCATGCATGAAATGAGCTAATTTAGGTTAGATTTAATGAAATGCATGTTACAGAGACTCAAACAATTGATACAGATGGGTAATGGCATCAAACAAAATCTTTAAAATAGGGTTTTTAGTTCTGTAAAGGGCAGTTTCAGGGGTGAAAAGGGGCTAATTCGCCCTAGGTGGTGAATGAGTCCCAGTGAGGAATTTTTTTAGAATTAACAAATATTTTTGATGGATTTTGAAGTTTTCTGAGCTGTAAGATGCAAACCTAAGATGAGAATGCAAAATTTTAGAAAATTTTAATGATTTTAGATGCCAAAAATGCAACCTAAATGCAGTTTTTATGAATGCAAAATTTGAAATCTAGCATGAAAATTAATCCATGCAAGGTCAATGTTAAACTAGATCTATGATGAAGCACTCCAAATCAGAGAAGAAAGTATTTGAAAAGCAGGTTCACCAAAATGAACCATAAATTTTAGGGGTGTGAAATGCAATGACTCTCTTTTGCTCAATTAGGGTCTTTCACCTGAAGGAGATAGATAGACCCCAAAAATTGTGGTGGTTCACACAAACTAAGGAATGTATGATGTAATTATGACTAAATGAAATGATATAGATGTAGAAAACTAGTAAAAGCTATTGATTATTAAGTGAAAACTATTGAAATGTAACTTGTTGGAAAACACATTGTGCAATGAAAAAACACCTAGAAATGAAAGCAAACTACAACATAAATGAAAAGAACTAAAAAAGTGCACCTGTAAACTTGCTGGAGACTTGAAAATATTTTTGAAATACTACTAATCCTGATATTTAGGCTTGCTGGGACTCATTCACCATTTTGGGCGAATTAGTCTCATATATAAGAAACTATTCCAGAACCCGTTTTGGACAAATGGGTATCCAAAAATGCAAAAAACCAAAATCATGCTTGGAAGTGGGACTCATTCACCACCCATGGTGAATGAGTCCACTTTTGAATTTTTGAAGATTCAAAGGTGGAAACAGGAGCCTTCGATCTTCCCTTTCTGCTTCTTTAGGTGTCTAGTTCTAAAGCTGTCAAATTCAGGCCTGAAAGTAACTTTTTGTTGATATTTTGCCTTTTCCAATGAAGAGATGACTTGAACAACTTTACAACTTGATCTTCAATGACTTTCAAGCCTCCAAGATGCCTAAATCTACAAACACACAAGGAGAGAAGGAAAGATGTTGAATGTTAGGGCATGGGGGTTTGCCTTGGTCAAACCCCTTTGTAGGTAATTAAACCAAAATGAAGAAAGAATGTAATGAACCATGCAATAATGGATTTAATACCTTTCCGTGAAGATTGATCTTGAATGTCTACAACAAAACACAAAGAATCTTCCCTTGAATGTCTTAGGAAACTATCTCGATGACTTGCAATGATGAAACCCTAACTTGCTTTACTTGAAGGAGAAGATAGATGATGAATGAATGAGTTATGAGATATGAATTAGGGGTTAGAGGCTTGATTTTATAGGTAATTCACCTTTTTAGCCCGTAAATTGAATCCCTAAGGCCAACATGAAGAAAAATTAAACTTGAAACTTAATTTTTCCCACTCAAAAGCCAAAAATGGCCCAAATCGGATTCATTCACCACCTTGAGCCAATCAGTCCCACATGGCAGGGACTCATTCACCACAGATGGTGAATTAGTCCCAGAGGGATCCTTTTTCCAACTGGGTTGTTGGGGAATGAGGAATTCTAGTTTATATGTTGATTTTATTAGGTATTTGATCAAATTATGCCTTGGGATGCACAATATGACATCATAGGGGCCTATTAATGATGATGTGAAGGTCAATTAGGGATTGGGACACAAAATTCAATGTGAAAATGTGATTATATACACTTTACAACACTAAAATGAGGTCCACTTAGCCTAGAAATGTACAACATACAATGTGAATGTATAAGACACATTACAACACTAGATTATCATTAAGTTTATTGTACAAGCCTTCTAGAGTGATGTGAAAATATAGTTTACATTGTTGAATTAAGGGAAAATAGGTTCACTAAGTCTAGAGAGGCATGAAAGTCTTTTACAACACTTTACAACACCTTTACAAGGCATTGTTAGATGCATTTGAAAGAGTCCAAGACCTAGTGTGGATATGAAAGACACCTCACAACACTGAATCAAGGCCTCATTAAGTCCAATTTATCGTCAATTATTCCCCAAATCAAGCAAGTTTCCCTTTTTCTATGGTACAGAGAGCAGATCAAAAATTTCAATGAAAGGCATGGGGAAGTCAGTGATCAATTGAAAAAGGAAAATGAAGACATTATCAGACTAAAAGTGCAATTTGAAGAGAATAAGTGAATTGAAGAATGTCAGAAAGCTGAGATCCAAAATAAAATCAATGAATGTACAAAACTTGAACAAGAAGTGGTAACCCTAAGAGCTGATTTGGAAAGAGTGATAGCCCATGAAGAAAGCTTTGAGACAAGTTCTACAATGCTTGATGAGTTGATCACATCTCATAAACCTGATAAGGATAAAAGTGGTCTAGGAATTGAGAAGGACAAAGCTCAAAGGCTAAAACTGTTTCCAACAAAGTGGACAATCAAAGAAAATTTCAAGGCAATACTAATCAAATCAAGAACCAAAGGAAAAATACTGGAAGGATTCCTATCCAAAGACCCAATGCTCAAAGGTACCCATCTTTAAAATGGTTTTTGTTTCTTAAGCAATAAATTACAACATAGAGCAATAGAATGTAGAAGTAGGATGAACCACAATTGAATGACTCATAATTTTGGATTCTTTACTAGACAATGCTATGTTTACAACAAGTTTGGACATAGAGCTATTGAATGTAGAAACCATATGATGATGATGAATAGGTTTAGTGTTGGTAGAAGGATTCAGTCTTTTCAAGGCTACTGGAGTCACTGAAAAAAGTATTCCTTGCTCAATTTGGGAATAATTAATGACAAATTGGACTTGATATTTCCTTAATATGGTGTTGTGATGTGTTTTACACATCCACATTGGGTCTAGGGCCCATCTCAGCTAAATAAACTTAACTCTGCTTTAATTTAATATTGTAAAATGTATTTATTTACATCTTCATAATAAATTTGGGAGGCGTGTAAACTAGGGTGGACCTAATCTAGTGTTGTAATGTGTTTTACACATTCACATGGGATTTATAGCCCTTCTAAGATAAATTGATGCAGCCACAGTCAAAGGGTCCTCAAAGAGAACAATTTGGACCATGCAAAAAGAGTCACACAATGGAAGAAACACAAAAAATGGAAGAAAAAATAGATTCAAACATTCTTATTATCATAAAATTCAATTACAAACAACCGGCAACATCCGGGCTTACAGATTTGGCTCGCAAGCCTAATTACAACATGCTCAAGTTACCCTCTTTTTACATGCTCCTCAATGCGAGCAAAAATCCTACAGAGAAACTCTTTCTTTCTCTAATCTCTAACTCTACTTCCACTACTTCCTTCTAATGATCAATGATAATGCTTTATATATATTCATAGATCTAGAAACATCCGTGTCAGCCCAAAGATTATTACAATCTCCTATTAAACAAAATGTAATGTGTGTGTGCATATGTCGACCTCATATTTGAATCACTCCTCGGTGATTGTATAAAATGAAGTGTGGACCTAAATCAAGGTCCGAGACACCCCATAGAACAATTTGAATCACACCATCAAGATCCACAAGATACAGAAATGATCCACAAGTGATCAAACTAGCCATTAGATAAGAACATTATTCTAGTGCTGGTTCAAGAAACTGCAACATAATGTGGAAGTGATAACTTGACAGAAAGTGAACCAATCGCACTCAAATTTTGGGATAAAGAAAATGAACATGTCAATGATGTAAGCATAGATCCACAAGGTCTAGCGAGGAAACATGAAGAATTACCAGATCTACAACTTGAATTGAACTGAAGTTGAAACAAAATAAAACTGGAATGGAAATATTTTTTGGGTGATGCAAGATTGCCATGACCCAAGGATGCTCTTGCATCAGGCACCCTTAGTGAGAAAAGATGTTTCATGAGAGGAACTCATGAAAATTGAACTGGATTCGGGATGTAGATCCCATGCTCATTCTTGATCCAAATGTCTTGTCTATCTGTGCTTCTCCTTCTCCTAACCTTCTCTCTTTCCTCTGTCAGATCCTGCAACTTAATCTTCTATTTTCCTTCCTTTTCCTACCTCATCCCTGCATAAGGTAGTAAGGTAAATTTACCACCACTCACCTTCTTCCACCCATCTGATCCACCTCTCCTACAAGACTTCACCTTATTTGTTATTTTATCTGCAGCCCAAGTCTTTTGTTGTACAACTTTACCTTTAAATTCTTTTGGTTCCATCTCACCTTTAGGTTTACCCACATGGTTCTTCTCCAAATCCACGCCATACTCCAATACAACCTATGCATCTCACTTCTCAACTCTATAACTCTTCACAAGACTCAAGTTCCTCACTTCCTCTCGCTTTTTCTTCAAGGAATCCAAAGTAAACTTGTGTCCATCCTTTTCTAAAGTACTCAGTTTTCTTTTGCAATCATATATATCTCCTCTATCAAACTGCCAGGGTCTACCCAACAAAACATGACAAGCACTCATTGACAAAATATCACACAAAACTTCATCTCTAAAGGGGCCAATATTAAAGTTCACCCAAAAATTTTCTTTCACCTCCTTTACATGATCATCTTGTAACCAACTTATCCTATAAGGAGAAGGATGTGAATCCTATTCAATCCAAGTTTCTCCACTATCTCCTCCGATACCAAGTTATCAATACTTCCAGTATCCATAATAACCTTACAACACTGACCTCTTGATTTGCACAAAGTTTGGAAAAGATTCTTCCTCTGTGAAGTGTCAACCTCTTCCCTACTCTACCTCATCAAGACTCTCCTAAGCATAAGAGATTCTCCCTACTCTAGTTCTATCCCATCTTCAACTACCTACTCTTCATGTGCCATACAATTCTTTTTATCAGTCCCTTTACTTGATCCCTTAGGAAACTCAAAAGATCAATGTCCAATTTCTGGAAACTTGAAACATTTTCCCAAGAACTCCTTGCTACCATTTCCTCTCCTTTGTACCCTTTGTTCTGATTCTTTACTCCACTTAGGTCTTGATTATTCTTCACTTGTATACTTCTCCCTACTACTACTCATCTGCTTTTCCTTCCCTATGGGATTATTTTTTTGTCTTGTCTTCACCTTGTCTTCTGCCTTTAGAGCATATTGGTAGGAATCTTCAACTATAGAAATCCTCAACATACTCATCTCATGCTAAATGTTAAATCTAAGGCAATTTACATACCTTTCCACCTTCTCCCTAGTCATCTCTCGATGCCCAAATCTGATTGTCATCTTGTAGAATTCCTCAGTATACTCTTTCAAACTCATGTCCTACTTCAAGTTCTACAACTTCTTGAATAGTTCCAACTCATAGTCTTCTGGAATAAACTTAGCCTTTAGCCTTGCAACCATTTGTCTCCACCAGGTGATTCTTGTTTCACCATTCTCCACTTTGTCCTTCTACAACTCTTTCCACCATAAAGAAACATGTCCTTTCAACTTAGTTTGTGCCAACATAACCCTCAACGGGTCTCTAATATCCTCAAGCTCAAAATAGTCTTCCAACTCTCCTACCTAGTCTATCAAGTCTTCTAGATTCAATGTATGAGAGAAGTTAGTAACCTCCACCCTATGTCTTTTACTTACTTGTTCCAATACTCTCAACAATCTCTCTTCTCTCTCATATGTTGGCCCTTCATCCTCTTCATACTCAAGTTCTTCTATAGCTTCTTCATATTCATCCTCCGGTTCAGGGATTCTCCTCAAACCACCCACGAGGTTATGGATCTCATTCCTCATCTCATTGCTAAAGTCCTCCATCATCTTCTCCATTCTTCTATGGTTCATCCTTCTCAACGACATCTCTCCCCCTACTCGGTGCAACTGACTCAACTCGGTGATCTAACTACAAGGTTTCAATTGCCTCTCTCTTGATGATCTATTGAACACACTTACAACTTGCCTTAGATCAGTGATCTGTTCACCCAAGGAATACCACAAGTATCTTGAACCACTCAAGGTTCGCAACCAACTCTCATCTCAAGATTCACAAGTTCACAACCATTTGCTCTGATACCATCTGATGTAGCCATGGTTGGAGGTTCCTCAAAGAGAACAATCTGAACCATGAAACAAGAGTCACACAACGGAAAAAACATAGAAAATGGAAGCAAAAATAGATTTGAACATTCTTATTATCAGATAATTCAATTACAAATAGAAAGTAACATCAAGGCTTATAGATTTGACTTGTAGACCTGATTACAACATGCTCCTCAATGCGAGTGAAAATCCTACAGAGAAAATATTTCTTTCTCTAATCTCTAACTCTACTTCCACTACTACCTTCTAATGATGAATGACAATGCTTTATATACATTCCCAGATCTAGAAACATCTGCATCAACCCAAAGATTATTACAATATCTGATTAAAGAAAATGTAATGTGTGTGTGCATATATCGGCCTCAAATTTGAATTACTCCTTGGTGATTGGATAAAATGAAGTGTGGACCTAAATCAAGGTCGGGGACACCCCATAGAATAATTTGAATCACACCATCAAGATTGGTGTAGGGGAGGTTTGTTGTGTGTTGAGCATGACACTCTAAGTGGGAAAAGTGGGTTTTCTATGTGAAAAATGAGAGGTTTGGATATGTCAAAGATTGAAATGAGTTAGGGAAATGAGGTTTCTTGATGGAAAGAGTTTGATCAGGCTATATTGGACATGTTTGAAGTCTTGTTTGGATAGTTTGAAGGGTGGGAGTGTGAGTTTCATTAAAACCCTAGATTTTAGGAGGAAAGTGAGGGTTTGTGGTTTTGGGTACTTGCAGGTCATATAGTAGAAGTCTAATTGTGGAATTTGGGGTTTGGATATGTGTGGATTGCTGCCCCAATGAAATTTTAGGTCTGTGGAAAGTTTTATGAGCATTTTCTTTGTAAAATAGGGCTAATTTTCCCTTGTAGCAACAAGAAAGCCTTCATTTGAGGACTTTGATCCAAAGGAGTACATTGAGATTTGATGTATGGTGTGTAGAGAGATGAAAGGAAATTGAAACAATAGTTTGTTTTTGGGTTTATGTTGAGTTTTGGAAGTTAGAGCCTGAAAGCGTTGTTGGAAGGGCTACTAGGCTTGTAGGCCTAAAAGGTGAAACCTGAAGGAGTAAGATCTCAAGGCTTGAAAGATGGTTTTGTCATATTCAAATTGATATTGTGATTTGGGAAACAACCCCCTGCTTGGACCAAAGTGGTATCAGAGTGAGCAAGTAGTTCCTTGAAGAAGAAAGTTCCTTTTTGGAAGGTGACATGACAAGTTGGGAAAGATGCCTCCAAAGGCCAATGCAATGGCAAAGGAAATAAAAGAATTGAAAGAGATTTTGGAATAGAAGGATAGGCTCTATAGAGAGTCACAAGAACCCACCATAGCTAGGGTAGCAGCCCTGGAGAAGAAATAGAGAAGAGGGATGATGAAGGAAGATTAGAATGATAAGGAAGATGAAGGAGAATAAGGAAATACTCCAGTCGAGAATGATGAAGATGCTAAAGGCAATAAAAGGTGACAACACTCCAAAAGTGAAGGTTGAGGCACCCATGTATGGAGGTAAAATGGATAGTGGAGAGGTTTTGGCATGTATTGATGCCTTAGATAACTTTTTTGAATTTGAAGACATTGAGGATAGCAAGAAGGTTAAGTATGAAAAGACAAAGTTGAAAGGACCAACTCTCACATGGTGGGATTTTGTCCAAGAGGATAGAGTCAAGAAAGGTAAGTCTAAAATATGTTCTTGGGATAGGATGGTAGCAAAAGTTAAGGCTCATTTTTTACTAGTAGACTATGCTATTCAAAATTTTATGAAATTGCAAGAATTAAAGTAGAGGGAGATGGATGTGATGTCTTATATTGAATAATTCCATAGATTATGCATAAGGTCAAGTCACCATGAAGATTAAATTGAAAGAGTAGCTAGATATTTGAATGGCTTAAGGTTGAATATAAGAGATGAAATTAGTTTGAACCCTCCTAAGATAGTAGAAGAATGTTTCCAAATGGCAGTAAGGGAAAAAGATAGGATCAAAATAAGATAAGAAAGGAAAGGAAGAGGAAGAGGTAACATGAATAGAGGTAGAGGCACAAGGAAGATCACTAAAGAACAAGATAGTGTAAGAAATAAAAAGGAAAAATCACTAGAATCAATAGGAGGTTGGAGAGGAGGAAGGACAAGTTTTAGATCAAGAAGAGATTACAATGAATTTGCAGGAAAATGTTATAAGTGTGGAAAGTATAGTCATCCTTTTTACAAGTTCCCAAAGGAGTTTGGATCAACTTCAAGTGGAGGAGATAAGAAGAATGAAAGAAGAGCACAAATTGTCCAAGAGGAGGAGGCATAAAGTTAAAATTCAAACACTCTACATGCAACTCCTAAAGTTGGTGAGATGTTGATAATGAGAAGAAAATTTTTGAAGTCCACAAAGGAGAAAGAGGAAATCCAAAGAAGAGCCTTATTTAGGACAGCCTGTAGATCCAAAAATAAGGTATTCAAAGTGATAGTTGATTTAGGGTGCTATGATAATTTTGCATCTAGTGAAATGGTGGATAAGTTACATTTGGAAAGAGTGCCTAAGGAGAAGCCCTATAGAGTCTCATGGGTTAGTGATAATCAATCTATATTGATGTGTTAACAAGCAGTAGTTGATTTTCAAATTGTTCAATTCAGGGATAGAGTAGTTTGTGACATATTTCCAATGAATTGCTGTCATATGTTGTTAGGAAGGGTTTGGAAATTTGATAGGTCAGTCATAAACAATGGGAGGAAAAACACATATACAATTGAGATGTATGGTAGGACATTCATCTTAACTCCATTGGATGAAGAGGAAAAAGAGCATGGTGAGATCATAATTATTAGGAAAAGGGAATATGTGAATAAGAGTTGGGAATTGGTAGCCAATGCAAGTCAAGACAGAGTGATGGTAGAAGATAAAGGAAAAAAAAAGTGTGTGCAGCCAATTGTGAAGGAGAATGCCTTTGTGTGGAAGAAAAAGGTGGATGAGAAAATGTTTCAAGTTAATACATGACAAATTAAAGGTAGGAATCCTTTGGAAAGGTAGAGAATGAGTGAATGTTTGTTGGTGGGGATAGTCAGATGTCCTATAGCAGTAGTGAATGGAGATAAGAGGTAGTTGAAGGATGTGAATGTAGAGGCTAGTGGTACAATAAGTGAGAAGACAAAATTTAGTAAAGTGGATGGGACTGATGTGATAGTGAAGTGTCATAATGATGGGACAGTAAATAAGACACAGATAGGTCTGACAGAGTTAGGGAAGTCTGATAACACTATTGATATTGAGAAAAGAACAGTTGGTATGAGTATTGGACAATGGATGATGCATGGAAAGCAAGGTAAAGTAAAGGCAGATGTTGGATGTTAGAGAATGGATGAAAAGAAAGGTGAAATGACAATGATTGAATATGGAAAGGTTGGAAAGCACCCCACAGTGTAGCAAGATAGTGAGAAGTATGAATCAAAGGAAGGTAAGGTCAAGAAAGTTGAAGACAATGGGGGACAAGGGCATAATGAACTTGTTGAAGGTAAGGATGAAATTCAGAGGTTTGAAGGACACAAGGAAGGGATAATTTCATCAAGCTTTCCAAGAGGCTTGTAATTTTTTAAAGGTGGGGTGTATGGTGCAGGGGCACCATTCAAAGATGGTTGTCCATTCAAGGTTATTAGATCTAGGATGTATATTTTAAAGGAATTTTGTCCAAATAAGGTCTATAAGACCATTTTTATAATGTAATTGGGTATGTTTGAGTCATGTTTAGGTGTTAGAGTAGTTTAGTTTTCAAAAGTGCAAAATATTGGGGAAAGTTGTCTAAAATGGTGTAAAGTTGATAAAAATGAAAAAAATTGCTTTGTTGAGGGAGGCCAATGGTCATGACCTTTCAAAAGATAGTTGGAGGAAGTTAGACAGGTAGTTTGAAATAGAAACATTATAAATATGTTGTAAAGGCTCAATGAAAAGAGATTCTTGAAGATTTGAATACAAGAGTCCTTGCTATATCTCTATTTTTTTCTAAGATTTCATAGTTTTTCCTTTATTTTTTGTGTTGTTATAGCCCATACAGGGGTAGTTTGAATAGGTTTCTTGTTAAAAATTTGAGGGGTAGGATTTAGATTGAATCCAATAGCCTTGAGCCTTTAACTCAAAATTTGGTGGAAGATTTTGCTTATTTACCTGTTGCAGGCTAGTACCCTATTTTAAGGGTTTGTAAGTCTCAAAAATGGAGAACTAGCCCATTCCAATTTCTGTGGCTCCTATATCTTGTGGAATGGGAATGTACCAATATTAAATAGACATCTTTATGTTATTTTGGTGCAGGGGAGGTTTATTGTGTGTTGAGCATGACACTCTAAGTTGGAAAAGTGGGTTTTCTATGTAAAAATGAGAGGTTTGGATATGTCAAAGATTGAAATGAGTTAGGGAAGTGAGGTTTCTTGATGGAAAGAGTTTGAGCAGGCTATATTGGACCTTTTTGAGGGTTTTTTTGGATAGTTTGATGGTTGGGAGTGTGAGTTTCATTAAAACCCTAGATTTTAGGAGGAAAGTGCGGGTTTGTGGTTTTGGGTACTTGCAGGTCGCACAGTAGAAGTATAATTGTGGAATTTTGGGTTTGGACATGTGTGGATTGCTACCCCAATGAAATTTTAGGTCTTTGGAAAGTTTTATGAGCACTTTCTTTGTAAAATGGGGCTAATTTCCCCTTGTAGCAGTCGGAAAGCCTTTGTTTGAGGACTCTGATCTAAAGGAGTACATTGAGATATTGATGTATGGTGTATAGGGAGATGAAAGGAAATTGAAATAGTAGTTTGTTTGTGGGTTTATGTCGAGTTTTGGAAGTTAGAGCTTGAAAGCATTGTTAGAAGGGCTACTAGGCTTGTAGGCCTAAAAGGTGAAACCTGAAGGAGTAAGATCTCAAGGCTTGAGAGATGGTTTGGTCATATTCAAATTGAGATTGTGATTTGGGAAACAACCCCTTGCTTGCACCAAAGATCTGCAAGATACAAAAACAATCCACAAGTGATCAAACTAGTTGTTAGATAAGAACATTATTTGGTGTTGGTTCAAGAAACTCCCACATAATCCGAAAGTGATAACTTGCCGAAAAGTGAACCACTTATGCTCAAATTTTGGGATAAGGCAAATGAACATGTCAATGATGTAAGCATAGATCCACAAGGTTTGGTGATAAAACATGAAGAATTATCGAATCTACCAACTTGAATTGAATAGAAGCTAAAACAAAAGCAAACTAGAATGAAAATATTTTTTGGGTGATGCAAGGTTGCCACGACCCAAGGATGCTCCTACATCATAAATAGACCCAATTTTTCCTTAATTTAGTGTTGTTGAGTGTATTTATTTACACTTTCACATTGGATTTTGGGGCCTATTGCATTTATGACCTTTATATCATCATTAATAGGCCCCATGACTCTATACTATGCATCCCAAGGTATATTTTAATTAAACACTCAACAAGATCAACTTATAAGCCTAATTCCTTGACTCCCCAACACTTTAGGACTAAAAATGGCCCCTGTTGGACCCATTTTCCACTTTAGGTGAATGAGTCCCATACAAGTGGGACTAATTCACCTAGGATGGTGAATGAGTCCCATTTGGCCTATTTTTAAGGTTTGTGCGAGAAAAATTGGGTTTTGTGTTCAAATTTCTTCCATGTTAGCCTTGGGGATAAAATTAACGGTCATTTGAGTGCATTTCCTATATAAACAAGCTTTCAAATAAATATATCATCAATTATTCATGTTATCAAGCTAAGAACTCAAAGGGTTAAGCATTCCAAGACTTTGCAAGATCATTAAGAGAGCATTCAAGATCAATTTTAAGGAATTCAAGGGTAGAATTCTCCATCAATTATTATAGCAATTCAAGATCCATCATCATGTCAGTCATATCAAGCATCAAGCATGTTATTGAGCTATGTTGTGATGTAGCATTGAAGATCCAAGATCAAGCATTGTTCTACACCTATTGTCAAGATCAAGATCTACATCCTTCATGGCCATTTAATGTTGAGTTTCATATTTAGAAGACATCATTTACAAGGCATCATCCAAGGTATTATTGTCCATTATTCATGTTCTTCATTTCATGTTTCATGCCTTCATTTCATTATCTCATCATTTGGTTTAATTACCTACAAGGGGTTTGACCAAGGAAAACCCCTATTCCCTAACAATCAACACTTTGGACCTCTCTCTCTCTCTTTGTGTAATTGCAGATCTAGGTGCTTTGAAGACTTTATGATAATTGAATATTAGGTTACAAGCTTGTTGGAGTTGTCTACCCATTTGGAAGGTCATAATTTTCACTAAAAGGTCATCTACAACCTCAAAATCATAGTTTTAGATTTGAGAACCTATAGGAATAGATTGAGAAGATTGAGAAGAGCATATCTAGACTTTGAATTTCCAGAAAATCCAAACTGAACTCATTCACCACAAGTGGTGAATGAGTCCCAATATAGGTGTTTTTTAGAGATCTTTGTAGGTTTGGATACCCATTTTCCTAAAACCTGCTCCTATGCATAAATCCATAACTGGGGTTGATTCACCTAGAATGGAAAATGAGTCCCAGTAGGCCAAAATTTTAGGATTTGTAGAATTTCTAGTCTCTATAAGTTTCTAGGTGCACACCTTCTATTTTTTAACTTTCTATTTTGTTTTACACACCTTTTTAGGTCATTTGGTAGGTCATTACATCAAACTAGGGTTTATTATTGCATCTTACATTGCATTAGTCTATCCAAGTTCTTACTTGGTGGTGAACCCCTCTTTGTAATCTAAAATCATATCCTCAGATACCTTATTGTTAGATCTATCCCTCCATTATTTATTGGATTGAGATCTCTTAGGTGTCCTTGAGTGTAGCAAGTGTGAAATAGGAACCCTATCCTTTTTTTATGCCTCAGAGGTGGGGAGCATTCATTTCCATTGACTACATTTTGGTGAACCTGCATTTTGAATACCTTCTTTGCTTATTTGGAATCTATCATCATCCTAGATCTAGTTTACATTGAATTTGCATTAGCATTTGCAATAGTTAATTGGCATATATGGTTTCTAATCTTTGCATTAGTGAAAGTGCATATAGGTTGCATTTTTGCATCTCAAATCATTGAAAATCATATAAAAACTACATTTTCATTTAGTCTTTAGGTCATAGAACATAAAAGCATCAAAACCAATTGAAAATTTCTATTTTTTTTGAAAAAACCCTAATTGCAACTCATTCACCACCTTGGGCGAATTAGTCCCAGTCCTAATTTTAAACTGCATATTACAACATCAAAAACCTCATTTTTGTGCTTCCTAAGCCTCCTAGTAACATATACTATAATTCTAGAAAGTTTCGGTAATATTTGTTTTATGCATCTAGGTCAAAAACATCAATTTAGGGTGCTCATTTTTGAAATCATGTCAATTAAAAGCACCATCAGATCTAAAAATGTTCACATTTCTAAAATTTTGCATAATATGGATAAAAGTACTTTTCACTTTTGCATACACAATGTTTCTATTCATAGAACTTTGCATGAATTTGATAAAAAAAATTCATTGTTGGATATACATTGTTTACATTCTTAAAGTTTTTCATACATTGGATAAAATTACTTTTCATCTTTGGATAGGCATTGTTTACATTCTTAAAGCATTGCATAAGATGGTTACAAGTGCTTTTCATTTTTGTTCAAACAATGTTTGTACCTTACCTTTCTAGGAATGCTAAGAATTTTTTTTTATCCCCTCCTTGTGAGAGTGTTTTAGTGAAAGAGAATACAACCTTGGACATTCCTAATGATCATATTTTTTCTTCTCTTAATATATCTCCTATTGATGACTTGAAGATATTTTGGTGTTAGAAGAACTGATCGATTAGAGTTTTGAGAGTCCTAGTTATTTCTCTCCTTCTACCTCTCTTATTAGGAAATACATTGATGAACAAGAAGAAACAACCATAGGTAATCATGATGATAGTATAATACAACAATAGATCATTGAAACTTCAACTAGTCTACATTCATCTCCCAACATCTTCCCCTCTTGTGATAATGTTCTAGAGGATGAAAGCGTAAGTGAGGAAAATATATTGGTGTTGGATGATAAAACATTTAAGGTCTATAACAACCCTCTTTATTATTTTTCCCCTACCTATCCTATCTTAGAAGACATTATGGGACAAAGGAGTGAAAATTTGGATAATCATGACAATCACATTTGTTCTTCTCCTAGTATCTCTCCTAGTTGTGAAGAAGATATTTTTGTTGTTAGAAAATACAATTGATGAAAGTCATGGAAATCTTGTTTTCCCATCTTCCCCTTGGGAAAGTGTTATTGAACAAGGAAACACCATTATTAACAAGCAAAAAAATTCAACCATTGATCATTCCCCTACTTACGATGAAATCATTCTAGAAGAACCAATTCTTGAATGTCAAGAACATCTGGTTTTTAGTTCTCCTAACAACTCTCCTCCTAGGGAGAATATCATGGTGCAAGTAAATGACAACAATAGTAAGGTGGCTTCCTTAGGTGATGATAAAAAGGTGATTCTAGATTGCCCTTTATTACAAATACATCCAACCAAGATCGCTGAGGTTATGAATGCACAAGTTTCCATTAGATCCCCCTTGATTAATGGACCTCCAACATATCCCATGGGACATCCTAAGAATCCTCTAATTCTTTATCCCCCCTCACAATGGCTGCAAACTCAAGACAAACCCAAACTTATCCTTTACCCACCTAAGAATAATGTGTTACAATAGATGAGTCATCATACCGGTACTCACACATATAACACTAGAAACAATCTGTAACCAAGCCAAACACCTTCAACACCACTTCCATTGCCTAATCCTATCCTACCTAGTCCCCCTTGTTTTCCTGCACAAAGTGGAAAGGAGTATGATCTTTTTGAACAAATAAAGAATACTCCTACTAAGATATCATTGTGGGACCTTATTCAATCCTCCCCTTACTACCACAACTTGATTCAAAGTTCCTTGCAACAAGTTCCTATCCCTTCTAATGTGCAACCAGATGCCATAGCAACCATGATTCAAGGAATAAATGTTAACATTGTTTTCTACCAAAGTGAACTCCCCCCTTTCAAAGTCCCAAAACAAAATGATGCTTTCATGATCATAGCTCAATGCAATAGAAAAGGGATAAAATGAACCATCATTGATAATGGCTCTACCTTTAATGTGTTTAGTGTATCCCTTTTGGATAGGCTTGGCATAGAAAAATAAAAAATTCAACTGGCCTCTTTATCTATTAGTGGATTTGATAATGTGGGAAAGAAATCGCTCAGTGTGATTACTTTACCTATTACAACTGAAAAGGCTACATTAGAAACATTGATCCATGTCATGCCTCATGATCTTTCATACAACCTTCTTTTAGGAAGACCTTGGATTCATGAAATGCATGTGGTTTCTTCTACTGTTCATCATAAAATGAAGTATGTCTACAACACAGTGTACACACTTGGCACTGATCATGAGCCTTATAGTGTCTTACAACTTGAGAAAAAACAAATAGAACCCCTTGAAAACATTAACACCAACTACACAAGTGGAACCCATCCAACAAAAAGACAAAGAAAAAAATATTGAGGAAGTCATGAAGCTATTAGAAGATGATTGGGGTTCCTTAGATTTTACACCAACATTCATGGGAGAATACAAGATCATAAAAAAAAATCCTGAAAAGGAAAAGAAAAAGTGGTAATGTCAAGAAAAAATTTATAAGACCCTTCAAAAGCATCCACCTCAACCACTCTAGAATAAAAGACAAAAAAATACACAACCTTTGATGAAGCTGATTATGAACAACCACCAAATCCAAAAGCAATGAAAAATCTTTATGGAAAAGGTTATGAACTTATGAAACAACTTGGGTATAGTGGAAAAGGGTGTGGTGCTAGAGAACATGTTATTCTTAACCCTATAGAGCTTAACATGCAAGAAACACCTCATGGTCTTGGTTATTGTCCTCTCATAGAAATCAACCCATCAAACAAACCCTCACTTAGTAGAAACACTATTACAAAAGATTCCTCTAAGCCAACTTTAACAGTAGTTCACCCTTAACTGATCGAAACTAGTGGTCTTGCTTGTTATCCTTTGCAAGAAATGAAACAAAAAAAAGAAATATGAGCTTAATATCAATGTCATCACACAAAACATTAATGATTTGAATCCATTAGATTTTACACCCTCCTGTAAAGGAGAGTACAAAATCTCACAATCTAAATATTCTTGTGTAAGTATGACATTTTGTACTAAGCAAGAGATATATTTGTCGCAAAATAAAGGAACATCTTCCACCATTTATCAAGAGGGTATCTTGTCAAGACTCCTCCAAGAACACAAAAGATATTTTACTACAAGATTTCATTTTGTGCATATCATAGATTTCATGGTCATGCTACTAACGAATGTAAGGCTTTAAGTAAAAAAATTCAACATCTTAAGGAATGCGGTGCTCTTCCTTATGTTGAAGCACCTAATTCCTCTAACTAATACTTATTTTCATCCTATTTGGCTCATCCTTGTCTTGCACTAATTGGGGGCAAGGAGTTGGGTAGCCTTGTCTTCGTATGTCACTTGTTATCTCTTTTGGCCAGTTGATCACCTTTCATGTATATATAAGAACAAACTTGGGATTTGGATGGCATGCCTTAAGTTGGCTTGCATGTGACATACTTATTCATGATGTAGTTTGATCCAAAAACATATGACTTGGCATAATGCTTTCTAAATAAGCTCTCATGTCTTCTTCTACTTTAAAGCAATTTCTCACAGCAACAATGTTAGCAACCACTTTAAAGTGGGGGCATACATCAACACTCATATTTCATTGTGTGATTTTTTTTATTCTTGCAATGCATCCTTTTCTTGGTGGTGTCATTAGGCTTGATTTCCTCCAAAAGTGTGATATTTATTTGACTTGTCCTCTTTTGGAGACATTAGGCACAATGCTCCCTAAGAAGAGACCTAACATGAACTAAGCAAAATACCTTTGAACATTCCTTACACTATTTGACATTTACAATAGTCAATTATATGGAAACCTTGCATAACACACTTTTCGTCCCTATGGATCCATCTTGTTTGTTCATGAGCTCCAAGCATATGAAGTTTTGCTTGTCTCATGAAGCTTGAAAATCATTTTGTGTGGTGCCTTAACAAAGTTATCAGGAGGTATAACTTTGGTATGGTTTGAGTGGGAAGCCCCATTGAGGAATGAATTTTCCTATAGCCACTCATGTATGTGTGTGAGCACATATCAACCATATGTGTCTCACCTTCTTAGACTTCTCATCCAGCGAACAACCAAGAGTTTCGTTGCCTCAAAGTGAATATGCATTTTTTGGAAAAACAACCTAGATCTGATCCATAATGTTTTGGACAAATGATCGAAGCATGATCCACTTCATTTTTATTTTTACTCATTTTTATTTTAGTTATTGACATTGCATGTTTGTGTATCCTGATGTTGCATATTATACATCTTGTGTGTGTCCTTTTATGCTTATCTCGGCTTGACTTAGGATCTTGGATTCTAGGGGCTTGATGACTTCCTTGATCATTGTTATCCAAGACCATCCGCATCAGTACACTTGGACCCCTCTTGAATGTCTACTTTAGTATGAGTTTGAAGCAAGGTCATCCTCTCACTAAAGTGGGGGCTAGATGGAGTCACTGAAAAAAGTATCCCCTGCTCAATTCGAGAATAATTAATGACAAATTGGACTTGATATTGCCTTAATCTAGTGTTGTGATGTGTTTTACACATCCACATCAGATCTAGGGCCCATCTAAGCTAAATAAACTTAAGTTTTCCTTAATTTAATGTTGTAAAATATATTTATTTACATCTTCACATTAAATTTGGGAGGCTTGTAAACTAAAGTGAACCTAATCTAGTGTTGTAATGTGTTTTACACATTTATATGGGATTTAGGGCCCTTCTAAGCTAAATAGACCCAATTTTTCTTAATTTGGTATTGTAAATTGTATTTATTTACACTTTTGCATTGGATTTTGGGCCCTATTGCATTTATAAGCTTTATATCATCATTAATAGGCCCTATGACCCTATATTGTGCATCCCAAGGCATATTTTAATCAAAAACCTGACAAGATCAGCATATAAGCCTAATTCCTTGACTCCCCGACACTTTAGGACTAAAAATAGCCCCTGTGGGACCCATTCACCACCTTGGGTGAATAAGTCCCATCTAGGTGGGACTCATTCATCCAAGATGGTGAATGAGTCCCATTTGGCCTATTTTTAAGGTTTGAGCAGGAAAAATTAGGTTTTAAGTTCAAATTTCTTCAATGTCATCCTTAGGGATGAAATTAATGGTCATTTGAGTGCATTTCCTATATAAACAGGCTTTCAAATCATTATAACATCAAGCATTCATGTTATCAATTCAAGCACTCAAAGGGTTAAGCATTCCAAGACTTTGCAAGATCATTAAGAGAGCATTCAAGATCAATTTTAAGGCATTCAAGGGAAGAATCCTCATCAATTGTTGCAAAGATTCAAGATCAGTCATCACGTCAATCATATCTAGCATCAAGCATGTTATTGATCTAGTTTTGTGATGTAGCATTGAAGATCCAAGATCAAGCATTGTTCTACACCTATTGTCAAGATCAAGATCTACATCCTTCATGGCCATTTCATGTTGAGATGTAGATTTACAAGACATCATTTACAAGGCATCATACAAGGTATTATTTTACATGATTCATGTTATTCATTTCATGTTTCATGCCTTAATTTCATTATCTCATCATTTGGTTTAATTACCTACAGGGGGTTTGACCAAGGCAAACCCCTATTCCCTAACAATCAACACTTTTTCTCTCTTTGTGTAATTCCCTATATAGGTTCTTTGGAAACTTGAAGATCATTGAAGATTAGGTTACAAGCTTGTTGGAGTTTTCTACCCATTTGCAAGGTCATGATATTCACTAAAAGATCATCTACAACCCTGAAATCAGAGTTTCAGATTTGAGAACCTAGAGGAACAAATTGAGAAGAGAAGATCCAAACTTTGAAATTCTAGAAAATCCAAACTGGACTCATTCACCACAAGTGGAGAATGAGTCTTGATGTCGCATTCAAAATTATCAAATTTTGAATGCCCATGTTGAAAATTTTGATTCACACTCAGAAGTGCACCTACAAAATCTACCCAAGTGACCTATTTTGAAGGGTCACAATTTGGAGCCTGTTGATTTTCATTTCAAATCCTTTCATGGGAAAACTCATGTGACATATTTGAACATGAATGTCAGTTTTCAGCTCCCCATGATGAGTTTTGATAGGTTTCTTAAGAGCAAATCTAGAGTTTTGTGACTGTTTTGCTATTTACATACTTTCAATTTTGTGAAGTAGCCTCCTGTTTGAGTTGATATTTTGCAAATGGATGATCATCATGTCAAAAGAATTGTTTCTCTCCATTCTAACCTCATCCATGTACTCCCTAGTTTTATTTCAAAGCCTCATGATCTAATTTTCTATTTTTTCGAGATCTAAAGCAAATGCAGTTTGCTCTTTTTTCACACCTGCATTTTCAAAAAAATTCAAGGTGGTCAACTTTGACCCCTAATATCTTGTGATGAATGATGATTCAGGAAGAGAACTCTTGCACACATACTCAGTGTACCCAAATAACCTATTGTGTCCATTGGAATCCTCCTAGGATGTGATTTGATATTTTTTCAAAGCGGCAACTTGGTGAGTTTTAATTGGTTCATAATAAGTGCATTTGGAAAATTGCTTGAGTGAGAAAATTTGTCGATTAATATCTTTCACCTAGGGATCTCTTTTGCTAATTCATTTGTTGCACTACATTCTTGGTTCAAATATCTACACACCTATTCAATTTCACACCTTAGGATAAGTTCTAATGGGTTATTTAATTGCTCTCTGATTGTGAAATGGCCAAAATTGGTGTTTCAAAAGGTTTCAAATTTTGAAAATATAAGGACAACCCATTTATTTTTTTGGTTTGAAACATCTACAACTCTATTTTCATAAAAAAAAATTAGGTCATTTGATACATTATTTTAATGTATTTCAGATGTGGTGAACACGTCTCAAGGGCCAATTTACAAAGGAGGTACTTGAATTTTAAGGGCTGGGAAATATTTGAGGAAATGAGTTTTCTCTAAACAATTGATGATGCCCATAAGCAAATTTGTGTGGCTTCAGGTGTCTCAGTTTGCTCGTAGTGAATTTTCTCCAAATGTAGGCGTAATTAGAAGTCGCATTTTTTATAACGTTTCAAATGTTCATATTTAAAATATTTTGAATATTTAAAATATTGTGCAAATACAAAGGGGCATTTAGGGAAAACATAAAATGCATCTTCAAATGTTTTGGAGGGCAAGCAAGTTTAATTATTTCTTCTAATTAGCTCAAAGACGACTTTCACGACTTTCACAGTAGCATGGAAAATCATTTCCTATTTTCCTTTTTCATTTTATTTCAGTATAATTTTGATGGGAGGAAAGATCATTGAAATTGTAGAGGTCTCCAACTTCAAATGCATGGGTGTGTTGCTAAAAAGCTCAAACAAGCAATGACTGAATGCATATGCCAGAGAAATTGAAGAACACAAAATGTTGCAGTAAATAGAGGAGGTTTGGAGTGAATGGAAAACAAAGAAGGTACAGCGTGGACTAATCCCCATTAGCCTATGAGAGGTTGAGATGACGCCAGCAGAGACTAGTGGGGAAATGGGAGATTGAGAATGAAATGGAGTATGCCCCCAGCCTGTGCAAGTTATTGTTATCGTCACCAAACAACAACAGGGAAGCGAGCATTCACTGGAAAGAAAATGGTGGGCCAAGTAATATATTTTAAAGTTTTTTAAAATTTTAAAATATTTACCGAGTGTAATATTTTAAAAGCTCCCCATTTTACAAATATAAAATTTCAATGTGAAGTGAAAGGTAAAAGGACAAGGGAAAATATTTTAATTGACTGAGTAAAACAAAGTTGAAAAAATTTTATGCTGGAAAATATTTGCAGACAACATTTTAATGTTTTAAATCTTTTTATTTGGCTAGAAAAGAATGGTTTCATATGAGCCCACAAGAAAGAATGTTGATGTCATCACATAGTCATGGGGGCATAGGGATTGGTTTCCCCAAATAATATTTTTCAAGACTTTACAAATATTTTGTTGATTTGTTTAAAGGCTTCCCACCAACCTGAGTTAAAGGTTGATGTCATCAAAAAATATGATGGGTAAACAAGCATTGGAGGGAAGGCCATTGTAGGCCCAAGTGAAAATTTTAAATTTTTTTAAACTTTTAAAATATGTCTGAGGCGGTGATTAAATGTTTTCACTTAAGGGGGAAAATATTTTAATAAAATACTTCCATGGGTAAAACAAAAGTTAAAGGCTTTTGTTGTTGGGTATTAAATTTTAAATATTAAGTTAAGGTGAATAGGGAATGAGTAAATTTTATATTAAAGCCTCCATAATAAATTTAGAGAGCTTTATTTTTTGGGGAATTAAGTGAAAAATGCAACCATGATAAAAAGCGAAGAATAGAAAGACTTGCATGGGAAAAAAATTTCCTGGTTGGGAGAAGTTTTTTTACAAAGATCACTGGTTTCACACAATAGGTGAAAAATGAACAAAGAGGTGAATTCTTTTTTCAAGGCAAAGGTATTTTTCAACTAGAGAACAAAGAGGAATGATGAATTTTCAAGCTGGGGAATATTTTACTATTAGAGGGGCAACAAATGCAAGATGCATGAATCTAGGAGCAGATTGAAACTTCCTTAGCAAACAAAGGTAGTTACAAATCAAGGGAGCTGAAGATGCCAGATGTCAACAACAGATGTAGTTTTAGGGTTTCTCTTCTTCTATATCTCTTCTTTTTCTCTATTTTGAAGGACATTGCACATTTTTGGTTTTTCACGGGAACACTTATGTAATAGGGGTTCAAGTGTATAATGCTAGTTTTTCAGATTTCTGGAGTAGTTTGAGTTTTGTAATGAAGAATGCAATTACAACATAGTCATATTTGAATGTAAATGACATATTATTCTGAACTGGTTGTATCCATTGTTCACTTTGCATAAATTCTAAATATGAGTAATCAAATATTGTTATTATTCAGCTCCTTGTCTTTCCATGTATGTGTGTTTGATGTTATTACTCTCATACAAAGAATGAGTTAATTTGTAGTAACACAAATGGAGGTTTATGCAGTTGTGTGCTAGGATTGCTAAGTATGGCTAGTTTAGTTATTGGTATCAATGCTATAATGCATCATTTGATAGGTATGATTATGATAGATTGACTGTTGTGTTAGGTTTTAAATTACATAGTTTAGATGACTCCACCCTGGGATATGGCATTGGTCTCTTAATGTTGCAGTGAAACTAAGACTGTTTGTGAGAAACTACATTTTTTTTCAATCAAATTTACTTATCAAATCTCAATTTCATTGTGTGTGGAGTTTAATGAATTACATCTCTCATGTTTAAATTAAACACTATGATGAAGGTCAACCAAAACTTTAGGGTACTATTTCTTTCAAACAATTAGAGGAGAAACATATGTTTATAGTGTATTTGATACTTTTGCACACAAGTAACTATAAATATATTGTTGGGATTACCTTCCCTAGTTTAATAGAGCTAGAAGTGCAAAAGATTTCAATCTCTTTGACTGAATCTTGTTCATTTACGAAATCCATCTCTAAGTCTAAATATGAGAAAGTGGCTATTATTTAAGAATCATTGCATCTATTGATTTGGGAACCAACAGATTGGTGACTCTACTGGGGAGAAATTTGAATATCTAGTTGCAAACTGTTACATCACAGAGTCAAGGATTTGTTTGTTAGAGTAATAAGTTGTTTTACTTAATTAATTACATCACATTGATTAATTAATTAAGTCACTTATTCCTCTTTATTACTTAAGCTAAACTTAGGCACATTAATAATTAATTATTAATTATTAAGTGTGCACACTAGGGTTTCATTTAGGGTTTCCCTCTTTAGGGTTTCTTGATCTCCTTCATAAGGATTGATCATTTTGTAATAATTGGATTCTCTTAATACATTTTTACAGAGAGGTTTTACAGAGAACATATTTTTCTGTTCTTCATATCTTTTGCATGTGACAGGTATCTATCTTGCATGCAGGTGATCTTGGATTCTAACATGGTATCAGATCTCCAGACCTGCAGCTGCCTGTTCGTGATCTGAAGATATGGCCTCTTCGTGAGTTTCGGGTGCAAGGGTTTCCACAGGCATCTTTTCTACAAGATCTGGGGGTAGCCTAATTTTTGGCTCACAATGGGCTCAAACGGACGCCGCCATCGCGTTCGCAGCATCCCAAAACCCTAGAAACGCCTGTCAAATCGTCGTTTTTGGTGAAGTTGGTCTGGGAGGCAAATTTTTTTGTCTGGGGGCCGTACGGCCTCCCAGCACGCAGATCGAGGCGAAAATTTCAAAAAAAATAAATTTAAAAAAAGGCGTTTTTTGGGTTATTCGGCGGCGCTCCCAATGCAAACCAGATCCACCGCCCGGCGGCCACCGGGTGGCCACCAAAACGCCGCCACCGCCCGCGCTTCCCACCAGCGCCGCCACCCTGCGCCACCAGCCCCTGCGGGCTCCAAAACCTGCGCCGAGGTCCTATGGGGACCAGCTGCTCCGTGTTCGGCCCGGCCGGTCTGACGGAATATTCCGAGACCGAAAGAATATTCCGGCAAGCACATTCCGGGAAGGACAGAATATACCGGGCATCCGCAGTATTCCGGCGGCAAAAAAATTTTTCATTTCCGCAGGGGGGTCGAATTTTTGCGCCGACGGCCAGACGGCTGTCAAATTTATGCTCTTGAACTGATGACGTCAGCATGACGTCAGCGTACGGCCGGCCCTCTTTGCCCCTCCTAGCCCTAATTTGCCCTAAAGAAGCAGTTTTTTTCTTTTGGCCATAACTTGGGCATACGGTATCGAAATCGGGCAAACGAGATATCGCCGGAAAGCTGGTTCTGAGCTCTTTCATGTAGTGCAGTTTATTTTACAGTGTTTTTCTGTTTTACTGCATTTATTACTGTTTGAAGTCAGATGTAATTTTTATGCTTCCAAGCTCATAACTTTTTGCCACGATCTCCGTTTTTCGCCTCGTTTGAAGTGTCGGAAAGGTATTGAGGAGCTCTAGGTTGCTGTCCATGCAATTTTTCTGTATCTGTCCCAAGTTTATCAGTTAGTCCAGATTTGGCCCGATGGGTTGTTTGGCGATTACTTGGATGTTTTGGCAGTTGGGAGAGTGCATCTTGCATCTTTGCACTTCGTTTACAGTAATGCATCATTTAATAATCACTTGCTGCATCATAGATTCCAGAGTTGTTCCAGTTTGGAGTTTTCGAGTGTTTCGTGGCATCGGGGTTTCTGTTGCTTTAATCATGATTCCTTAAGTCAATCAGTGACTCTCATCCGGTTTCAGTAGTATACAGAAGAATATTTCCTTGGTTGCCTATATCAAGTTCCAGTGTTACTCTACAGAGTTCTTCCAGTGCTTCTTTGCAGCATGTAATCTCATTGTAGGGGGGTTTTGTCCCACTGGGTTTTTCCTTCTCTACTCCTTTTTTGTGTTGTATTGGGTTTCTTGCACATCACTTTGTGCCATATTTTGTACTCGCACTGTATTATAAAGTGCCATGGGGGGTTGTGTAGTGCCTTTGTTTTGCCATCACACCTTTGTCCGGTGAGTGTCCCTCCACGACAACAGTGAATCCAGATGATTCCAGTCTCATGTATGTGTGCTTTATTTTGCACACCACTTTTTCAGTTGCAGGTGCTTTCTTGTGCACTTTCAGATGTTCTTGGTTCCTTTTCATGCACTTCATTCTTGCATTGTAAATGGGTACCTGATCAGGCCTAGTTGCCGGGACCCATCTTTGCTTTCATGCATCTTTTTCTAGTGTTTTAGCTACCTCCTAAGTTTATCTTAAGGGGGGGTGTTAGAGTAATAAGTTGTTTTACTTAATTAATTACATCACATTGATTAATTAATTAAGTCACTTATTCCTCTTTATTACTTAAGCTAAACTTAGGCACATTAATAATTAATTATTAATTATTAAGTGTGCACACTAGGGTTTCATTTAGGGTTTCCCTCTTTAGGGTTTCTTGATCTCCTTCATAAGGATTGATCATTTTGTAATAATTGGATTCTCTTAATACATTTTTACAGAGAGGTTTTACAGAGAACATATTTTTATGTTCTTCATATCTTTTGCATGTGACAGGTATCTATCTTGCATGCAGGTGATCTTGGATTCTAACATTGTTGAATCTGAAGATTTGGTTCAGATATTGGGAAGTTTGCAGACCTGGAAGTGAGTTTGTTGCAGAAAAGTTTCAAAGAATTTTCTTGACTCTGTTGTGGAAGAAGACCCAAAAGGAAATTCAACTTTCAAAGAGATTCATGTTGTTAGAATTTCAATCCTCTGTGAAGAGAGGTGGTGACTTTGTCTCAAGAACCTGATGAAGATGTGAAGAAAATCTCAAATATACAAATATTTATAGTCAAAAAGAAGAATCTACAACAACTGCAACACATCTAGGTATTCTCCGTATTCTAGTTTTCAAGAAGCATAAACTTATAAATGAAAACCATATTTGTAAGACTTGAAAAAATTTGATTCCCTATTGAGTGAAAATAAGCACTAAGAAAGGGAATAGTAGTGATTATTACACATAATTTTGTGTTACTAGTTTTCAATCTCTATTATGAAGTGAAGTATGAAATATTTTTGAAGAAACCCATTTAGAAGGTCTTAAGAAAGTAGAGATAAAAATTTGCATTGTAAGAGCTTAAGATCATGTTGTAAAAGAAGTCTGAGTTGCCGTATGTAACTACAAAGTTGATACGAAAGGCTTGTAAAGGTTTAAGAAAATGTATCATCAACCTATGCATCCTAGTGTGCAGCCCCTGTTATGTAATAAAAAAGGTTTCAACATTAAAAGGTACATGGCCATAAATTTCAATGGCATTTGTGGTTACCCAAATGTTATTCCATCTAAAATTAGGGAATACTTACCAAAATTCAGTGGTACAAAGTGTGAATCAACAAGTAAGCATTTGCAACAATTCAACAATTCAATGGATGATTTTGAGGTAGATCATGAGGTTGTTTGTGTAGTTTCAAAAAGGAGATTCAAGAGATTGGGTATGTGCAGGATCATGATGGGCCAAAAAGTGGCAATATGATGGGTATGTGGCTAATGACTATTTTTTTACCCAAAATTGATGAAACAAAAAGGGTTTTTAAAGGAGATTCTAATCTTTCCAACAATATAAATTATGCTTTACTTTGAATTTAATAAGTAATTATTATTCATTTTCTATTCAAATTATGACTAAAGTCCTGATTGATAGGCTGATTGAGAAACATCTATAGCTTTCAAATGGTATCATCCAAAATATGAGTCACATTCTATGCTTCGCATACTATAGGATTAAAAAAAGAAAAATTGAATTTCATGAAGTTTTGACCAAGTTAAGGTGGTCATACATAGGATTTTTTATATTTTTAAAAAAATTGTAATAAAAATTTCATAATTAATTACTTACTTGGAAAGAAATTACAAAAAAATATGCATCACATAGGGGCATGAGTCCTCTACTTATATCTAAAATATTATAAAAAATATTATCATTTTATTGTGGTTAGGGTGGTCAGACAGACACCTACTTCTTATTTTTTCCCTGAAATTTAAGTACCACTGCATTGAAATTTCAAATTTTCACCAAATAGATTTTTTTTTTAAACATACCTAGTAGTTTAGAAACTACATTCAATTTGCTAGAGATTCTATTCTTACACATTTTTGAAATAATATAGATAACTTATTCAATTTTTTATGTCAAGTTGCGTAACACTGTTTTTTCTGAATTTTTTGCCACTTAAGGGCCTATTTTTTCAATGATGATCCTGCACATACCCGATTGGTACTCTGATTTACCAGCATGCTCTTTCTATTCTTGGAGTGAGTTCAAAGCAATGTTCATGGAGCAATTTGGTGAAATAATTAGTGTTAGTTCTATGCTAAATAAATTCATGAACATTGAGAAAGAGAAGGATGAGCTAGTTCTAGCATTTAACAGAAGATTTGCTAAAACATTGAGGTATATTCTTGAGCTCTTGAGATTAAGTGATGCAGTATGTTTGGTTGTTTTTTTTAGGATCTTTTGATAATAAAATGAGTTATTTACTAAGAGATAAGGAACCTAAAACTTTGTACCAGGCCTATGGTATAGCTATGAATATTGAAAACAACTGAAAATATGGAATGCACAAAGGTCATTTGAATACAAGTGTTTGTTTCCCAAAGACAACAAATGTTGATAAAAGGAATGAATATCAAAGCACTTACACCCCTATTGTTCTAGCTTATACATCATTCCATAATGTTGATCACACTAGCCCTATTATGGGCTATGATTCAAATAATGATGTGAGTGAAGAAGACCTGTCCCAAGTTGTGATTATTCTTCATGTTGATAGGAAATAGTTTAGTGAGTGCCCAAATAATGTGATGTTTGCACCTATGGATTGCATTCAGGAAGTTTCAAATGCACTACATAATACAACTGATAAAGAGATGGAAACTGTTTCAAATACTTGGCATATCACACTAGGTAATGGAACTACTAGCTGTTCTAGTGATGAGACCACAAAGAGGGTCCATCTTTGGTCTTATGGTTTAGATGAATCTGGTAATTTTTTTGAAGATAAGAGTGATAATGAGATAATGTATTCATCATTCAATGTGCTAGAACCATGTAGTCATGATTACAATATTGCTAGGGTTGAAATTTTTGTCAATAGTGAGCCTGGTGTCATGGGGCCTGTTCATACACATTCACCTCATGAGGTTGATCATGTTGATTGTTATTATGTTGGTCATACTAGCTTGAATGAAGTAGAGTTGGAAAGCTTTACATTAGATGAGGATAGCATTAGCATGCAAGATGTTGGTGACATGAGTTCACTCTCAGATGATCAGGTTATGCATCATGATGAGAATTTGTGTAATAGGATGCTGCCATTTTTGGGTGATAGTGTTATAGAGCTTGAAGAGATTTCTAACCATGACATCTCAAATTGTGTGGATATATCAGAAATTTCAGGTGTGTGTACTGAATAATCTGAGGATGGAAATGAAGTTGAAAATGTATCTATATGCTCTTCTAGTGATTGCAGTGATTTTGAGTGCAATGATGGTTTGAAGGATTTGTACCTTCATGCTGAGGAGGCTGAGGTTTTTATGTCAAAAATAAATGTAATGGAAAATCCATTGTTTGATGAGCCTCTGTCTTCATTAGAGATGAGAAACAATGGCCCTTATTGGTGTAGAGACAATCCACTCTTTGAGAATTCTGATGATGCATCTGACAAATGGTTAGAATGTGGCCTTGAACAAACAAAGGAACACATTGGTGAAATCCTCGAGGGAATTTCCTATGATTATTTTACATTTGAAATAGGTGTTGTAGGTAAGGTTGAATATCATGATGCTAGGTACCTAGAGGAGTTTGAACATTTTCAATTTCTAGTTTAGCTGGAAGCTATTTTTTTTTTAGCGTGACAATGAAATGAATAATAAGAAATGTTATTTTCAATATGAACATGTTTCATATGATGGACATGACACACATGTTTCATGTGATGATGAAAGTTTGTAATTTATGCCTGACTATACAATACAAAATGATAGAGATTACACTAGCAATGTTATGTTAAGAAAAGTTGTGAGAAATATCAGTGGCAGTGTTTGTAATCAGGCAAATTTTAGTAGTCACCACATTTTTTTTCTTGTAAGAAGAGGGTTGTACTTGTTGTAGTGGTATGGAAGAGGTAAATATGGGTTGACGAAAAATCAGTTCCTTCAACAAGCTAGTGTTTGATAGAGGAAAACATGGGTTCTTCTTTTCATTTGGTGGCCTAGGGCCATCAAATATGGTTTAAAATTTTGATAAAGACTTCATTGCCCAATGTTCTGACACTTGGTTTGCTCTCCTAGAGATTTGGATTATCACCATGCCCATAAGGGGCATGTGTCCCAAGTCGAATCCATTTATGGCACTTTCAAAATTTTGAAATTTTGAATTCCCATGTTGAAAATTTTGATTTTCACACTCAGAAGTGCACTTGCAAAATTTTCCCAAGTGACCAACTTTGAAGGGTCACAATTCACAGCGTATTGATTTTCAAGTCAAATCATTTCATGGGAATACTCATGTGACATATGTGAACATTCATGTCAGATTTCAGCTCCCCATGATGAGTTTTGATAGGATTTTAAAGAGCAAAGCAAGAGGGTTCTATGACTTTTTTGCTATTTGTATACTTTCAATTCTGTGAAGTAGCCTCCTGTTTGAGTTGATATTTTGCAAATGGATGATCATCATGTCAAATGAATTGTTTCTCTCTATTCTACCCACATTCATGTACCCCTTGGTCTGATTTCAAAGCCTGGTGATATGATTTGCTATTTTTTCGAGATCAAAAGCAAATGTTGTTTGCTCTGTTTTCACACCTACATTTTTAGAACTTTTCAAGGTGGTCAACTTTGACCCCTAATATCTTGTGATGAATGATGATTTAGGGAAATGCCTCTTGCAAATATACTCAGTGTACCCAAATGACCTAGTGTGTCCATTGGCAGCCTCCTAGAAGGTGGTTTGATATTTTTTCAAAGTGGCAACTTGGTGAGTTTTAATTGGTTCAGAACAGGTGTATTTACATAAATGCTTGAGTGAGCAACTTTGTCAATTAATATATTTCACCCCGGGATCCCTTTTTCTAAGTCATTTGTTTCACTACATTCTTGGGTCAAATTTCTACAAACCTATTCAATTGCGTGCCTCCAAGATAAGTTCCGATGGGTTATTTAATTGCTCTCTGATCGCAACATGGCCAAAATTGGTGTTTCAAAAGTTTTCAAATTTTGCAAATCTAAGGACAACCCATTTTTTTTTTTGGTTTGAAATGTCTACAACTCCATTTTCATAAAAAAAAGGTCATTTGATACATTATTTTAATATATTTTGGGTGTAGCGAACACGTCCCAAGGGACAATTTACAAAGGAGGTACTTGAATTTTAAGGGCTGGAAAAAATTTGAGGAAATGGGTTTTCTCTAAACAATTGATGATTCTCCTACGCAAATTTTTGGGGCTCCATTTGTTCTAGTTTGCTTGTAGTGAATTTTCTCCAAATTTAGGCTTAATTAGAAGTCACATTTTTTATAATGTTTTAGAAGTTCATATTTAAAACATTTTGAATATTTTAAATATATTGTGAAAATACAAAAGGGCATTTAGGGAAAACATAAAATTCATCTTCAAATGTTTTGGAGGAGAAGCAAGTTTAATTATTGCTTTTGATTGGCTCAAATACGACTTTCACGGCTTTCACAATAACACGGAAAACTCATTGCCCGTTTGCCTTTTTCATTCTATTTTAGCATAATTTTGATTGGAGGAAAGATCATTGAAATTGTAGAGATCTCTAACTTCAAATGCATGGGTGTGCTGCTAAAAAGCTTAAACAAGCAACAATTGAATCCATACGCAAGAGAAATTGAAGAATGCGAAAAGTTGCAGTAAACATAGCAGGTTTGGAGTTAACGACAAACAAAGAAGGCGCGACATGGACTAATCCCCATTAGCCCATGAGAGGTTGAGATGACACCAACAAAGAGCAGCGGGGAAACGAGATATTGAGATTGAAATGGAGTATGCCCACCAGCCTATGCAAGTTATTGAGAGGTTGAGATGACACCAACAAAGAGCAGCGGGGAAACAAGATATTGAGAATGAAATGGAGTATGCCCACCAACCTATGCAAGTTATTGTTGTTGTCACCAAGTAACAATGGGGAAGTGGGCATTCACTAGAAAGCAAATGGTGGGCCAAGTAATATATTTTAAATTTTTTTAACTTTTAAAAATATTTGCCAAGTGTAATATTTTAAAAGCTCCCCATTTTAAAAATATAAAATTTTAATGTGAAGTGAAAGGTAAAATCACGAGGGAAAATATTTTAATTGACCAGGTAAAACAAAGTCAAAAAAAATTTATGGTAGGAAATATTTGCAGACAACATTTTAATGTTTTAAATATTTTTATTTGGCTAGAAAAGAATGGTTGCATGTGAGCCCACAAGAAATAATGTTGATGTCATCATAGAGACATGGGGGCATGGGGATTTGTTTCCCCAAATAATATTTTTCAAGACTTTAAAAATATTTTGTTGAGTTGTTTGAAGGCTTCCCTGCGAGCCCAAGTTAAAGGTTAATGTCATCAGAGAATATGATGGGTAAACGAGCATTGGAGGGAAGGCCATGGTAGGCCAAGGTGAAAATTTTAAATTTTTCTAAACTTTTAAAATATATCTGAGGTGTTGATTAAATGTTTTCACTTAGGGGGGAAATATTTTAATAAAATACTTCCATGGGTAAAACAAAAGTTAATAAATTTTGTTGCTAGGTATTAAATTTTAAATATTAAGTGAAGGTGAATAGGGCATGGGTAAATTTTATATTAAAGCCTCCATAATAAAGTTAGAGAACTTTATTTGTTGGGGAATTAAGTGAAAAATGGAGCCAAGACAAAAAGTGAAGAATAGAAAGACTTGCATGGGAAAATATTTTTCTGGCTAGGAGAAGTTTTTTTTTATAGAGAGCACCGTTTTCACACAACAGGTGAAAAATGAACAAAGAGCTGAAATATTTTTGCAAGGCAAAGGTATTTTTCAACTAGAGAACAAAGAGGAATGATGAATTTTCAAGCTGGGTAATATTTTTCTATTATAGGGACAACAAATGCAAGATGCATGAATCTGGGAGCAGATTGAAACTTCTTCAGCAAGCAAAGGAAGTTACAGATAAAGGGAGTTGAAGATGCTAGATGTCAATAGTAGATGTAGTTTTAGGGTTTCTCTTCTTCTATATCTCTTCTTCTTCTCTCTTTTGAAGGAGGTTGCACATTTTTGGTTTTTCATGGGAACACTTCTGTAACAAGGCTTCAAGTGTATAATGCTAGTTTTTTAGATTTTTGGAGTAGTTTGAGTTTTGTAATGAAGAATGTAATTGCAACATAGTCATAGTTGAATGTAAATGACATATTACTCTGAATATGAGTAATCAATGATTGTTATTATTCAGTTTCTCGTATTTCCTTGTATGTTTGTTTGATGTTCTTACTCTCATACGAAGAATGAGTTAATTTGTAGTAACACAAATGGAGGTTTATGTAGCTGTGTGCTAGGATTGCTAAGTATGGCTAGTTTAGTTGTTGGTATCAATGGTGTAATGCCTCATTTGATAGGTATGATTATGACAGATTGAATGTTGTGTTAGGTTTTAAATTACATGGTTTAGATGACTCCATCTTGGGATGTGGCATTGGTCTCTTAATGTTGCAGTTTCCTAAGAATTTTTATGAGAAACTACATTTTTTTCAATCAAATTTACTTATCAAATCTCAATTTCATTGTGTGTAGAGTTTAATGAATTACATCTCTCATGTTAAATTAAACACTGTCATGAAGGTCAGCTAGACCTTTAGGGTATTGTGTCTTTCAGACAATTGGAGGAGAAACATCTGTTTACAATGTATTTGATACTTTGGCACACAAGTATCTATAAATATACTATTGGGATTACCCTCCTTGGTTTAACTGAGCTAGAAATGTAGAAGATTTCAGTCTCTTGGACTGAATCTTATTTGTTGGCCAAATCCATCTCCGAGTCTGAATATGAGAAAGTGGCTATTCTTTAGGACACATTACATCTGTTGATTAGGGAACTAACAAGTCCCACTATAGGTTTTTTTGAGAGATCTTTGTGGATTTGGATACCCATTTACCTGAAACTTGCTCATGTGCAGAAATCCAAAATTGGGACTGATTCACCCAAAATGGCGAATGAGTCCTAGTAGGCCAAAATTTCAAGATTTGCAAAAATTTTAGTCTCCATTCAAGTCTCTATAAGTTTCTAGGTGCACACCTTCTATTTTGCAACTTTTCGTTTTATTTTACACATGTTTCTAGGTTATTTTGTACATCATTGCATCAAACTATGGTTTAGTGTTGCATCTTACATTGCATTAGTCTTTCCAAGTTCTTAATTGGTGGTGAACCCCTCTTGTAATCTAAAATCATATCCTAGGATACCTTATTGTTAGATCTCTCCCTCCATTCTTTATTAGATTGGGATCTCTAAGGTGTCCTTGAGTGTAGCAAGTGTGAAATAGGAGCCCTATCCTTGCATTTATGCCTAAATGGTTGGGGTCATCCATTTCCATTGCTACAACTACTATTACACATGCAATATATTTGGACAGAAGGCTAATCAGTTCAAGTCAATGATGAATGCAAATTATTTTGATCAAGGATATGTTGTGTGATACACTTGCAATAAACTAGGACATATCTCAAAATTATGTAGGAGAAATATTGGGAAGAAAAGTAATCCAGAACAGAAGAACAAGCCTATGAAAAAAGTAGATCCCAAAGAAGTAAGGAAAGAAATGGAAAAAAATTGGAGGAAGAAGGAAGAGCCTAAGAATAATGATGAATCAAATACCCCTTTATCTGCATCCAATGTAGATACCTCTTCCAATCTAACTGAACCAAGTAATGGTTTCAAGGGGAGCAGTTACAAAAAAATATGAAAAATGCCCCTATTGGCAACACAAGGGTAGACAACTAAGAGGGGGGGAGTGAATCAGTTGTCACAAAAATTCACAACTTATTAACTTTACTAACCTTATTCTTAGATCTGATTATTAACCATCAAAGCATAAATCATCAACACATCAGAAACACACATAACACCAAGATTTTTTTATGTGGAAACCCTATTAGGGGAAAAGCCGCAGTGGAGGTGAGTCCACAAGATTATACCTTGTTAAAAGTGTAAAGAAATATGAATGGGGAATGCACATTCATTCAAGCGCACTGCTTAGAGCTCACTGCTCAATTACAAAAGGGCTTACTTCCCAAAGGAAGGCACACTATCTTATAGAAAGATTTGGATTACATCCGCAAGGATTTGAACTGATAAAATAGCATCTACTGATGCCTGATCACAGTTCCGGTTAAGCACATGAACACTTCTTCACTCTTCTTCACTCTTCTTCACTCTTCTTCACACTCTTCTCTACCTTTGAATGATTTAGAGCATTATTCATGTAGAAACACATTCAACATACTTCAAATGAAATAAACAATCGCTTATATATATCCACAATAAGAAATTAAATTGCTACATGTTGGCACAATGAAATAATAAAATGAATACAAGTTGTCGGCCCAAATCAATAACAATTTTTAATGTGAATCAACCAAGGTCGACCACAACATAGTGAAGACCCAAAATAACATCTTCGAACATGAACCACCTTCAAAAATTATTCCTCGAAGATCCACAACACTACAAACACCTTGTTAGCCAAGAACATGAAAAACATGAACACGCAAGAGAAAATCTCAGATCGTAAGCACAACAATCAATGCAAACATGCAACACAGATAGATAAAAATCTAGAGCCATTCACAAACATCGTAAATCACCAGAGAAGCATCTACAATAACTAAACTTATTGAAATCACATCATCTTCATTCAAGAACACAAATTGAAGTAACAGAAAGACTGTCAAAATATAAATCTTCATAACTCGATCAAATCTTCACGCGGATCTTTGAAACTCAATGTGGATAAACTAGATATACTAAGAAAGAAACCCTTTAGTCCACAACCTCTGATCATCAACATATTGAACTCATTGACAAATGGAACTTCACTTAACCACTGATGACCTGCAACTCATTTCATTACAATTTTCTCAAAATCCTCAACATATACAACTTCAAATGCATTAATGCTAATAATGTCGACATCAATGACAACCACATATTAGAAACACAACCACAACATTCAACAATCTCCCCCCTTGGCATTGATGGCAACACATGATGTGAAAAACACCATCAACACAACTATACTTACTCCCCCGTAGGTTTTGACTCTTCTCCTCAGAAATTTTTTCACATTACTCTTCTCCCCCTTTGACATCAATGGCAAAGATCTCTTTTCTCCACACAATCTTTGAACCACATATATGAACATCTGACTACTCCCCTTGAGTAACAGCCACCACAACATCAATTCGGATCAAGATATGACTATGAAAATCATGGAATGATGCAAATCAATGCATCTTAGTTCTGATTAGGAGGTATAATCACCCCTAACTTCACTCTGCGATACTCAAAAGTATCTTAGCCAAAGGCTTGGTAAAGATGTCTGCAATTTTCTCCTTAGTAGGAAAATACTCCAATCTAACTTCCTTTTCACTCACCTTCTCTCTCAAAAAGTGAAACTTGATAGATATATGCTTGGTCTTTGAATGCAACACTGGATTCTTAGAAATGTTAATAGTACTTGAATTATCATAGAATATAGCAATAGGCACATCATACACAACTCTGATATCCTTCAACATGTGCTTCATCCACAATACTTGAGTACAATTGTTAGCAGTAACAATGTATTCAGCCTTTGTAGTAGATAAATAAATGGAATTCTACTTTTTACTTAACCATGAAATCGACTTCTTTCCCAAGAAAAATGCAGCACCACTAGTACTTTTTTTGTCATTCACATCACCAGCCCAATCAACATCAGTAAAGGTACTCAAATTAAGATAATCATCTTTAGGATACCATAGGCCAAAATCAATTGTTCCCTTCAAGTATCTAAATATCCTCTTCATAGCAGTCACATGAGATTCTTTAGGATTAGCTTGAAATATTGCAACAATACATACAACATTCATGATATTAGGCCTAGTTTGAGTTAAATACAACAATCCACCAATCATTTATCTATATCTAGTTTGATTTTCCTTCGAAGAATCATCATCTTTTGTCAACTTACTTTCGGTCACCATGGGTGTACCAACTACATACTTGGACTGAGATATAAAGATCCCTTTATCTAACTGAGTAATTTGTAATCCCAAAAATAATTTCATCTCTCCAATCATTGACATCTCAAATTCACTCTAAATCTCATTAGCAAACTTCATGCACAAACTATCATCTCCTCCAAAAATGATATCATCAACAAAAACTTCCACAATCAAATCTTTATCATCATTCTTGAAATACAAATTACTATCAATAGTACCTTTGTTAAATCCAAGCTTCAACAAGTACTTATCCAGTCTGGCATACCAAGCTCTAGGGGCTTGGTTAAGTCCATATAGTGCTTTCTTCAACCGATAAACCATATCTCCCTAATCAGTTACGTGAAATCCATTTGATTGCTCAACTTATAGTTCTCTAGTTTTCCATTTGGAAATGTTGACTTGACATCCATCTGATAAACCTTGTAGTCTTTATAAGAAGCATAAGCAAGAAACAATCTCGCATCTTCAATTCTAGCAACGAGAGAAAAAGTTTCTTCAAATTCAATTCCTTCTATTTGAGAATATCCCTTACATACCAATCTTTCCTTGTTTCTAACAACTTCACCTTGCTCATTTAGTTTGTTTCTAAAGACCCATTTGGTTCCAATGACATTTTTATCCTTAGGAAATCCATGTATCATTCTTCTCAATTTTTTGTAGCTCTTCTTTCATTGCTTCAACCCAATGTTCATCTTGACATGCTTCATTCACATTAGTAGGCTCAGTCTTTGAAATAAAATAGTATTCTTTTGAAATCTTTCTCCTAGTTTGGACACCTTTTTTCTTATTAGCAATGATCTTATCTTCTTAATGATTTAGTCTTACATACCTCAGAGTCTTAGGAAATTCTTGAATTTCAGGCTCTTGTGATCTCTCTTCTACACTTTAACTATTTTCTCCTTCCTCTTGATCTTCTTGATTCACCAAAATGATTTAAACTTGATTTGAAGTCTGAACTTTCTTTCCTTTATATGCACTGCCATTCTGATCATCTGAATCATATCCACAGGTTCTGGATGGTCTTGTTATGTCTTCATCAACCTTAACATTTGCACTTTCAACCATTTTCTTCAATCTCTTATTGTAGCACCAGTAGGCCTTGCTTTTAGTAGAGTAACCCAAAAATATTACTTCATCACTCCTAGCATCAAACTTTCCTATCTCTTCATCTCTTTTGATATAACATTTACTCCCATTGATTTTGAAATATTTAACAGTAGGCTTATGACCAGTCCATAGCTCAAAAGATGTCTTACCAGTATCATCTTTGACTTGTACCCGGTTGAGGATGTAAATAGTAGTACTTATAGCTTCTCTCCAATAGATATGAGGAACATTTCCTTCCAGCATCATAGTTCTAGCAGCATCTTGAACTATCATGTTCTTCCTTTTCACAACTCCATTTTGCTGAGGGGTATGTGGGGTAGATAATTGTCTCTTTATTCCATGCACTTCACAAAAAGAATTAAACTCACCTGAAGTAAATTCACCACCTCTATTTGATCTCATACATTTAATCTTCAGACCAATCTTTGTCTCAACCATAGCCTTAAAGATATTGAACTTCTCTAGAGATTCAGATTTCTCCCTTAAGAAAGTAGCCCACGTCATTCTTGAATAATCATTAATAAGAAACATGAAATACCTATAACCTTGAAAACTTCTGACTTTGGAAGGACCACACAAATCATTATGCACAAGCTCCAACAATTCATTTGAATTATATTGTTTTCTCTGAAATGAAATTCTAGTTTGTTTCCCCAATTGACATTCCTTGCATATGGCATTAGTAGGTTTCATCAACTTAGGAAGATGTCTCACTGCCTAAGTAGAACTTATCTTGATAATATTGTCAAAGTTTACATTACACATTCTTCTATGGCACAACCAACTTTCATCAACTCAAGCAATCAAACAACTTTTACTAGCAACATTCAAATGAAAGATATTACTCTTATTTTTGTACTTGATGCAATCACATTTCCAGAACACCCAAATATTCTACAGTTTCCATCCTTTAATTGAAGATTGTAACCCTTATCAACCATCTTTCCGACACTCAAAATATTATGCTTCAAACCTTCCACATATAGGACATCATTAGTATTGTTCTTACCATCAAGAGAAATACATCCTTTGCCATGGATCACACTAGTTGTGTTATCACCAAATCTCACAACACCACCATCATACTTTTCCAAGATCATAAAATTACTTTTATCTCTTTTCATATGATGAGAGCATCCACTATCAATCACCCATTCATCTTTCTTTTCAACTCAAGCAGCTAGGGATTTCTCCACATTTGTACAACTAGCAGATTCAGTAGACACATGATTATTTTCCTTGATAGCAATAAATACCCATTCGTTTTCACTTCCATTTCCTTTATCAGAATCATCATTTGCCACTCCTTCATCAACAACATAATAAAACTTCTTTTAAAATTTAGGCTTTTTATGTCTTGGTTTAGAAACTCTTTCCAGACATCTTGATGCAAAATGACCTATCTTATTGAAAGAAAAAAATTTAATAGGAAACTTTCCTTTATACTTACCTTTTCCTCTAGCTTCTCTTTTCACAATCAGTGCTTCAAGCTCATCTAATTATATTTCTTCTTCTTCAAGTTGTCTCATTTCTTCTTCATACTTCAATGCCTTTCTAGAAGAACTCTCTCCCAAATCATATCTCTATTTATCTCTTCCAGATGTAGTAGCCTTGAATGTAGATTCTATCTTAGGAAGGGAATCACCAAATTCAATCAACTCAAAAGTAGTAAGCTTACCAATCAATGTATCTTGAGTAACATTTGTTATAGTCTAGTGCTCTTCAATAGTTGTAGCTTTGACTTTGTAAGAAACAGGCAAAGATCTAAGCACTTTAGGAACAATCTCTAATTCTTCCAACTGTACACTAGTGCATTTGATACCACACACAAGTTCATTCACTCTTTGCATGAAAGTAGTAATGTTCTCATCATCACCCATTCTCAACATTTCATATTTTCCCTTTCAAACTCTGCAACTTAGCAATCTTCACATTAGCATCAGCTTCATACAATTTTTCCAAATTTTTATAGATCTCATAAGCAGTCTTTAGATCCATAATATTAGTCATCTTAGTATCAGTCAAAGCAGTCAACAATGCTTCCTTAGCCCTAATATTGTACTCAGCATCCCAAAGCTTAGCAATAGTAGTAGGACCATTCTGAGGTATAACATACCTATTACTTGTAATGCTCTAGTAGGGTTCACCAATGCGTCTCAAATGGCACTCCATTCGAGTCTTCCACAAAGAATAATTTGTTCCATCAAATATCGGACTATCCTTCTTGTAAGTTGCCATCCTGGATCACCTCAAACTATTAAAATTCTTCCAAGGAACTTGCTTTGATACCAATTGTTGGAAACACAAGGGCAGACAACTAAGAGGGAGTTGAATCAGTTGTCACAAAAATTCACAACTTATTAACTTTACTAACCTTATTCTTAGATCTGATTATTAACCATGAAAGCATAAATCATCAACACATCAAAAACAAAAATAACACCAAGATTTTTTAAATGGAAACCTTGATAGGGGAAAAACCACGGTGGAGGTCAGTCCATAAGATTATACCCTATTAAAAATATAAATAAATATGAATGGGGAATGCACATGCATTCAAGCGCACTGCTCAATTACAACAAGGGTTACTTCCCAAAGGAAGACACACTATCTTACAGAAAGATTCGGATTACATTTGTAGGGATTTGAATTGATAAAATAGCATCTGCTAATGCCTGATCACAATTCTAGTTAATCACATGAACACTTCTTCACTCTTCTTCACACTCTGCTCTTCCTTCGAATGATTTAGAACATTATTTTCACACACACACATTTGGCATGTAATTCAAATGAAATAAACAATCACTTATATATATCTGCAACAAGAAATTAAATCACTACATGTCGGCCACAATGAAATAATAAAATGAATACAAATTGTTAGCCCAAATCAATAACAATTTTCAATGTGAATCAACCAAGGTCGACCACAACATAGTGAAGACTCAAAATAACATCTTTGAACATGAACCACCTTCAAAAATTATTCCTTGAAGATCCACAACATGCTACAAACACCTTGTCAGCCAAGAACAAAAAAACATGAACGCGCAAGAGAAAATCTTAGATCACAAGCACAACGATCAATGCAAACATGCAACACAGATAAAGCACAATCTAGAGACATCCACAAACATCATGAATCACTAGAGAAGCATCCACAATAGCTAAACTTATTGAAATCACATCATCTTCATTCAGGAACACAAACTGAAGTAACAAAAAGTCTATCAGAATACAAATCTTCATAACTCAATCAAATCTTTACACGGATCTCTAAAAATCAACATGGATAAACTAGATATACTCAAAAAGAAACCCTTTAGTCCACAACCTTTGATCATCAATGTACTGAACTCATCGACAGACTGAACTTCACTTCACCACTGACAACCTGCAACTCATTTCATTAAAATTTTCTCAAAATCCTCGACATATACAACTTCAAATGCATTAATGCTAATAGTGTTGACATCAATGAAAACCACATATTAGTAACACAACCACAACATTCAATACCCCCGATATATAAGGTGTCATGCAGTGACACAAGGATATGTGAGTTGAGTCATCATTTTGAAGGAATTGAAGAAATTTCCAGTAGAAAATAGGTTGATCCAGAAAATTGTGGAACTTTTCTTGGTTTACACGACATTTTATAAAGTGATTGGTAGTTTTAAAGCTGAAAAGCAATAAATGCGAGTTAGTGAAAAACTTGTGAGTAATAAAGTAAGAGAATAAGTTAAAGAAAAACACATTTGTGAAATTTAGAAGTAGTGTAAGCTGAAGTGAGACTAAAGGCGATTCAGAGCATCGTACATTGAAACCCTAGTTCTCGACAAGAAGAAAAGGATGTTCTCTGTTATTTGAATTCTATGGTTTTTAAAGTTGAAGGAACTCTTTGCTAAGTTTATTCAAGATTGTTTGAGGAATATGGCCACTCCTACTATTGTGGAAAATTTCTAAGAGGCCCCAACCAAGATTTAGAATATTTTCATGGAAAGTATATGAAAATGACCCCATGGGTGTGTTCTCGCACATTCCAAGCCATTTTCTACCCACCGAAGATACAAGAACATACATTCATGGGAAGTTGGAATAATCATCAGGAGCTGAAGGATTTGTGGGACGATGAGTTGACTAGAGATGATCTACTGCTTAATGTGGAATATGAAAACCTAGTTCAAATGAAGATGGACATTTGGAATTGGTTTCGAAACTTCTCCATTGAAAGTGAATCAAAGTTTGTCAAAATGGCCCTTAGTAGGGTTCATAGCAAATTTGTGTGGATAAATGAATAAAGACTTATCAAGAAGGAGGAAATTCGAGCTGTTACTAGTCTTTGTGATACTAGACCTATTCCAATACTAAAAGAAATAAAAAATGATGAACTCACAAGGCTGAATAGTGTTATGTTTGATGGGAGGTCTTTAACCACAAAGTCTATTATAAGCCCTGGCGTCAAGTATGCTACCATCATGATTGTGTAGAAAATCTATTTCACTAATTGAGTAAATTCATTATTGGCTATGGAAATTCATACTACTTATGAAATGGTGGTGAATGGAAAGGATTTTGATCTTTGTGATTTTATTAGGCTACAACTTATGGAGAACCTGAGTATGACAAAGGCGAAGAAGCATGTTTTCAAATTTGGCACTTTAGTTATTTGTTTGTTATTCTATTTTCTAAAGGAGTTACTAGGAAGAAAAGGAATAATGTGGGACAACACCAGACCGGTTGCTCATCAGATTTTTGACCATCTACATAGTCTAATAGATTTAGGGCATAGAAAAATGCCCTAACTGCATTCTTTGTAGTGTTTCAGAATGAAATGCATGAAAGAGAATAAATTACAAGGAGTTTGGTAAAGAAGTATGAGAAGGAGATACCATTTCTTGTACATATCTACAAATGAATGCATCATTGAGGCTGTAGAACCCAAAATTCAATGGATTGAACCTCTAGGATATGAGATTGAAGAGAAAATGGTAGAAAGGTACATTGAGATTTTGTTGGCTAGTCCTAAGGACCCCTCTCTACCTAGGCATGGTATATATTAGGAGAAATCTATTGAAATACATTTAGAGTCTACTACAACTAAAAGAAGAAAGAAGATCGAAGATTTCTTCCAAGGTGTAACATACACTTAGGATGAGATTGAACAATTGAAGGAGGTGATTGATGAAAGGAAAGCCAAATTTGCTAAAGAGTCTGCTGAACCTAGAAAATCAGGAAGACTATCTTCCAATGCTACACCAACACCTATTTCTAGTTAGAACTACCACACCCAATGGTGCCAATTTTGAGAAAGGGAAAAGGAAAGAACAATGTGTTCCTATGTCTGCTAATATAGTTCCCCCTTCTAGTCCCAGTACCAGGGCATCCAAGAAGGACATACCTCTTGTTGCACCATTTGTTGCTTTAGGAAGAAGAAGAATGAAACAAAAGGCTGACAAGAAAAGAAGCTTGAGTGATGTTGTTGAGGAAGAAATTGAACTTGGATTAGGAGGAGAGCAACAAAGAAAAATAAACAAAAGGAGTAGTACATCCTGTGAAGAATCCAAAGCCACTATTGTTGTCTCTACTGATGAGGAGTCAAAGGAAGAGGAGGATGCTTATCAAATTCATGTACATAAAAAGAAGAATGAAGAAGGATCATCTGATCTTGTGGAGGACATGCCTGGATCTCTTATGGTAAGTGGTCATACACCCTTAGATCTAGGAAGCTTGGTTAACAACATGATTAATAATGATCTTATGCCAACTGTTAAGCTATATGATAAGGTCAATGATGAAGGGAATGAAACCATCATAAATAGATTTGTATAGTACATAGTCATTTGTACTATAAACATGGATACAATACAATCAAAAGTTACTGAAAAAGTGTGGAAATAGTTATTACTTAGAAGGAAAAGGATTTAAATGTTGAAGACAAGATGAAAAGTGAAGCCTTAAAATCCATCAATTGCACTTTTTTGAAGATAGAAGTTGAAAACTTGCTAAAATAATGTTCTACATTGTATAGAGTCAAGTAGAGAGTTAACATGTTAATGAATAAGGAAGGTGAATAAATGGAGAAAGTAAGGAAAGATACCCAGAATGTAATTAGGCAATTAGCAAAGAGCTATGGAGCAAGAACTAGTTCTTCCTCCCACACTACTAAGGCACAAGAAAATGCTATTGTTGTTCAAAGTAATGGATAATCCAGTCTTGGAGACTATTGAGGAGACACTTGGTGCTCCAGAGACACCTGCCCCTTCGACTAACACAAAAGAAAATACAAGAAAAAGGTCTGATGACCATCATAAAGATCATTCTAGTGAAAGGAGAGAAGAACATCAAGAATCCACTAGGAATAGCGAAGAGAAAAAAATATGAAAGTGAAGGTACGAGTAAGGAATAAAAGAAGAATAATGACAAGGATGATGAAGATATAATGGAGAAAGAAAATAGAGATAAGTCCTCTGGAAAGCATCTGAAGAAGAAGAAAAAGAGAAGGAAAAAGAAGAAGAGGAAGAAGAAGAAAAGGAAGAAGAAAAGAAGAGAGAGGAAGATGTAAGAAAGCCATTTTAGTTGAAGGAGAAATTTTCAAAGGCTCTAAACTGTCAAAATCATCCAAAGAATCATCTAGAAGTAATCTTAAAGGTCTTCTTTCAAGACAAGTTGTAATCCAACCTATGCTTCCACCTCAACTAGTTAAACTACCATGTCACCCAGGTTATGTAGGTTTGAAAAAAATCACACTGAGTGACAAAATAAAACTAAGTGACACCTTTCTCAGCTTTGTCATACAAGAAGCTACAAAGTCTTATCAAAAGGGAAATTGATTAATAAATGAAGCTATCAAAGCTTTATAGGAGACAACCCCTAGTGTTACATTAGATAACTCTTTGGCCCCGATTGAAAATTTGAGGCTTATAATTGATTCAGTCAAAGAGTACACTTCTAACCTCAAGGTATAGACTACAAAAGAAGTAGAGTTGAGTCTGCTAGAGAAAAGATTGTTGTTTCTACAAGACAAGTGTACAATTGCATGTGACAAGGCCTTTCAAACCTTGAAGGAGGTAAGAGAATGTGATGAGGAAGCCCAACTGGTATTTGTTTACTGCATGAAATGGGTAGAAGCTACTAGAGGTATCAAGGATTTAATGGACACAATTGAGTCTCAACTTTTAGATGCTTCCATACATTATAAAATTGTAGATGATAGAAAGTATGTTAGGTGGGTTTCTATTACAGATCTTCAAAGTAAATTCTTCATCCTATAGAAGCAAAAAGACGATGCTATGAGACAATATGCCTAGCTTGGAGACCTAGTTATGTCTCAACATGTCTCTATATCAAATGCATTAATGGAAGTAGAAAAACTTGAGAAGATGAGCATTTCCCCATCCACTCTAGAAGAAGGAGAAGAATGCCTGGCAAAAATAGACTCTCCGCACAAAACTCTCTCTGAGGAAAAAGGAGTCTGGGATGATGGAAAGCCAACTTGGGAAGTGATTCTTAATGAGTTACAAGGTTCTCCTAGTTCCTGATTTGACATTTTCTTTTGTCGTTTCCCAGTCCTTTGTCCTTGATATCAAAGGGGGAGAAGAGGAGACAAGAAGAGCATGTATAAAGTATGTTATGTTATATGTTTGTATCCTATACATATGTTAGTGTGAGTTGAGCACAATCTTGTTTTGAAGTTTTGAAGCAAGTTTTATTTTTGGCATGCATGGGTATGTGCAGGATCATGATGGGCTAAAAAGTGGCAATATGATGGGTATGTGGCTAATGACATTTTTTTTAACCCAAAATTGATCAAATGAAAAGGGTTTTTAAAGGAGATTCTCAGCTTTCCACCAATATAAATTATTCTTTACTTTGAATTTAATAAGTAATTATTATTCATTTTCTATTTGAATTACAAGTAAAGTCCTGATTGATAGGCTGATTGAAAAACATCTATAGCTTTCAAACGGTATCACATTTTTTGAATCCAAAACATGTGTCACATTCTATACTTCACATACTATAGGATTAAAAAAAGAAAAAATGAATTTCATGAAGTTTTGACCAAGTTAAGGTGGTCAGACATACGAGTTTTTTATATTTTTTAAAAGTTTTAATAAAAGGGGGAGATTGTTGGAAGAATGATGAAGGTTCCCTCTGAGTTTCTTGTCATTGATGCCAACATTGGTTGGTAACTGACTAAGTAAACTGTGTGCCTATGTTGATCCAACATTTTGGTCCAGAAATCCTCTCATTATAAGGGAATTCTATGAGTTTTTGATATGTTGCTTAGAAGTATCAGCTATAAGTATAAACGAGCTTTCAACTATCTTTGTTGTTTCGACTATGTAATCCAAGTGGAAAAAGTTCAATATTCTTTTGGACGACAAGGTTAAGATTTTTTTTTACTTTGTGTGTTCCTTATTAGGTTTTGCCTGACCTAATGTTTGGATGATACGTTTTGTTCTATGCGCCAAAAGGAATTTTGAATTGGGTCGACAAGTCATTTTGAATTTAGTGCGCACTCAATTAGGCCAACCTAATTAATGTTGGAAAATAAGCCTTTGTATATACATGCGTGTATATGATGGACAAAATATATAGGTGTGTGAGTGTGTGAAGATATAGAATGTGTATGCAAGTGATGCGACAAATGAAATAGTGCTTAGTGATTGATTATGATTGTATATTTGCAACCAGAGTAGAATTTTGGTATTGTCAGAGCTTAATCAAAACTATTTTCTGCACTTTGTAGGTGTACTCCTCTGGTTCATTTTTTGCTATAAGCCATATTTTGTATTTAGGCAGTGATCCTTTCAAGGATAATGAGTCCTAGCAGTGAGCCCTATAATATCTTATGACCAGTTATAATATATTGTGAGCTAATCCTCACCATGGGTTTTCCACATAAAAATCTTGGTGTCAATGTGTTATGATATCTTTTGTGTTTTGGTTCACTATTGTAGCTAGATGTGGATTGTTAATTGGATGGTTAATAATTAATTTTGTAAGCAGAATACTAATTCACTCCCCCTCTCAATATTCGGTGTGTTCAACACTTTCATGCCAAATTAGTATAACATATTAAGGGTTAATATGGATTTGAATGCTAATGAGGGTTTTGAAGTTTTAATGAACAACTGATTCACTCTCCCACCCTCTCAGTTGTCTTGTACATTCAACACATAGTATTGAAGGAATTCAAATGTTTTGGTAAAATGCATTGGCACCTAGCTTCAAGGAATAGACATTTTCTAGGTAATTTTTCTTTGCTAGAGATTTATTCTTATAGAAAATTTCCAACTTCTTCCTTATGGATTCCATAGTAGCTTCTCCTAAAAAAATTAAGAACATAGAAAATTTTGAAATAGTATAATAAAACTCCTTGATTTTCTATCCACCACCATCTAGTCATCTATTAACATTGCTATAGGTTCTTGCCAAACAATACAACCTCCATATCTTAATCTATGAATAAATTTTCACTTTTAATCTGATATAGCCCAATTTTTGTGTCATAAAACCTTTTCATCTCCAACCATGACATGCTTTTCATCTTCTCAAAATGTGAAATCTTTTTTTTGTACAACTCCCACTCAAACTAAGATTATTTAAATAATCCTAACACCTAGGAAATAGATTTGATCAAACTCTAATTTCAAATGAAAATAAGTAAGATATTGGAATAATTTCTACACCAATATAAGAGGAGATAAATGCAGAAAAAATAAAATAGCTAGAATTGTTTTTTCAAAAATCATTCACAGAATAATATAATTTTTATCATAAAAAAGCTCTTTTAGGGAAAGACATAGCCTATAAAATATAAACTAATAGTATTTCTACGAACATAATTAAGGTTAGAATATAAATCCAAGCTCAATCCTTAATATAAGGTTACATCAACATATAGATTTGGAGATGTTCTAGCAATGCATGATTCTTGCAAAACAATCTATAAAATATCAATCTTGAGCACCAAATAAACAACTAAATTGAACCTATATACCAAGCATGGTTTCAATAACCATGCATCAAATTAATGTCATATTTCAAGGGAGTCAATTTATTCAAAAAAAAATTAATGTCATATTTCAAGGGAGTCAATAGGCTATTTTTAATAGATGCTCTTACAGTGTCATACCTGTCTTTACAAAATTTCATAACCACCTCTCCAAGTTGAGCACTCTATTCTTGCCTCATTATTGCCATTGAAAGATGCTCTATGATGGATTGTAAAATATATCATAAGTTAGTCAACAACTCAAATAAAAAATGTAAATCACCTCTTATATGCTCTTATGAATCTCATAAAATTATTATAATATCTCTCACACATATTGTAATACAACTCCAAATTTAAATCTAGATTAAACGTATAATATTATTTTTATTTATTTAATTAATTTAGATTTATATGTAAATTATTTTTGTTATAATTCACAAAACCAAACACCTTCATTTATTACACATTTACTAACTCCCAACTTTAAATTTAAACCAAAATTAATTGTATGATTATGATTTACATTTATATAATTAATCTAAACTTATATGCGTAAAGCATTTTTATTTGTTTCTAAAAAGTAATGCAAAAGCATATTCTTATCATGCCATATGTAATAGTGAGCACAAGTGGACAGGATGGAACACTAAAATGCGATTTTGATTTTATTTATTTTTCTTTCTTCTTCAATGCAACAAATTCATTGCTTCATTGCCACACCTTAGTGAATGCAATGTACTGAAATCTCTCTCACTTTTACATCCTTGAAACTCTGGGGACTCACACTATAGAGCAGGCTATACTGCAAATCTATAAGACAAAATCGTTTCAAATGAATACCAAATCCCTGTTCCTTATTCACTCCTCCATTTCTACAATCCCAATAAGCATTGATCATCCCAATTTCTACTACAAAACAGAAGCCTGATTTTCTCTAACACAAAAGGAAAATCCATGATACATTCAAAACATAAACTGGTTGCATATAACCAAGCCATCAACCAAACGACAGTAAAGATCAGGTATATATTATGACCCATTCTATGAGATGGTAGTAAGACTATCCAAATCTTCTGAAATGCTTGCCGGCGCTGCTGCTGCTGCTGTCTTTAACTGCACTTGACTGGCAATCTGTAAAAGAACAGTAGGTCTGCAATGTATCCATCACCACCACGATTATCCCAACCACGAGGGCGATCACCTGCCATGGCCTCGCCAGGTACTGCTCACGGAACTCCCGGTAAACACTCTTAATTTTGCTCTTATAATAGTTCTTGATGAGCACCTCCTTGATCTGAGATTTCAATCCCTGCGGAGGTTCCAGAAAACCTGAAAAATAGAAAGGCTTACACATGCCGTCCCACATTTTTGCCACGTACTCGTCGGTTATCATCATACTCTGTCTCACAATGACCTGGCTCGTCCGCAGCACGGCGACATCCTTGTCGGTGTCGATGAGGCAGTCCATGAGCTCCACGTAGTTCGACACGTGTTTCCGTCGACGCGCGTCGACGAACTCCAAAGCAAGAAGATTTCTGAGCAGGACTTCGGTATATGTGTCGGAGATTATTATCTGGGGAAGATAGAGCGTGTCGGAATACTTGTCGAATCTGACAGTGCCCGGCTCTGTAAACGCCTTGAATGTAATGCCGGCGTTGTTGAGCTCCTCTGCGTTGTATTTGCTGAGAAAATCTCGTCGGCCTCTTTTGGCAGGATGAGGAAAGAAGACTCCGCAGATTGCCGCCACTGCGTCACCAAATGTTATTCGACAGAATGTCGATTTGGGATTTTTCTGTTGGGTATCAATCTGTAGGAAGGAGGACACATATTTGTGCACAGAGCCCAGCAAATGCTCCTCTTTCTCAAGTCCGTCTACACGCAAATCAAATATTTGAAACGAACACAGACGGGGAATTCGGCTGTGCAGAGCATCTTCAATTCCCTTTGCTGCTTGCAGAGCTCTCTCGACCTCGTCGAGAAGGAACAGGGGAATCTGGTTTTCCAGCTTAACAATATCACATCTTATACTGGCAAGCCCAGGCACAACACTGTCCTCGGTTTCCGCATCTTCAGTATCCCAGCTGCTGTGAAGAATGTAGTTGAGAAAAAAAGCGTCGAGCATCATCATCCAGCCGAACTTTCTTGAATCGCCCTCTCCCACCTTCCAGTCGTAGAACTCCTCAAGAACAGAAATCTTTTCTTGTTTTGATATATTTTCAACCAAGGCGTTGATGATCGACTGGTTATTGGCGCTTGCCTCCCTTGCAAAGCTGAGCTTGTAGGCGTCGATCTGTGAGAGATGCGTGAGCCTTCGGTGGTAATCTCCCACTGGAACATCATTCAGAGTGTGGCGGTGGTAAGGCCCCAGAGACACCATGTGGGGAGTGTATGCGTCTGCCTTGCTCTCCATCATGGCCTTTGGCAGACGCAGACGCCTGCTCACTCTGGTTTTCTTTTGCCCCTGCTCATTCTCGCCCTTGCTTGCATTCACAAGTGCTTCCACCTCCATAATCCATTCGTCTGAAATTAGCTCTTGTTCATCACTCTTTCCCATCTTGAACAAAATGTGGGTATGAGATTTTTCCACCCAAAGTTTTGCAGAGGTTTCTGTGAAGTCCAATAATGTGCAAATTTGCTTAAATCATAAATTGCTCTTTTCTCGAAGGCATTTGATATCCAGCTGCTATAGGGTCCATCCATAATCAATTTTCACAGTAATAAAGCCAAAGTCTGGATTCGATTAACTTTTACTTTAGTGACAAATACCATGACAAATTCTCGAAGGGACCCAAAAGTAGGCTCATTTGGCAACTCCCTTCTGTACTTAATTTGGATTATGGAGGGAATAAACTTCTTTAAGAAATGTTAATTCTGTATACATGTGCTTTCAGTATTTGTTTTCCTTGCAACCCAAGGAAATTTATTTCCTCCATAATCCAAATTGGAATGTTATCTTTCCAAATGTAAAGCTAGAGCATATACTTAATGTGTCTCGTAGACAATCTTACAATATTTATGTACTTTATGCAATAGGAATTATCACATGAAAATTGATTAGGATATAAATGTACTCTCACATAATTTGGATAATTTAGATAACTTTCACTTTGTTCTCTTAAGGTCTATTCAATTGCATATGTAAGTTATTTTAAATTATGGAGGTTATCATTAAATTAATATATGAATATCTTATATTTGGTTGGCTTGCTAATGCAATCCATTATTAAGGATATTACATTTTATTGTCTATTAGGGGAATGTCATTAGTCTATAAGAGCTAAATTTTTAGTGTGTAGTTTTTCTTTGGTTACAATACAAGGAAGAGGTCTTAGTAGTCATATATTTTTATTTTGTATTGTTCAATTTTTTAAATAGGATGTCAAATATCTATGAAAATTTTAATAGATCCTTGTAGGTGAGTTAATTGTTTAAAGATATTGTTTGGGATTCATGATATCAATGATCTAGCCACATCAAATATGCTTCATTGAGATGTCCAAAACTACTTAGAAAATGAGTTAAACCAAAACATGTGCATCAAGGAATGTATTATCAATCATCTTATGTGTCACCTTATAATTGAGTTTGTTGATAATATTCACATATAATAATGAATATAATGCTAAATGGAAGATATGATACATATATCACAAGAGATGTTTGTTGATCAAGAGGCCCTAATATCAAATATATGCATAAATAGAATAAGCCCTTGAGATAGTATAATGTATTACAATAATCCTTACATAAGAAGTCACCCCATGCTACATCCAAGAGGTTCCAAACACATATCACACTTTTCATATATCTTTACAATGTTATTCACTTTCTTTATAACGATCTCCTCATAATAACATTATGTAGGGGTAAAGCACTAAACCCATGTAGGCCTCCTAATTACCTAATACGATTCATGACTTGATATAACCTACTTGATAAAGATGTGCCATATACTAGTAATTCCATCCATTTATATACATTGTGATATCATATCCCTAGGTACATAAAATATCATCCCTACTTCACATGTTTTATCATCAAAGTATGAGAGAAAGAAAATAGTAAGACCACTGTAAGCCATTACAAATATGATGCAATGTATTACAAACCATCTATAGGTGATCCATGTGGTAGTTTTAGCATGATGGTACCCATATCCCATTCTCAATTCACACTTCCCTATAACCATCTAATTCTATATTTGACCATACTAGGTCCCTCTTTTATGCCACATATATCCATTACTTCTATGGTGTCATTTATTTTAATTGCTCCTTTGATTCCATATATATCCATAGTGATTGACCTACTTCATGTACTATCATTCCTCCATCATTTGTGTTTCTCATAGTAATGTGAATGTATAAATATCATACCATTTTCTATCCTTTTACCTAGTCATAGGTAGCAGATCTAATGATACATTGTTCAATCACAAAGAAAAGTGAAACACTGAAACAAAAGTATAATCTTTATTGATTCTTAGTCATGAATGAATTACAATATAATGCAATTTTCTTCCAACATGCTATGTCTTAGATATTTTCTTACAAATGTGCAAATTATAGGATTCAAAAGATATTATGATACAATTCTTAAACTTGACTCCCAAATTGAATCTCCAAATTTATTACATTCAAATTATTATAAGTGAATTTTGTATATAGTGGCTCCTAGCATTAAGAATGGCTTTAGTTGGGAACAAGGAGGTATAAAGTTAATGTTATGTGTAATTTGAAGTCAACAAAATGTGTGAAATAATCTTCTATAATGACTATGGTGATGGTAGATGAATGAATATCGATGTGGCTCATAACATAGCATCTCTTAAATCTAATGTATCTTGTAATGTGTTTCTTTGATGTCACATGCTTCAAAAATTTATTATAAACTATAAATAGTGATATTAGATTTCTTATTATTATGCTTGATAGAAGTTTGGAAGTGAATGTATGACTTTGTGATTATTCAGACCTTTTGTGAGCTACATATGATGCTATAGGTTTAGTGTATAACATATATATTCCCAACCATCAAGTGAGATGTGCAATTGTATTAAAATGCAGTAATATTTTTTTATGATTATTAATAACTAGAATGTTGTTGAAGTTTTTTTATCCCATGGCATTAGGAAAGAATAGGAGTGGGAGCTCAAGTTTGAAATCTTTTATTGAGGGTGATGGTAAATTTGACGAGGATGATGATGATGATGCAAATACTTTGGTTTTTTACTGATTTTTTTAGTTGCTAATTGTAGAAGGGTTGCTATTAGAGGAAGCTATGGTGGGTTGTTGTTTGAAGATTACGGATGATGGTGTGCTCATTTTGGGTGTGGTTTCTATTGATTTTTTCATTTCCTCGATTGCTATTGTGGTTCTTTCTTCATGAAGGCTTTCCTTTACCTGATGTGAGGTTTCTTTCTTGCTTGAGGCTTTCTTGTTGGTGTTTGGAATGAGGTATGGTTTTCCTGAGTCAAGAGTATGTTTGGAGTTTTGGCCATTTCTTATTCTTGACTAGAATTTTGAGGAGGATGGGGTAATTAATATATTGGCTGGCTCCCTTCATTTTTCTTGTGAGGGTTTCCATTATCTTTCTATTGGATTGTTGACAAAAAAAGGGTTGTTGTTGGCGATAGCTATTGTGGGTAGTTGCTTGGAGTTTGTGGCTAATGGTATGCTTGTGTTTGGAATAGGTGCTATTGATTTTTTCACTTCCTTAGTTGTAGTTGATGTGAGCCTTTCTTTATGGAGGCTTTCCTTCTCCTAGCATGAGGTTTTTTTCTTGGCTAAGGCTTTCTTGTTTGGGGTGAGGTATGGTTTTCATGAGTCAGGAGTGTGTTTGGAGTTTTGGATATCTCTTTTTCTTGACTAGCGTGTTGAGGAGGATGGGGTGTTTAATGTATTGGCCAACTCCCTTCATTTTTCCTATGAGGGTTTCCCTTATCTTCTCATTGGGTTGCTAACGATGGAAGCCTTGTTGTTAGCATAAGCTATTGTGGATTTCTACTTAGAGCTTTCAATTGTTGGTGTGCTCATGTTTGGAGCAGCTTCTATTGATGTTATCACTTCCTTAGTTGTTATTGTGTTCCTTTATTTATGGGGGCTTTCCTTTGCCTGGCATGAGTTTTTTTTCTTTCCTAAGGATTTCTTGGTAGTGTTTGGGGTGAGGTAAGGTTTTCCTGAGTTAGTCCAGTGTGTTTGGAGTTTTGGTTGTCTCTTATTCTTGACTGACATGTTGAAGAGGATGGTATGCTTAATGGGTTGGCCAACTCCTAATTCATTTTTCATGTGATGGTTTCCCTTATCTTCCCATTGTAACATTTTTTTTGATGGGGTTCACTTATGATTGGAATGTTTTGATCGGTTCCTTGATTAGGAGCTTCCTTTATGTAGTTTTGGTGCTCGATGTTGTATCCCTAGTCTTTTTTGAGAATCCTCAAGTGTTTGGGACATGTTTTTGCTTAATGGTGCTATTTGGTGCCTTTGTGGTCATTGTTGATGGCTCTGTCCTGATGGCTAGGTTATTTTCAAAATCTTTTCTAATATTCTAGGAAGTTTTGTTTTGTAATAAATCTATTTTGATGTCCTTTTAGAATATGAAGTTGTTTAAATTAAAATGGGAAAAATTTAATTACTATAAGTTGGTTGAGCTATTTCAAATATTTATCCTGAAGGCTCAAATTTGTGTATTTTTATTGTTGATGGTTGGTATGCTTTCAAAGTCTTTCTTTGAGTTTCAAGCCCTCCTAATGCCAAAGGATGTTGTGTTTAAACTTTCTACTGGAGTATTTACTTCTTGTTGGATTCTGCAAGTGTCATCTATTGAGGTGGAGTTGGATGTTGTAGTTTCGATGGGAAGTTCTCTTCTCTTCTATTGGTTTCTATTGAGGTGGAGCTTGGGTGTGTAGGAGAGTGGTGAATTTGGTGGAAAAGATTCTCATATCATCCTTTCCTATAGTGGGGAGCTCTCTCTTATAGAGGTGGAGTTTGGGTTGGTGAGTTGGAATAAAGGGTTCTATAAGAAGGTTGATCCTCCTTATTTCTCTGTGGTGATCTCTAAATCCCTTGTTGAGGTAGGGATTTTGGATGTTCTAGGAGTTTTGTAAATCAGGGGTATGTGGGTTTTGTGTACCATTATGTTGGCTTTTTTCCTTGGCTCAGATTTGATTGTTCTAAGCAATTGGTTAGTTGTGGCATGACTGATTTAAATTGTTTTTATGGTTAGTTAGGGTTCAAGGTCCCTTTAAAAACCTGGTTGTTTAGGTTTTAATTTCCAAGCTTCAAAACCTATTTTTGTGCAACTTTAGTTGTCTTGCTTATCCTTTGATGGCTATTGTTGTTAGGCTGATGTTGGTCTACAATTTTTTTCTTTGACATAATTCGTCTTGAAAAGGTTTTGGGTCCCTTCAAAATCTTCTTGTATTGGATTTTAGGTCTTGTCAAAACCTATTTTCCCCCTAATTAAAATAAAGAATGTTTTTGAAAACCTACAAATTAAAAAATTAAAATAAAATAATTTTGGTTAATGAAGTATTTACACCTTGAGATGCTTTTGAATTAGACACCTAGGATAATTTAAAAAGTGAGTCCCTCACATTTTGGTTACTAGCTCAAAAAATCAAGATGTCCTACCTTGGATTTTGAAATCTAAGATGAATCCTCTAAATAGTATCACCCTTTCATTTCACCAAATATTCCTCATATTATCTATTCCTAGTATTCCTACTAATATTATTATTTAAAATAATCTAAACATTTTTTCTTGAGGTGTTGTGGTATGTGATTTTCCCATTACAATTTTAAACTATTATCCATTGACTCTCTTTTATATTACTGATATAGATGTTCAACATTAAATATTGTCCATGCATCCAAATATTTTGATAACTCAACTTCATATGCATTTTTTGAGTAAAATAAGTTGACAATTCTACAAGGTCAAAACTTCTTCATCTTTAGCTTATCATACATATCCCAATTAGAAATCATTATTTTTTGAGACATGGCATTACTTCATCTCTAACCACAAACCTTTTATGCCTTATTTTCTTATCATTGGTCTTTTGATATCTACCATTTGTCATTTATGACTGACTTCTTACTCCTATTTGCACTTCCTTCATATAATATATAAACTAAATTATAATTTAATACTTCTATTTTCACCATCTTTAGTATTCTCATCCTATGTGCCATCTTAATTGGAAAATTTTCCTATAGATTGAGATCCATGTGATGAAAAAATAATTCTATTTATTGATGGTGACACTTATAGTATGTTTCTTAAATTATGATGTTCACATACTCCATCAATAGCCTTAAAATTATATCCTACAATATCTTCTTTAGTTTTTTAGCTCTTTCTACATATGTGATGCCACCTGCCCTTGAAATTAGTGCAAAATATTCATCCCTTATATAAATTTTGACATTATGAAAAACTTGGCTCTTTCTTTCTTTCAATGAAGCTAAATTAAATCTTTTACTATTTTTTGTTATAGTACAAATATTAGCTCTCTCATCATGTATAAATCTCCTATGAAATTACCATGGCCTCCCTAATAATAGATGACAAACAACCATTTAAATTATATCAAATAAAAATTCATCATGATAAGAACCTATTTTAAATTTGACCAAACATTAATCCTTCACTAATAAATTCTATTCCTTTTGCAATAAAGAAACATTATATCTATTATGTGGTTTTCTAACATGCTTAGCTTCAATTTATCAACAATTTATTTAGACACCATATTATTAGTACTACCATTGTCAATGTCAAAGTTACAACACTTACAGGTCTCCTAACTTACAAATTGTTTTATATAGATTTTCCATTATATTATATCTTCTTAATATTCAAATTTAGCAAAAATCTTATCATTAAAGTGTCTCTCCTTTTTTGATGTATTTTTTCAAATCATATGATCCTTTAGTCTCCTCATCAACATGTGCAACTATTTCTCTTCCTTTAGATCTTTTCTTAAGTCTTATTTCAAATAGGCGATGTTCAAGCACTTAGTATCCTTCCTCTCTACACTAGAAATAGGTTCCTCTAAATGGTGTTCCATTTAATCCACCATATTTTTCTATGCCTCTTTGATGTCCATATGTTTTGTCAATGCGGTATGGATTTCTACTTTCTCTATCATGATGATGAGAAATATTGATTCCTTTTTTATTACAATATGAGATATCACTCTTAAAATCCTCCACATATGGCTTCCCATTTACAAATTGAGATTTATCTCTCTATAATCTTCCTTCTCTTCCACTTTTTTAGTTTTATCCATCTTCAAGTATTTTTCTAAAAAAAATTCTATAATTGAGTGAAGCCACAATAGTGGTTTACAATTCAAGTGAGGAAGGAAAACTCACAAAAAATGACCCCAAAGCAAAAAAAGTTATTTTGGGGGTTCGTACAAACCTACTGGTTCGAGCGAACCCATTAGGGGTTCGCCCAAACTAGGGTTCAAGCGAACCCCTTTGAATTTTTGCCGCAAAAAAAAACCCAAATGCATAGCAAAGGGGTTCGGCCGAACCATGGTTCAAGCGAAACCCTTTGGGTTCGGCCAAACTCCTAGGGGTTCGTTTGAACCCCCCTTGCCCCTCATCCCCCTGCCAAGACACAGAAAAAGTCAATTTTTTACGCTTCAGAGCTCGGGTTGAGGATGAAAATGGAGGAGTCTTCAAAAACCCATTTGGAATTAGGTAGGTCTCAGAATGAGCTATCCAATGAATATAATATTAATATCTTTTGATTTTATTATGTATTTGTTTTTTTAGTTTTATTAAACATTGGTTCTTCACTGAAAAATGAAGGTCTCTGTTCTACACATGTGGAAAAATAGCATATTATCAAAAAAAAAAAATTTAAAATATGAGTGCACCAAATATTGAAGTCCTTGATCCAACAAAAAAAAAAATTTGAATTTTGATATATACAAAAAAAATTATGCGTTATACGGTCGCGCTATGTCTAAATTGTAATTTGTTTGACTTTGAAACTTGATTAAAGAAAAAATATTCAATAAGAAACTATCTAACTAAGTGGAAGCACTAGATATTGGAGTTAAAAATCTAAATTTGAAAGAATTATAACTTTATCCTTCATGGAAAAAAGGTTATACGTTATACGGTGTGCGTCACTTTTTGAAAATGCTGTTTTCTGGAAAAAACCAGTTTTCGTGGGAGATGGAAAAAGGAATACAATCTAATTCCAAAAAAATTGAAAAAAATATTTTTAGAATCTACAGAGAAAATGTGATGAGACTCTAGTTTACATCATCTTCAAATTCCTCACGGTTTAGTCGTTATAGCTGCCTGAATGTGAAGATTTAGTTAAAAATAATAATTTCAGTGTCCAGTTTGGCCAAAAATTGTAAACCACTATTATGGGATCACCCAATTACAAATGATTGATACAATTTCTCCATTATTTTGGTATTCTAGATACTCTCATCTATTCATCAATTGAACCTTTCAAACCATTGATTAATGTTGTCACTTTCTCTACTCCATCAAAATTTATTGATTAAATTGTTACCATGTATTACTATTTAGTATAGTCTTTCATATTCATTGTTAGATTTGTGAATCACATGAGACACATGATCAAAAAATGGAAAAAAACACCTTCCACACAAGAGCTCTGCAAAACAAAGATTTTATATTCCTCAAAAAGAAAATACTTATAGAATGAATAATACAAGAGAGAATGAATTCTTTATAAGAGAAACCTTAATGATAAAAGGATTATATCATGACAAGGATCAACATCCTATGTGATGAGATAAAATGATCTAATATTAGCTCTCTAGTTAACAGAAATAAAGAATTGAGGTAACTAATCAAACAATCCTAAGTTTAGCTTACTTGTGGATGAGAATTAGAATAATAATCAATTAAAAATTAATTAATTATTATCTAATACATGATAACTTTAACACCCCCCTTAAGTGTAACTTAGGGAGTATCTAAAAAACTCTAAAAACCAATGCATAGAAAGAAAAGCAAGCATGAGTGGTTCCCAACAACTTGGCCTAATGAGGCACCCATGTACAACTAAAAGATCTCTTAAAATCAGAGAAATGGAGAAAACCTCATGGGAAAAAATCCACTCAAAAAAGAGACAAAAGCATGCATGAAAAAAAATGAACGAAAGGCCTCATGAAGACCCCCACAAGGACAACTTACTTCACCCCAAGCATCGATCATAGCTAAAGATAGTGAGGTGAGGCCAAAGGTTTCATGAAGATGTTTGCAACTTTCTCCTCTATAGGCATGTACTCCAAGGTGAGAAAACCATCTTGAATCAGCTACCATATGAACTACATGTGGATCTCTATGTGTTTAGTACATTGATGCTCCACTAGATTGCCAGAAATTTGAATGGAAATATGATTTTCACACCAAAGAATAGTGGGACTATCAAGAGGAAAACCAAACTCAGTCAATGATTGCCAAAGCCATAAAACCTCCCAGATGACCAAAACTATTGCATGATACTCAACATCTATGGATGATAGGGTAAGTGCAAAAAGATGGCGGGCCAAAAAGGGAGCTTAAGTGGCCACTCTTTTTCTGAAATCAGGAAATACTGACCTTGGACATGAAATTGAGGATAGTTACACTCAAAATTTTGAGATGCAACAAAAACAAGGATCGTCGTGCTTCGAGTCTACTTTCTAAACTACTTATTTATTTTGAAAAAGATTGAAATTAAGGGGTTCAAAAGAGGGACCCACAGAAATTGGTGTTGTTTTTGTTAGAAAAACGTAACATAACACCTTTTGTGGGAACGTAGCATGGTGAACTTTCTTTAGTATTTTTAAAATCTCTTCGATGAGGAATTAGCTAATAGTATGCAGTTGATGCACAATTTTTTTGATAGTTTTCTAATGAATATTTGAGTTTTTACTAATTTTCAAAGTGGACACTTCCTGAAAAATAGAATTTTGGTCATGCTACCCCTACAAATTTTGGATACTAATTGATTTTTTTTTCTTTTTTTAAAATTTGTAGAATGGAGTCTAGTTTCTAAAAAAGTAATTTATTTGAAATTTTGATGAACGATTAATTTATAATGAAAAAAAAACCAAACATTTCTTTTTTCCAGAAAAGGGACACACAAACAAAAGAAATTATAGATTAAAGGCTTAAAATTTTCAAAAAGTGAAAAAAATTACATCGTTGGATAACTAAGAGAGATGCTAACATTACCCAGTTGTTCAATTTGTTTGACATTGAAACACGTGCAATCTTGATGGTGAGCACAAACCCGTTTATGTGAAATATTATAGAATTTGCAAAAACACATCTCTGGTCATTGGGAAGGCTCTCCAAGCCTTTGGGTTAGTATTCCAAGGCAAATACCAAGCCTAAGGCTTGGGGATTCCCAAAGAAAGATATAATGCGAGCACCATTATATCATAGTTTTGACATGGCGTTTTTTGTTTGTGCAGGACATGTCTAGCAAGACATAACGTGAGCATGTTATAACATGCTCGCATTATGTCTTGCTTTATGTTAAATGCTAATCTATTGAATGTATGTTTATTTATTTGTATGTTTTTATGTACATGTATGCTTGTATGCCATGTTTATATGTATGTATGTATGTATGTATCAATGCATGTTTGTATGTGTGCCTATATCTATGTATGTATTTAAGATTGTATGTACATATGTACATGTATTCTTGTATGTATGTAGGATTTTGTGTACATATGTATTATGCTTGTATGTATGCAACTATGTGGCATAGTCACGGTAGGAGGGTCCTCAAAGAGAACAATCTGGACCATGCAGTAAGAGTTACACAACAGAAGCCACTTGGAATATGGAGGAAAATGTAGATTCAAACATTCTTACTAACAAAAATTTCAATTACAATTGTCTGGCAACATCTGGGCTTACAGATTCGGCTCACAGGCCTGATACAACATGCTCAAAATACAATATTCATGTATGCACCTTAATGCAAGAGAAAATATTACACATCCAATCTGCATTAATCTACTTAATCAACTTCCTATATCCTAATGATTTGTTACAAGCTTTATATCATATTTGTAGATCAAGAATCTTCTGCGTCAACCAAAGATCATTACAATCTCCAATGAAAGAGAATGTAACATGTGCATGAATAGGTTGACCTCAAATTTGAATTACTCCTCGGAGAATGCATAGGATGAAGTGTGGATCTATAATTAAGGTTTGCAACACTCCATAGAATGATTCAAATCACACCGTCAGGATCTGCAAGTTATGGGAAAGATTCACAAGCGATCAAACTAGCCATTAGTTTGGAAAATTATTCCAGTGTTGGTTCCATAAACTACCATTAAATCTAGAAAGAATAACTTGCTAGAAAAAGATCCAATTGCACTCAAATCTTGGAATAAGGAAAATGAACATGTCCACGAGGAAAATATAGATCTGCTGGGTCTAGTGAGCAAATATGATGAATCTTCCAACTTGAACTAAACAAATAACTGAACAAGAACAAAAAATTGAAATGAAATATGTTTGGTTGATGCAAGATTGCCAAGAACCAAGGATGCTCCTACATCAGACATCTAGGGTTATTTGAAAAGTGAGTCCCTCACTTTGCTAGTGTTAAAGGAAAACCAATACAGTCTACCTCAGCCTGAGAAATCCAAGAAGAATCTTCCACTAGTCTACCTTTCCACTTCACAAGATATTCTTTGTACTGTCTTCCATGGGTTTTCCTCCCATCTCTGATATCCAAAATCTCTTCTATGTCATCTGATTGTTGTTTAGGAAACCGTTTCTCCAATTTTGCTTCACTGGATTTTGCTTCATGGTATTGATGTAGATCTGCTTGATATTGAATATAGGTGATATACCCATGTCATCTGGTAACTCTACTTCATGTGCATTTCTTGAATCAAATTTCTTCAAAATCTTACAGGGTCCAAACTTTCTCATCTTGAGCTTATTGTATGTGCCAATTGGAAATCTTTCCTTTCTCAAATACACCATCACTTCATCTCCAACTTCAAATTCCTCATGTCTCCTCTTTTCATTTGCTTCCTCCTTATACTTCCAATTCATATCTTCTAATTGTTGATTTACTTGAGTATGCATTGTCTCCATATGTTTTGCAAATTCCTCTACTTTGCACTCCTTTTATCTTTCTTACTAATGTCTCGCAACTCTAATATACCTCTAGGATGAACTCCAGTCACAATCTTAAAAGATGTTTTTCTGGTACTCCTGTTCACTGAATTATTGAAAGAAAACTCTACTTGTCCAAGGACTAAATCCCAACTTCCAATCTTCTCTCCAACCAAACATCTGAGCAAATTTCCCAAACTTCTGTTTACTACCTCTGTTTGTCCATTTGTCTATGGGTGAAAAGTAGAGCTAAAATTTAGATCTATCTTTAATTTCTTCCAAAGTTTCCTCCAAAAGTAACCAACAAATTTTGTATCTCTGTCTAAAACAATACTCCTAGGTAGTCCATGCAATCTGACCACTTCCTTGAAAACCAAGTTTTCTACATGTACTACATCTATTGTCTTCTTACAAGGTATGAAATGTTCCATTTTAGAAAATCTATCCACCACCACAAATATAGAATCATTACCTCTCTATGTCTTCAACAAACCAAATATGAAATCCATGTTGATATCCTCCCAAGGTCTCTTAAGAATTGTCAAAGGCTTATACAATCCAACATTTTGACTACTCCCTTTTGCAACTCAAAAAACTCTGCAACTCCACACAAATTTCCTAACTTCCTTATGAATTTGTGGCCAAAAGTAATCCTCACTTACCAATGCTATTGTCTTATCAATTCCAAAGTGTCTTGCCAATCCTCCACTATGTTTTTATTTCACCTAGTTATCCCTCATTGAACTCTGGGATACACATAAATAATTTACTCTAAACAACATATCCTCCTGAATGAAATAATCCAACCACTAACTCCTATCCTCCAAAACTGGTTCTTTACAAGCTCTCAAAGGTTCTACAAAATTTGGGTCTTCCTCATACAAGTTCTTCAATTCATCAAAGCCTATTACCTCCACTCTCATCTTTGCTAGTAAATTCCTTCTCCTAATCAAATCATCAACAACTCTATTTGTCTTTCCACTCCTATGTTTCAAAAAAAAGTATAACTCTGCAAGAATTCCACCCATCTCATGTGTCTCTGATTCAACTTACCCTGACTATTCAAATACTGCAATGTCTGATGATCTGTATACAACACAAACTCCTTGGGAAACAAGTAATGTCTCCACTTCTTCAAGGCTTGAACTATGGCATAAAAATCCTAGTCATACGTTGAATATATTCTTCTAGCATCATTCAACTTCTCACTAAAATAAGCTACTGGTCTTCCTTCTTGACTTAATACTGCTACAATCACATCTCTACTTGCATCACAATCTACTTGAAATATCATATTAAAGTCTGGTAAAGCCAACATAAGTTGGTTAGTCACCTTCAGTTTCAAAAACTCAAAACTCCAGTCTACTCCAGATGTCCAACTAAAATCATTCTTATCTCCTCTCATTGTTTTAGTCATAGGACTATAAATAGAACTGGAATTCCTAATGAACTTTTGGTAGAAACTAGCCAATCCATGAAATGATCTTACCTCTCCAATAATTTCCAGTGTATCCCATTCAAAAATTTCTCTTACCTTCTCAAGATCTATCTTCAATCCATCCACAGATATCACAAATCCTAGATATACCAATTATTCCTTCATGAAACTACATTTCTTAATGTTTATCAATAACTGGTATTCTCTCAACCTCTACAAAACTTTTCTTATATGAAACAAATTTTCTCCAATCTTACTGAAAATCAAAATGTCATCCAAATAAACAATAACAAACTTACCCAATAATTTCTTCAATACCTCATTCATCAACCTCATGAAAGTACTTGGTGCATTTGTTAGTCCAAAAGGAGTCACTAACCACTCATACAATCCTTCATTTGTCTTGAATGTTGTCTTCCACTCATCCCCTTCTTTGATTTTGATTTGATGATATCCACTCTTCAAATTTATTTTTCTAAAGTATTTATCTCCACTCAAACAATCCATAATGTCATCCATCTGGGGCAAAGGAAATCTATACTTCACGATGATTTTTTTAATGGCTCTAGAGTCTATACACATCCTCCATTCTCCATCCTTCGTAGGTGCTAATACAATAGGTACTACACAAGGAATTAATCTTTCTCTAATCAAACCCTTCCTCAACAACTCTTGCACTTGTCTATTCAACTCTTCATTCTCTACAGGTGTCATCTGGCATGTTGCTTTATTAGGAAAACTAGCTCCAGGAATCAAATCCATGCAATGAATAATACTCCTCACAGGTGGTAATCCATCAGGTACATTATCTGAAATGATCTCTTCATATTTTTTCCATCATCTCCTTTATCTCCTCCGGTTGTTCTTCTCCATGCTTCAAGTCTTCAGCCTTCTTAGGAACCAAAACATAGAACATGTTTTCATGTCCCAATCCATCTAGAAATCTCCTTCCATCAACCAAGTAAATTCTAGCACTAGTACAAACTTCAACTTTAGGAACATCCTCTAATGGCAACAAAGTCTACTTCATCCCATTAGCAACAATGGTATATGTGTTCTTCTTTCCATCATGAATAGCCTATCTATCATACTACCAAGGCCTTCCCAACAAAACATGACATACATCCATAGAAATGATATCACACAAAACTTCATCATGATAATTTCATATTTTCAATTTCACCAAACATTGTTCACTTCCTAGTTTCTTATGCTCATCTTGAATCCATGCTATCTGATAGGGCTTCGAGTGTTTCAATATTTCTACCTTCAATTTGGTCACCATTTCTTTAGAAACCAGGTTCTCAGAGCTTCCACTATCAACAATAACTCTGCAACATTTACTAGCTACCTTGCATTTGGTATGAAATAAATTATTTCTTTGCAACAGTTCCTACTCCATCTCACTTTGATATAATACTCTTCTATTCACCAACAATTCTCCATCTTTTGGGTTATTAGATGATCCAGCATGATCCTCCTCAACAAAGGTTGTCCTTCTATTGTTCTCTATCTTTCTATGTGTCTCTTCCTGATTACATTCAAATGCTCTATGTCCTTCTCCACCACACTTAAAATAAGTTCCCTTGAATACTCTTCTCTCTTGTCCTCTATCATCTCTTCTATAACCCTCATTCTGGTAACCACCATATCCTCCTCTTTGGTAAGATTTTCCATCATCTCTACAGTATGAATTATCATTCTTACTAATTTCCTTATCTTTATTCTGATCTACAAAAGATCCTCTTCCGTCTCTGATAAAAAATCTTCCTCTGTAAAATCTTCCACCTATTCCTCTTTGTCTTTGCTCATTTCTTTTATTCAGCTTCTCTTTTGTTTTTAGGGCACATTGATATGCTTCATCCTGTATAGAGAACCTCAAGCCATTCACATATCTAGCTACTTGCTCAACCTCATCCTCCAAATGTATGGATCTGATATTCAACTTGTAGAACTCCTTAGTATACTCTATCACAATTGACTCCTTTTGCTTCAAATTATGCAACTTCTAGAAAAAACTGATTTGATAGGGTATATGCAGGATCATATGGAAAAAATAGACCCTTAAGTGGCAAAAAAATTCAAAAAAATTAGAGTTAGGCAACATGACGTAAAAATTTGAATAAGTTATCTATACTATTTCAAAAATATGTAAGAATAAAATCTATAGCAAATTGAATGTAGTTTCTAAACTACTAGGTTTTTTTTTAAATCTATTTGATGAAAATTTGAAATTTCAATGCAGAGTACTTAAATTTTAGGGAAAAAATAAGAAGGAGGTGCCTGTCTTACCATCCTAACCACAATAAAATGATATTATTTTTTAATAAGATTTTAGACATAAGTAGAGGACTCATGTCTAGATGTGATGCATATTTTTTTGTATTTTTTTTCCAAGTAAATAATTAATTATGATTTTTTATTACAACTTTTAAAAAATATAAAAAACTCATATGTCTGACCCCCTTAACTTGGTCAAAAATTGATGAAATTCAAATTTTGGGTATGTGCAGGATCATGATGGGCCACAAAGTGGCAATATGATGGGTATGTTGCTGACAACTTTTTTTTTACCCAAAATTGATGAAATAAAAAGGGTTTTTAAAGGAGATTCTCAGCTTTCCACCAATATAAATTATGCTTTACATTGAATTTAATAATTAATTATTATTCATTTTATATTCAAATTATGACTAAATTCCTAATTGATAGAATAATTGAAAAACATCTATAGATTTCAAAAGGTATCACATTTTTTTAATCCAAAACATGCATCACATTTTATGCTTCACATACTATAAGATTAGAAAAATAAAAATTGAATTTCATAAAGTTTTGACCAAGTTAAGATGGTCAGACATACAAGCTTTTTATATTTTTTAAAAATTGTAATAAAAAATTCATAATTAATTATTTACTTGGAAAAAAATTACAAAAAAACATGCATCACATCGGGACATGATTCCTCTACTTATATCTAAAATATTATCATTTTACTATGATTAGGGTGGTCAGATAGACACCTAATTATTTTTTCCTTGAAATTTAAGTACTACTGCATTGAAATTTACAATTTTCACCAAATAAATATATATTTTTTTAAACAAACCTAGTAGTTTAGAAACTACATTCAATTTGCTACAAATTCTATTTTTACATATTTTTGAAATAATATAGATAACTTATTCAAATTTTTACATCAAGTTGCCTAACTTTGTTTTTTCTAATTTTTTTTGCACTGAAGGGCCTGTTTTTTCCATGATGATCCTGCACATACCCTTTTCTTTTTTTAATCCTATAGTATGCGAAGCATAAAATGTGATGCATATTTTGGATTCAGAAAATGTGATACTGTTTGAAAGCTAGAAATGTTTTTCAATTATCCTATCAATCAACACTTTAGTTGTAATTCAAATAGAAAATGAATAATAATTATTTATTAAATTCAAAGTAAAGCATAATTTATATTGGTGGAAAGCTGGGAATTTCCTTTAAAACCCCTTTTCATTTCATCAATTTTGGGTTAAAAAAATTGTCAGCTACATACCCTACAAATACCCATCATATTGCCACTTTTTGGCCCATCATGATCCTACACATACCCGATAGTTTGTAGGCATAAACTTCATCTTTAACTTATTTAGCATCTGATCCCATGATCTTATCTTCTCCTTTCCTCTTCTTTGTCTATTTGTCTACAAATTTTCTTGCCAAAGGGATGCATGTCCTTCAACTTTGTACAAGAAAATTTCATCTTCTTGTCATCAGCGGTGCCTTCAAAATCAAAATACTTTTCCATCTCTATTATCCAATCAAGCAATTCATCTAAATCCAACTTCCATTATAATTCAATGGATTGAAATGTGGTTTAGTATTTACCCTATTTAGGGATCTTATGAACCTCTCTTCTCCCTGATCTAGGCCAAGTTGATTATCTCTTTCCCTTTCTTCCTATTCTTCTAGCTCTTCATCACTCACATCATCAACTGGTCGACCTCTCCTCTAGGTCGTTTGAACTACTTCCAATCTTGTAGCAATTCCTCTCAACATCTCCATCATAGCTAGGTCTACATTTCCATGTGCTCCATTTTCTCTACCATTTCTTCTTCCTGCCATCTTTAGACAAGTCCTCTGCAGTTGTAGGTCAGATCCTCAATCTGCCACCCCACATTAAATCTTCAATAGGACTTCGCAAACTTTGAAAATCTCTCATGAAACAAATCTCACTCTAATACCAATCTGGCTGATGTAGAGGAAAGGAAGAAACCCAACTTTCATAATCTATTTTTTCAAAACTCAAAAAATCTTTGTTTGATTCTTTATCTCAAACTCATTTTTTCCTTCACAAAACCTTGATTCCATAGCACTCAAACAAAAAAAAAAGGCACCAAATCATTTATTGATTCCACAAAATATCTTATCAACATTACAATGTTCAACCCAAGCCTATTTATTCTTTATAACATTAAAAAAAATTTGAATAGGTCTGCACAATCATATTGGACCATTCTCCAAACTTTATTCAAGACTTTTTATCAAATACCAATTTGTAACCCTCTTGATTACTCTTCCAAGCATTGTAAAAGTGCTAGAGAATCACCTAATGAACCAAAATATTCAAAAATTGAACATTCAACCTCAATAATCTTGTAGAACACAATATAATTGACTTACAAACCAATTTTTAGAGGATTCCAATCAATATAAATGGAGTTATGAATTTTTGAAAGCTTGCTGCCCTATTAAAATCTGAACTAAACAGTTTCTACCAAAATGAGTATAACTTTCTTAATATTCAATAAAATAACCTCAAACCAACACCAAACGAAATATAACTCATTCCTCTATCCAACCATATATGATTTAGTTTATTTGGAGGCCGTACCTACACATACAATTTTCTGCAACATGATTATTACAAAGAAATCTAGAAAATTGCAATCAATAAAACCACCATAACTTCCACAAATCAACACCAATATACATGAGACAAAGTTTATTTGGAAGGTGATTGAGATTAATAACATATGAGAAAACTTATAAATGTACTCAAGCCCATTCAATGGCCATACAACACCAAAAACTAGAGAATTTCGGTGAAAATATGCATAAAATCAAAACTTTTCATTTATCTAACTCTTTTATTCAATCACCCACACCACAAAATGATTACAAAAGCATTTTTAAAGGAACTTACACCATTTCTGATAATTTTCCAACTAATTTCCAACTTCCTATTATTGATTAGACTCTAATAACCTATTAACTCCTAATTTATGCAACTTTTACACTTTTTGCAAATGTGACATTTTGTTGACAATTTTTTATTTTTCACATTGATTTACTAAATAGGAATTTAATACATTATAAATTACTTAAATTACCCTTATTACAAGTGAAACATCAAATTGAACCAATTTCTCAAACTCTCCACTAGGAGGTAAAATTGTGTCAAGGTGCTCCTGCACCACTAGCACAATCATGGTAGGAGGGTCCTCAAAGAGAACAATCTAGACAATGCAACAAGAGTTACACAACAAAATCCACTCAGAATATGGAGGAAAATGCAGATTCAAACATTCTTATTAACAATTTTTTTTATTACAATCAGTTGGCAACATCTAGGCTTATAGATTCGGCTCACAGGCCTGATACAACATACTCAAAATACAATATTTATGTATGCTCCTTAATGCGAGCAAAAATATTACACATCCAATCTGCATTAATCTACTTAATCGACTTCCTCTATCCTAATGATCTATTACAAGCTTTATATCATATCCACAGATCAAGAATCTTCTGCATCGGCCAAAGACCTTCACAATCTCCAATGAAAGAAAATGTAATGTTTGTATGAATAGGTCAGCCTCAAATTTGAATTACTTCTCAGTAAATGCATAGGATGAAGTGTGGACCTATAATTAAGGCCGAGGACACTCCATAGAACAATTTGAATCACACCATCAAGATCTGCAAGTTATGGGAAAGATCCACAAGTGATCAAACTAGCCATTAGTTTAGAAAATTATTCTGGTGTCGGTTCTAAAAACTACCATTAAATCTGGAAGCAATAACTTGCCAAAAAAAGACCCAATCATGCTCAAATCTTGGAATAAGGAAAATGAACATGTCCACGATGAAAATATAGATCTGCTGGGTCTAGTGAGAAAATATGATGAATCCACTAACTTGAGCTAAATAAAGAACTGAACAAGAACAAAAAATTGAAATGAAATATTTTTGGTTGATGCAAGATTTCCAAGAACCAAGGATGCTCTTGCATCAGTATGTATGTCTTTAGAGGTAGGGAGAAGTTTAAGAGAGAGAGAGAGAGAGTTTTCTAGGTAGGGTGGAAGGGGGAGAGAGAGAGAGAGAGAGAGAGAGAGAGAGAGAGAGAGAGAGAGAGAGAGAGAGAGGTGAGAGAGAGTCTTGAGAGTGGGAGATGGGGTGGCAGGGAATGACTAAGAGAGAGGGAGTGGGAGAGAAGGGGTTAGAGTGAGAGGGTCTTAGCTAGGTAGGGTGGGTGGGATAGAGGGAGAGAGGGAGGCGGGGTGAGAGAGTAAATTGAGAGAGACAAAGTGGGGAAAGAGAGAGGGGGAAAAGAAAGAGAGAGTTATGTAGGCAGAGTGCCTGAGGGAGAGACTTGAGAGATAGGTAGTGAGAGGGAGTGTGAGAGTGAGAGACCTAAGAGAGGGAGAGGATGTGAGAGGGAGTGACCTAAGAGAGAGGGATAAAGAGAGGGGGTGGAGTGAAAGGGACTTATCTAGGTAGGGTGGGAGGGATATATAAAGAGAGGGGAGAGAGAGAGAGAGAGAGAGAGAGAGAGAGAGAGTTACCTAGTTAGGGTTCCAAAGGGAGAGACTTGAGAGAGAGAGTGGGTGGGAGGGAGAGACCTAATATATAGAGAGGAGTGGGAGAGAGAGGGAGTGATGGAGATGCATTGGGAGGGAGATAGAGAGAGATAGATAGAGGGAGCGAGAGAGAGTGGTAGGCATTGATTGAGTGAGAGGTACATAGAAAGAGGGAGAGAGTAGATAGAGAGAATTAGAGATGGTAGGAGAGAGGGAGGGAGAGAGAGGTGAGATGTATAGATAAAAAGAAAGGGATAGGGGTTGAGGGATTAGGGTGGCAGACCTATAGGGTTGATGGTTTAGTGTAATGGGTTGAGGTTATAGGGTTGAGGGATTAGGGTTGAGGGTAGAGGGTATTGGGTTTAGGGTTGAGGGTTAAGGGTAGAGGGTAGAGGGTTTAGGGTATAGGTTTGAGGGTATATGGTTGAAGGATTAGGTTGAGGGTCCAATGTATAGGGTAGAGGGTATAGGGGTTGAGGGTTTAGGGTTTAAGGTTGAGGGTAGAGGATTTAGGGTATAGGGTTGAGGGTCTAATGTATATGGTAGATGGTATAGGGGTTGATGGATTAGGGTTCAAGGCTTGAGGGTCTAGGGTAGAGGGTAGAGGGTTGATGGGTTGAGGGTTGAGGGATTAGTGTATATAGTTTACTTGGGTTTAAGGTTTGATGCATAAGGGTTGAGGGTAGAGGCTATTGGGTAGAGGGTAGAGGGTAGAGGGTTTATGAGTTTAGGGTTTAGGGGTTGAGGGTTGAGGGTTTAGGGTGTAGGGTTGAGTGTTTAAGGGTGTAAGGGTTGAGGGTATATTGTTGACATATTAGGGTAGAGAGGGAGGGATGGAGGGAGAAGTGAGATATAGAGAAGGAGAGAAGAGGAGGGAGGGAAAAAGATATATTAGGTTTAAGGATCCAATGTATAGGATAGAGGGTTGATAATTGAGTGTATATGGTTGAGGACCTATAGGGTTCATGGTTTATGGTATTGGGTTGAGGGTATAGGGTTGAGGGATTAGGGTTTAGGATAGAGGGTAGAAGGTTTAAGATTTTAGGGTTTAAGGATTTAGGGTTGAGGGTTAAGGGTTGAGGGTAGAGTGTTTAGGGTATAGGCTTGAGAGTATATGGTTGAAGGATTAGGGTTTAGGGTCCAATGTAGATGGTAGAGGGTAGAGGGGTTGACGATTTAGGGTTTAAGGGTTGAGGGATGAGGAATTAAGGGTTGAGGGTTGAGAATTGAGGGTTGAGGGTTTAATGTATAGGGTAGAGGGTAGAGGGTAGAGGGTTTAAGGGTTTAGGGTTTAAGGGTTAAGGGTTGAGGGTAGAGGATTGAGGGTATATGGTTGATGGATTAGGGTCGAGGGTCCAATCTATAGGGTAGAGGGTATAGGAGTTGATGGATTATAGTTTAAGGGTTGAGGGTTGAGGGATTAGGTTAGTGTTTAATTGGGTTTAAGGGTTTAAAGGTTGAGGGTTGAATGAAATCTGGGTCTAAGGTGGTGGTTGGCTTGACAACTTTGATGGAGCACTCTAACAACATACAAGCAAAATTCCTACTCAACACATCAGCAACCATAATGAAAAAATAAGGAGATAGGGTGTCACCCTATTTGATACCTCTCCCAACCACAAAGAAACCCTAGGGCACTCCATTGACTAGAATCGAACACTTCACCATGGTTGTGCATTCCCAAATAATTTTAATCACTCTTTGATTAAAGAAAAACTTATCAAAGACTTTGGGAAGAAAGTTCCATAGTACTTTGTCATAGGCTTTTGAAATATCAAGCTTAAATGTCATACTATCACTATTGCACTAGTCCATAGAATGTAGAATTTCATAATTGGTAATCGTTGCATCTAAGATATGGCGACCTAGAACAAAGCCTTTTGGCTTGGGCTTATCATTTTATTTAGAATGGGGTTACAAGTAATTCACCAAGATCTTGAAGAAGATCTTATGCATACTGTTACATAGGCTAATGGGGAAAAAATCTACCATGGTCTATGGTTCCTCAACTTTTAGAATAAGGGAAATGAATGTGTGGTTCAGTTATTTGAGAAGTTTTTCAAAATTGAAAAAATCCCCTGCTACCAGTGTAAGGTCCTCCCCCATAACATCCCAGAAGATTTGGAAGAAAGCTGGGGGAAAATAGTCAGGCCCTAGTGCCTTATACACACCCATACTAAACACCACAGTCTAAATTTCCTTAGGAGTAATAGCCCCCAGAATATTATCATTATTGTTAGGGTTAGAGATGGCAGATATCTAACAATTAAATGCAGATTTTAATTAAAAACAAAGAAACTAAAACATACACAGAATAAATCATAACACAAAGAATTTAACGTGGTTCACCCAATCTGGGCTACATCCACCAAACCGCAGCCATCCAATACTTTTATCATCTAGTGTTAAACCTGCTACAATCTTGCGAATAATCACATTTTTTCATCATACAGTAATACCCATCCGAACCCCTTTTTACCAAGCTTAGAAGCTTCCAGATTTTTGGGTTCTACAAAATCGGAATTTTCTTTTTCCATTGATTTTTCCCTTTTTCATCATATAGTAATATCCATCCAGACCCCGACAAGGATAGGGGCAAGGGTGTACAGTATACCATGGGCTATACAATATAGCATGATCAATCGCCACATACCAACAATCTCCCACTTGGAGACTCATCAGGCGCCATACCAATACAATCTCCCACTTGGAGACTGATCCTGGATGACACTGCTGTAATTACAACTCCCACTGGAAATAAGTACCTTGGACCCTACTGCTCTATTATACTTGAATTAAACCTTGAAGACCAACCGAAGCTAAAGAGGAGCTTAGCTTCTCCCTTGTCACTACCTTCGTAAACATATCCACTAGATTGACATTTGTATGTATCTTGTCCAACTTAACTTGTCCATCCTCCAACACTGACCGAATGAAATGATATCTCAACTATATTTGTTTTGTTTTAGAATGCAAGGCAAAATTATTTGCAAGATGTATAACACTCTGATTGTTTGTAAACAAGTAATTTCTAGCCTGTTGTTTTCCCAACTCCTCCATGAAAAGTTGCAGCCATATCATCTCCTTTTCTGCCTCTGTTGCAACAACATACTCTACCTCTGTGGTGGATAAAGCAACCACCTTCTACAAGCGAGAAATCCAACTCACTGTTGTCCCACCAACTATAAATATATAACCTATGGTACTTCGCCTGGTATCTATATCCCCTGCTAAATCTGAGTCAACATAGCCTTTTAAATCAGTATTATAGCCACCAAAACATAAACAATTATTGGAGGTACCTGTCAAATGCCTGAGAATCCATTTTACCACATTCCAATGCTCAACTCTGGGATGACTCAAATACCTACTAACAAATCCTACATCATGTGCAATATCCGGTCTCGTGCATACCATGGCATACATCAAACTACCTACAGCTGAAGCATATGGTACCTTTGACAAATTTTCTTCCTCCTCTTGTGTCTTTGGACACATATCCTTAGTCAATTTGACATGACTGGGAAAAGGTGTGCTGACAACTTTTGCATTCTCCATATGAAATCTCTGCAACACCTTTTCAACATAATTAGCTTGGGATGAAAACAATTTTATATTTTTCCTATCTCTACAAATTTTCATACCAAGGATTTGTTTTGCTACCCCTAAATCCTTCATAGCAAAAGACTTTGCTAACTGTTGTTTCAACTCTCTTATGTGACCCATGTTAGACCCAACTACAAGCATGTCATCAACATATAAACAAAAAATAATGTAGTTGTCATTATCCAACCTCTTAAAATAAACACAATGGTCAGAATTACACCTACTGTAGCCTTGCTTAGCCATAAAACTGTCAAATTTCAAATACCATTGCCGAGGTGCTTGCTTCAAGCCATATAAGCTTTTCTTCAATTTGCACACTAGTTTCTCCTTACCTTTGACCTTAAATCCTTGTGGTTGTTCCATATATATTTCCTCTTCCAAATCACCATGGAGAAAGGTTGTTTTAACATCAACCTGTTCTAAATGCAAATCTTCAGCAGCCACAATACTTAAAACAATACGAATAGAAGTCATTTTAAAAACAGGAGAAAAAATCTCATCAGAATCAATACCTTGTTTCTGTGCAAATCCCTTTACAACTAATCTGGCTTTAAATCTTTTCTTACCTCCATCCTCCTCTTTCAGCCTATAAATCCATTTGTTTGGTAAAACCTTTTTACCTGCAGGCAACTTGCATAATTCCCAAGTCTGATTTTTCAGCAAGGAGTCCATTTCTTCTTCCATTCCATGCTCCCACCGAACCTTGGTATCCACCTGCATAGCTTCATCATAATATTCTCGTTCACCAGCATCAGTTAACAGAATAGTATATAAAGAGAGAGAGAATCTTTCTAGAGGTCTACTTAACCTTGAAGATCGTCTAACAAGAGTTTGTGGTATTTGTTGCTACTATTGTTTCCCAACATGAGGAACCACTGAAACATCATTGTTGGGAATATCATCCAACACTACATAGTCATTTTCTTTCTTCTCATGCTGCAGCAACAGATCTTTGTACAACACTTTTTCATTGAATATGACATCCCTGCTTCTCACAATTTTTTGATTTTCAAAATCCCAAAGCCTATAACCAAATTCATCAATGCCATATCCAACAAATACACATTTCTTTGATTTTGCATCAAGCTTGGTTCTATTTTCAGAATCTACATGTACAAATGCTTCACAACCGAAGGTTTTGAGAAAATAATAACTCACCTTCTTACCTTTCCATGCTTCCTCTGGAATACCACAACCCAAAGGATTAGAGGGACCTCTATTAATTAAATAAACAACAGTGTTTACAATCTCTGCCCACATTTTTAAAAGCAACCCAGCATGCAATCTCATAGTCCGTGCATGCTCCATTATTGTTCTATTCATGTGCTTAGCCACTCCATTTTCTTGTGGAGTCCTTGGAACCATTTTCTTCCTACAAATACCATTAGAGGAACAATAATCTTCAAACTCTCTACTGCAATACTCACCACCATTATCAGATCTGAGACATTTTAACCTTTTTCCCGTCTCATTCTCAACCAAGCTTCTCCATTTTTTAAAAGTTTGAAATACATTAGATTTCTGCCAAAGGAAATAAATCCATACCTTCCTAGTTGCATCATCAATGAATGTAACATAATACAAAGAGCCATCGAGAGAAGATACCTGAGTTGGTCCCCATACATCCATATGCACAAGCTCCAATTTCTCATCTTTCTTTTGCTTCCCATCGTTGAGAAAACTTACTCTCTTTTGTTTTTCATATACACAAATTTCACATAAATTCATATTAACACATTTTAGACCTGGTAAAACATTATTTTAATGAAGTAATTTCATACCTTTTGCACTCATATGCCCAAGTCTATTGTGCCACAGTGTTGATTCAGAGTCCACAACAACTGTATGATCTTCTACCTGCTGAACTGCAGCAACTGTTCCTGAACATTGACCTTTTTCTATAACAATTAAAGTAGAAGGAACAATATGACCTGTACAAAGATACAAGGTGCCTACTTTTGCACCTTTTTCTACCACTAAGGCACCCTTTGTGACCCTCCAGTTTTTATCACTAAAAGTAACAACACAACCTTCATCATCTAGTTGCCCTGCGGAAATTAAATTTTTGTTTAACTTTGGAACATGCCTTACCTCACGTAGTAGCCAATGATTCCCATTCTGCAACTTAATCTTGATTCTTTCCTTTCCAACAATTTGACAGGGTTTGTTATCTCCTAAATAAACTAGCCCAAAATCCCCTTGGACATAATCAAGAAAATAACTTCTATGGGGGGTAGCATGAAATGAAGCCCCTGAATCTAACACCCAAGAATCATCAGTATTATCAAGGGAAAGAATCAAAGCATCCTCATCAGATTTATTACTTACCACATTTGCCTCTTTACTTCCTTCATTTTTGTCTCCTTTATTTTTCTGAGACCAACAATATTTCTTTAAATGACCTGGCTTACCACAGTACCAGCAATCTTTTTCTTGTCTGTAGATTGGGACTTTCTGTCCTTTGATTTTCCTCATGACTTCCCATGATATCCAGAATTGTTTCCTCTCTCCTTTGCTCGCCTCTGCTACTGCATTCAAAACACTGCCTGATGTGGATGTTCCACCTGAGCTTTTCCTATGGATTTCCTCGCTCAAAATAACACCAACAACATCATCAAACTTCAATGTATTCGAACCAGAAATAGAATTTCTAACAGCCATTACAAGCTATTCCATCTTTCAGGCAAAGAACACAGAATCAAAAGAGCCCTAACTTCTTCATCAAAGTTTACTTTTACAGAAGTTAATTGACTGGTGACGTATTAAACTCATTTAAATGATCAGTAACTGACCCACCTTCTACCATTTTCATATTAAATAAACGCTTCATAAGAAATACCTTATTCTGAAGCGGAAGGCTTTTTCATATAACTTTTCCAGGGTTTCCATCAACTCTTGAGTTGTCTTTGCTTTTGTAATATTGAACGCCACTGTTTGTGCTAGGAACAAACGAATACTGCCAAGAGCCTTTCTATCCAAGATCTCCTAGTCCTCATCTGACATTGATGCAGTTTTCTTGGTTTTCCCTTCCAATGGCCACCATAAATCCTTCTGATAGAGATAATCCTCCATCTGCATCTTCCATAACTGATAGTTCTACCCATTAAACTTCTCAACCTTCTTACCCTCGTCTGCCATTGCTCCCACTCAACCATGAGACTTCCACTCAACCGTGAGACCTTCCTACAGACGATAATCGAAACAGAACCCACTCTGATACCACTTGTTAGGGTTAGAGATGGCAGATATCTAACAATTAAATGCAGATTTTAATTAAAAATAGAGAAATTAAAACATACACAGAATAAATCATAACACAAAGAATTTAACATGGTTCACCCAATCTGGGCTACATCCACCAAACCACAGCCATCCAATACTTTTATTATCTAGTGTAAAACCTGTTACAATCTTGTGAATAATCGTGTTTTTTCATCATACAGTAATACCCATCTGAAGCCCTTTTTACCAAGCTTAGAAGCTTCCAGATTTTTTGGTTCTACAAAATCAGATTTTTCTTTTTCCATTGATTTTTCCCTTTTTCATCATATAGTAATACCCATCCGGACCCCGGCAAGGATAGGGGCAAGGGTGTATAGTATACCATGGGCTATATAGTATAGCATGATCAGTCGCCACATACTAACAATCTCCCACTTGGAGACTAATTAGGCTCCATACCAACATAATTATCTTGTGGGGTTATAGGATTAGGAAGGATTTCCAACATCAGGTCATCCAATGCCAGATTAGGAGCCTCATCCAGAGTCGACAAAGTACATTGGAAGTGACCAACATATAAAAGGAAAATTTGAATATGGGTAGCAACAACATTCCCTGACTCATCTTTCAATTTTTTTTATCTAATTCCTTTTTCTATACTTAAGGGATGAAACATGGAAAAAAGATATATTTATGTCTCCCTCAACCAACCATTGAATTCTAGATTTTTGCTTCCAGAAAACTTCTTTTCTAATTTTTTTTCTCATTCTCTGCACTAATCCCTCTCTTACTAGCAAGTCTGAATACTGATATCTCCTTCTTCCATCCTCTTTTGTGTCACTGTGAGTTTATCAACCAATTTTTTTGATAAAAGACGTCCCCAAACACCCACTTGTTCCACCCCTTAACCATATTCTTTTTATGTTTGAGTCTATGGAAAATCCTAAACATGGAGGAACCATATATAGGGACATTCCACCAAGAAACAATGTTATTCCTGAAGTCTGGATGGGAGTTCCACATGATCTCAAAATAGAAAGGGAAAGGACCCATAGCAGAATATTCATTTAAGACCAACAACAGAGGGTTATGGTCTGAAACAATTCGGGGAAAAGCTAATAGATTAGCACTAAGTAAAGTTTTCTAGTTGGGAGAGAAAAGGAATCTATCAAGATTAACCTAAATCAATCCATCCCCCAGAAGTCTATTTTTCCAAGTGTAAGACTAAGCTTGCAAATCAACATCCACCATGCCAGTACAATTTAAGAAATGATCCAAATTAGACATGCTATTAGAGTAATCAATCAAACCACCACACTTCTCCAAGGGGTATAGGGAGGAGTTGAAATCACAAACCACCAACCATCGGGCCCCCCAATTGGCCTGTATCCAATCAACAACTTCCTTCCAAAGGGCTTTCCTTGCACTCCTTAAGTTAGGGGCATAAATGCTAATAAAAAACCAAGAACCCCGAACATTGGAGAACTTGACAACCACACTATTCTTGCATCGGAATAGCTCAAAACTAGTTATCCTAATGGGGTTCCACATTACCAATAGCCCACTTGAGGTCCCATCTACATCACTATAGGAAAAGAGGGTGTTTAGCCAAATATACCTAGCTATGGGTTCAAAATTAGTTTTCCTCGTCTTGGTTTCTTGTAACAAAAAAACATCAATCTTGTGTTCTAGTACATAATTCTTTAGGTCTAACTGCTTGTGGGGGCTATTCAACCCTCTCACATTCCATAAAAGGACTTTCATTTAGAATATCTCTTTGAGGACATTTCCAATGTCCTATGTTTACCAATCATAATTTCTTTTGTTGTCTCTTTATTCTCGATCTCTTTCTGATTGGGTCTACCAAGTTTGGACTCACCTCCCACATCTGCTTTCTTTTTTTACCCTACTTAAGATTTGACCAGAATTATTTTTCCATGGTTTGATCTTGATGCATGACCTCCATCTTAGTCTTTCCAAGAATAGGAATTTCCTTTTTTCATCCTTCTTCATGAGTCTCACCTTCCTCAACTTTCTTTAGTTTAGGGGGACAAAATCTTCTCAATTTCAATCGTAGGCTCCAACAACACACTAGAGCCAAGAAATGGGGACTTACACACCAAAACACTATTGGGAGAAGACCCATTAATCTCCAAAGAAGAATCAACTGAGACCATATCTATAGGAAGATCCTTCAGGATCACCGAGTTAGCTAGCCCAACCTTAGCTAGGGACTCCATGATCTTAAGGATATCATAATCAAAGGGGTAGTTGTTAATGAGGTCCTCCACTAAAGGATCACTAGGATTGGGGTTGTGTTTAATAATGGAATTACAGTCAGAAATGAGGTGGCCAGGTTTAACACATTTTTGGCAATAAATCACCACATTCTCATAGCAAACTGGTTGGGTCCAAGACCCAAATTTAGAACAAAGCTTCATAAAATTGGGTAAGGGATTATTTATATCAATTTTGGCACAAAAGCATAAAAATACTAACCTGTACATAGATTTGTCAATTGAGCTCGAGGTGATGAAATGGCCCAATGAATCACCAGTACTTTTAAATACTATGTCATCCCAATATTCTAGAGGAAGTCTTGGAAGACACACCCACATAGGAGCTAATCTGTTGAAATTGATAGCAAGGTCAAACCTCAGTTTCCATTGGTACAAAGACAACCCATGCTTTCCATAGACCCAGGGACCCAAAGAGAGCACAAAGATCAAATCCTCCTCCACTATGAACTTGAAAAGGAAGATTCCACCAACCATGGTGCAGACACACACACAACCCTTTAAACACCATATCGACAGTAAGACAAAATGAGAAGAACCTGATGATCACCACTTTCTCCATGGAACAAACAATCTTGTTGCTAATAGCTTTAGGGATAGACAAATTAGTACCTAGTACAAATATCTTTGCCTTAGGACAAAGAAGAGAAGACAAGGCAACCAAGCTTGAGTTAGTCAACATGTCTTTCCATCCCTTTATATCTGAACTGATAGGAATCATAGGAACTTCTACAATAGGACGACTAGGAATCATGGGATCCCCAATAGTGGACAACACATGAAAGACCCCTGAGGATGTCAAAATAGTAGGTGTTGTTGCAAGAATCTAGTCAGAAGAGGACATACAGGACCGTGGGGTACCCCCAACGTAGAGTCTACCATGCATGCATATAATTCAAAACTAGAGGAGTGGGAGAGAGGAGCTTCAAATATTAATTATATTAATGTTTTTTATTAGATAAGTAGGGAAGGGCCCTGATCTTGTGGTTACAAAGATAGAAAAGTAAATAGAGAAACAGGTTGGGAAGAATAGCACCAGCCCCTACCAAAAAACATCATAATGATATGTAGGCCAAGTTACCAAAATTCAACCACAAAACCATCATCAGCATAATCAAAAACAAAATCCCCAAATTAATCCCCAAAATAGTGCATAGGCCATTTATGAGGTTAACTAAAGTATGAAACCATAACATAGCTATCATGAAATTGTAGTCTGGGATAATAAAACTAAGCATCAACAGGTTTAGAGCAGCCATATAACTATAGCAGAAAGATAAGTCTTGAGCTACACCCAACATGGCATGACACATGAGTCCATTTGTTACCTTCATTTTCTTCCACCACATGATTCCACCTCATCGCTAATAAAATAGTACAAACAACCATTCACAACATAACAACACAACACCCAGTCACTATAACCTCCTCGAGGGTGGACAAAACAACCCAAAATTCCAACCAATTGTTACATATTTCAAAATATTTTGAAATAGAAAAATCTTGATACAACCATCTCACAACAATCTTAACTCTTAGAGAACCAAATTCTAATCCAAGCATTGTGGAAAACCTATCACTCTAAGAGCCATCATCAGTGGTAGTATTGGAGGTACAAAGAGCCCCCCTCTTCTAAGTCCAAATACTTGTAGGACCAATAACAAGTTGCCCACCCCTTAGGTTGTAGAAACAACACCCAAACATCCAATCCAATAACAAGATAGGCCTCAAGGCTGGAAGAAAAGGCCTACAAACCACCCATAAAGCAGTAATATCATGCACAAAATAATTTGATCCCATTAGCACTCCTTGAAATAGCCATTTAGTGGCAAACTTGTCACTCTGAGAGCCAAAAATGGTGGTAGTAATGAAGGAACAAAGAGCCCCAAACGTCCAAAAAACATCAAATCCCATCAATATTCCACAATAGAACCAACCAACATCATGCTTGATACTTAGAGAAAATAATCCTGAACCATACTCAACTTTAGCACTGACAGAGCATAGAGCCCCCATCGACCAACTTGCCTCCCCACCTCCATAGGAGATAGCATAACCATTCAATAGAGTCTCCCAAATAGTAAAACTTTTAAAAAACCAACCCTTGCATGAAAGCAAGTATAACACATCAAGATCCACAACCAAAATAGGGGAGTGAGGGAGCCCAACAAAAAATTGAGGAGTAATAGGCAACCCAAAGCACCACCTATCCAGAAGTGCCAACTTAGTCTTTTCCTCAAAAGGAAATAGCTCTCCTCTATAAGAGAGGATGAAGTGAAAACCAAAACCACCAATGACCCTCATCCCCTGCACAAAAAGGGTCCACCTCAAAAGGAACATACAGAAGAAAAGGAAACCTCCCAACATGACCACAACATCCAACTCCACCTCTAAAGGAGAGAGCTCCACCTCAGAAGGAGCAGTCTCCCCTCCATAGAAGACCTCAACTATAGAACCCGACAGGAAGCCGAAACACCAGTAGAGATAGTAGACACCTCATCCCTTGGTAGCTCAAGTGACTAGTACAAAAGGAAGCTATTGGAAGCACCTCAACTAAATCATGAGAAAGAAAACTACCACAAACCTTTAGGAAGAAAATTTGGAGCAACACAACATTGTTCAAACTCGTAACCACCAAGGCCAAAAGAGAAAAAAGGTTGACAGTCTCTCCAAGCCTAAATTTTGAAACTTTAGCAAACAAGGCAAAGAGCTCAAGATAAGCCAACACCAAAAAATTTGACAGGTAAAGAGCTTTGACACTCGCAAAAGGAGGAACAACTATAGCCAACCCCAACCACATAGCAAGGGATAACGCAGAGGATAAAGCCAAAAAAGCTTGAGAAACATCTCCTACACAAGCCACAACCACTAGGGACAAAAAATCATAAAAGATGCAGGAGAAAGAACCCACAAACACACCACATAAGCACTCACCAAAGAGTAAAGCAATAATTTGTAGACCAGGGAAAATCCCCCACCACCATCCAAGCAAACAATAACCACCATGATCAAGGGAGCTAACCCGAAGTACAAAACAAGACACAAAGAAAAATAGGGGCAACACAACCACTTGATATATTAATGTTAATATTAATATATATTAATAATATAATTTATTATATATATAAATAATATAATATATGACATAAGATATTTTTATATATATTAATATATCAAATAAAATATATTAATATTAATAATATATAATATATAATATATAATATTATATAATATACATAATATATAATTTTATATAATATATATAATAATATATTATTATGTTATATACATGTGCTTGGTCTCAAAAAAGTTATAAGTTTGTAAATATATATATCCACTATTTATAAATTAGATATCTTTTTTTGCTATTAATATTGGATATCCATTTTGCTTTGGTGTTTGCCTTAGCAAATGTACATTTTACCAACCCACCAAAAATTCAAATGTGAATTCCATGATTTTCACTTCGTCATGTCACATTTTTTTCTTGCATCACCACTATTTGGACCCCCATGATCTTGCACTAACCCTTATTCTTAAAGAGGTGGCCAAGGATGTTGGTTTGATGAAGAATGAATTCAAGACTTGTTTCATGGTGTTAGAGGAGAAAATCTAAAAAAGTCTAGTAAAACCTTGAGAAGGTGGTGTAGGTTAGTCAAACTTCTCTCAAGAACAATGCTCAAGGGCTTCACATCTTGTATGAGAAGGGGAAAACCATGAAGGATGAGGACTTGGGGGGCTATTGAAGGACTAAAATGCTATTGATAAGGGCATGGTTAAAGGAAAACATGGATCTCAAAATAGTGGAGTGGGTTCAAGTACAAGTTCTCACATTCACTGCAAGAAACCCTTGGATGATTAGAAGAAAGAGATATTGGAGGTACTCAACCTACACAATCATTTGTACAAGTAGGACTTAGAAGCAGCTAAGATTCTTAAGGACTTATAGTATTTTTTATTTATTTTTGTTTATTGTCTAGTTTTTTATGGTATGCTAATGGTTGGCTTTTGGTTGGCTTTGTTTTCATCTATTGAAGTCTCTTTTGTAAGGGGTTTTGGGTCCCTTCAAAACTTGTTTTACCTTTAATAAAAAATAAGATGTGTTACATGAAAACCATGTAGAAAATGTCATGTGATGCATCATATAATCCTAAAACTATCAATTTCTTGAAGAATGAACCAAAAATTAATATAATCTATCCTCAAATATTTATAATCAAATATGACCATCAAAAGATCAATATATCATGGATAGAGGAGAAAAAAATTTGATGAAATCCACTAGGAAAAGGAGAAAAATCACCATGGGAGGTAGGGAATAATTTCATATAGATCCATAAGATATTTCTATGTTAACAATATCTCTAAATCTAGTGAAAATTTATGAAGTAGCCGAGGAAATTCATTTTAGGAGATGTAATAGGAGTAGCATACTTCAATTTACCAATTAAATCCATTCTCATTTGATTAATATATGAATTTTAGGGATGAATAGATCATACAATATAGTTTCAAGCTCCACTTGGACATTAATTGTGATCTAGGAGTAGTTTAGGGGAGGAAAAGGAATTTTAAATTGTTTACAAAAATATGCTGTGCAACTAAATATTATGAGGAAATGTGAGGATTTTCTATGAAAGTGAATTATGATGACCATATGAATAGAAATTATATACCTCTATAAAGACACCTTTTGTAGCTTCATTATTCTTAAAATAACTTCTAAGAAAAGGGTCTTTAATTGCACATTTTTTGGGTTTAAGGTTCTATTGGCAAGTGAAATGGAAGGATGTAGAAAATTTGTGTATAAGTGGATCATGGATGTGTAGCAAATCTAGTAATACATTAAATTTATTCAAAGAGGGAAATGAAGGAGAGTGAAGAGATGGATGGAGAATGTATTTGCAACACTTCTACGTGAAAGTGGATGTAGTGAAGGAAATTAGGAAGTTAGGTTTCAAGAGGAAAGAATGAGTGAAAATTTCTTGGGTAGTTCTTGCTAGAAATTAGTGTTGAAGTGGATGTTGGAAATTTGTGTTTAAGTGAACCTTGGAAGCGAATTTGGAAGATATATGGTTGCACTTCAAATTCTTAGAAAGGTGGACGGTGAGGGAAAGTAGATAAATAGGTGGAATTTAATGATGTCTGTGGGGATTGAATACAAATGTTATCAAGGAAAATAGAAAAATATCTGATTGAGGGTTAAGAACCCAAAATTTTGACATTGGTTTAAAAGATTTTAAAAGAAAATAAAAATAAAAAATAAAGGTTAACTGGATGTGAATGATGTCTAATTGGGACATAAAATTTGCATTTGGTTAGAAGGGGAAATCTCATATATTGAAGAAACATGAAGAAAATGACAAAAACTCTAGAGCTTAGGAATTTTTAGACCCTAGAAACACTTAACACACACATAGGAATATGGAGGATGATGAAAGAAAAGATGAGGAAAAAATTACAAATGAAGACCCATATAGATATTTCTTAGATCGATTATCTATGGTGGGTAAATGAAACCTAAGCACATAGTGGTACTGAGACTCAAGCAAAATATGACTTGATAGGTTTAAATCCCAAAAGGGTTTTCTCCTTTTTGTTAAGTTACTTTGTGTGAAATGTTATATGTTCTCAAAATAGTAAAATTATATTATATATATTTTTAAACTAAAAATTGGTTAAAATAAATTCTAGAATAAGAATTATTGTGACAATTTGAAATACATTACAATTGTTTTTATGTTGGTATCATTTTATGAATGTTGTGATTTCTAAGTTAATTAAGAGAAATTAGTGTGTAAAAATATGACACACATATCCATGTTAAGATTATGATTATACTAAAATATTTCACCAAAGTAATGTATTATTGCATCCATTTTTAATTCACAAGTATCTACTTGTTTGCATATGAAATGGAGGAAAATAGGGGAATATGGTTTCTATCTTTTAGGAGATGGAACACACAAAGGGGATTAGGGTTCTTCCACCTATTTCCTCAAAATTTTATTCAAGGAAGCCCTATAGATATCAATCTAAGGATGGAATTAGGAAAATCGATCTGCAATAAGGTGTCCTAGGGGTGTGATTAAAGAAAATAATGGGGTTCACCACCAAGAAAAGGCTTGTAAAGAAAAGTAATGAAAGTAACATGCAAAACCTAATGATATGACCTAGAAAATGAACTCAAATTAGAATAGCAATCTGGAGAAAAATAGAGGTGCACCTAGAAAGATATAGAGGCTTGAAACAAAGTCTACAATCCTAAAAATCCAAATTTTAAAGCACATTAGGACTTATACACCAGTAGGGGTGATTTACTCCTAGTTTAGGGTTTCAGACTTAAATCAGAATATGGAACTACTAAACTAGGATCTACAGAAAAATCTTGAAATTTGGTGTATGTTGGAGGTTCTAGTTGATGGTCTAGCATCTCTTAAAGGTTAGCTACTCCTTATACTTAGAGACCTTAAGTCAGTGGCCAATGAACAAGATATGACCAATTGGAAAGCCTCTTCTTTGCACTTTAGGCTTTGTAGGACCAAGGTGGGTATCCCTATACATTAATGTAGATCATCACACTACAATGGTGGAAGGCCTTCAATGGGATAAATCATCTACATAGCTCTCCCTATTAGCAATGACTTGTGGTAGTGTGGAAAGGGAAAACATGAAAGCAAATATAAACTAAGAAAGTATGAAATGTTTTAAATTGAAATATTTGATTATTCCCTAGCCTCATACTTTATGAATCTCCTTGACCAGTGCCTAATCCACATGGAGTTAGGAATGAAATAAACTCCTAGAATAAACCAAACATGGCTTCTCATAACCCTACTACCTTACAATAGGAAATCAACAAAAGGGAAATCAACATGTTAGTTATCCACACTACACTATAATACCTTCATTACCTTTATGCAAGTAACTACACCACACCTTGAATGATATGAAAACACAATCATAAATCAAACAACAAATGTGTTTGAAGCATCAACACAACCCTTGATTATATTGATTCAAAAGATACTGCATACAATATTTGGAGACATACAGATTGACATATATAATGAAGTAGAATAAAAATGTTGTTGGTCAATCATCTGTTGTTATTATCTAGAGAATAGCTTATTGCATGGGTATGCCAAAGATCATGATGGGCCAAAAAGTGGCAATATGATGGGTATGTGTAGGGTATGTGGCTGACGACTTTTATTTTTACTCAAAATTGATGAAACAAAAAGGGTTTTTAAAGGAGATTCTTAGCTTTCCACCAATATAAATTATGTTTTACTTTGAATTTAATAAATAATTATTATTCATTTTCTATTTGAGTTACAACTAAAGTCCTAATTGATAGGATGATTGAAAAACATCTATAGCTTTCAAATGGTATCACATTTTTTGAATCTAAAACATGCATCACATTTCATGCTTCACATACTATAGGATTAAAAAAAATGAATTTCATGAAATTTTTGACCAAGTTAAGGTGGTCAGACATACGATTTTTTATAATTTTTAAAAATTTGTAATAAAAAATTCATAATTAATTATTTACTTGGAAAAAAATTACAAAAAAATATGCATCACATCGGGACATGAGTCCTCTACTTATATCTAAAATATTATAAAAAAATATTATCATTTTATAGTGGTTAGGGTGGTTAGACAAACACCTACTTCTTATTTTTTTCCCTGAAATTTAAGTACTACTGCATTGATATTTCAAATTTTCACCAAATAGATTTAAAAAAAAAAAAAAACCTAGTAGTTTAGAAACTACATTCAATTTGCTACAGATTCTATTGTTACATATTTTTGAAATAGCATAGATAAATTATTCAAATTTTTATGTCAAGTTTCCTAAGTTTGATTTTTTTTTAAATTTCGCCACATAAGGGCCTTTTTTTCCATGATGATCCTACAGATACCCACATTCTCTATCTATGTCAAAAGGACTTACCCTATTCAACTTAACTCAAAGCAAAGAATTACAGAAAGAATAGGAACAAAATCTAGAAAGGAAACACTACACCAGACCACTCAAGTTGTAGAGTAGAAGTCTGAACAGTACAAAAACAACAAAACTTGCTTTTATAGTGCAAGAATAACTTAGATTTTGAATTAAAACCATAACCCTAACTCAATCAAAGTTACACAAAGGATTAAATCTGATTATATTACAAATAGTTAGAATTCCCCCCAAAAATGGAGCAACAACTGGACATAAAGGCCTCTAACACCTCGAGCACACTCCAACATTGATGGCATTCTGAAAAATAGGCATGACACTCCTAGGAAATCCGTGATCAGAACAAGAAGATCAAACCTTGACAAAGACTTTAGCCACTGCAACACTTTATGGAATAAATGGTGCCATTCAACAATCACTTTGTCCTTGGAAGAAGCGCAAGAATGCAATCTGACACTGTCTAGAGTCGATCTGGTACCCGAGAAGCAGATATGCCATTACTAAATAGACAACACACATGCACAAGAGTAAACAACCATTAGGAAATCACACTTTTAATTGTGGCCATCAATCTGTCTAACCTGTGCCAAGATCTAATGATCCATCGCTCACTATCCATACTTTAAAACCTCACCATCAAATTATCGGTCCTTCAAATCTCCACTATTGAGCACATTCATTTATTGTTTTCCATATGCAAGTTCCACCAGGACACACATCCAAAATTCACTCATCTCACAAGCTTGAAAATGGACCCACACAAACCTTGTGAGGTGTGCGACCAGAATACAATGACCTACTTTAAATCTAGACCGCTCGGTCATCACCATTATAACATCGCATGACTCACAAAAATAATGTGAGCCATCCAATTATGCATATCGGGAAATTCCACCTGTCAGCCCGTATCTTCATCTACTACTGCATTGGCTACCTCTATAGGTCCCACCAAGGACATGCATCACCAACATGCTAACCTTGCAAGACTTTGGAAAGAAATATTTTATTTATGTGGGGTGCATGAAGAACAACTAAGATGTAGTCAACACTTTTACTTTAGCATCTGTCATTCAATTGAAGGCCCACCACAATTGGTGCTAGGCACAATCACCTCTTACCACATGCCATCATCCTCGCTCGTTGGGTCCCACATAGAGATCTTCCTTCATTATTGCCAAGTCGTCAAAAAATTGAACCTAAGAACCTCATGTCAAAGGTCATGAAATTTTGAGAATAGGCGATATACGATCGAGGGCCCACTTGCACACATAAAAGGTTAATATGCACATACGTATAAATCATGAATTAAAATGGACCCACCTTAGGACATAAGACTTAAGGGGGATAAAAAATATTTAGGCCAACAACTTAGGAACATATTCAATATTTCAAATGGGGTGATGACTAGAAAGGAAAGGAAAAGGGGCCAATGAACACAAGACTGCCAAGACATAATTCATAACTTCAATGACCGACAACTGCTGATAGTAGGGAGATTGCCAGGTTGGGAAGTTTTGAAACTTATGAACCTTGCAATAGAGGTTAGAAAAACCATGAAACCCATGACTTTGGAAAACACGAAAACATTTAGAAGGGGTCATGGATTAGGCAAACGAAAAACAATGACATCAAGTCATGAACTAAAGGTTCAAGCCTAAGCCAACACAAGATGCCAACATGATTTTAGAACAAAAGTGCACACTAAGGGTTTAGGATTTTAGGATATAAGGGTTCAATCCCTACATGATAATTTTTGAACCCTAAATAGACAAAGTGGAGGAAACTTAGAGGCACAAGGAGAAAAATTTAATTGCAAAGGCCACAGATTTTACAAGTACCACCAATGGCTCCAACTAGGGATGTTTGTTCAGTAGGAAAAAAGCAAGAATTCAGGTCTTTGGAGAAGCAGACCAAGTAACCATTGGGAAATAGAGTCAACCCAATCAAGCACCTCATTTGATAGACCAAGGCTACCAAATGAAAAAGGGGAGTTAAGATTTACCCTTTTCAAACACCAACCTATTAAAGGAGCTAATCTCCCTTAACCAGTAATTGTTTTTGTCACACCATAGCAACACAAGTAGCCTCATTCCTACAAAAACAAATATGTGATTACCCTTGAAAAATTGAGAACTTCCTCCATGTTTTGCATTGTTTTTACGTGGTAACCACATTATATAGGCTACCTCACTACAACCCATTTCATTTTTTGATTTTGTATTTCATGACAAAAACTAACACTGACCAATATCACAAAAAACCTATGTTTCTTCACACCTGCTGATCACTTCACATGAATCAAGGCCAAAATAAAAAGCCTCAAATTGACATGGAACAAAAAAATGTGCCATCCTATCATGTTGACATGGAGAGGGAAAATCATCCTCAAACAAGTCAAATTGAAAACTTTTAAACTCGGGCACAAAAGGGACATGAGAAGCCAGAAAATTACCTTGTTGCTACCCATCAGAACTACAAGTAACATGCTAGGATTCTTCAATGTTGATGCAAACCTCATCAACACATCCATTCAGATCACGAGGCACTTTATATGAAGATCTATACTCTTCAAATTGCCTCTCTTTTTAACCCTTTCACAATCTACTGAGGAAAATGTGTCAAAAAAAAAGAACCATGACACACATCCATAGAACTTACCTCAACAAAATCATTCTTCCATGAAAAACTTGAAGCCCACTACTCATGAGAAATACTATGAGCTGCCACCCCTCAAAGAAAATCATCGTATGCATCCATATGATCCATATAATCATACTCCTTAGGTGCAGACTCATCATAAATAACATCATCAGCTGTAGCAACATTTACTTCTTGATTTTCATTTTCACCTATAGTTGCATCTATGCTATCCTCATGCACAAAATTAGTGGCAACTTCAAAAATAGAACAAGGGATAGATGAAGGTTGGAAATAAAACAAGGAAACACCCTCTTGTTTATCACCCACAATAGACACATCTTCTTCTTCCCTATTGCTACAAAGACTAGTAGAGTCATATCCCACACTTTCAGACTGGAAATCATCATTAGACTCATCATTGTTGCTTTCTTCAAGTTGAAAGTCACAACAAAAATTGTCACACTTATCTGATATAGAGAGCGATCTCTCTTTATCCATTATTTCATCATCAACAAGAGGTACCTCTTTACAAAAATATTTTGTGGGTTGCTTACAAGAAAAATCTTCACCACTACAAGATGCATCATTGTTCTTTTATATACCAGCCAGACACCTAGAATAAGTACCATCACATAGTCTAGATAGGAAGCACTCCATGCCTATCTATCATCTTATCCTTCATTGAAATCCAACCATCAATGTCTCCAACTCTTGAAGGCTTCCACCTTTGTGGAATTGCACTCATAACCACCACAAGTCTCTAACAAAATAAATCAACACATGTTGATTCATTTGGCCTTTCTGATTCTGGTATAGCAAACCAATATTCCATGAACTTGTCATGAAAATTAGATGGGGACTCATCCCCATATCTCTCTATATTCCATAATGCATCTAGAGGTGAGAAATTTTCAACCTCAGAATCATATTCTTCTTCATTTTCTTGACTGTGCAAAGAATAACCATCAAATATATGACTACCATTCACCTCACCAAACTAATGAATGAAAATTTCCTTAAACTGATGCTATGAACAAACAAGCATTTGCAAAGGAAGATTAATGAACTAGTCCTTAGCATAATATTCTAAAGTTCTTACAAATAGCTTCATGACTACATCCTCTTCTTCTATCTGATTTTCCAATAACAAGTCAGTGAAATCTTGCCAATGTCCTGATGCTGATTCTTCTAAACTACCTCTAAAATTAGGAAAATACTCCTTTATCTCTCTTGGAATAGAGTGTGGATATCCATGGATTTTTCTAAAATCTAGAGGGCTATATATCTCCAAAGAAAAATGTTTTCTTTGAGGATACAACCATGGTTCACACATGATAGAATAGCTTGTAGAGGGGGCATCCATTTGATGATACATTTTAAATATTAACCCTCTACAACTAGCTATAGAATATCCAACTTCTCCTTTCCCTTTTGAACTAGTACCTTAAAGCACTGAATAAGGGACAATATTTACCAGAACTTATTGCTAACCTTCATACAAAATGTTGCAATAGAAAATACTTGAAAACTACTGCAACCAACTCTTCTGATGATGTGGAATATTTTGCAAAGTCACAACCTCTTTGAAAGAGGAAAAGATGTTCAAAGCAGTAGAGAGCTCCTTCCAATATCAATGTATTTTTGAGTTCTCTCCACCAGCAGAGCACTAGACTTCAAGAACACATCCAAAAAATTGCAGGAACCTTCTTATTCAAGTATGCAGGTCCCTTTGTAAATCTCTATCTTCCTCAATGAGGAAACACATATTTGCAGTTGCTCACCCAAATATTTACAAACATATATTTATCTTCCTCAGAGCATATATTTAGTTTCTCACCAAAATATTTTTTGTTTTTCTCCCCAACATTGTCAATCTGTTGGCTCAAATGACTCTTTTGATAAGACTGTTTGCAACCAAGATTCTCAGTTCATCCCCAAAAGACTCGCCAGTCTATTGGAGGTTCCAGTTGATGGTCTAGCATCTCCTAAAGGGTAGATACTCCTTATACTCAAAGACCCTAGATTAGTGGCCAATGAATAGGACATGACTGACTGGAAAACCTCTCCTCTGCACTTTAGGCTCTATAGGACCAAGTTGAGTATCCCTATACATTAATGTAAATCATCACACTACAATGGTGGAATTCATTCAATGGGATAAATAATCTACACAACTCTCCCTATTATTAGTGACTTGAGGTAGTGTGGAAAGGGAAAACATCAAAGGAAATCTAAACTAAGAAAGCAGGGAATGTTTTAAATTAAAAGATTTGATTTTTCCCTAGCTTCATACTTTGTGAATCTCCTTGACCAGTTCCTAATTGACACAGAGTCAAGAAGGAAATAAAATCCTACAATAGATCAACTATGGCTTCTCATAACCCTACTACCTTGTAGAAAGAAACCAAGAAAAGGACAATCAACATGTTACTTAGCTATCCACACTACACTATAATACCTTTTTTACCTTTATGCAAGTAATTACACCACTCCTTGAATGATAGGAAAACACAAATATAACTCAAACAACAAATTTGTTTGAAGCATCAACACAACCCTTGATTATATTGATTCAAAAGATAATAAATACAATATCTGGAGAGCATACAAATTGACATATATAGTGAAGTAGAATACAAATGTTGTATGGTGGTCATATGTTGTTATTACATAACATAGATTATTACATTCTGTATCTATGTCCAAAGGACTTACCCTATTCAACTTGACTCAAAGTAAAGAATTACAAAAAAAATAGAAACAAAATATTGTAAGGAAACACTACACCAAACCAGTCAAGTTGGAGAGTAGAAATCAAAATAGTACAAAAAAAACAAAACTTTCCTTTATAGTGCATGCATAACTTAGATTTCAAATTTAAACCTTAAGCCTAACTAAATCAGAGTTACAAAAAGGATTAAATCTAATAAGATTATAAACAAAAAGGATTCCCCTCGAGAATGGAGCAACAACTAGCCATAAAGGCCTCTGACACCTCGAGCACACTCCAACATTGACGGTGTTCTAAAAATAGGCATGGAACTCCCAATAAATCCATGATTAGAACAAGAAGATCAAACCCTCACAAATACTTTAGCCACTGCAACACTTTAGGGAATAAATGGCACTACTCAAAAATCATTTCGGCCTTAGAAGAAGCACAAGAATGCTATCTGAAGCCATCTGGAGTTGATCTGGTAGCTGAGAAGTAGATAATCCATTACTATACAGACAACACCCACGAATAGGAGTATCCAACCATTGGTAGATCACATTTTGAATTGTGGCCATCGATCTGTCTGCCTTGCGCCAAGATATAACAATCCATCACTCACTATCCATACTTTAAAAATTGATCATCAAATTATTGGTCATTCAAATCTCCACCATTGAGCACATTCATATATTGTTCGCCATACACAGGGTCCACTAGGACATGCATCCAAAATTTTCTCATCTCATGAGCTTGAAAATAGACCCACACAAACCTTGCAAGGTGTGCGACCAAAATTTGATGAACTACTTTAAATCTAGGTTGCTCAGTCATTACCATTATAACATTTCATGACTCAAGACAATGATGTGATTCATCCAATTGTGCAAATTGGTAAAAGCCATCTATCGGCTTGCATCATCATCTACTACTACATTTGCTACCTCTATAGGTACCACAAGGTGCACAGTTCACTAGACTGCTAAACTTGCAAGACTTTGGAAAGAAATATTTTATTTGCACGACATGCACGAGGAATGGCTAAGATACAGTCAACACTTTTACTTTATCATCCACCGTTCAATAAAAAGGCCCACCACAATTGGCACCAGGAATAGTTTCCTCCTACCACGTTCCATCATCCTTGCTTGCTAGGTCCCACATAGAGAGCTTCCTTCATTATCTCCAAGCCACCAAAAAATTGAACCTAAGAACCTCAAGTTAGAGGTTATGAAAATTTGAAAACCAACAATATGTCGACCAATGGCCCACCTGCACATGTAAAAATTTAATAAACACATGCGTATAAATCATGACTTAAAAGGGGGCCGCATTAGGACATAAGACTTAGTGGGGACGAAAAAATATTTAGGCCCATGACTTAGGAAAAGATTCAATATTTTAAATGGGGCAATCATCAAAAAGGAAAGGAAAATGAGTCAGTGAACACACGACCACCAAGACATAAGTCATAGCTTGGATGACTAGCAACTGTCGATAGTAGGGAGATCATCAAGTTGGGAAGTTTTGAAACTTTAGAACCTCATGACATAGGTTAGAAAAACTATGAAACCCGTGACTTGGGAAAATGAAAAAACATTTAGAAGTGGTTGCAACTTAGGAAAATGAAGAACAATGATGTAAAGTCATGACTTAAAGGGTCAAGCCTAAGCCAGTGTAAGATGCCAACATGATTTTAGAAAAAAAGTGCATGCCAAGCATTTATGGTTTTAGGATAAAAGGGTTTAAGCCCTACGTGCAATTTTTGAATCATAAATAGACAAAATGGAGGAAACTCAGAGGCACAAGGGGAAAAATTAAATTGAAAAGGCCATGGATTTTACAAGTACTACTATTATAATAGGACTCATATGCCACAATTGGTGATTTAGTCCCAATATCAGGGTTGATCTAAAATTCTGATATCCTCTAGTGATCTACTATAGCTTCCCTCCTATCAAATCTCTTAATCTAAAACACTGAATTTTTCTTTGTAGATGACTTTCCATGATCTTGCAATGTAGATAACAATTTTGACAACTTTCTCCAATCTTTCTCTTCAATGGAACTCCAATCTAAATCTAAAAATCACACATCAAAGAGAGGTCAAAATGTTGTTTTGTTAGTGGATAGGGTTTTTCTTTGTTCAAACCCTATTTTGGTAATCAAACCTTGAAATGAAATCAAATAGAATGAAGGAATGATGAATGAAAAAATATTCTATGTTGCAACTCACCAAACCCTTGAACAAAAGGTTGCAATCTTGTATGTAGTGGCTAGCATGAATGTGGATCTTGACTCTTGATTGAATGTTATAGCTATTTAATTGAATACGTGCTTGAGTCATAAGAACCTACATCACAAATGCTAGCTCAAAAACCAACATGATGCATGATGACTATGACATGATGTTTGACTCTTGAATAAATTCTCCAAAATGCTTGATCATAAATTTTCTATGGCAATTGAATACTTGAAAGCTTAATAGAAAATATGTTAAATAATTTTGTATTTATACTTGTTTATGCCAAATTTCCTAAAATTACAACACTACAAGCCGATATCAGATCTAGGAGAATAAAATCCTACCAAGAATTGAATTAAAAATTAAGTCCAAGCTAAGTGGGACTCATGCACCAATTGGTGCGTATGAGTCCAAGTAGGCTAAGCTTGAGACATAAATTTCAAGAAATGTTAAGTTTAATGCCAAATTTAGGTTTAGGCCCCAAACCATAGGCAGGACCCATACACCCAAGGTTTCATATGAGTCCCCAATCACTAAATCTGGACCATACAAACCAAAATCATTAGATTATGATTGGTTATTTGGTATGTGTTGGGATTATCCTTAGAAAGATGCGTTAAATAAGGCCTATGGATGCAAAATAGGACCAAATAAGGCATAAAGAAGCCAAATTTTAGTAGTGAGGGCCCAAAAAAGTGTGAAAATTTAAATGGATACATTTTTCTACACTACATTTAGCCTCCACTTTAGTGAGAGGAGGAAATTTCTTCAACTCACACTAATGTAGTCAAACTCACATCAAGAGGGGTCCAAGTGTACCAATGCTAGTAAGATAGAACAACAACAATCAAGAGTGGTGATCAAGCCCCCATGATCGATATCCCATGACAAACCAACATAGGCACAAAAGAACACACATGAAAATAAGGAGCAACAACAAGGCACAAGCATACACTGCCAAAGACAAAGAAGAAAGAAAAATGAAAAAAAAGGGGGTGGATCAAGCTTCAACCATTTGTCTCAGACACTGTGGATCAAATCTAAGTTGTTTATCCAAAAAAATTTACAAGTGGAACATGATGTCCACTATGCAAACCAAACACATGCTCACAAGGGCTAGTGGAACCTTAGGCCATCCATTAGGTGAGCCCCCAGCAAGGCACATATGCATGTGGCTAGTATGCACTCATAGAGAAAAGCAAGTGGCTATGGGAAATTTATGCCTAAGTTTTTCTCCCATACATACAACTATACCAAATCTATACCTCCTGATAACTTTGATAAGACACCACAAAACATGAGCAACAAGATCCATGAGGCGAACAAAGCTTTGTATGCTTGGAAACCATGAAAAAATAGGATAGCTCCACAAGAAAGAAAAGTGTGTTATGCAAGGTGACCATATAAAAAATATTGTAAATGAAAAATAGTGTAAGGTACATTCAAATGAGTTTTTCTTAGTTCATGTAAGGTCTTAACTTAGAGAAAATTATGCCTGATGTCTCTAAGAGAGGATCAATCAAAGAATAGAAGACTCACAACTTAGGGGATGCAATGTGTCACATCAAGCCAGTAAGAGGAATATAATATTCTAAGAGAGATGATGCTTTAGAAAGACATCACACCCAATGTCACCACAAAGTGAAAGATGCATTGCATGAAGTAAGAAGACTACACAATGAAACAAAAAGAATAATGCCAATGTATGCCCCCACTTTAAAGAAATTGCTAAACACCATGCTATGAGAAATTACTTTAAAGTAGTAAATGATAAATGCTAAAAATAAAGAGGACATGAGAGCTTAGTTGGAAATCCCTATGCCAAGTCATATGTTTCCAAATGAATCTATGTCATGAAAAGGGGATGCACCCAAAATGAAATCCCAAAATCACACAAGGGATCCATGGATTTTGAATCAGTATGTCTTTGCTACAATGTTATTAGAGAGCTCAAAACTATCATCATTCCCCAAATACTCATGGAATGGGAAGAATGACACAAAGAGAGAAAAAAAAAGAAAAATCCTTTGGGTCAACATGGAAGAGACCTAGATGTCTCAACGCCTTGTGCCATCCCCAAAAGGAAAACACAATACAGGGAAAAGAATAAAGGAAAATATTTTGGGTCAACCTGGAAGAGACCTAAATTTATCGACACTTTGCATCATCCCAAAAAGGAAAAAATAAGACAAAGGAAAGGTTTACGACATAGAGAAGAATGTAGATACAAATAGAGGAATGTGACAAAGAGAGAGGTATATCAAACAATAAATATGGGGGATCACATTACACACATACAATCACAAACATAACATGAAAAAGAAAAAGAAAAAAATGCAAAAGACTAGTAAGGTGCATGCGATTCAACCTATACTAGGTTGTCTCCATCCCAATCTATGGAAGGTGAGCAACTAGCCAAAGGGAAAATTTAAAGTGCCAAACTAGGGTAATGCTTATCTAATTCTTTCCCCCACTGTATGTAAGACAAGAATGAGCTGAGGTAGGTGATGAGAAAGAGGAGCTACTTGCATTTTGAAATGATTTACAATGAATCTGAGGCATGTAATAGTGATAATATTATGATCCTACAACTATTACATGAAAAGGACTGGTATTCCTATAATTTCTATTCAATTATAAAGTCAATACTTTTCATAGGAGTATATCTATTCAATATCCTCTGTATGCAATGACATTTATTAGTATTATGTCCAAAATTTATATGATATTAGCAATGATACATGTTTGTGCTTTTTCCTTTATGATTTTTGTTTTGATGTTCTTTAATAGGTGGTAGCTTTATGAGATCATGACGAAGAAGCATTTGTAATTATTTTTCATTTTCAGACATAGGACAAGGAAGGTGGAAGGGCTTGATTATATAGGGTTTTTGTTTCTTGCTAGATTCACCAATTGCTTGAGTTAGATGTTGAGGAGGAGGACCTAACATGATCCTATCATCCTTATCATCATTATAAGGCATTGGTTGTTCTTTAGGAAGGAGGACACTTATACTGGGAGGAGGATCTTGATACCCTATCCCATTGGTATCTTCAGTTGGTATTTGCTCTAAAAGTTGATGAATTTCATATTCACTTGTTGTATCACATCCTTGTCTGCTTAATATCATGAATCCTTTTCCACATTGTAGTGTACGAAAATGCATACCCTTTTCATTTTCACACTTGTTTAGGCCTGCCTTGCTTTCTTTATTCCTATTTATGTCTTAATTGGTCCTACTTTGCATCCATAATCCCTATGAATTATCTATTTTTTCTGGCTAATCCCAACATGTCCAATGGATAAATGATAATTTAATGATTCTATCTGAGTGTCCATGATTTTTGGGTCAAGACTAAAACACCACCAAGGGAATCTTTGTCCCCCAAAGGTCTTGGGACCTTGATTTTGAATGCACCTCAATAGGTCCCTTTTTAGAGTCTGTTCCCTAAGATTTGAGCCTCAGGACTAAGATGCCACCTAGGGTGTCTTAGTCCTCCTTGACTTATTTTTGGAATTTAATTTCAAATTATGGCAGGATTTATCCTCCTTTAATTAATGAATTCATACGTTGGCTGGGTGTTATGTAATTTAAGGAAATTAAATGTCGATTAGTATAAATACAAGGTTCCTCCTCTCATTTTCATATCAATCAAGCAAGTTATCAAGCAATCTAAGCATCCAAGAATTTAATTATTCTAGAATTCAAGAGAATTCTATCAAGCATTTGGAGCCATCATCAAGATTCAAGCATCATATCAAATATATTCTTGCATCATGTGTGTTGTTGTGCTGACATTTGTGATGTAGGGTTTTGATTCAAGCAAGAAATTCAAGTCTACATTTATCAAGCCTTCATTTGATTCAAGATCCATATCCATTGTAGCCATTTCACACAAGTTTTCAAACCTTATGACAAGGGTTTGGTGAGTTGTAGCATTGAATGTTGTTCTCTCATCATTTCCTTCCTTTATTTCATTTCATTTCAAGGTTTAATTACCAATAACGGGTTTGACCAAGCCAAACCCCCATTCACTAACAAGAAACAAGTATTTCCTCTCTTGCATGTTTATGATTGTAGATTTAGGTTGAAGACTTGAAGATCATTTGAAGTGCAAATTTTCAAAGTTGCATTGCAAAGTTGTCATCTTCATGGAAACTCGCCTACAAGCTAGATCCATAAGTTTTAGAACCTAAGATCAAAGAAGAAGGAAGTGCAAGCATCTAGCCTCATGACCATATTCACAAATTTTAGAAATTCCAAACAACACTAAGATAGTAATAAGGGCATCTTAGTCTTCCTGAGGTCATTTTTTAGAAATTCTTCTAGATCTAGTTCTAACATCCTGTTATCCCCAAATTTGAACATTGAAAATTTTAAAATTTGCCTTGTTTGAATACAATTAAGCCTGCAATATCCATGTACATGTGCCATCCTGCTACCTGAAAATCAATTATGGATATAAACTAAGAGCTTTGTGTATAAAGAGTAATGCAGAATACTAGTATACTTTATATTCTCCAAGAGTAATCCCACAGATATATAAATGCGATGGCTCCTCAATCAGCAAGAGCAATATTAGTTAAAGGGAAAACAGTTTATGAACTTTACATTTTCATTTGTACTCTTTATTCTCTAAGATGCCAATGGCTAAAGAAATTCTCATATTTGATTCCCAAATGGTAGAGTGATCTTATTGTGACATGGATTTGAATTACTCAGCCCTATGGATATTTAGACACACTTAGAATCTTGTGGGGGAACATGAAGAATGGTACCCAAGGATTGCAATGAAGCCTGTAGCATCAATCTTACCTTTTTTAGGCATGTATCAGTATCAATGCACATGGTGCTAAAGATATCTAGTAATAATGGAAGGACATGTGTTAAAGAAAATTAATGAGAAAAAAAACTCTATCAATATATGCAGTTTTAGGTTATGCTTCTAGTGAATAACAATGATTGTTGGTGTGAGGAATAATGGGTAACATGGTAAAATATTTTGGCCTCCATCTTAGTATTCTTGAATTTCAATGTCTACATAGTCCACATTGAAAAATTTCACCTCAGGCCTCTTCTATAATTATTCTAGCAATATTCTTTAAGCTGAAGTGGTCACACATGGAGACCAATATGAAATAACTCTAGGGCGATAAATTATACTACTAGATTATTGGATGAACTTGATTTATTTTTGAAGATAAATTGGAAAAGATGTATCATCTATAGTGACATTTTGAGATGGGTTGTTGCAAAAGAAATCATACTAAGAAATGTAAACCATTTACATCATTTTGAATAGGGATAGTGTTCTAGTCGACAAGTTGGAGAGTTGGGAGTTTTTGAAATTCCCAAAATATTGGTTAAAGGTTCGAAAGTTACAATTTTTTTTGATAGCCCAACAAAGGTTACTTAACTAGTTTAAAGGCTGATTGATATGAAGGGTTACTCAAACATAGTGAAAATTTGCCAAAACCTATGTACCATCAATAACCGTTATAAATTTTGGAAAGCTAAGAAAATGGTGAATGCATGATAGATCAACATGTAGCTATTTTGAAGCTTGGTGCCCACCAATCACCTATGAAAGGATACTCTAATGCGGCTCAAATTTGTGCATAATGTTAGGGAAGAAATTAGAATACACAAGTAAAGGATCTTGAAATAGGGAAATTTGGTGGGAGATATTGTGATGGTCATGGTTAGAAGAGTTTGATAACATTAAAAGGGCCAAGAGAAAGTATATATAGTCAGAATAGCCATACAAAATGAGTGGAGTGAAATATTCAAGATACAATGCAAGTTTCTTTAAGCATGATAGAGAATCCTAAACATGTTCCAGGTGGTGGTGCAGATGAGTTGGTTGTATTGGCCACATTGATTCAAATGAGTTCATCAGCAGTATCCCAAGCCTTCTAGGCAATTCTAGGATCTTTGATCCATAATTGTGATGTGAATAATGTCAGCCTTGCAAGTAAAGCGTGCCAATAGAAAAAATGTGCAAGTTGGGTTGTAATGGGAACATTCTTTGTGAAACTTTACATCAATAAAATTATCCTATTTGTACCACTGGAAATGTGAATGAAGGATTTGAAGTAATATCTAGGAGTTTATTTTCCTCAAGCAGGCTTGAGAAACTTTAAAAGACTTTCTAGCAAATTCAACTAGCTGATGTGAAGCTAAATTCTATAGTCTCCTCTTAAATATGAGCCTAGGGATTGATCTCTGAAGTGTTAGATGATAAAAACTATAGATGATTTCAATTCTAACCCAAAAAACCCACTTGAATAAGTAGTTGAACTACTATTAAAGCTTAAGAAGAGCATAAAAAGAATCGGGTGAATATCAAGCTATGTATATGAAAGAGCTAAAAGAGAATACTAGTGTCTTTTTCTTAATTTAGAAAAGGAGGAGAATGGCTTATTCTATGAGTAAATTAAGGAAAAAGTCATGTAAAGAAATGGTTACAAAGGAAAACACATCAGAAATCAAGGAGATCAAATTGGAATTCGATGCCAAGGTGTCAAATGTCCTCACATGAATTAGAAGTTTTTCCAAATTATTGTAATATGGTGGAAGCGATATAAAGGAAAGTTTTATATGTAATTGGAGGGGGATTTTTCAATTCTCGGGGGAGTAATTTGTGGCTCAGGGGAAATTTAGTTGCTAATGTTGTAAATGGGAATGAGGGAAGTAGGGGTAGTTTTGTTTTTTTTTTAACTCAGTTTGTTGTACATGATTTTGAGGCATTGCATTAGAGGAATCAAAGAAATATTTTTTATTTGTCTATTTGTTAATGGTTCCTTTGATTATAAATGAAATTTGATTCTTTTTTATTACTCTCTGATGTTCTATCTATTATGTTAGGTTGTGTATGTGTTTATATCTAGAGCTTTGAATTTAGATTAACTCATTTGTTAAGGGGAAATTTTGTTGCTCACTCTTTTCTTGGTTCTCATTTTTGGGTGTGAGATAAGTGGACTGTGTGTGATTTGTTTACATCCGCATCACTCTAAGTTTAATCCATCACATCTAATTTCATGGTTATGGGTAGGTGTTAGTTTCCTTTTCTACTTTCTAGTTAAAAGCATACCCTATGTTTTCATTCATTGCATATCTTAAGAGGGAGTTGTACTTCTAAAATTCAGAGGAAAGTTTTCAATCCAATAGAAAATTCTCCAACTATTAGTGTTGTTTTTTTCTTCTTTCTAGGAATCTTGAGTCATTTTCTACATTTATTTTCGAAGGAAAAATTTGTTAACTAACACATTCAAAGATTCTACATTTTCCCTAAAAAATAGCAGCAAGACTAAGAAAATAGTAAGGGTGTCTTAGTCCTCTATAGCATATTTTGGTAGCTTCTTTGCATTTCTAGAATTCTCACAACATTTCTAGACTTCCCAAGTACATACATCCTAACTTGTTGCATAATTTCATCATTTAGCTTGCATTATTAGGGTTTGTGAGTTAAATGTTCATTTGTATTTTCCAAGCATTTGCTTGGTGGTGAACCCCTAAAATTTTGAAGAGATTCCTCCTAGGTCCTCCTTGTTGAGAATTGACTCACCTTGCAAGGTTAAAAGTCAATCCAATTAGGACTCCTAGGGAATTATTGAATGAATGTTGGAGAAAAGTGGTATTCTCCTATCTCCATACATTTCATTTTGGTGAACCCGACCTTTTTGAGCATTCAATTTTTGATTTGGAGTTCATTAAAGTCCTAGATCTAGGTTGCATTCTTTCTAGCATTAGTGAACTTGCATCTAGGGTTTCTCATATTTAGTGAAAATTGCATCTAAGGTTTCTCATATTTGCATTATTGAAAGCACATATAGGTTACATATTTTCTTTCTTACATCATTTCATTTCATTCAAAAAATGAAAAAGTTCATTGTTTAATTGCATTTAGAAACATTCTTATTACATTAAAAATTGAAAAAATTGCATTTAACTTTGCATTCAATTGCTTGTCACTAGTTACTTTTTCTTGCATTCATTTGCACATTTTTTTGTTTCTAAACATTAGCATCCTGAATAGGAAATCTGTGAAAACTTTAGAAAAATCCATAATTTTATTTTTTTCTAAAAAAAACCTCTGCTAGGACTAAAACACCCTTCTTGGCGTCTTAGTCTTTCATAGGGTTTCTGGATCAAAATCCTCTCTTTTTTGTTTGTTATCTATTTCATTCCTTGGAACTTCAGAATTTCACCAATAGGACCAAGACACACTTACTAGCATCTTAGGCCCTATTGAGTTTGACTTTCTAGTTCTCAGGATCTAAAATTACTTTTATGTGCTTTTGTTGGCTACTTTTAGTTTTTTGTTTCAGTTTGTATAACTTTTGTTGTTTCAATTTCCTTCATTTCAAGTACAATTGCAAGCATAGGATATTGTGTTCATTGTACTTTCCTTGGTTTATCCCTTGTATGAGATGTAGTACTTGATGTCCTACTTCTAATACCATGGTTAGATGAAGTGCAATACTCATGTTATCCAACGATAAAACACTCATTGTGGATCTTGGGTTATGGGGCTCTCTTACTTCTTTTGTTGGTATTAGTTCACTAGGTATGGACAATACCTTTGATAACTCTTTTGCTATGTCTACCTTTCCCACAAGTGCTATGTCAAGTTTTCAAACAATGGTTGATCATATCCCTCAAGAAAACACAATGAAAATGCATGAAGACCTAGCTCGTTTATAAGATAGCGTGAGTACTGAAAAAATTTCCAACACTATTATACCTACCATAGATAGTATTCACCACATGATGGAAAGTGATGAAGGACTAGAAGTTGTGCATAACATAGCTCACATCTTTGGAAAACATCTTCCTTCCACCACTCATGGTGCTCAAGCTTCAAACAATGTGCAAAGTCAAGGAGGAAATCAAACTCCTCCCTCCTCAACCATAACATCCATTCCAACCTATACCAATCCTCAAATTACCACAACAATGCAACCAAATAGTTCTAAATATCCTTCCAACCTCAAATATTTCCACTAATTCTCCTTATACTTATATGGAATCTAATCTTATATCTACTCCCGTAAGCAATACATTCATTGGTCCTTCCAACACATATACACCACCACCATTTTCATCTCCATCACAAATCAAAAGTAATGATCCTATCATTAACCACCTTTTAAAAATCCTTCCATCCATTCAACTTCAATTTTCCACCATAAAACAAAATCAAAACGGTCCACCCTCATTCTCTGTCAAAAGTAACCCATTATCCTTAGAGATATTGAGAACTCTAGTGCCACAAGGTATATAGATCCCTAAATTTGAGAAATATGGAGGAAAGGGAGATCTTTCTAATCATGTTAATGCCTTTAATACTTTGTGTAGTGACTTTATCCTTCAGGACAAACTTTTGGCTAAACTTTTTACCCAGTCCTTTAAAGACATTTCCTTAGATTAGTTTTTTGCATTACTGAATATCTCAATTCGTTCATTTAATGAACTTATTGAGGCATTTATTAATCATTTCCAAGTGCATATGGTTCCTAAAATGAAATTAGATGATTTGATGAGATGTAAGAAAAATGAGGGTGAAAAAGTCACTGACTTTATTTCACGTTACTAATTGCTTTATTCCCAAATCAGTTGAATATTCTAGATTCCCACCTTTAAAAGATGTTCACAAAAAATCTACAAATTAAGATAAGAGACAAGCTCACCATGATGAAATTACCTTCCTTCATGCATTTATGCATTGCCCTTCAAGATTATTAGAATTTTGTAGGTAGTAGTGAACCAAAAACCACCTCTACCTATCTTGAAAAGTTTGAAACTCCATACCAAAACACTTACCAGACTTTCAAAAGACAAAATAAAAGATTCCTTCAACTAAACTCCACCTCCCAACCTACCCAACAAGTTGATACCCAAGTAGTTGCTATAAAGAAGAGTAATCCTTATATCTTTGGGGATCCATAAAGATAGTTTACACCTTTACCCAACACATTTCACAACATTATGACCCAGCTATTAAGCAAAAATAGGCCTACCTTAGCTCTTGTTTGACCTCTTGACCCTAGCAAGTAGTTACCTCTAAGCTTTAGACACAATGCCTATTGTTCTTATCACAAAAAAAAGGACATGATACAAAACATTGCAAGCATCTTAAACATCTTGTGCAAGACCTCATTGGTTCCAATCATATCCAAATTGGAGGAGTAAATGAAAAAGGTAATAAGTTTGTAGCTCCTCCCATCCAAAACTTGAAAATATTTACCAATCCCATGCCCAACCATTTAATATTTCATTTGTTAAGTCTAGTGAAAGTAAGCCTGATATAATGAATGTTGACGCAGATGATAGGATTAATTGACATCGAGCCTCATAAATAACAAACCATAATGCCCACTAACATTAATTTCTTTTTAGAAGAAACAATGAAACATGAACCTGATGGTTCTCTTTACATAGCCGACATAATCAATAATAGGACCACTCTTGGGATTTTAATTGATCCTGTCTATGGAGAGAATTTGATCATAGAAGAAATTTTATATGTGCATGAACTTACTCAAGATATATATGATAAACCAAAAGCATGGATTAAAATGCATGATGGTTTTCCTCATGCTACAATGGGCCCAATCACACTCCCTTTACAAGTAGGACTAAAGAAATTAAATGTATCATTCTCTTTCATATCCAATTTAAACCAATTTCATGTGAAGTGTTAAAAGGTGCAGGAAAACTGAGAGGGGGGTTCACATTAGTTGTCACACAATTCAAACTCAAAACTTGAACATTTATCAATTCCATAGTCACATTATTCTATTATTAAGTATGAGCATAAAACACAAATAACAAAAAGTAAAATCAACACAATGAACACCCAATTTTTATGTGGAAAACCCAATGAGGGAAAAACCACGGTGAGGATTAATTCACAATATATAGAGATTATAAAACTGAATACAGAGGCTCACTAACAAGGGCTCACTACCTAGAAGAGGACTCACTGTCCAAATACAAAGGCTCACTACCTACAGAAAGGACTCACTCTCCAATAGGGAGGCTCACTTCCTATAGATACAAAAGAGAACAAAGATCCACCACAACAATTAACACACATCCACAATCTTGATTAGAAGATTTCAGAAACCTTTAGCTCACTACCTTCAAGAATATAACACAATGAAGAATTGTTGCCTCAACTCACTCACACACACTTTTGATCTTATGATTTGTGGCTTACTTCATCACTTTGCATCACACCTTTACAACTCTTCGCAATTTGACTTGCATTTGTACCTTCTTCAACCTTAGAATTTTTTTCCAAGGTCGGCCACATAAACTTTATTTCATAAATTCATATTAGGTCAGAAAATCAACACTCCCATGGTGGAAAGGAATGAGAGTGGAAGAATAAAATATTTAACCAAGACCAAAAATAAAAAATTCTCATATCAACCACACACTTTCTCAATTAAATTTTATTTCTTTGAATGAAGTGTAAACACTAGTTTGACCAAACCTAATGAAAACATATTTGAACATTGATGTACATGCTTCATAACAAGAATATGACATGAAGAAGACACAACATGCTTCATCATGCACGAGAAAACATCTCAGATTCCTTCAAATACATCTGTAGCAAGTGAAACAATCTTTGTACACCAAAATTTTTCCATCAGTCCGTCTGAACTATGCAAACATATACAACAACACAAAAACATGTCTTCTAGATCACCAATTCACATGCATCTTTGCTAGAACCAAGATAACACCATTACAAGACATATACTAGAAATGCAAGGTTTGAAATAGAACAGTGGAGTAGCAGAAAAATTTCTCCCAGTCCACATAAGACCAACCTTGCCAAAACAGTTCACACACCGGTGAACGTGACTTTCTCATAATATCAAACCATAAGCTAAAAACTTAGGAGATATCACCACTAGACCACTAGCAAGCCTTCAGATCTACATAATCATAGGATCAACACAAGAGAAACACATAGCACATACTAGAGCACACTCTGAGCACATTCACAACTCTGACTTCTCTTCTTTATTAATTTTCTCCAAAGCACTTGGAAACTCATCAAACCATCACATCTGCAACACCATAAAGATAGCTCCATGTACTGACAACATTTTAGTAGCATCTCAACTATACATGTACAATTTGCAACATAATGAACTATGTTGACATCAATGACAACATTAATGACAACACCACCAAACTTTCTCAAACATGCAACAATCTCCCCCTTTTTCACTGATAGCAACAAATGATGTGAAAAACTATCAAAGACAACATCCTTCACAGTATTCCAGAAGAACACCTTATCTTCCTCTACAATAGTTTCTCACATGGATTTCTCTCCCCCTTTGACATCAATGGAAAAGATCAAAAACTCTAATCACTCCCCCTTAGGAGTGCACTCATACTACAACAATGAAAAACCTTTTCTACTCCCCCTATGGAGTAGACCCATTTTTCAGTCGAGATGAATGAAGAATCTGTAAATTCAATGAAATAATGCACCTTCATGTGCACCTAGTTTGGAGGGCCAATGACCCCCAACCTCTCCCTACGATGCTCAAAAGTATCCTTTGGAAGAGCCTTAGTAAATATATCTACAATTTGTTCTTTTGTTGTCACATACTGCAATCTGACTTCATTTTCCAACATGTTTTCTCTCAAGAAATGATATTTGATAGATATGTGTTTTGTTCTTGAATGCATAACTACATTCTTTGAAATGTTTATAGCACTTGTGTTGTCACATAAAATAGGATTAGGCTCATAACATATCACTCCAATGTATTTTAGGGTTTGCTTCATCCACAAAAATTGTGTGTAGTAGGATGCTACAACAATATATTCTACTTTTGCAATGGATAAAGAAACTGAGTCTTGTTTCTTACTCAACCAATAAACCAATCTTCTGCTAAGAAAGAAGGAACCTCCACTAGTACTCTTCCGGTCATCCACACAACTAGCCCAATCTGTGTCGGTAGAAGAACTCAACATGAAATTAGCATCCTTAGGATACCATAAGCCATAATCTGATGTACCTTTAAGATATCTAAATATCCTCTTTACAGTTGTAACATGCACCTCTTTAGGATTTGCTTAAAATATCGAAACTAGACATACTACATGCATAATATCCAATCTAGTAGCAGTAAGATACATCAGTCCACCAATCATAGATCTATATTTGCTCTAATTTTTTTTAGCAGATTCATCATCTTTGCTTAGCTTACATCTGGTTATCATTGGAGTACTAACCGGTTTGGAGTCACCCATTACAAACTTCTTCAACAACTCTTTTACATACTTAGATTGTGAAATGAATATCCCTTTATCAGTTTGATTCACTTGGAGACCAAGAAATAAATTCAATGCACCAATCATGGACATCTCAAATTCTTTTTGTATTTCTTCAGCAAATCTTTTCCACATGCCTTCATTTCCACCAAAGATGATATCATCAACATATACAATTACTATCAACATTTTTCTACCTTGCACTTTGAAGTAAGAATTTTTGTTAGTAGAGCCTTTGTTGAATCCTTGCTTTGTTAGGTATCTATCCAATCTTGCATACCAAGATCTAGGAGCTTGCTTCATTCCATACACCACCTTCTTCAACTTACAAACCATGTCCAGTTTGTCAGATAATTGAAACCCTATAGGTTGTTCCATGTACACTTCTTCCTCCAATTAACCATTCAGAAATGTTGACTTGACATCCATTTGATACACTTTGAAATCTTTGTAGGCACAAAATACCAAAAAAATTATAATAGCTTCCATTCTAGCCACAGGGGCAGGTATTTCTTCAAAGTCTATTCCATCAACTTGTGGATATCCTTTGCATACAAGTCTTTCCTTATTCCTTACAACTTCACCACTTTCATTCAACTTATTCCATAATACCTATTTTGAACCAATTACATTCTTATTCACAAGTCTAGGGACTAGTTCCCATGTTTGATTATTTTCTATCTGTTGCAACTCTTCTTTCATAGCTCTCATCCAACTCTCATCTTCACATGCTTCACTTACTGACTTAGGTTCAATTTTAGAAAGTAAACACAAATTTACCTTAGCTGCTACTTTTCTTCTTGTCTTCAAACCTTCACTCTTATCTCCAATTATTTGTTCCTCTAGATGATTCTTTTGTACATACTTAGGAGTCTTAATAGTAGGTTCTGAATCATTCTCTTCTTCTTCTTCAGTCTATTTTTCTTTATCTTCTTCTTCCTTCTCCTTATTCTCCTTAGGTACTTGTCCATAGATGGGATCATCAAGTTCAACTTCACTTATCATAATAGGTCTTCATATGTCTTCATCAACTTTCACATTAGCACTTTCAATAATCTTCCTAAATATTTTATTGAAGTATCTATATGCATTTCTAGTAGTAGAGTACCCAAGAAAAATTCCTTCATCACACCTAGCATCAAACTTTCCCAAATTTTCATCATCCCTTTTAATGTAACATTTTCTTCCAAATACCTTGAAGTAATTCACAATAGGAGTCTTACAAGTCCATAACTCAAAATGAGTCTTTGTGTTGTTGCTTCTAATCTAAAATCTATTAAGAACATAAACAATAGTGTGTATTACTTCTCTCTAGTATACATTTGGTACATTTAATTCTTTTATCACAGTTCTTGCAGCTTCCTATATTGTCATGTTTTTCCTCCCAACTACCCCATTCTGTTGAGGGTTTCTCAGAGTAGAAAAATGTCTCTTTATGCCATGTTGTTCATAGAATATATTAAACTCACTAGAAGTGAATTCTCCACCTTTATCAGATCTCAAGCATTTGATTTTCAGACTTACTTCATTTTCCACTCTTGCTTTGAACACCTTAAACCTATCTAGAGCTTGAGAATTTTCTCTAAGAAAAGAAACCCATGTCATTTGAGTATAATCATCAATAAGAAGCATGAAATAGTTGTCACCATTCAGGCTTTCGATTCTATTCGGACCACAGAGATCAATATGAATTAACTCCAACATTCTGGTAGTAGAGTTCTCTTTTCCCTTAAAGCTACATCTTGTCTATTTGCCCAGTCAACAACTTCTACAAATAGTATTAGGATGCCTTATGATTCTAGGAAGACCTTGGACAATTTATTTTGAATTGATTTTGAATAGATTATCAAAATTTACATGTCCCACTCTCCGATGCCCTAACCAAATTTAACTAACTTGAGATACAAGGCATTGACCATCAACTCCCTTAAGTTGATAAATGTTTCCATGAGTTCTTCCAGCAACAACCATATCTCCATTTTTGGATCCTTTTTTGATTTCACAGGTATTATTTTGAAACACAAGTTTAAAACCATTGCTACACATCTGTCCAACACTCAAAAGGTTATGCCTCAAACCCTTCACATAATATACATCATTAGTGTTGTGCACTCCATAAAAAATAATTGAATCTTCCCCACAAATCTTAGCTTCTTAATCATCACCAAACATGACTAAACCACCATTGTACTTTTCAAGTTTAGTAAACTTACTTTTATCTCCAGTCATGTGATTAGAACATCCACTGTCAATCACCATGTAGAATTGATGCAGGAGCATCCAGTGGTGTAAGGGCAATCTTGCATCACCCAAAAATAGTTAAATTTCAAGTTTCTCAGTTTTTAGATGTTTTTACATTTTTGGATACCCTTTTTGTCATAATAAAATTCCCAATTTACAGTTTTTATTTTTGATTTCTGGGTTGAAAGATATTGCAGTTTTAGTTTCCCAGATTTACACCTGAAAATCTTCCAAGTGGGATTTGAGGCACTTAGATCTTCTGGAATAGCCCCGAAACTTTCTGAAATTGGCATAGCAGATTTTGAGCGCGTTCTTGACTTTGAGACCTTTCCAACGGTTGAAACGGTTCGTGAATCAGAGGCCTGGATCAAAAGTTATGACCTTGCAAAGTTGACACACTTTCTAAAAGATACCATTGCAAATGCTCTTTTGAAATTTGAACTTCATGTTGTAAATTTTTGGCGCCAAACCGCCTAAACTCAAATTGAATGTTGTTTTGGCTCCAAAAAAATGAGGAGCTCTATTTATGGGCAGGTTTTCTAATTTTTGGGTAACTTTTTGGGGACAAGCTTGCATATTGCGAAAGGGGTTATTCTGTAGCTTTCTGTAGCTTGCATGTGTTGTAGAACTTGGGGATTTGAGATCCACTACATGTAAGAAGTTCCATTTTCTAAATAATAAAGTTATTCTCTTATTTGTGGGTTATTTTTTGTGTCTCAGGTTTGCGCCCTCATCAAGAATTCATCATGTCTTGCATGAAAGGCAGTAACCAAAGTACCTTCCATCTTATTATTTTTGTTCTCCGGAGCTTTCTTGCTTGCACATTTTATAGGTTTAGCAGATACAGATTTATTTTCCAAAGCTAAAAACAAGCATTCACTGTCGTTAACCTCATTTTCAGATTCATCATCAGATATTCCAACTTCTTCCTTAACATAATACAACTTCTTGTATTTATTATCCTTTCTATCCTTGTCTTTATAATCCTTGTTCATCTTATGTACAACTCTATTTAGACATCTTGAAGCATAATGACCAATATTACCATAACTGAAACATTTGAAGGGAAACATACCTTTATACTTTCTGGTACCTTTCTTCAACTTCCTAGTGAAATTTTCTTCCAACTCATTAGAACCATCACTCTTCAAATCATCTTCAATCTTCATTTCCTTAAAAAAAATTCTCTTCCTTTTCTTCTTTCCCATCTTCTTTCCCGAACTTTCTCATCTCAAATGCTTGCAAGGTGTTGAACAACTATTCTTTAGTATACTTTGTAGGATCATACATCTCTTTAATAACTGAGATCTTATCACTATAGCAACCTGGTAGAGTGATCAGGATCTTCTCAATAATATGTTCATCAGTCAGCTTTCCCCCTTGATTCTAAACTTCATTTGCTATCATCTCAACCCTCTAGAAATAGCTTGTAAACTCTTCACCTTCTTCCATTTTCAAATTCTCAAATATGCACTTTTCTACCAGCTTCTTTGTCAACTTTTCTCTTTCATTTGCTTCATATAGTTCTTCCAACTTCTTACAAAAATCATAAGCAGTATCTAAATAAAAAACCTTAGTTCACTCAGTTTTAGATAAAGCATTTTAAATAACATAACTCACTTTCTCATTCTCCTCATAAGCAGAAACTTGATCTATAGTAGTAGGACCATTCACCGAAGGAGTATACTTTGCCTCAACAGCCTTATAGGTCTTGTAACCAAGAGAAACAATATATCCTCTGATATTCACTTTCCATCAAACATAGAGATCACTAACTTGTACACCATCAAATCTTCCTTAAGTGGTTAAGCTCCACACCAAGGAACCAAAGCTATGATACCAATTATTAAAAGGTGCAAGACAACTAAGAGAGGGGGGGTGAATCAGTTGTCACAAAATTCAAACTCAAAACTTCAACACTTATCAATTCCATAGTCACACTATTATGTTATTAATTATGAGCATGAAACATAAATAATAGAAAGTAAAATCAACACAATGAACACCAAATTTTTACACGGAAAGCCCAATGAGGTAAAAAACGCAGTGAGGATTAACTCACAATATAAAGAGATTATAAAACTGAATACAAAGGCTCACCGCCAAGGGCTCTCTACCCAGAAGAGGACTCACTGTCTAAATACAAAGGATCACTACCTACAGGGAGGCTCACTTCCTATAGATACAAAAGAGAAAAAAGATCCACCAACACAATTAACACACATCCACAACCTTGATTAGAAGATTGTAGAAACCTTCAACTCACTACCTTTAGGAATCTCACACAATGAAGAACTATTACCTCAACTCACTCACACACACTTCTGCTATTCTGATTTGTGGCTTACTTCATCACTTTGCATCACACCTCTACAACTCTTCACAATTCCACTTGTATTTACACCTCCTTCAAGCTTAGAAACTTTTTCCAAGGTTGGACACATAAATTTTATTTCATAAATTCTTATTAGGTCAACAACTCAACATTCCTAGGGTGGAAAGGAATGAGAGTGGAACAAAAAAATATTTAACCAATACCAAAAATAAAAAAGTCTCAGATCAACCACACACTTCCTTAATTAAATTTTATTTCTTTGAATGAAGTGTACACACCAGCTCAACTAAACCTAATGAAAACATAAATGAACATTGATGTACAAGCTTCATAACAAGAAGATGACATGCATATGACACAACATGCTTCATCATGCATGAGAACACATCTCATATTCCTTGAGATACATCCACAACAACTGAAACGATTCAAACTTCTTCCATCAGTCCATCCAAACTGTGCAAACATATACAACAACACAAAAACATGACTTCTAGATCACCAATTCACATGCATCTTTTCCATAACCAAGATAACTCCATTACAAGACATATACTAGATTTGCAAGGTCTAAAACATAACATTGGAGAATTGTGGAGTAGAAACATTTCTCCCAGTCCACAGAAGACCAACTATGCCAAAATAGTTCACACACTGGTGAATGCAACTTTCTCATACCATCAAACTAGAAGCTAAAGACTTAGGAGATATCACCACTAGATCACCATTAGCAACCCTTTATATCTGCACGGTCATAAGATCAACACAGGATAAAGGCAGAGCACATACTAGAGAACACTCTGAACACATTCACAACTTTGACTTCTCTTCTTTATTAATTTTCTCAAAATCACTTGGAAACTCATCAAACCATCACATTTGCAACACCATAAATATAGCTTCATGTACTCACAATATTTCAGTATTATCTCAACTATACATGTACAATATGCAACATACTGAACTATGTTGACATCACTGACAAAATTAATAACAACACCACCAAACTTGCTCAAACTTGCAACATGATGTTGGCCTACAAATGGCTTAGCTCCATGAATGTGGTCCCATCTGTTGTCCATAAGTGCTTAAAATTTCTAGTCGGTAATGAAACATTTATTGTGAACCATAGTGGCTTTAGACGCCTATCTTCCCGTCGAAACTTTTCCTTAGATTATTTTTGGCTTGAGTCTATGGAACCTATAAGACCCCATGAAGACTTCCTTTTCATGTCATACCAAAATTTCAAAGCAATATGAATAGCTAGATTATCCCTTGAGAATTTTCCTCGACCTATGATTGAACCTCCATCCCTTGAAGCAAACAATAGTGAGCCTAAAGCCCTTCCAACAAATGATGACCCATCCATGAAAAATCCTTTGCCTATTTCCCATAAAAGGCTTAGAGAAAACCAAACAAGTCCTAATCTGCCTCCTAAATAAATTTATAAATCCAAAGAGAAAGTGGTTGAATAACCTTCCATGGTTTCTTCTGTTCTTCCCTCACAACAAGAAAAGGAACCTATGGTTGACAAACCCGCTCCTACCCAAACACAACTTGAAAACCGTAATAAAAGAAACAAAAATGCTAGATTGTAGGCATAGATGTTGTGTTATTGCTCAAAAGATGAATGAAGACAACAATATTGAAAATCAAAATCCAAAATTGATAGAAGCAATAAACAATGGCTCTCTTCTCTTACTAGCACAATTTTTTTGTATGTCTCTAGCACAATAAGGACCAAAACCCTCTATGGATATTATCATTCATCCTCCTATTGTGGTTAACGTGGATGATGACAAGAGAATTTCTAAAATTGATGAGCAAGTGCATAATGAATTGAATTTGTTATTTTCCTCTTCCATGACCTTAAACGATAACAATTGTGATGATCCTCCTAAGCTGAGTGGCGCACCGCATGTTGAACATGGTGATTCTCCTAGTACAACACTTGATGTTGTCTCTCTCGCTAGTGATCTACATTTCGTAAATACTAAAAAAGACTGGGATATGGATGACCTGCTGGATGGTTGACTTGCATGTGCTTTACTAGTATTTTTGAATTCCTTTTTGTTTTCCTTTTGGTTGATTGTATATGTGTAATGTTATCCCCCGTGATGTTCTATTTGATTTTTCTCACTCTTTGTGGCATTCCTCTATTTGTACCTTCATTATGCTATATGTCGTAAGCTTTTTCCTTTTCATTGATCTTTTATCTTTGATTTTCATTTTTGTCTTGTGTTTTCCTTTCAGGGATGATGCAAGGCATCGAGACATCGTATGTCTCTTCCATGTTGACCCAAAAGATATTTCATTATCTTTTCTTTTCATTTTCATTTTTGTCTTGTGTTTTCCTTTTGGGTATGATGTAAGGCGTCGAGGAACCCTATGTCTCTTCCATGTTGACCCAAAAGTATTTTCATTTATTTTCACTCTCTTTGTCTCATTCTTCCAGTTTGATGTGTATTTGGGGAATGATGATAGTTTTGAGCTCTCTGATATCATTGTAGCAAAGATAGATACTAACCCCGAATCCATAGATCCCTTATGCATTTATGGGGGGAAACGCTCTTTTCCTTTTCATGTTTTGGCTACTTTAAAGTAGTTGCTCACAACATGGTGTTAGCAATTTCTTTAAAGTAGGAGGATACATTGGAATTATTTTGGCATTATTTTGACATGATTTGCATTTTCTTTTCATGCTCCTTGTTGTGATTTTCTTATTTCATGTGATGTGTCTTTTCTCTTTGTGGTGACATTGGGAGTAATGTCCTTCAAGAGCTTGATCTATCTTAGCATATTACATTCCTCTTAGTAGTGATGCAACAAACTACATTCCCTAAGTTGTGAATATTTTATCCTTTGATTAGTCCTCTCTTGGAGACATTACGAACAGTGTCCCCTAAGATTAAGACCTCACATGAGTTAAGAAAAATCCCTTTGAATATCTCTCTTTCTTGTTGCGTTGTGTTTTCTCTTTTTTTAGGTTATTAAAGTCATGGAGGTATGGCTTTGATATGGTCCCCTACGGCTCACCTAGTGAACAACTAACTTCAGTAGCTCTTGTGGGCATGCATTTTTGTACCTTATTAAAGTCATGGAGGTATGGATTTGATATGATCCCCCTTAGGCTTACCTAGTGAACAACTAGCTTCACTAGCCCTTGTGAGCATGCATTTTTGTACCTTATTAAATTAATGAAGGTATGGCTTTGATATGGTCCACTAGGGCTCACATAGTGAACAACTAGCTTCACTAGCCCTTGTGAGTGTGCATTTTTATTTTTTTCCTTATCATAGTCATGGGGGTATGACATTGATATGGACCTCTTGGGGCTCACCTAGTGAACACCTAGCTTCACTAGCCCTTGTAAGAGTGGACCTTGTTTGCATAGTGGACAACGTGTTTCACTTGTAAACTTTTTTGACAAATAACCTAGACCCAGTCCACTGTGTTGGACGGCCAATCAAATCTTGATCTATTGCATTTTTCCTTTCTATTTTTTCTTTTTCTGTCTTTGATGGTATTTGTTTGTGATATGATTATGGCTTCATATATCATCCGCATGTGTATTCCTTTGTTCTTATGTTGGTTTTCCATAGGATCTTGATCTTGGGGGCTTGGCTACCCTCTTGGTTATTGTCACCCTATCTCACTAATGTTTGTACATTGGAACCCCTATTGATTGTGCATGTTTGGATACTTTAGTGTAAGTTTGAAGCAAGTTCATCCTCTCACTAAAGTGGGGGCTAACTTTAGTGTAGGAAAATTCATAACATTTGCATTTTCACACTTGTTTGGGCCTGCCTTGTTTTATTTATTCCTATTTATGTCTTAATCAGTCCTATTTTGCATCCACAAGCCCTATGAATTATATCTTTTTCTGGCTCATCCTGAAATTCTCCAATGGATAAATGATAATTGAATGATTCTATTTAACTGTCCATGATTTTTGGGTCAAGACTAAAATGCCACCTAGGGCGTCTTTGTCCCCCAAAGCTCTTGGGACCTTGATTTTGAATTCTCCTAAATAGGCCCCTTTTTGGAGTATGTGCCTCGAGATTTGAGCCTTGGGACTAAGACACCAACTAGGGTGTCTAAGTCCTTGTATTATTTTTGGGATTTGATTTCAAATTTTGGTGAGATTTAGCCTCCTTTAATTAATGAGTTCATATGTCAGCTTGGTGGTATGTAATTTTAGGATATTAAGCATAGATAAGTATAAATATAAGGTTCATCCTCTCATTTTCAGATCAATCAATCAATTTATCAAGTAATCTAAGCATCCAAGCATTCAAGTATTCTAGTATTCAAGAGAATTATATCAAACATTTGGAGCCATCATCAAGATTCAAGCATCATATCAAAGATATTCTTGCATCATGTGTGTTGTTGTGCTAACATTTGTGATGTAGGGTTTTGATTCAAGCATGCAATTCAAGTCTACATTTATCAAGTCTTCCTTTGATTCAAGATCCACATCCATTTCACACACGTTTTTAGATCACAAGGGTTTGGTTAGTTGTAACATTACATGTTCTCTCATCATTTCCTTCCTTTATTTCATTTCATTTAAAGGTTTAGTTACCAACAAGGGGTTTGACCAAGGAAAACCCCCATTCACTATTAATCAACAAGTTTTTCCTCTCTTGCATGTTTATGGTTTTAGATTTAGGTTGAAGACCTCAAGATGATTTGAAGTGAAAATTTGTGAAGTTGCAAAGTTGTCATCTTCATAGAAACTCACCTACAAGCTAGATCAAAAAGTTTTAGAACCTGAGATCGGAGAAGAAGGAAGTGCAAACATCTAGCGTAAGGACCATATTCAAAGATTTCAAAAATTCTAAATGGGACTAAGAAAATAGTAAGGGTGTATTAGTCCTCCTGAGGTCATCTTTTTAGAAATTCTTTCAGATCTGGATCTGACATCCAAAGATTCCACATCTGCCCTGAAAAATAGCAACAAGACTAAGACAACAGTAAGGGCGTCTTAGTCCTCCATAGCATATTTTGGTAGCTTCTTTGCATTTTTGGAATCCTCACAACATTTCTAGACTTCCCAGGTACATACATCCTGACTTGTTGTTGCATAATTTCATCATTATTTGGCATTATTAGGGTTTGTGAGTTAAATGTTCATTTGTATTTTCGAAGCATTTTATTGGTTGTGAACACCTAAAATTTTCAAGAGACCCCTCCTATGTCCTCCTTGTTTATAATTGACTCACCCTGCAAGGTTGATAGTCAATCCAATTAGGACTCTTAGGACATTATTGAATGAATGTTGGAGAAAAGTGGCATTCCCCTATCATCTTTTCCCTTACATTTCACACATGTCTCTTCTAGATTTATAGAGTATTGGTCACTTTGTTAACATAATATTGTTGAATGTTTGCTTGGTTAGAGGTACTAGGATCACCTACTATAGGGAGCTTAGGTTCAATTTGTGTCTCAATTTTAGGATGTAAAAGGCCACACATCTCAAGTTGTGTGGATTGTTTCATAGAAGGGTAAAAGGATGAATTTGGCTCAAGATTATTAAGGAAATCATTTATGAATTTGTTCATGTTGTCACCATCTTCTCTAATGATTTCAACATCATGAGGACATGCATTAGGAGTTGAATGAGCATGAGTGAGTTTACTTTCTTTAGGGTCATTTCCAAAAACACAGCTTGACACATCCACTAATGATTTCAAAGATATCCATGATGAAATGTAATGCAATAGCCTAGAATGAAATGCAATTTTCAGATTCTACACAAGGTAAAATTTGCTAATTACACTATGCAACAATCTGAAAATGAAATGTTGTAAATACAATTTTAAAATTAAGTAATGCATGTAATAAAGATAGGTCTAATGAAATATATGAAAAAGACCCAGAAAATGAAATAGAAATCTAACAATAGCAAATAAAAGCATAGAAATAGAGTTTTTAATGCTATGAAATGTAGTTTCACGTCTGACACAGGACTAAATCACCTAGAGGGTCGTATGAGTCCCAGTTATGGTTTTTCAAGGGTTCAACTATTGATAAAAAATCATACAAAATACATAGAAATCAGGTAAAACCACCTGTACTGGGACTACATTGCCTAGAGAGGAGTATGAGTCCCAAATTAGGGTTTTTGCACTAATTTTAGCCAATTCTAAGTGAATGTTAGGTTTTTTGGTTTGAATGTTGTCTAGACTAAGTGTAATTACAAATTTCAAGTGAATTTCAATGATGGAAGATGCAAAAATGAAACCTATATGCACTTTCACTAATGCAAGATTTAGAAACCCTAGATGCAAATTAACTAATGCAATACCTAATGAAAAGTTAATGTAAGCTAGATCTAGGATAATGATGCACTATAAATTAGAAATAAGGTGTTCTAAAGGATAGGTTCACCAAAATGAAATGGTGAAAAATAGGGGAAGATGGTTCCTATATTTAAGGAGATGTAACACACAAAGGAGATTAGGGTCCTTCCACCTATTTCCTTCGAATTTTATTCAAGAAAACCCTAGAGATCTCAATATAAAGATGGAATTAGGAAAATATATTTGCAATAGGGTGTCCTAGGGGTGTGATTAAAGACAATAAGGGGGTTCACCACCAAAAAAGGCTTAGAAAGGCAAGTAATTTAACTAACATGCAAAACCTAATGATATGACCTAGAAAATGAACTCAAATCAAAATAGAAAATTGGAGAGTAACAGAGGTGCACCTGGAAAGCTGAAGAGTCTTGAATCAAGATCTACAATCCTAAAAATCTAAATTTTAAAGAACACTAGGACTCATACGCCAGAAGGGGTGATTTCATCCTAGTTTAGTGTTTCAAGCTAAAACTATAATCTAGAACTACTAAACCAGGATCTACCAAAAATGCTTGACATCTGGTATACTATGACTCATACGCCACAAGTGGTGATTTAGTCCCAGTATCAGGGTTGATCTAAACATATAATATCCTCTAGTGATCTACTATAGCTTCCCTCCTATCAAATATCTAAATCTGAAACACTAAATTTTACTATGTAGATGACTTTCTATGATCTTGCAATGTAGATAACAACTTTGAAAATTTTCTCTAATCTTTCTCTTCAATGGATCTCCAATCTAAACCTACAAATCACACATCATAGAGAGGGAAAAATGTTGTTTTGTGAGTGGATAGAGGTTTTTCTTTGGTCAAACCCCGTTTTGGTAATCAAACCTTGAAATGAAATCAAATAGAATGAAGGAATGATGAATGAAAAAATATGTTATGTTGGAACTCACCAAACCCTTGAAAAAAATGCCACAACCTTGTATGTAGTGGCTAGCATGAATGTGGATCTTGACTCTTGATTGAATGTTATAGATATTGACTTGAATGCTTGCTTGAATCATAAGAACCTACATCACAAATATTGGCTCAAAAACCAACATGATGCATGATGACTTTGACATGATGCTTTACTCTTGAATAACTACTCCAAAATGCTTGATAATCAGCTCTTGAATACTCTTGATCATAAATTTTCTATAGTGTTTGAATACTTGAAATATGAGGAAAAAATATGTGAAATAACCTTGCATTTATACTTATTTATGCCAAATTTCCCAAAATTATAACAAATCAAGTTGACATTAGATCTAGAAGAATAAATCCTACCAAGAATTAAATTCAAAATTATGTCCAAGCTAAGTAGGGCTCATATGCCTGTTGGGGTGTATAAATCCAAGTAAGCTAAGATTGGAACTCAAATTTCAAGAAATGTTAAGTTTAATGCCAAATTTAGGTTCAGGCCTAAAAAATTAGGTGGAACCCATATGCCCAAGGTGGTGTATGAGTAATAGATCACTAAATATTGGCCATACAAACCAAAACCATTAGATTATGATTGGTTATTTGGTATGTCTCGAGATTACCCTTGAAAAGATGATGCATTAAATAAGGCTTGTGGATGCAAAATAGGACCAAATGAGGCATAAAGAAGCCCAACTTTAGCAAGGAGGGCTCAAACAAGTGTGAAAATGTAAAGTGATACATTCTTCTACACTATAAAATATAAGTCAAATTTCATATAGCTAGAGGGTATGTATGGGATGTATGGTAGACTATACATGGGATTATATTACACATATAATTATCAATCAAATTGGCATGGTACTATAGAAGTTAGCACGATCTATCACCATTGTAGAAGGGTAGGGCCTCTTCTAGTTAGGTGATGTGTAGGGGAAAATTGGTTTGTTCTTGGATATAAAATGCTCAAATCATTCTCTCCCTATACTCAACTTGAAAGATTCAAATTTCTTGTAATCAAGAGAGTTTGATTTTATACTATTATCTAAATTTGAATATTTAATTATGTGTTATATAAAATGGTTATGTGTTTTATATTCTATTAAAAAGACTATATTTATGTATGAAAGGAAATATGTATGTAAATATAAACATAGTACTTGAATATTCTATTATAATTATGTAAAAGGTTAATGCTAATTTATTTTAATTTCAAAAAGGGATGATAGATGTGTTTCATACAATAATAATTCTATTTCTATGTTTACTTTATTAAATATAAATATATGTGTTTTTTTTTTTGTTGTGTGTGTAGCATGAGTTAGACCACTTCACAATTATGATTCTAGGTAGAAATTTAGAAATTGTAATCCATGTTATATTATGAGTTTGAAGAGAGGAATGTTAGATCAAATGACCTTTTTTTTTCTTTTGTTGAATTCTCTTACATAGTTTCCTAAAGCAAGAAATTTGTGAAGTGTATGTGTAAGCAATCCTCCACAAAGAACAATTATCAAAGTTAAAATCATAGTCATCATTTTTTAGGGTTCATTTCATTTTTCTATCTATTTTATCTTGAAAGGATATTTGGTGATTTGCAGTCAAGATTGAGGAGTCTTATCAAAATACCCAATCTTGCAACCCTATCATGTCATCCAACCCACATTAACATAATAATAGAGAAAAAATCTGAAATGTATCTTTATTTCAATGTTCATACACATTCATGCATGAAAATTCATCAGAACAATTACATATAGTGAGGATTTCAACAAGAAATTAAATGCAGAAATTTTACAAGGGTTTCTAGGAACTCCATGCCTTTAAGTATTCAAGTTCTCTTTCCTTCAACTTCCTTGGCTTCACTCCTCTTTGTAAATATGATTTTTTACCTTCATCCTACAACTCTCATGGTTGCCTTGAACACCTACAGAGTCCCTTTTTTTCTTATTCTATTTCTCTTCTCTTCACAAGATGATTTTTTTGCACTCCTTGTACTACTCTCATGAGAAACCTACAAGTTCTTTCTCTAATCTTTCTGGTGTTGACCCTTAAAATTCCCACAAAAATGAAATAAACCATAGTTTGTTGCTCCCAAAAATTCCATTAAGATTTTTTGAACCACATCCAATGTCATGTTGTTGTATATTCCTTTAGAAAATTAATAAACTCAATAACCAACTTATTCTCATTCACCCCAAATTAGAAATTCACGAGATTTGTTTTCCAAAAAATACTAGTTTTTCTCCATTTTAGGAACCAAAATTGAATGCCAAGAGTCACTTTTCTTATGCACACTTCCTTAGGCATCCAAGTTGAGAAGATTAATTAATTTTAATTAATCTTCCTTCAAAATCTCCTTCAACCATGGTAAATTGACCATTTCAACCCCTAGAACCTTGAAATCGAGTAATTTTTCAAATCACATTAAACACCTTGCTTGATGTTGATGTATGAAATGGAAATAAATTCCTCACAAATAAAAACTTCACAATATTCTCTTGAATCTCAAGCCCACGCCAAAAATGAAAAAGATTGAACACCAAAGGAAGATATTTTTTTTGCGATGCAGGATTTCTTGTGAGCCTAGGTGTGAATGTATGGAGATAGTTATAAATAAATTACTCAATGAAAATTAATTTAATTCCAAGAGTCACTTGTCTTATGCACACTTCCTTAGGCATCCAAGTTGAGAACATTATTTAATTTTAATTAATCTTCCTTCAAAATCTCCTTCAACCATGGTAAATTGACCATTTCAACCCCTAGAACCTTTAAATTGAGTAATTTTGTAAATCACATTAAACACCTTCCTTGATGTTGATGTATGAAATGGAAATAAATTCCTCACAAATAAAAACTTCACAATATTCTCTTGAATCTCAAGCCCACACCAAAAATGCAAAAGAATGGATATGAAAGGATGATATTTTTTTAGTGATGCAGGATTTCTTGTGAGCCTGGGTGCTAATGTATGAAGCTAGTTAAAAATAAATTACTCAATGAAAATTAATTTAAATAGCTCACACAAAATCATTGGTAAATCACTTTATAGGAAAACAAACTCTTGCAATAATTATTCAACTCAGGATTTTAACTTGCAATCACTAATCACCGATTCTATTAAACTTTGCAAATTTCATTAAATTAAGTCTAGAAAGGACAATTGGATGCAACAATCCCTTAAAATACTTCTGAAATTATTTTCTTCTGCAACACAAGCTTTCTTCAGCACCTGCACAATAAACCTCTCAACACAATCACAACCACACAAATCTGCATCAATTAGTCATATTCTTGGATTTGAAAACAACCTCCAACTTGCAACAACACTATCCAAAACCCTTCATGGAGGTATTCTCCTCTGTCTCTTCTCTTTCTCTATATTCTATAGAAACTTATTTCAAAAATGAATTAATTTTTCTTAACACAAGTTGCTTTCCAATGAAATGCAATGTAAATTCATTTAGTTTTATTTTTCTTGCATTCCAAACCACACCCAAAAAAATCAATGCCCATCTCTAGGTGTAGCTAATGAAATTAAAATTCATCAATAAAAATGAATAAAATAACCACACAAACCTCTACACATGGAAAATTTGAAAGATCTAGTGCTTTAAAGACTTTCTTGCTTTCAAGAATAAAGCAAAATATGTTTTTCCCAAACCAGGCACCCATCTCCAAGATTCCTATTTTTTAGAAGTTATATAATTTCAAATTTCAAGTTACAAGTCAAATTAGTGGTCTCCAAGAAACCCACACCTTCATTGTGTTTTCAAGTTTTTTTGCTTTCAAGGCATATTCTTCATTATCTTTGTTGGTTTTAGGTGATTAGATTAATGTACAAAAAATTAAATCAAAATCAGACAAATAACACAGCATATACCCTGGGAAAACCCTCCTCTTGAGGGAGAAAAACCCAGCAACAAAAGATCTCTCTTATATATAAATGTAACAACAACAGATCACTTATACAGTGAGGTCTAATTCAAGACCAATGTTCATCAACTCTTGACAGATGTATTAGCACATATGAATCTGTCATTAATGTATAATCTAATATTGAGATACAGAGATGACCTTCTTCTATACAGAGTGAATATTTATAGGAGATTCGCACCTGGTAGAGACAGTGTATGCATTTACAGAAGTTCGCACATTATCACCTTATGTATACTCACACCTTGGCATCTGTTCTGATCATGCGCTCTTGAAGATGAGATGATACAACGCTTGTTTGATAATGTCGAACTGATGATCAACTTGCACTGTGTGAGGTCGGCACTTGTAATATATTCACACTTGTATGTCTACTGTATTCGCACTGGAACAACAACAGTATTCAATATATATTTGCACTTGTAAATCTCCTGTATTCGCACTAGAACAACAGCAGTATTCAATATATATTCACACTTGTAAATCTCCTATATTCGCACTGGAACAATAGCAGTATTCACACTATTAGTCTCTGACCTGTGCGCACTTGTGTGAGTGATCAGACTGAATGAACATGCTTAGTATGGATGAATCATACTGAATATATACAAGTGGGAGAGATGCATCCCTTCATAACTCTTATGTCGGCCTTTTATAAAATCACCTCTATTCTTTATTGAAGTCAACCTTGATAGGTGTTCATCCCTCTTCACAAGAAGTCGGCCACATTGTGATAAATCATTAATATCCTCTAATGATAGTCGGCTTTAATAAAAAAGACAACTTGATTTCTTTTATGTCAGCCATGAGCATAAAGTCGATGAACATAAATTGAATAGCCAACGGCTATCTTCAATTTATGTCTTCCAAGAGTATTCTGAGCTGGAAGGAGCTACCGAAGCTGCTGATACATTAACACTCCCTCTTAGCTAGGGAGAGAACTTCCAGCTGCACAAGCATCTCAATATGATATCCATTACCCATCATTGACTGCAGTCAAATTTAAGGAGAGAAGTATCACCTCGATGTGATAAGGAACATCATGGCTACATCCATGTGTGAAATGGTATATCACCTCATTGTGGTATTGACCATCATGGCTATACCCACGTATAGAGAGAAGCTTATCACCTCATTGTGAAAGCATATCACCTCAATGTGATATCAACCATCATGGCTACGCCCATGTGTGGTATGCATGAGTGTTCATCACTTGCGTGATGTTGTCACCTCATCGTGACTTTTCACCATGGCTCTCCCAGAGGGTGAAGTACAAGAGGATCATCACGGAATTCTCTCACATGATGTTTTCATGGAGTCACACACATGACATCCACCATGACTCAGCTCAAAGGGTGGAACTGAGGGCTTTCACCTCAAATTCTTCCGTCGCAGAAGAAGATCCAATAGTGAGTACAAGTGTTCATCACTTGCGTGATGTTGTCACCTCATCGTGACTTTCACCATGGCTCTCCCAGAGGGTGAAACACAAGTACATCATATGTCATGGAGTCACACACATGACATCCACCATGACTCTCTCAGAGGGTGGAACAAGGGCTTTCACCTCAAATTCTTCCGTCACAGAAGAAAGTGCATTAACAAGGGATTTCACCTCGAACTTCTCTCACAGAGAAGAACTCATTAAGCAAGGCTCACTGATACTGAGACTAATACTCAGTCAAGGCTAGATTCTCCACCATACCAAGCTTGTCTCAAAAGTACACAAACTTTACCTTGGCGAGAGGCTTGGTGAGAATATCTGTCGTCTGCTCATCAGTGCTAATGTACCTCAACTGTACAGCCTTTCACAGTACCATATCTCTGTTATAGTGGTACTTGATCTCAACATGCTTGGTTCTGTCATGAAACACAAGATTGTCAGAAAGCTTCACGCAACTCTGATTATCACAATGAGTAGGCTCCATTGATTGTCCAAACAATCCTGTAAGGAGCTTACGAAGCCACACTGCTTCTCAAGTTGCCATGTAAGCTGCAATGTACTCAGCCTCTGCTGTACTCAATGCTACAGAAGACTGCTTCCTGCTACACCAAGAGATCATAGCAGGACCCAAACAAGCGACGAGAGGGTGCTCTTCCGATCTGTGACACAACTTGCTCGAACAAGTAACTCCAAGTCTGCATCTGAAGTATACTTCAACCCATATCCAACTGTGCCACGCAAGTATCTCAGGATATGTTTAGCTGCAACAAGATGTATCTATCTCGGATCACACATAAACTGGCTAAGTGCACTCACTGCATAGAAATTATTAGGTCTAGTGTTAACTAGATACATCAAGGATCCAATCAGCTATCTGTACAACGTAGGATCCACCAAATCTGAACTAGCTGCAGCAAGATTACTGTCTTCTTCAGGCTCAGCAGGCTCCCTCTAAATCTTCAGGCACTTGCATCAACCTTTTGACCTCTTCGTCCAGGATTGACTGCAACACTTTGACTTAGATAAATGTTTTCCAGTGCACACCTTGGTACTAAAGAGAGTTCAGAAGTCCTTATTGACCTCATCTCAGATCTCACTATTCTGAATAGGTTTGCGGAGCTACCAATGGCAAACCCAGAAGGTAATCTTGAGCAAATCTGATCTCAGCAACTAAAGTGATCCTCTAAGGGTTTAGCACAACAATCTTCACTTCTTCTCAGTGAGTTACAAGACTCCCTCTTGATCCTTGCTCCAAAGATTGCAAAGAAGACTTCTGGAAGTGAGCTCCCTCTGGCCATCAGCTCGGTCCCAAGGCTGCTTGATTATTTCTTTGGTTGGCATGGCTTTCTCACAAGATGCCTCAAGCTTTTCATCATTAAGAAATTTCTCATCACCTTCTTGCTCCTACAAGCATTTTAGAGAGAGATTACTTAACAGTTTGTAATTACCCAATGAAATAACAAGACTGGAATCATACAAGATTTACAATCACAGGTTATAACATGAACACATAAGCTTTTATGCACAATGTTAGAACATGAAAATAAATCAATCAAAAGATCAAACTAGAGGGTTAAAGGAACTTATCTCTATAAGATTTGATATGGCTCCTTCGTTCATTCATTTGTTTGCTCCTCTCAAGAGTGCCTATCTCTACACAATAAAAGAATGATCTACACAGCTGCATATTTCTTGAATGCATTAAATGGTTGGCATGTAGAATCAACTCTCCCAAGAGTTCAAGATTCTATCACAACACATGCATTGGAGAAGGGTATCGATGTGATCAACGTATCACAACATAAGGATACCAATCTCTTCTCTTTTGGCTGATTTAAAGCACAGATCAACATGCAACTTTTACGGTTTGAACACAGGCCCATGATAAAAATAGAAATGTGATTTCAACAAAACACAGAATACTTATCTTCTTTAACATTCTGATGAAAGCAATTATTGAACACAGCATGCTGATCTTATGCTTAGATCAATCCACAGCCTTCATGACTCGAACACAGACTCATGACAAGGTTAAATTTGAACAAGGCCCATGACTGCTCAAATTTACAATGTACTCTGTTTCCAACTGCAATCCACTAGGTTAGCAATACACAGTGAATGAGGTGACACCACATGATCTCATCTACTGGATCACAATTCAAGAGAAACATAATCTTTACTACACACATGATAAAGCATTATCAAATCTGCACAACTCAACAAACTGAGTAAACAATATAAACAACAAAAAAATAAACACTTATCTCTTGAGATCAGAATCTCCTTGAGTGTAGTGCTGAAACTGGAATACAGAAAACAACTGGACATGATGCTCGTCAAATCATCAGCCTGATATCAAACATATGATCTGAAAAAGAAAATAGCACTCATGCAGCAGCAGAAATGTCAGAGAGGCAAATGGTACGCCAAGCTTTGTATCCCTGATTCCTTTGAGTCTCGTACATGCACTCTCCAAAGTCTATCCTATTTCAATGATACTCGCTTCTGAAGAGTATGATACCCAGATATCTAATAAGCGCCCAGAAAAACATATGGTATCGCTAGTTCACATAGGCATGACTGTGGCAATAATATATATGCTATAGGAAGAATAGATATGCTGTTCCTGAAGACCAGATAACTTCTTCCCATAGCGCTAGCAAAATCAGATGGCTTCTTCCCTGCAGATCTGGAGCAGATTGCAAGTGGTTTCCATCTCTGGTGAACAAGACATTTAACTAATCTGATCACAATCCTCAAACCCGCTTTGATACCATGTTGGTTTTAGGTGATCAGATTAATGTACAGAAAATTAAATCAAAATCAGACAAATAACACAACATATACCCTGGGAAAACCCTCCTCTTGAGGGAGAAAAACCCAGCAACAAAAGATCTCTCTTATATATAAATGTAACAACAACAGATCACTTATACAGTGAGGTCTAATTCAAGACCAATGTTCATCAACTCTTGACAGATGTATTAGCACATATGAATCTGTCATTAATGTATAATCTGATATTGAGATACAGAGACGACCTTCTTCTATACAGAGTGAAGATTTATAAGAGATTCGCACCTGGTAGAGACAGTGTATGCATTTACAGAAGTTTGCACATTATCACCTTATGTATACTCACACCTTGGCATCTGTTCTGATCATGCGCTCTTGAAGATGAGATGATACAACGCTTGTTTGATAATGTCGAACTGATGATCAACTTGCACTGTGTGAGGTCGGCACTTGTAATATATTCACACTTGTATGTCTACTGTATTCGCACTGGAACAACAACAGTATTCAATATATATTCGCACTTGTAAATCTCCTGTATTCACACTGGAACAACAGCAATATTCAATATATATTCACACTTATAAATCTCCTGTATTCGCACTGGAACAATAGCAGTATTCGCACTATTAGTCTCTGACTTGTGCGCACTTGTGTGAGTGATCAGACTGAACGAACATGCTTAGTATGGACGAATCATACTGAATATATACAAGTGGGAGAGACGCATCCCTTCATAACTCTTATGGCGGCCTTTTATAAAATCACCTCTATTCTTTATTGCAGTCTACCTTGATAGGTGTTCATCCCTCTTCACAAGAAGTCGACCACATTGTGATAAATCATTAATATCCTCTAATGATAGTCGGCTTTAATAAAAAAGACAACTTGATTTCTTTTATGTCGGCCATGAGCATAAAGTCGATGAACATAAATTGAATAGCCAACAGCTATCTTCAATTTATGTCTTCCAAGAGTATTCTGAGCTGGAAGGAGCTACCGAAGCTGCTGATACATTAACAATCTTCACTCATCTTTTCTTCTTCAAATTTACTCCAAATTTGAAATTTAAATTTACAACATGGAATAACATCTAAATGCACTCCAATATTTGGATTTCACATGACAAAACATGAAATTCAACTCACAACAAAAATTGAAATTAAAAATCAAACATCTTTTTGACACAGGATAGCCACTTTGCCATGGATGCTACTGCATCAGACACCCATGGTAGAAAATAATTTTTTCATGAGTGAAAATCATAAATATTTGTATACTCTATGTCTATCTTGGATCTACCTTTACTCCTTGTTCATTGAAATTATTTTTTGTTCCTCTCATCCTACACCTTCACATTCGTATTCCCTTTCATATTTCCTTCTTTTCTCATCCCCAAGAAATACAAATTATCAAACTTTAACTCCCACCAATGTGCTTTAGCAAAATGAAGAAAATCAATGGTATTCATACCTTATTCTTCAACACAACATGTGCTCTATATTACCTTTCTTGCTGCTATACCTTCGTAATCTTTTGTCTTGTCTTCAATGCAACTTGTCACTCTATTGGTGTCTTTAGAAAGACACTCTATGGCTGCAAACTGATTTTCTACACCCAAAAGAATGTTAGAATAATAATCTTGTGAATCATCATCCACTTTATGTAACAAGTAATCAAGTTCTTCTATTAGGGAATCTTCACCTTCATCATGTTCTCAAACAAATAATCTTTAGTAAACTCCAACTTCACTTTCACATCTCTCTCATCACTCTCACCTATCTCCAACACATCTAATACTACAACTACATCATTATTCTCATCATAAAAAGCATAAAAATTAGAAATTACCTCACTACCTTTGGCTACAACTTTTTCATTAGCTGAAATTTTCTCATTCCACTCTCTTTCAATTGCTCCCAACCACATTAGCAAATCATCTTTCTCAACTTCATCATGATTAATGTTAAATCCGACATATTCAAGCTTCATATCATCTAAAAGTCTGATTTCATCAACCAAAATAGACCTTGCATTGCTGCAAACCTTACCCATTTCTTCTTCAATGGATTCAATTTTTTTTTCACTCCATCCTTCATAAATGTGTACGTGTTATCATAACCATTGTGTATTTCCTTCCTGTCAAATTTCCAAGGTCTTACTAGAAGAATATGACAAGCATTGATTAGGAGAATATCAAATAAAACTTCATCATAATAGCCTCCTATCTTAAATTTTACCTCACATTGTTTGTTGATCAAGAGCTTCTTGTCATCTTGTACCCATGCCATCGGATATAGATTTGGGTGCTTCTTCCTTTCTAGCTGCAATTTTCTTACCATTTCATCAAACACAAGATTGTCTGTGCTTCCACTATCAATAATTATATTACATGCCTTTCCTTCATACTTGCATCTTGTCCTAAATAAACATCTCCTTTGAATTGATTTGTCATCTTCATTCAAAAGGGTTCTCCTTGCCATTGAAGTTTCACCATCTTTTGCTTCTTCAAAATGTGTTGAGTGTACATCTTCTCCATTTATGTTTGCTTCTCTATTTTAATTTTCAGTTCTTCTTCTTTGTCTTTCCTCTTCATGAGGACAACCATATACTCTATGACCCTCTTCCCCATATCTATAACAAGTTATTTTGTAATTTCCTCTACCCGATCTTCCTCTTCCTCTAAAATTTTGATCACGAGACTTAATTGGTCTTTCACATCTTTCATCCTTGCTATCATTAATGTCTCTAATCTTTTGTTCATCCTCTTTTTTCTGCACATAAGCTCTATCCTTTCCCATTTTTTATTCTCAAACTTCTTGTTCATCCTTTCTTCTATCTTCAATGCTATTTGATAAGCATCTTCCATTGTCACAACTCTAGCAAGTGTCATCTCTTCCTGAATGCTTGACCTCAACCAATTTATGTATCTTGTAAATTTTTCCTTGGTTTCCTTTTAATGTCCAATCTTTGTAAGAATTCTATCAAAATTTTCAGTGTATTCTTTAACGGTCCCATTTCCTTGCTTCAAACCTTGCATCCTCTTGAGCAATCCAATTCATAGTCTACAAGAATAAATTTTCTTTTCAATCTCTCTATGATTTTATCCCATTTGGTAATCTTATCTTTTACTATTCTTCCCCTATCTAAATGGACCTCTATCCACCAATATTGAGGCATGTCCTTTCAACCTGGTCTTGGGAAATTTTACTCTATTAGGATCCTCTATCTCTTCAAATTCAAAATACTCTTCCATTTCATTAAATCCAATCTATCAATTCTTCTATATTTGGACTCCCATTGAATGTAGGCACCTCCATTTTTGGTATCTTTCCCATTTTTGTTAAAGTTTTCAGCATTGGGTGATTTGCAAATACTGTAATTTCCTCTTTTATCGGTATCTAAACTAGCATTCTCTATGCTTTCATCTTCATCATCACTTCCTAGGTCTCTCATTCTTGCAAATCATCTCCTTATCTCATCTTTTAAAGTTTCAACCTACCTTCTCAAGGCCCTAAAATAATCATCCCTTACAAAATTATCTCCTCTTCCACTTTCTCTACCACAATGGGCTCCTCTTGCATACATCTTCTCCAACACCCACAACACAATCCTGGTGCAAATGCCTCTCTTTGATGGTCTATTACACACTCAGGATCAACTTTCTCTAATACCAATAATTTATGGAGCTATCTAAAAAAAATTAGTCAATGAAATTAATTTAAATAATTCACATAAAATCACTAGTAAATCACTTCACATGTAAACAAACTCTTGCAACAATGATTCAACTCAGGATTTTAACTTGCAACCAACAATCACTGATTCTATTAAACTTTACAAATTCAATTACATAAGTCCAAAAAGGACAATGGGTTGCAACAAGACCTTACAAGACGTCTAAAATTCAATGTAAAATGATTTTCTATAGAAAATCAAAGCTCTGCAACACAAAATTTCTCCATCACCTGCACAATAAACCTCTCAACACATTCACAACCACACAAATCTGCATCAACTAATGATATTCTTGGCTCTGAAATCATCCTCCAACTTACAACAACACCATACAAAACCCTTCTTGGAGGTATGCTATGCCCTCTGTTTTCTTTCTCTATATTCTAGAGAAACTTGTTTCAAAAATGAATTAATTTTTCTTAACATAAGCTACTGTCAAATGAAATGCAATGCAAATTCATTTAGTTTTAATTTTCTTGCATTCCAACCCACATCTAAGAAAATAAATTCCCATCTCTAGCTGACGCAAATGAAATTAAAATTCACCAATAAAAATGAATAAAATAACCACAAACCTCTAGACTTGGAAAATTTGAAAGATAGTGCTTTAAAGACTTTCTTGCTTTCAAGAATAAAGCAAAAAACTGCATTTCCCAAACCAGGCACCCACCTTCAAGATCCCTATTTTTTAGGAGTTATGGAATTTCAAATTTGGAGTTACAAGTCAAATTAGTGATCTCTAAGAAACCCATGCCTTCATTACTTTGTCAAGTGTTTTGTCTTTCAAGGTATATTCTCCATTATCTCCACTCATCTTATCTTCTTCAAATTTACTCCAAATTTAAAATCTAAATTTACAACATGGAATAACATCTAAATGTAGTCCAAAATTTGGATTTCACATGACAAAAAATGAATTCAACTCACAACCAAAATTGAAATTAAAAATCAAACATCTTTTTGACACAGGATAACCACTATGCCATGGATGCTCTTACATCTGACACGTTGGGTAATAATTTTGTGAGAATGGTTCACAAAATGGAGTTGAGTGTTTGAAACACCCTTTCAAATAGTAAACTATTTGTAGTATACTCCAATTCTTTCATAGGTACCCTTTTTATTTTTTATTCCTTCTTTTACAACATCTTGCTAGAACATTCACCATTCTTCTCCTATAACTCTTCACACTACTCTTCTCTCCTCTTGTGGATTTTCATCCACCATGTATCTTCATCCTCCACATTATTTCTCCTCTCCTCTTCTCCTTCTTTAGATCCATCCCACCACAAACCAACCAGCTCCGCCAAATTCTACCTACATCATCCTCTACAATTTCTACACACAAGCATGCAACATCTAGACACAACTCTAAAAATGCAAATTTATCCTGTACAACAAAATCATATTCTACATTCACTATGGAAGAATAATCACAAATGAAATCAAAATTTTCATAGATTACCTCTTTTTCCTTGGTTGCAATGCTCATCTTCTTTCCTCCATTAGCAAGCTTGCCAAACCACTCTTCTTCTACTACTAGAATATACGACATTAAGTCATCCTTATCTTCACCATTTGCAATCTCTTCACATTCCATTGCTACAATCGCATCCTTTATAGATGCATCTTCATTCTCTTCTATCATCATCACTATTACACTTGCATCCTCTTGTTCATTATTTTCTTCTTCTTTCTACATGCCTTCCTCATAGCATTTCTTCATTGTAACCTTATTCTTCCCTTTCTCTTTCAAGATTTTTTCTTCTTTATTACTATATATTGGACTCTTTGCTTCATCTTTTCTTCTACCTACACATGAAAAGGCATTAAAAAAGTTATAAGATTCAACTTCTCTGGGAATCTTCTTTTCTTTTCCTTTCCTCTTTACTTTAAGAATATTTTCCTCCAAGACATCTAACCTCCTCGATATTTCTACACACTTATTCCAAATAGCCCAAATCTCTTCCTCTAAAATTATATCTCTCCTCTCAATAATTTTTTTTTATAGCCTTACCCAAGGTGAACCTCATACTCTTCTTCCTTGAAATTTATACAAACACTTCTAACCCACTCATAGTTTACAACAAAACATTCACTAAATCATAACTATCCTCTACCCAATAAAGACTCTAGAAGATGTACCTCTCAAAACACCCTCTACCCACTTTCACATAGTGGAGGGTGTTTGTACACCTTCTACCCAACCTTATCTCTATTGGAGAATAACTCAAATCAATTAAACACACAAAATCATCATATCTCATCAAATCATATCTTGCTCAAATATAAAGTCCTTCTCTCCACACACATTCTAGTATCATACACACTCTGATACCAATTGATGTAGTCAAGATTGGGGGCCTTATCAAACTACCCAATCTTCCAGCCTTATCATGTCATCCAACCCATATTAACATAATAATGGAGAAATAATCTGAAATATATCTTTATTTCAATGTTCATACACATCCATGCATGGAAATTCCTCAAGAACAATTACATATAGTGAGGATTTCAACAAGGAATTAAATTTAGAAATTTTACAAGGGTTTTTAGGCACTTCATGCCTTCAAATCTTTAAGTTCTCTTGCCTTCAACTTCCTTGGCTTCACTCCTCTTTGTAATTTTATTTTTCCCTTCCTCCAACAACTCTCGTGGCTACCTTGAACACCTACAAAATCTCTTTTTTCTTCTTCTATTTCTCTTCTCTTCACAAGTTGATTTTTCAGCACTCCTTCTCGTGCTACTCTCATAAGCAACCTACAAGTTCTTTCTCCAACCTTTTTGTTGTTGATTTATTCCTCTTAACACTATTAAAGGTTGTATTTAAAGAGGTTTTGAACTATATGAGAACCCAAAAAAGTGGTTTCCAAATATTCTTTGATTGGCCCTTAAAATTCCTACAAAATAAAAACACAATTTCTTGCTCCCAAAAGTGCCATTAAGGGTTGTTGAACCACATCCAATGTATTTATATTGTATATTCCTTTGGAAAATGAATAAAATCAATAATCAAGTCATGCTTATTCACTCCAAATTGGAAATTGATGAGTCATTTATTTTTTTTCCAAAAATTACTAGTTTTTCTCCATTTTAGGAACCAAAATTGAAAGAATAAGACCAAAATGGAATGTCAAGAGTCACTTGTCTTATGTAAACTTCCTTAGATATCTAAGTTAAGAAAATTAATTAATTTTAATTAATATTCCTTTAAAATCTCCTTCAACCATGGTAAATTGACCATTTCAACCCCTAGAACCTTGAAACTGTGTAATTTTACAAATCAAATTAAACACCTTGCTTGAACTTGATGTATGAAATGAAAATAAATTCCTCACAAATAAAAACTTCACAATATGTTCTTGAAGCTCAAGCCCACACGAAAAAATGCAAAAGACTTAAGATGGGAGAAAAATATTTTTTTGGTGATGTAGGATTACTTGTGAGCCTAGGTGCTCCCGCATCATTTGGGGACACCCTTCCAAGCTTGGTAAGGCTCAAAATATAGAAGAGGTCAATAGTCCTCTTAACTTTTGGACTTTTCAACCACTAATTTGAGCATAGGTTTCTCTATTGTTTGATAAATTCTCATCAGCTTATTTATATTTAGGCAAGAAACTTAGAGTTAGTGGTTACTAAAACAAGGAACACCAACACTTATTTTGTGTTTGGATTTGGTTGAGTTTTTGAGGAAAATTTTGATCTTTTATAAATCAATTACTACACATATATTTTCCGTTTGTTACTATAAGGTGAAAGTTCATAACTATGCCACACTTTTATGAAGGAAATAATTGATGAAAATATAATTTTTCAAGTTAAACAACTTAAAAGTGACATTTATATTTTATATTTTTTAAAATTAGTTAAATATATAGTTTTTAATTAAATTTAAGAGAATTTCTATAATTCCAAAAAATAATTGAAAAAATGAAATCAATGAAACATTTTAAGAAAATAACCATTATTTATTTATTTATTCTTTTCCCACTTAGATAACTTTAAAATTTAATCCATAGATGAATTTTTTTAATAATTTTGTAATGCCAATTTTACTTAAAATGTGATAATTTTGATGGGTCATCAATATTTATCTAATTTTAATAATTAATATATATTATAATTTAATCATGATTAATCATGAGACTACAATGAAAATTTAATTTAAAAATATATACTGCACTAAAGGAGAGAGTCTTCTACAAAAGGATATTATATATTTTTAAAATATCTATTGCACTAAAGAAGATAATTTTTCTTGGAGAGGATTCTCTACTTTAGTGCATCATATATTTTTTACACTATATATATAATTTAAAATATGTATAGTACATTAAAAGAGAGAATCCTATCATATGTGTATTAGTATATTTGAATTTCAGTGAAGGATGATAAATGACTTTATATATGTATAGTCCATACTTGGAGGCTTCTCATTTCTAATACAAACATTGTACAAGTATTTAAATTCATTCATTTCAATTTGTGTATAAGCTTTATTATAAATTGATATATACTAATTATTATATATTAGTATTTAAAGACATTCATTTTACTATTAATTTTTATCAAACCATTGTTGTCTTTAAATACTAATACATAATAATCATAGTATAAATGTCTATCTAGTTAGCTCCCAATATATAAGAGGAAAATGGAAGAGTTGACAATTTCTAATTTTTAAAAGTTTAGACATTAGGTCAGTTCCATATCATGTAAGATTGTTCTTCTACATTATGACAAATAATCTGAGACAAGAAAAGTTAGATCTTAGGATTAGGAATGAACATGTAGAATTGTTAGCTAAGAAATGAGTGCAATGTGTGAGAATAGGTGTAGACAATATTAAATAAGTTCCGATATATAAAATTGTGTGTAGATGACCATAAAAGAATATGGATAAGAATAGGAGAAGTAAAAATAACTTAATAGAATAATATGTCATACATTACTATATAATCATATAAAACATTCTTTAAAAAATTAAAAACTTTTATTGATAGAAACATACAAATTTCACCATTACAAATTCATTCCAGTAAGAATAAAGTGTTTGCCCCTCAAATTGAAAATATGAAGTCATCACTATGCATCTAAATTAGTCATAACTAATTAATGGCTTTAAGTATTTAGTATCTGGACATTCTAGAAATTAAAAAAGTATTGACACAGAAAGAAAGAAATAGCCACTAGTTAGTGGTATAGTGCAACACCCACCAGTTAGCCTATTCAGCTTGTATGGTGCATGACAACAACTATGCAATGATAAACTACTGTTTAATGTATATTATCACATTGAAAGCAATTCGTAGGACCGGTGCTCCGGTAATGCCCATCTTTTTATGTACTTGTTTTAGAAGCAACATATGACCCCCATCATTCCACTTCAACACTTTATATCAAAGATATATAAAAAGTGGTACAGTAAACGTTAGATTGTGAGCACTGGACCATGTTACATGTTTTCTGTGCTCTTGAGCTTAATGTATAACATCATTTTTATTTATTTTTAAATGATTAACAGTCAGAATATTGTTTTTATTTTGATATTGCTCCATATTACTTTCTGTGTGCGTAGAATCAGATTTAATTGAGCTTTTTAGAGATTTCTTAAGAAGATTATTAACTAATGCAGAGTATAATGATCTCATTTCGTACTATTCAGCTGTGTTACTTCTTTTTTGTATAAAAAGAGCTTTACTTTTATCTTTGATCTATAATAGACAAAGATTAAAGAACAACAATATTATTTCCAAATGCAGAATCTAGTGCTTTCATTTTCCAAAATTAAAGTCATTGACAGCGATGTCAGAGAGTCGGTTGTAAACTAAACCCTTTTCATACTAAAGTAGAGTCCTTTAATTTAAGGAAATTTATGTCGACGTTGGTATATCTGGACTCACATAATGTGTGGGTTATGAGGATAGAATTGAAGATGTGGAGAGTGTTAGACTGTTCATTAACATATGTTCCATCCTGCATCAGGAACATACCCTTAATGCTCACGCATATTTCTCTCTTACCTCGCAGATTCTGCTGCTATCTGATGAGAACTGCTGATTATATACGTGACGTTGACAGGAGAGGAGTTTATATACAACACTATGGCTGGTCCACAGATTATGAGTACGGTGAAAGCATTCCTTGGAACAGTCTTACAGTAGCCTGCTATGTTAACTGACATTGCCCAGAAAACCCTGTGAGTGTACCTTGAGAGTTTTAGATGCTATTGGGCATTTAGGTATAGACAATTATAATATAGGGCTCTAGGAAAATTCATGGTCAGCAATTCACCAAAGGAAAATTCATCGTCAGCAATTCACCGTCATGGAAAATTCACTGTCAGCAATTCACTAAAAATATTGGTGAATTGCTGGCGGTGAAATTTTCCATTACGGTGAATTGCTGACGGTGAATTTTCCTTCGATAAATTACTGACGGTGAATTTTCCTTTGATAAATTGCTGGCGATGAATTTGTAAGATGCCATAATATAGTGGTGAATTAATGGACAGCTTATGTCTCTTCTTTTGCTTTCTGGTTCATTCAAACAAAAGGAGGTTGGAGTTTACTAGCAAATGCTTTACCATTTTATGCATTTGGGTCTATAAGAAAATGTTTTGTATCATATTATGGATCTATTGTATCTTTTAGAACTATGTAATATGTGTCTTGTACTATTTGTTAAACGATATTCGCAAATTAATAAAAAAAGGCTTTGTGTTTCTTATGGTTTTGCTCATGAATTCATCTCTACTTTTCAATTGTATTTTGCATCCTCATTTATCTGTTTAGGGCTATTTGATCTTTTGAAGTAGCTTCTAATCTTCAATAAGTAAATGACCATGTAGATATGTGCCTTTCATCTTATCGTTGTCTCCTTGACCTATTGACTATTGGACCTTATGCACTCGTTATTTAACAAATAGAAAAGACTTGTTTGGCATATCATCCATTGAGATAGATATTCGTTCCTAGTTCTCCTTCTCTCTTTCCCTATATGTTTTGAAATAACTCATGAAAATCCTATGAAGAGAACTTTTCAATCCTAAAGATGGTCCTGTAAATTATGTCCCATGTTTATAGGCTTCCCATGTCTATTGTAAATTTAGATGTGACAGCAAACCTGAATAGCAATAGTTTTTGCATGTTGGGTGGGACCTAAGTCAAGGGGCCTCAATCAAAATAATAAATTTAATTGAATTAGTGTTCTAGATTTTATGGTTTTGGTGGTAAATCATAAAAAATCAATTCTTAGGAGTACAATATTCCACTTAGCAACTTTGTTGCTTATAAGATCATAAATTTCATCATTCCTATAGACTATGAAAACTAAAAATATCTATTTACATCTCCATATATTGAGGATAATTTTACCATTTTAGCATGTGATACAAGTGGATCATTTTAACAACAAAAAGGGTGTTACATTCTTGAATAAGCATTGAAATAATTACCTCTCTTCTATAGAGATTGATCCATTTTTTCTTTAAATCACATCCAAGATATTACAAATTTGTATAAAATTCATAGTGTTACTACTCAAAATGTGGTTGTCCAACTATTTGTACCATCTCTAAGAGATGAAGCATAAGAACATTTTAGAGGATTGATTTCGAGATCAATCACAAATTGGGAAAAATTGGTTGATTCTTTTTTTAGTCAATTTGAGAAAAGGAAGATAATAGTTGACTTGTCTAAAATATCATTATAATCAAGATGATTCATACAAATTGCATGCATGATTTCAACTCATGGTTTGACAAGGTTTGTATAAGGCTTCCAATCACCATCCAACCACCAACAAGTTTTATATTTTTGTAATATTTGAGAGCTTTGGATTTTCAAATTATTGTCATGATCCAAGGAGCTCAAAATTTTCTTGACTCATATTATTTGACTATGAGAGTTAAAATAATTATTATAGAAGTTTGGAAAATTCTTCCTATGCCTATAAAGGCATTGATTTCACAAGGGAGTACTCTTTCCTAAGCTGGCCAATATATAAATTTTTATCTCACCACTAACCATCCTATTGATTTTACAAATTCTAGTGAGATGGATAAAGTTAAAAATATAATAGGACATATTTCATATGAGCTCAATGAGTTAAAAATTAGTGTGTATATGAAAATGATCAAAATCCCATACTCTAGAACCTCTAAGAATAGCAATATTCCTCTTATAAACATATAAGAACCCCCTCTCCACATTGAAAAAACTTGTGCAACCATCTTGGAACTTGTGCCTCTCAAGTTCCTATGGTGTCTAAATAATAAATTAAGTCAATGGAGATGCAAAATCAATTTTAATGTTAGCTTTATATTAAAGAATAATTATCAAAACTCAAAGCACAAAAAATAACATAATGTGAAGGAGGTGGTTGTTATTTATTCAATATTTATCAAGTCATAATTATCATATCCTTGTAGAAAGTATTAAATCTTGTACATCATTTAGTAATTATGGATTATGATTTATTTTTAAAAAAACATCATTTTTATGAGGTCAATTGATAAGAGAGAACTACAACTTTCATATAGAAAAATATGGAATCATATTAAATATCATATTCAAACCATAGATCTTGAAAGACTCTTCATTATTCTAGAGGTTAAAGAGTACTCATATAATGATGAAGAATCTTAATCTCCTTCAAAGGAATTTTTTTCAAGAAAATATGGAGAATCAATAGACAATTAGGTCATTAAAAAATTTATGAACTCTTGTGCTTTGTGGAGAATGATATTTATCTATGCATATAATAATTTGAGAATGATGGTAATAGTGATCTATTTTCAATCATTCAATAGGGATACAAAGTTCCTAAAGGAAAGGATTGTGATTTTGATGATACATTTAATTTCATTCTAAAGCCCATTTCAAATGTGTACATGGATAATCTAAAGAAAGAGTGGAAATGTTTAGTATATTAAAATTGAATATTCTCTCCTACATAAAGAGAATCATGTGCATTAAAAACAACCCTACAAAAATATTATATAGATTGTATGAAGTAGTAAAAAATTATATTTTAGAAAAAATCATGCAACATTTTCATCCAAGAAGGTGTTCGCATTAGATTATAAACTACTATGGGAAGAAAAAATATCTTCAAGATAAAACATAGCAATTTCATGAGTCATGAAGATGAGAAAAATGTAAAATAGAGTTGGTCAACAATTTTTAGGAGTTAAGCATCTCTTAGTGCAAGAAAAAAAATATGCTTCAATACTTGGTTTCTCCCACCTAGTTATAGCCAAATGAGAATCAACATGCATGTCAAGGAAAATGACATCACAAATTGAAATATGAAATGTTAGAACATTAAGAGGCAAGGTGGTGAAAGAAATTTTATTTTTATTTATAAAATTGATTTCATCTCTTATATGTGATCAATAAATGAGATTGTTTTTTTAACCTCCATTAATTAACATATGTTTCCATGTGATCCATGTACATAGTATATTTTATTCTATAGTACGATGTTATAAGTTACAAAAGTAGAGTAGATAGTATTTTTGCATTCAATAAATCTTTCTAGCCTATTAAAAGCATAGTGGAAATAGGTGGCTTTTTTCTAGTGGTTTAAACTTTCAAGTCTTAGTATATTCTTTTTCAAATATAAGTTGAAAGAATATGGATTATATCATACTTGGGTTAGCCTACATTACTAAGGTTTATGTTTGCTTGGACTCCAATGCCCAATGGAAAGGAGGAAACAGATCAAGAGTTCTACATGTGTATGGAAACTTCCCTTGAGATATGCAAATAATATGAATTTTTATATACTCAATTTCAAAAAATATTTTTATTAATATTTGGAAAAGAAAATCAAGATATCTACAATATTCAGGAGAATATTTGTGCATAATCTTATTATGGATCCTTAGAGATTTCAAAATGCAAGGAAATACTTTAAAATTTTAAATATTTCTAGGTCTCTACGCTTCAAAAACCATATGAATATAGGAAAATGGATGAATGATACATCATTTGAAGAAAACTATATTTTCTAATGAATAAAGGAGTGATATTGGCTCTAGAAGGAATTATTTTTTCTTTTAAAAAATAATCTAAAATTAAAACTACAAAAAAAATTAATAAACATTGTAGCAAGGAATGTGTTAGAGATCAAGTCAAGTTTGGAATATGAGATAACTCTAATCCTCTTGTTGGAATTTTTTTCATTGAGAAGATTGGTCAATGTATGGCAAATGATGTTACTAATATGGTGTTGTCATTGATGTCAACATTATTGTACTGTAAACATTGATGTATAGCTGATGTTTTGAATATGGTGTTGTCAATGATATCAACTCATTACACACTTGAAGAAGTGTTGGTCTAGAGAAAACCAAATGTGTTTGATAAATTGCCTAAGTCCAAAATACAATTTTCAGTGTTCATAGAACCTGTTTTGTGGTATGCATTACTCCACCATGAAGAATCTTGTCATTCAATTCTAAGGTAATTTGGCTACATTTGGAGGAATCTAAATTCAAAGTTTCAATCCTCGAAGTCCTCCATAGTTGAAGTTAGAGTCAATAGTGTATCACTCAAATATGGTAGAGTTATAGTGAACATTGATGTATAGCTGATGTTTTGAATATGGTGTTGTCAATGATATCAACTCATTACACACTTGAAGAAGTATTGGTCTAGAGAAAACCAAATATGTTGGATAAATTGCCTAAGTCCAAAATACAATTTCCAGTGTTCAAAGAACCTATTTTGTGTTATGCATTACTCCACCATGAAGAATCTTGTCATGCAATTCTAAGGTAATTTGGCTACATTTGGAGGAATCTAAATTCAAAGTTTCAATCCTCGAATTCCTCCATAGTTGAAGTTAGAGTCAATAGTGTATCACTCAAATATGGCAGAGTTATAGTGACAGAGTACCTCATTGGAATGCCTTGCATTCCACTATGGATGATTCTTATACTATACATTTTGAGAATGTATTTATAGGTGTCAAAAGTGTGTATGATCCAAGTGGCAAGTATTTTGGAAGTTAGTGTGTCAAGCTATGAATGAATAGTTGATTCATTATATTGTTATTTCACCAACGGTGCCAACCTAAAGGTTTTGCGATCATGCAAAATTAAAGGATGTACATGTACTAGACTTATGAGAGTAATTATAGGTCATGCTAACCTATTTTTATGTGTCACACATTTTGGATTATTCTACGAGGCATGTGTGGTTATGTTTTGAGTTGAAAGATTGAGGTATTGCACGTTTCATCTAATTAGGCTAACCTAATTGATTTTGTAAGTGTTTGCAGATGTAATGGATATAAATGTAAGATCATTTTAGTGTTCTAGGAGAGTGTAAGTAGTAGAGTTAATGTATTGATGTGAAAGTGACAAGGTGTGATGTGAATGTAATGTGATAGAGCAAAATATGATAGTTTTGAAGCATGAAGTATGTTAAGTTAGTTTATTGGGCTTAATTGGAACTGTCTGAACAACATATTATAGATGCATTGTATCAATTCAATCTCTGGCAATGAGCCACCTTCTTTTCTATCTTGATAGTGAGTCATTCCTTCTATTATGGATAGTGAGTACTCCAAACAGTGAGTCCACCTGGCAACGAGCCATTATATAATATCTTAATATAACCAGTTATAATATATTTTGAGCTAATCCTCACCGTGGTTTTTCCCAAATTGAGTTTTCCACATAAAATATGGTGTTCTTGTGGTCTTTGATGTGATGCATGCTTTCTATGTTCCTTTCTATTACTGCAAGTTTAATGTGATGCATTTAATGGATGTTTAAAGTTGATGAAGTTAATGAATTTTAGTGAATACTAATTCATCCCCCCTCTCAGTATTTTAGGTGTTCAACACCTCCATGTAGAATTTCAATACTATAATACTATAAAAACTAGAGGTATGATATCAATTGATCAAAAGTAGGTTGAATTGTTAAAAATGTTCCTAGAATAAGATTGAATTTAATGGGGATATCTATGAGTTTTTTCAAACCCAAAATATAAGTGTGTTGGAGGAGATGATAATTCTTGCTCATCCATGTTTTTTTTACAATAGTTGAATTTTGAATTTTGTAGAGAATTATACTATCAACATCAAAAATTGTGTTTTGACACTGTTTATTAGTAGATGATATTATCTTAATCAAGTCTTTGTAAATTTTGTTTCCTAAAGAGTGTTCTAACTTTTAAGGATTGTAGATATGCCTCTATTTTAGCATATAAATTGTAATAGAGATATATCTCTTGTTTGAGGTTGTGCATATGTAAATGCAAATGCTAGCATAGATACTTAAATGGGAAATGCATAAGAAAAATTGAGAATAGTTATCTATATTTTTTAAAGAAAATTTTATTTATGGAAGACTTTAAAAGGAAATTTTATAGGTCACTCACATCATACACACACATATATGAATGTATATGTGTATATATAGACATGTGCATACATATGCATATATATAGTTATCTATGTTTTTTAAATAAAAAATCATGAGTAGAAGGCTTCAAAAGGAAATTTTATAGGTCACTCACATCATACACACACACCTATGAATGGATATATGTAGATATATATACATATATTGTATATATATAGACATACATACATATATACATATATATGTATATATTATATATGTGTGTATGTATATATATGCATACATATATGAATATATACATATGTTTTTTTGTGTGGATATTTAGATAGACATATATATCATAATTGCATATAAACAAAAGGCCAATTGATGTAGGGGCATCTTTTGATGCATTTTGAGTCATGTTTCAAAACTTTGGATTTTAGGTTATTTGTGTGTTTTGGTGTCTAATAAGGTCATTTATGACCATGTGGGATCATGTTGATCCATTTTGGAGTGTTAATAGGGTTGTTGGTTCAAAAATGTAAAATTTGTCATGCAACTATGGCAATGTGGTAGAAAATCAAGAAAAGACCTTACATGTTGTAGGTGGAGCCCAAGATCACCATCTACAACAAATCACCTTCTCAAGAAATGAGAGAGGAAAACAAGGCCATTTCACCAAATAAGGAGTGAATAAATGAGATAATTTACATACTATACAAAGTGCCTTATAAAGGCATGAAATATATGATGGGTACAAAACTTCCCAATACGGGAAAGAAACTACCTAAGAAATTAAATGCATAATCAACCTACATAAACTTAAGCAGATAAATGGTAAAATCCATTTACTCCAACACCACCCCTTAAGTGCAACTTAGGGAGATTATTATGAAAAAATGAAAATGCAAGAAAGAAAATGCAACATGGGTCCCAACTACACAACCATGTTAGGTACCCATTTACAATGCAAAAGGAAATCTCTCACAATTGGAGAAAGGGAGAAAAAACTCTATGGGAAAAAAACCCTCTCCAAAAGAGAGAAAAGAAAAAAAATGATGCATGGATGGAGGACTCAATCACACCCCCCAAGGACTACATACATCATATATATACAATCAATGCCTCCCCCATAAGAGGGAAAGAGAGAGACAATATAGCCCCCCCATAATGTGTAATCACCTACAAAAATTGTAAGTTCCTAAAGACAAAACATGATACAATATCGGCAAACAACTTGTCTCATTTTTGGAAGAAACAAAACCAAGTACAAATGCACAAATGGTTCTTACTCCAGATAGGAAAAGAAAAAAAGAAGCATGAAAATGCATGATGATGTCTATGGAATCTACTCATGTGCCACCAAGACCTTGGAAGATGATGCCATGAACCAATCAGGAACATGCCCAATAACAATAGAAGGTGACAAACAAGGTACCACTAGAAACTGATGTTGAACAATATCCAAAGACAGAGATGGTTTGGCAATAGTTGTGTAATAACTGTGATCAAAGAGAAGAGATAACCCCTCAAATGTGTCCTCCAAATCTAAAATGTGATACTCCACAAACAAAGAACCGATGTCCATTAAATAGGAATCCCAATCAGAAATACAATGAGATACTAGTTGTGATGAATTACTAGACATGCTCAATGAATCATCAACACAAGATGAATGATCCTATTGAATAGGAATGATAGGAACCTCAATCAATGACTCTGTACAATGAATCACTAAAGTTGAAGGTACATCAACTATCCCTAATGGAGAAGAAGGAGCATCTAAAGAACCCTTATCATCCTCATCTAAAGATTCAAATTATTCCAAAACTTCAAACTCCTAGATAGTAGTGTGATCATAAGTTATTATGTCTAAAAAATGAAGAGGCACAAGACAATCTAAAATGGGATCATCTGGGGATAGTTGATTATAAGGATCTCCATGTATTTCCCAAATTTTAGTCCAAAGAATATGAGGATAGTCAAAATGATCAATAACATTCAAAGTGGCATCATTAATATGCATTAAAATAACTCCTAGGACATGATCCCTTTTGCAATTCCATGCAAATTTCCTACTATCAATACTAGGAAGGAGAGCAAGATTATATAAATGTAGTAACAAATGAAGCCATCTAAGATGATTTATGATACCATCTCTCCATTGTTTATAGTTTCCCCTTTTTAACATAATCACAGTAGGATGAAATGAAAACCCCATAGTCAACTATGAAAAAACTCCAAAAATACAGACATTAACCTTCAACAACAATAAGAAACTCCAAAATACTGCAAATGAAGCCTTCCAAAAATATTTCAAGAAGAAATGATGCAAAGAAAAAGGGTTGAGAATCTGAAAAAAATAAACACCTTACTAGGTTCTCACACCAAATCACCAAGCCAAATCTCAAATCAACTCATTTGTTAACAAGAAATGAAGCAAAACCAGTATCAAAATTCAACTGATTAAAAGCACCACCAAACAAAAAAATATGAGAGAAATTCCTCAACCACTGCAAAGGTGATGAAAATACATTTCCATTGATATGAGGTTTGCAAAAATTGGCCTCCATTTGCAAAAAATATTTAAAAATAAAAGAGGCCTAAAAGGTACTTTGGAAGCACCAGCAAGCACCTAAGGGCTCAAATCTGATTGCCCATGTGACCACATCCTTGAGAAGAGGCAAAACATTTGGTGCCGAACTCCAAGCAAACTCCACCAAGGCTAGTTAATCCTTCACAAGCATAAGACCATCCACTGCCTCCAAAGTTCGAGCCTTTACAAGAACTTCACATTGCCAATGCAAGAATGGGATATATGAAGCCAATTAACACATCCGTGGGCTCAAATTGGGATTAAATTCCTAAATAGCATTCCAAACAACCATAGACAGGCCCACCTCAACAACTATGTGGAAAACAAACCATAGGAATATTTTTTAGCAAAACTTTAGAGATATTAAAGTTTTCATACAAAAATATATTTGATGATGAAGAATGCTCCACTCTATGTGGGATGGTGTATATGCACTCCAAGCTCTCTGAAATGAATCTAGACCAGGGAGGGGGTGAACCTACAACCTTCTACAGGTAAAACAACTCAGCAAAGATTAAGATCCCGGCTGCCCAAACTAGCGTAGCCTAGAACAAATGTAAGGTGTGCTCCTATGCACCCTCCAATCTTGCCTCCAATTTCACTCTTTGACCTACCAAATGCCTACAAAATTGCATGATTAATGCTTGCACACCTACCAAATACCTCATGGATCTTCCTAAACACTGTGATTTTAACTGCAATGCTTATTAGGAGGAAATCTCAAGATGAAATACTTACAACAAAAGAGTCCAATGCAAATCGCTATTTCTGGACATAAAAATGGCCTCTCAATAGAAAATCGGCCAAACAGTGTCTCACTTGCAGCCTTTTGAATAGAAAAGCAATCACACTACAAATACTCCTTCACAAATCAGCGGTCTCTTCTCAAAGATTGTGCTTGCCTTTACTTGCAAAAAATTAATTAGATGTCACAATCAACTACCTCTTGTAAAATTGTTCCCTTCAAATCGGCCTAGAATAAAGAAACGTCTTCAGAAAACCTTCAAATCGTTGTCTCTGGATGAAATTCGGGTCGTAGATGGGATACACGCTTCAACACAGCAACAAATTGCTCTTCCAGGGACAACACACTAGTTGCCTCTATGGTGGAAAAAATGATGCCTCTTCATAGGATCCATGCCTCAAGACAAAGAAATTGGGCCTCAGAATAAAAACATTTTATTCAAATTGACTTTCTTGCAATGGAGAAAATCAACATAGACCTTCAATTACAAATTCGCCATCAACAACAAACACCCTTCAATAGGAAAATTGAAAAATAGGAAACTTTGAAATTTGAGAAATTTCAAATGCCAAAAAAAAACAATCTCAAAACCTCCTGATGAAAACTCTCACAAGAAAGAGTGCAAACTAGGTGGCTCTGGTACCATGTAGTTGGAGCCCAAGATCACCATCTACAACAAATCACCTTCTCAAGAAATGAGAGAGGCAACACAAGTCCATTTCACCAAATAAGGAGTGAATAAATGAGATAATTTACATACTGTATAGAGTGCCTTATAAAGGTATGAAATATATGGCGGGTATAAAACTTCCTGATACGGGAAAGAAACTACCCAAGAAATTAAATGCATAATCAACCTAAGTAAACTTAAGTGGGTAAATGGTAAAAACCATTTAATCCAACATATGTAAATCAAGAAAACCATTACAAACAATTCAAATGGGTGTAATATGGTAAATATGTAATGTAATTTTGAGCTTATGGGTCAGAGAAGGTTGGTGAAGAAGGGAATGAAAGAAAATTGAAATTTGTCATGAAATGGGACTGCATTTTCCAATTTTTACTATTTTCCAGTCTGAGTTTTTGATAGTTTGGCCATGTATGGTATAGTATAGGCCTGAAACCAATGGAAAAAGTTGAATAAATGAATCTAGTTTAATATGCTTTTGGTTTGAGTGAATTTTATTAAGTTTGTCAAAAAATATAAGTAATTTAGTGTAGGTTGCCTAGAACTCTACTTAGGGTTTTTCAATTTTGGGAAAAAGGTCATAACTTTCTTTTCCATTGTTGGATCTTGATGAAATATGGAGTGAAATTCTATATTAATGTTCTCTTCAATATCACTAGAGATATTTTCCTCATTATTTATTTTTCAAAAGTTATTAATGACTATTCCTTTCATTCTTGCACATTAAAACTGTGTTTTCTTGCATGAAATTATTTTTTGTCATGTGGTACAGCCTTGTACTTTCTAGTACAGAATGGAGGATTATTGGAGAGGTTGAAGGAGTCTATTTAATTTATTATGCCTTTTTTTGGACTTGAATCCATTTAGATTTGCAAAAGTTACAAGTGTTTTGGTAAAAATTGTCCCAAACCCTACAAAGGGTTTCTAGACATTGAAAAAATGCTATATCTTGAGTTCCCACCATGGGAAAATGATGAAGCCTTGTAGAAAATTCTATTTTTATGTGTTCATCATTCATGTAGGGTTTGGAGTCTCCATTTTCACATGGGAAGGTGAATTTTAGGACAATCTGTTGTATTTTTTCTTTATTTGCAGTCATAAACCTTCATTGTAATTGTTTGGTCAAAGTCTTTGGCACTGTGTCACAAGTTTGGATTTGTTGAATAGTTTTTCTTAGGATTCATGCAAAAGGTTTCCAAGCTGCATTAGAGTGCACCAAAGCATGATTGAAAGTGGAATAGTCTTTTGAAAGTGTCTAGTTGGTTTAGTTGAGTCCTTCTCTGCGTCATTTTGGTATCAGAGCCCAAAGATTTGGGCAAGAGAAGTTTTGGAAATTGTGTTTTGATTTTGATAGGTTGAAGTGAATAACCTAGATGCCAAAATACTAGGTAGTGAGGAAAAGGAAAGGAAACCTAGGTAAGGTATCACAAGCATGGATCAAGAAAATAGGAGAGATAGCAAGAAGATATAGCAACAAGAAAAGAAAGACGACGTCAAAAAGAAGGACAAGATGAAAGACAATGGGGTAAGCCTAGTCATGGAGTTTGATAGAAGAATGGGAAAGTTTGAAAAATGTTTTGAGCTTGTATTACAATAGTGTCTTTAGAAAGCATATCAATAAAAAATTTGGCATTGGCCAATGAGAAAGAAGGTGAAATGGCCCATAAAGGTGATTATCAAAAAAAGAAGGAAGCAAAGGATATCTATCTTGGAAGGTGAAGGTGATACAACAATAGTATGCCTTTTCTAAGAGGAAAAAGGGGAGATTGCAATGATTTTTGGTCCTTTGGAGGACATGGAATGTGTGGGATAGTGTTGTGAAGAAGAGAAAACTCATGAAAGAGTTGGTACGTTGGATATTACATCAGCATGTATGGAGGAAAAGAGTGAAAAGAAAGAAGATATGGTAGCATAGGACTGAATTTTTGAAGACATGAATGAAGAGGTTAAGTGTGGAGTTGCAACCATGATAACACATCCTTCGGAGGATGAAGAGAAATAATTTTCAGCAAATGTAAACATAGAGATGACACAACTAGAAGAGCCTCATTATGATGAACATGTGGATGACAAAGATAATGATCTCCTATGGAAAGAGGAGATGGAGAAAATAAACAAGTTGCTTGAAGAAAGCTTGATAGAAGGATATAAAGACATGGGTATCGAAGCGATAAATGATAACAAATAAATTGGGATAGTGAGGAAAAATGAGTTTGGACAATTGTTCAATCATGCCCACTTGACGAAAGATGAAGAAATGGACAGCAGTAATGAGGAATATGACAAAGAAATAGAATTTTGGAGTCTTGTAGTTGAGAAGAAGATTATCAAGAGGAGGTCCAAAAAGAAAGCGTGATAAAAATGTGTGAAGATCAAGGCACCTAGAGAAAATCAAAACAAGCTTGGAGAACAGCTCCACGTGTAGCACAATTGGAAGAAGAGAAAGAAAATCAAACCATCATTTGAGATGGAACTCAAATTTCTTTTCCCTGGGGAGTATGATGCAAGGGCATCTTTTGATGCATTTTGAGTCATGTTGAAAAACTTTGTATTTTAGGTTGTTTGTGTGTTTTGGTGTCTAATAAGGTCATTTATGACCATGTGGGATCATGTTGATCTATTTTGGAGTCTTAATAGGTCCATTGGTTTAAAAATGTAAAAGTTGTCAAATGTTGCTAAAAAGTTGTCATGTAACTTTGGAAAAGTGGCAAAAAGGAAAGAAAAGGTTACATGAAAATCAACAAACCATTAAAAATAGTTGGAATGGGTGTAATATGGTAAATATTCAATGTGACTTCTAGCTTAGGGGTTGGAGAAGGTTGATGAAGAAGGGAATGAAAGAAAAGTGAAATTTGACATGAAATAGGAATACATTTTCCAGTTTTTTACTTTTTCAGTCTGAGTTGTTGATGGTACGAACATGTGTGGTAAAATACATAACTAGAACCAATGGGAAAAGTTGAATACATGAATCTAATTTAAAATTCTTTTGGTTTGACTGAATTTCATTAAGTTTGTCTAAAGTTATAAGAAATTTAGTGCAGGCCACCTGGAACTTGGCCTAGGGTTTCCAGTTTTGGGAAAAAGGTCATAACTTTCTTTTCCACTATGGAATCTTGATGAAATATGGAGAGAACATCTATATTAATGTTATCTTAAATCTCATTAGAGTGATTGACCTCATTATTTGTTTTGTGAAAGTTATTAATGATTGTTCCTTTCATTCTTGCACATTAAAACTATGTTTTATTGTATGAATTTCTTGTACTATCATGTCTAGTACGGCCTTATACTTGATGTTAAGGCCTGGAGGCTGATTGGAGAGGTTGAAGGGGTCTCTTAAATTTATTATTCATTTTTTTGACTCAGATATGTTGAGATTTTCAAAAGTTACAAACGTTTTGGTAAAAATTATCCCAAACCCTACCAAGGGTTTCTAGACATAGAAAAAATGCTATATCTTGAGTTCCCACCATGGGAAAATGATGAAACCTTGTAGAAAATTCTATTTTTATGTGTTCATCATCCATGCATGGTTTGGATTCCCCATTTTCACATGGGAAGGATAATTTAAGGACATTTTGCTACATTTTTGCTTCATTTATAGTCATAAACCTTGATTGTAATTGTTTGGTCAAAGTCTTTAGCACTATCTCGCAAGTTTGGATTTGTTGAATGGTTTTTTTAGGCTTCATAGAAAAGGTTACCAAGTTGCATTAGAGTGCACCAAAGCATGAATGCAAGTGAAATAGTATTTTGAAAGTGTCTAGTTGGTTTAGTTGAGTCCTTCTCTACATCATTTTGGTATTAGAGCCCAAAGATCTGTGCAATAGAAGTTTTGGAAATTGTGTGTTGTTTTTGAAAGGTTGAAGTGAAAAACCTGGATGCCAAAATACTAGGTAGTGAGGAAAAGGAAAGGAAACCTAGGTAAGTTATCACAAGAAGCAAGGAAAGTTGAGATATAGCAATAAGATGTAGTAGCAAGATAAGAAAAAAGGAATCAAAAAGGACAAGATGAAAAAAAATAGGGTAAGCCTAGTCGCAGAGTTTGATAAAAGAATGGATGAGTTTGAAAAATGATTTGAGCTTATATTACAATAGTGTCTTGAGAAACCATATCAAGAAAATGTTTGGCATTGGACAATGAGAAAGAAGGTGAAATGGCCCATAAAGGTGATTATCAAGAAAAAAATGAAGCAAAAGATAGCTATCTTGGAAGGTGAATGTGATACAACAATAGCATGCCTTTTTAAAGAGGTGAAAGGAGAGATTTCAGTGATGTTTGGTCCTTTGGAGGACATGGAATGTGTGGGACAATGATGTGAAGAAGAGAAAACTCATGAAAGAGTTGATACCTTGGAGATTACATCAGCATGTATGGAGGAAAAGAGTGAAAAGAAAGAAGATACGGTAGCATATGACTATATTTTTGAAGACATGAATGAAGAGGTCAAGTATGGAGTTGCAGCCATGATAATATATCCTTTGGAGGATGAAGAGAAATAATTTGCAGCAAATTAAAACATAGAGATGACACAAATTGAGGAGCCTCATTATGATAAACAAGTGGATGACGAAGATAATGATCTCCTATGGAAAGAGGAGATGGAGAAAATAAACAAGTTGCTTGAAGGAGGCTTGATAGAAGTACATGAATACATGGGTATGGCAGTGATAAATGATGACCAAGAAATTGGGATAGTGAGGACAAATGAGTGTGGACAATTGTTCAATCATGCCCACTTGATGAAAGATGAATAAATGGACAACAGTAATGAGGAATATGATAAAGAAATAGAATTTTGGAGTCTTGCAGTTGAGAAGAAGATTATCAAGAGGAGGTCCAAAAAGCAAGCATGATACAAATGCGTGAATATCAAGGCATTGTTGTAAGTATGAGCAAGTTTGGTGGTGTTGTCATTAATGTTGTCATTAATGTCAACATAGTTCAGTATGTTGCAGATTGTACATGTAAAGTTGAGATGCTTTTGAGATGTTGTGAGTACATGCCTGAGTTATCTTCACGATGTTGCATATGTGTTGGAATGATGAGTTTCAAAGTGCTTTTGAGAAAATTAATAAAGAAGAGAAGTCAAAGTTATGAATGTGTTTAGAATGTGCTTCGTGTTTCTCCTATGTTCATCCTATGCTTGTGCAGATATAAAGGGTTGCTAATGGTGAGCTAGTGGTGATATCTCCTGAGTTGAAGTTTCTAGTTTGATGGGATGTGAAAGTTATGTTCACTGGTGTGTGAACTATTCTGACAGAATTGGTCTTCTATGGACTAGGAGAAATTTTTCTACTCTGCAATCCTCCATTGTTTTGTTTCAGATCTTGCGGATCTGGAATATGTCTTATATTGTTGTTCTCTTGATTCTAGAAAAGATGTGTATGGTTTGGTGATCTAGAAGTCATGTTTCTGAGTTGTATGTGTTTGCATAGTCCAAATGGACTAATGGAAAAATTTTAGTGTTTGAAGATTGTTGCTCTTGTTGTGGGTGTATCTGAAGGAATCTGAGATGTATTCTCATGCATAATGAAGTGTGTTGCATCGTCTATGTGTCATCTTCTTTTGGGGAAGTGTGTACATCAATGTTCATTCATGTTTTCATTAGGTTTGGTCGACCCAGTGTTTACACTTCATTTGAAGAATTAAATTTAATTAAGGAAGCATGTGGTTGATCTGAGACATTATCTTTTTGTCCTAGATAAATATTTTATTGCTCCACTCTCATTCTTTTCCACCATAGGAATGTTGAGTTGCCAACCTAATTTAAATTTATGAAATGAAGTTTATGTGGCCGACCTTGAAGAAAGTTCCTAAGGTTGAAGATGGTATAAATGCAAGTCGAATTGTGAAGAATTAGAGGCAGATTGAAAGTGATGAAGTAAGCCACAAATCAAAAGAACAAAAGTGTGAAAGTGAGTTGAGGCAGTAGTACTTCATTGTGTCAGATTCTTGAAGGCAGTGAGCTAAAGGTTTTTGCAATCTTTTAATCATGGCTGCAGATGTGTGTTAATTTTTGTTGTGAACCTTTCATTCTCTTTTTTTTAGTAGGCAATGAGCCTTTCTGTTGGACAGTGAGTCCTTTCTGTAGGAAATGAGCCTCCCTTGTAAGTAGTGAGCTTTTGTATTTGGATAGTGATTCCTCTTCTAGGTAGTGAGCCCTTGGAAGTGAGCCTCTGTATTTAATTAAATATAATCTCTTTATATTGTGAGTTAATCCTCACCGTGGTTTTCCCCTCATTGGGTTTTTCACATAAAAATCTAGTGTTCATGTGTTGATTTTACTTTCTATTATTTGTGTTTCATGTTCATACTTAATAATAGAATAGTGTGGTTGTGAAGTTGATAAGTGTTAAAGTTTTGAATTTGAATTTTTGTGACAACTAATTCGCCCCCCCTCTCAGTTTTCTTGCACCTATTTTTTAACAATTGGTATCAGAGCTTTGGTTCCTTGGTGTAGAGCTTAACCGCTTAAGATTCAATGGTGCATAAGCTGGCAATCCCTATGTTTGATGGATCTGATTATAGTAATTGGAAAGTGCATATGGGAGGATATATTGTTTCTCTTGGTTACAAGACCTGGAAGGCTATTGAGACAAAGTATACTGCTCTGACGAGTGGTCCTTCTACTGCAGATGAGGTTTCTACTTATGAGAATAATGAGAAAGCGAGGTATGCTATTTACAATGCTTTATCTAAAACTGAGCGAACCAAGGTTCTTTCTTTAGACACTTCTTATGAAGTCTGGAAGAATTTGGAAGAACTATATGAAGGAAATGAAAGAGTAAAGTTGACAAAGAATCTAGCAGCATAGCGTAGATATGAGAATTTAAAAATCGAAGAAGGTGAAAAGTTTACAAGCTATTTCCAGAGGTTGAGATGATAGCAAATGAAGTTAAGAATCAAGGGGGAAAGCTAACCAATGAAGATATTATTGAGAAGATCCTAATCACCCTACTAGATTGCTACAGTAATAAGATCTCAGTTATTGAATAGATGTATGATCCTAAGAAGTATACTAAAGAACAATTATTCGACACCTTGCAAGAATTTGACATGAGAAAGTTTAGGAAAGAAGACAAGAAACAAGAAAACATAGAGACAACATTTAAGGAAATGAAGATTGAAAATAATCTGAAGAGTGATGGTTTTGATGAGTTGGAAGCAAATCTCACCAGAAAGTTGAAGAAAGGTACCAAAAATTATAAAGTTATGTTTCCCTTTAAATGTTTCAGTTGTGCTAATATTGGTCATTATGCTTCAAGATGTTTGAATAGAGTTTCACATAAGAAGAACAAGGATTATAAAGATAAGGATAGAAAGGATAAGAAATATAAGAAGTTGTATTATGTTAAAGAAGAAGTTGGAATCTCTTATGATGAATCTAAAAATGAGGTTGATGATAGTGAATTCTTGTTTTTATCTTTGGAAAACAAATCTATATTTGCTAACCCTAGAAAATGTGTAAGGAACAATGCTCCATAGAAAAAAAAGAATAAGATGGAAGGTACTTTGGTCATGACCACCTTTCATGCAAGATAGGATGAAGACTACTAGGTGATTGACAGTGGATATTATAATCATATGACCAAAGATAAGAGTAAGTTCACTAAACTTGAAAAGTATGATGGTGGTTTAGTCATGTTTGGTGATGATTCAATAGCTAAGACTTGTGGGAATGGTACAATTAGTTTTTATGGAGTACATAACAATGATGATGTATATTATGTAGAGGGTTTGAGGCATAACCTTTTAAGTGTTGGAAAGATGTGTAACAATGGTTCTAAACTTGTGTTTTAGAATAATACTTGTGAAATTAGAAAAGGATCCAAAAATGGAGATATGGTTGTTGTTGGAAGGAGAACTCATGGAAACATCTATCAGCTTAAGGGAGTTGATGGTCAATTCCTTATATCTCAAGTCAGTGAAAGTTGGTTATGACACTAGAGAATGGGACATGTAAGTTTTGATAATCTAGTCCAAATCAGTTCAAGAGATATTGTTTGAGGTCTGCCTAGAACCATAAGGCCTGCTAATACTATCTGTAGAAGTTGTTAGTTGGGGAAACAGACAAGATGCAACTTTAAGGGAAAATAGCAATCTACTACCAGAATGTCAGAATTAATTCATACTGAGGAAACAGACAAGATGCAACTTTAAGGGAAAATAGCAATCTACTACCAGAATGTCAGAATTAATTCATACTGACCTTTGTGGTCAGTCTGACTAGAACAAGAAGTCTGAATCATGACAACATGGCATAAAGAGATAGTTTTCTACTCTGAGAACCCCTCAGTAGAATGGGGTAGTCAAAATGAAAAAATGGATGGTACAAGAAGCTGCAAGAACCATGATGAAAGAATCAAATGTACCAGATGTGTACTGGAGAGAGGCAATTCACACTATTGTTTATGTTCTTAATAGAGTTTAGACTAGAGGCAACAACACAAAGACTCCTTTTGAGTTATGAATTGGTAAGACTCCTACTATGAAGTACTTCAAGGTATTTGGAAGCAGATGTTACATTAAAAAAGATGATGAAAATCTTGGAAAGTTTGATGCTAGATGTGATGAAGGAATTTTTCTTGGGTACTCTACTGGTGCAGGAGCACCCAAGGCCTTCAAGGAGCTCTTCAAAGGTCAGAAATTTGCAGGGATCAGGAGGACCTTTCCATCAAATCAAAACATCAATTATGGTATCTTGGAGCCTATAATGGCATTTGGGATGAATAGATGTAATGGGAATATCAAAAGTTCTAAGGGTCCTGAAAGGACCATAGGACCAAAAAACCTTGTAAGTGGACCAATAGTGTCCAAGGGGTGTAGGTAGGTCTATAATGTTTTAATTAGATCAATTATGGTTAAATATTAAAGTTTAGATAGTTTTTAGGCAATACAAATAAATAAAATGTAAGTTTGGAAATTCAAATATCTGAATTCCAATTTGGGCGGGTAACTAGCTTTTATGAGTTTTAATCACTTTTATGCAACTTAATCAATTCCAAACGGTTGGATCAGTTGGGGAAAGGATGTACAAATTCAAAATAATCATTTTTATGGAGGTTGGACGCTTTGAGCAGGCATTGTACGAACTGTTTTCTGGAAATAGTGAAAAACACAATTTTTTGGCACTTTTATGGTGTTCTTTTGTTAAAAAATTGATCTCTATTGAATCTATGTCTAGTAGGAAGCTTTAAGGATTTGATTTTACATGTTTCAACACCATTGAAGGCTCTAAAAGCAGTAATAATTGATTTCTTTGCATAATATATTGACTATCCTCAAGAAAACTCTATTTTTTCATTGATTTTGAGAGTCAACATGAAATAATGATCCTTTTCATGAGAGGTTGTGACTGAAAATTTTGAAATGGATCCTATTTAACATGTAACATACCATTATAACAATCTAAAAGTGCAGGAAAGAAGAATCAAATGGTGTACACCAAGATTTGACTATGAAAAATGCTTGAAGATGGAGGCTAGGGTGTAGCAGCAGAAGATCTTCCTTCATAAGGGGTATATTTTTGAGTTTGGATTGACTAAATATGTTTTCCTAATGGTTTAGAGTCAATGATAAAGTTCTGGAAGTGATTGGAAGGTTAGTTTTCAAGAAGCCCTTGTTTTTGCATTAGAAAATGAGGGTTTTTGAGTTGGGAGTGTTTTTGGCCGTACAAGTGCAAACCAATTATGGATTCTATGGTTTTGAGCTATTTAATTTTTTTCCCCAAGGTTTCAAGATGATTGGATAAGTTTTAAGGGTACTTCCTTTGTTAAATTGACCTATTTTCCTTGTTTTTCCCATGGTGATGTATTGGAAGTCTAAACTGGTCCAAAGGAGTTATATCTGATATTGAAGTATGTTATGTAAGTCCTTAATGGGTGTCTAAATTCATAATTTATTTGGAAAGTATTTTGGAAAAGTTGGGTGAAAATTCCCGTGAAGCTATTTGGCTGTGTTGGTGGAAAGAGTGCATCTAACAAGTGGATTTGTGAAGTTCTTTTGATTTGCTTTGGAATTTGGGTTGACCATCTATTATTTTTCATTTCAATTTTATTCCAAATGGTTTGGGACCATAAGGGAGGTTTTTAATTCACAAGTGAACCTTTGAGCCTTGTCTCCGTTAGGGTGCCTAGGAGATAGCTTGAGATTGCAACCTTGTAAACCTTGAAATCATTGTGTGTTTCCAAAAGTCCCTGACCCTCTGCATCATCTACTACTATAAAAGCATATAGATGCTTCAATAAAAGACTAAGGAAGATTGTTGAAAGTGATAATGTGAAAGTTCATGAAGACATGCATAGACCTATTGAGATAAGCGAAGTTGAACCTGATGTTTCTATCTGTGGACAAGTACCTGAAGAGAATAAGGAGGAGGAAGAAGAAGAAAAAGAACAAATTAAGGAAGAAAAAGAGAATGAACTGGAACTTTTTGTTAAGAATCCTAAGCTAAGGAATAGATAATTGGAGATAAGAGTGAAGGTGTGAAGATAAGAAGTAAAGTAGCAGTTGAGGTAAATCTGTGTTTACTCTCTAAAATTGAACCTAAGTCTGTGAGTGAAGCATGTGAAGGTGAGAGTTGGATGAATGCTATGAAAGAAGAATTTTAGCAAATAGAAAATAATCAAACATGGGAATTAGTCCCTAGACCTGTGAATAAGAATGTAATTGGTTCAAAATGGGTATTATGGAATAAGCTAAATGAAAATGGTGAAGTTATAAGAAATAAAGCAAGACTAGTATGCAAGGGATATTCACAAGTTGAAGGCATAGACTTTGAAGAAATATTTTCCCCTATGGCTAGAATAGAAATTATTAGAATTTTTTTGGAATTTTCTACCCACAAGGATTTCAAAGTATATCAGATGGATGTCAAGTCAGTATTTTTGAATGGTGAGTTGGAGAAAGAAGTGTACATGGAACAACCTAAAGGATTTTAGTTATCTGACAAACTAGATATGGTTTGTAAGTTGAAGGAGGCATTGTATGGATTGAAGCAAGCTCCCAACACTTGGTATGCAAGATTGGATAGATACCTAACAAAGCAAGGATTCAACAAAGGATCTGTTGACAACAATCTCTACTTCAAAGTGAAAGATAAAAAAATGTTGATAGTAGTTGTATAAGTTAATGATATCATCTTTGGGGGAAATGAAGGCATGTGTAAGAGATTTGTTGAAGAAATTCAAAAAGAATTTGAAATCTCCATGATTGGTGAGTTGAATTTATTTCTTGGTCTTCAAGTGAATCAAACTGATAAAGGGATATTCATTTCACAATCTAAGTATGTAAAAGAGTTGTTGAAGAAGTTTGGAATTGATGACTCCAAATCGGTTAGTACTCCTATGGTAACTGGATGTAAGCTAAGTAAAGATAGTGAATATGCTAAAACTGATCAAAGCAAATACAAATCTATGATTGGTGGATTGTTGTATCCTACTACTACCAGACCAAATATTATGCATGCAATATGTCTAGTTGCTATATTCCAAGAAGATCCTAAAGAGGCACATGTTACAGTTGTAAAGAGGATATTTAGATATCTTAAAGGTACACCATATTATGGCTTATGGTATCCTAAGGGTGTTTATTTCACCTTAAGTACTTATACCGATGCAGATTGGGCTGCTTGTGTGGATGATTGGAAGAGTGCCAGTGGAGGTGCTTTCTTTCTTGGTGGTAGATTGGTTTCTTGGTTGAGTAAGAAACAAGACTTGGTTTCTTTATCCACTGCAAAGGTAGAATATATTGTTGCAACATCCTACTACACATAGGTTTTGTGGATGAAGAAAACTCTGAAAGACATTAGAGTAATATGTGATGAGCCTATTCCTATTTTTGTGAGAACACAAGTGCTATAAACATTTCAAAGAATCTAGTTATGCATTCAAGAACAAAACACATATCTATCAAATATCATTTCTTGAGATAAAATGTGTTGGAGAATGAAGTCAGATTGGAGTATGTGATAGCAAAGGAACAAATTTCAAATATATTTACTAAGGATCTTCCAAAGGATACTTTTGAGCATCTTAGGGAGAGGTTGGGGGTCATTGGCCCTCTGAACTAGGTGCACATGAAGGTGCATCAGTCCAGTGAATTCACAGATTCTTCATTTATCTAGATTAGTGAATGGGTCTACTCTGCATGGGGAGTAGAAAAGGTTTTCATTGTTGCAGTATGAGTTGAATGGGTGCACTTAGAAGGGGGAGTGATCAGAGTTTTTGATCTTTTCCATTGATGTCAAATGGGGAGAGAAAGTCATGTGAAAAATAGTTGCAGAGGAAGAGAAGGTTTTCACCCAGAATATTGTGTAGGATGTTGTCTTTGATGGTTTTTCACATCATCTGTTGCCATCAATGACAAATGGGTAGATTGTTACAAGTATGAGCAATTTTGGTGGTGTTGTCATTAATGTTGTCATCAATGTCAACATAGTTCAGTATGCTGCAGATTGTACATGTATAGTTGAGATTCTTTTGATATGTTGTGATTACATGGAGCTATCTTCATGATGTTGAAGATGTGCTGAAATGATGAGTTTCCAAGTGCTTTTGAGAAAATTAATAAAGAAGAGAATTCAGAGTTATGAATGTGTTCAGAATGTGTTTAGAATGTGCTCTAGTAAGTGCTCTGTGTTTCTCCTATGTTCACCCTATGCCTATGTTGATCTCAAAGGTTTCTAATGGTGATCTAGTGGTGATATCTCCTAAGTTGAAGTTTATGGTTTGATGGGATGTGAAAGTTACATCCATTGGTGTGTGAATTGTTCTGATAGAATTGGTCTTCTATGGACTGGGAGAAATGTTTCTGCTCTACAGTCCTCCACTGTTTTGTTTCCTATCTTGCAGATCTGGAATATGTCTTATATTGGTGTTATCTTGATTCTAGCAAAGATGTGTATGGTTTGGTGATCTAGAAGTCATGTTTCTGAGTTGTATGTGTTTCAACAATCCAAATGGATTCATGGAAAAAGTTCAGTGTTTGAAGATTGTTACACTTGCTATAGATGTATCTGAAGGAATCTAAGATGTGTTCTCATTCATAATGAAGCATGTTGCATCATCCACATATCGTCTTCTTGTTGGGAAGCGTGTGCACTAATATTCATTTGTGTTTTCATTAATTTTGGCCAACCTAGTGTTTACACGTCATTTGAAGAATTAAATTTAATTAAGGAAGCACATGGTTGATTTGAGACATTATCTTTTGGTCTTGGATAAATGTTTCATTGGTCCACTCGCATTCTTTTCTTCCGCAAGAATGTTGAGTTACTAACCTAATTTGAATTTATGAAATGAAGTTTATGTGGTTGACCTTGGATAAAGTTTCTAAGGTTGAAGATGGTATAAATGCAAGTCAAATTCTGAAGAGATAGAGGTAGATGCAAAGTCATGAAGTAAGCCACAAATCAAAAGAGTAGAATTGTGAAAGTGAGTTGAGGAAACAATACTTCATTGTGTTAGATTCCTGAAGGCAGTGAGCTGAAGGTTTCTGCAATCTTTTAATCAAGGTTGCAGATGTGTGTTAATTGTTGTGGTGGATCTTTTGTTCTCTTTTGTATCAATAGTAAATGAGCCTCTCTATTGGACAGTGAATCCTTTCTATAGGAAATGAGCCTCCGTTGTAAGCAGTGAGCTTTTGTATTTGGAAAGTGAGTCCTCTTTTGGGCAGTGATTCTTTGTATTAAGTTTTATAATCTCTTTATATTGTGAGTTAATCATCATTGTGGTTTTTCCCTCATTGGGTTTTCCACGTAAAAATCTATTGTTCATGTGTTGATTTTACTTTTTGTTATTTTTTTTTCATGTTCATACTTAATAATGGAATAGTGTGGGTGTGAGGTTGATAAGTGTTGAAGTTTTGAATTTGAATTTGTGTGACAACTAATTCACCCCCCTCTTAGTTGTCATGTGCCTTTTTTTAGCAGGCACCTGGAGCAGATCAAGACAAGCATGGAGAACAACTCCACATGCAACAAAATTGGAAGAAGAGAGAAAATAAAACCATAATTCGAGATGGAACTCAAATTCCTTTTCCCTAGGGAGTATGATGCAAGGGCATGTTTTGATGCATTTTGAGTCATGTTGCAAAATTTTGGATTTTACATTTTTTTGTGTGTTTTGGTGTCTAATAAGGTCATTTATGACCATGTGGGATCATGTTCATCCATTTTGGAGTGTTAATAGGGTCGTTGGTTTAAAAAAATTAAAATTTGTCAAATGTTGCTAAAAAGTTGTCATGCAACTTTGGAAAAGTGGCAAAAAAGAAAGAAAAGGTTACATGCAAATAAAGAAATCATTACAAATAGTTTGAATGGGTGTAATATGGTAAATATGCAATTTAATTTTGAGCTTAGGGTTTGGAGAAGGTTGGTGAATAAAGGAATGAAAGAAAACTGAAATTTGTCATCAAATGGGGCTACATTTTCCAATTTTTACTATTTTTTAGTCTGATTTTTTTATGGTATGGCCATGTACAGTATAATACAAGCCTAAAACCAATGGGAAAATTTGAAGATATGAATCTAGTTTAATATTCTTTTGGTTTGAGTGAATTTCATTAAGTTTTTCAAAAGTTATAAGGAATTTGGTGCATATCACCTAGAACTTTGCCTAGGCTTTATAGTTTTGGGAAAATGGTCATAACTTTCTTGATGAAATTTGGATGAAAAGTATGTATTAATTTTCTCTTCAATTTCACTGGAGCGATTTTCCTCATTATTTTTTTTGGGAAAGTTATTAATGACTTTCATTCTTGCACATTAAAATTGTGTTTTCTTGCATGAATTTTTTGTTTTGTCACATGGTACGGTAGGTTGTACTTGATGGTACAACATAGAGGTTGATTATAGAGGTTATAGGGGTCTATTAACTTTATCATGCCTTATGTTTGACTCAAATATAATGAGATTCGCAAAAGTTACAAGTATTTTTGTAAACATTGTCCCAAACCCTACCAAGGGTTTCTAGACATTGAAAAAATGCTATATCTTGAGATCCCACCATGGGAAAATGATGAAACCTTGTATAAAATTATTTTATGATGTTTCATCATCCATTTAGGGTTTGGAGTCTCCATTTGCATATGGGAAGGATAATTTTAGGATAGTTTGCTACATTTTTGCTTTATAGTCATAAACCTTCATTGTAATTATTTGGTCAAAGTCTTTGGCACTATCTCACAAGTTTGGATTTTTTGAATGATTTTTTTAGGCTTCATGGACAAGGTTACCAAGTTTCTATAGAGTGCACCAAAGCATGATTGCAAGTGGAACAATCTTTTGAAGTGTCTAGTTGGTTTAGTTGAGTCCTTCTCTGCATTACCAATGCATATGGTGAAGAGACTTCCATAGAGGCCTACATAAAATAGATCTATCATAACATTTTTTTATAGCTAAACAATACAAATATAAATTACAATAATAATATGGAACTACAAATATAAATTACGATGATAATATGGAAAAATTCAAAGAATGAATGTCACTATATAGAATGAAAATCCATCCCATAAACATGGTGCCAATTGTGGACACCTAAAATTGACACAATGTCAATTACTTAATAAACTAACCATTTTCCCTATAATTGATTGAATAAATCCTTATTTATCCATTTAATTATGCGATCTTCATCCCCTTATTAATTAAATCATATTTTTCCTTCCCATAAACATGGTGTAAAATTTTCTTTCAAACAACCTTAAATAATTTCCATCTAACATCTGGTTCATTTTTGTGATGGGATCATCTAGAAAAATATCCAATATCAAATAATTTTATACATTATACATTTAAGAGTTTCCACACCAAAGTAAAAAGTATTAATTTGTATTTCAGAATTATGCATGCTTGAATCATCATATGTATGAAATTACTTAATGGTTAAACACTAGGTATTTTTTTTTCATTTTTTATCTTTCATTGTATATGTTTATATTACAAAATATGTGCTCTATGTTTTGGAATTTATTCAATTTCTCAACTTTTTGGCACTAACATGTTTCATAATCATTTCCTCTAATCTTTTTTAGAATAAAACATATAACTTTCTCACTTTCATCATTTCTATTTTATCCCAAGGACTTTAATCATGCATTCTCTCTACTTGCACTCCACGCAATATGGGTGACCAAAAGAAAATTGATCATCCTTCTAGGGGTATTGCCTAGAAATTTTATCTTCCAAAGGGAGACCCCATCTCTAGTGTTCTAGTAGACTTTGAAAATTAAGGAGTGAATTGAAAGACATGCCTCTTGGAAGAAAAATATTATCACTCAAGCTAAGCCCCTATGAACTTTATACCTTGGGTAAATGAAGGTTAAGAGTGGGTTACCCCATTTTCTATTCTATTTTACTTTATTTTCCTTTCATCTATGGATTTTTCCTCAAGTGCACTTGAGGTATAAGATTTATACATATAGAAACTATAATTCATCCTATATGGTAACCAATTGTCCATCCTTTCTTAAAATGCACCAATATGGAGTTAGACTTAGGAAGCTACAATGTGATTTCAAATGGTTAGAGGTATGATTTACATTTATACAAGGCATTTTTCCTCCAATGGCAAGAGATCTCATGTAATTTGTCCCTCACTAGCTAATAATCAATTGATATATAGTATATATGTGGGCCAATAATGATTTACGCACACACCTAAGTAGTGTAGGTTATTGATGAGATTAGTGAATCTAGGTGAAGGGATATATTATATCTAACTAGTAGATTAATTTGGATAAATCCTTCCTTGGCTTAAAATTAAAACACAAACCAACAATGGTGTTAGGATTGGTTAGATCCCTCAAAGGAGAGCCAATTTTCCCTAGTTTTAGTTCCTTTGTTGAAAATAAAATAGATTGATTGAATGTGATCTAATTAAAGTAATTATTATGAAGCCATAATATGAAAATATGTAATATTTAGATAAATGAAACTAAAATTTGATGAAACAATTGTTGATCTATAAATAAAATATAGAGGGGCATCTATGATATCAAGAAGAGTCTGAAATAGTTGAACTTGGAAGTTGGTTACACTAGTCTGAAAAAGGATGTTGTCATTGATGTCAACAAGCTTAGGGGAGATTGTTGCAAGCTTATGTTTGTATTGTCATTGACATGATTGTTTGTGTTGATGCTTTGATTAGTTGGATTATGTTTTCATTAGTAAACTTGTTGCTGGTGTCAACCTCTAGTGTTGCTTTTATAAGCTTCTATTGGTGGATTTTTTTGTTTTAGTGATGATGATGAAATGGTTAAGATGATGAGTATATGTCTTTGGTGCTTGGTTTCCAAGTGTTTTTGAGAAATTTTGAATAAAAGAGGAAATAATTTGTTGCAAAGGTGTTTTGATATATAGTGTGGTGTTATGTTCATGGTCAACATTTCTTCATGGTTGAAGGTGTTCAAAGGTTTGGCATCCAAAATTTCTTGGTTTGGTTCATTGTGTAGAGAGATTTGTGTTCACCAGTGTGTGAACTATATGTTTTAGTAGTATCTAGGAGAAATGGTTTTGCTCCACATTTCTCTGTAGTTTGATTTTTGGTCTTGTGGTTATGTAAGTGTGTTGATAATGATCATATCTACTTATAGTCAAATTTTTTCATGGTTTGGTGCTTCAAAAGTTGGTTTCTTGAGTTACATAGTATGGAAGTTGTCTAAGTGTACTAGGTGTGTACATTCTTTAGGTGAAAGTTGTTGTGAAGGAATTTTTTGGATTTTAGGGTGTTTGTGGAATATTCTAGATTGCATTCAAGTATTGTGTGTGGTCCACAAGTCATGTTTGGATTTGAGGAAGCATGCAATTAAATTTTAACAGTGTTTACATTGGCTCAACCAACCTTGGTTGTTTACACTAATTGTGAATTTTTTTGGTGATTCAGGAAGCGTGGCATGATGCATATGTATGATTTTGGTCTGAGTTAAGATGAGGAGTGGTTTTCTTTCATTCCTTTCCACTACAAGAATGCTTAGTGCCAACCTAATTGGAATTTGCATGGTTGATGTGCATAGATGACCTTGGAGAATATTTTCAAGGTTGAAGAAGGTATAAATAAGTGATGATTTGATGTAGAATTGAGTCATGGAGTGTGTGATGTGAATTGTAGAGTTGTGAAGTGTGAGTTTGTGAAGTGTAGTATGATCTTAATGAGTTAGACCACTAGAAGCAGTGAGCAGAAGGTGTCTACAATCCTCAGAGAGACTTCAAATGTGTTGGCAATGTTGTGGTGGATCTTTTCTATTGCATTGAGATGGATTTGTCACTATAACATCTTTCTTTATTCTTTTATATAATCTAGCAATGATCCCTCTGACAGTGAGCCTATTGTATTCATTGTTGCAATTACTTTATATTGTGAGTTGATCCTCACCGTGGTTTTTCCCTTCTTGCATTTTCCACATAAATCTGGAGTTCTATTGTGCATGGTGTTGTTGTGTTTTGATTTTCTATTATTTTCTTTCATGCTAAATCATTCTAATAGATTAAGTGTTAATTTAGTTGATATGTATTTGAATGTTTATAAGGTTTTGAAGTTTTAATGTACAATTGATTCACCCTCCCTCTAAATTGTTTTGTGTGCATTCAATAATTGGTATTAGAGCAAGGTTCCTTGAAAGAATCTTAATTGCTTCAGGTAGATTTAGGATGGAGCACAAGAGGGAAGATGCTTCTTTTTTATGGATTAAACTATGGTTTCTAGAAGGATGGAAAGTTTCCTAATATCTCTTGGATTTAGATTTTGGAATTCTATTGAGATTGGATATACTATGTATGTTGGTTTCTAAAGACTGATGATAAGATCAAGGCCTATGAGAACAATGGTAAAGAAAGGTATGCTCTTTTAAGTTGTCTTTGTAACACTAAGCTTGTGAAAGTTATGAAGTTGAAATATACTAGAGAGATCTAGACAAAGTTGGAAAGTACTTATGAAGGAGAAGATAAATTAAAGCAAGCTAACTTTCAGAATCTAAAAATCACATTTGAGAACTTGTGGATGTTTGAATATGAAAAAAATACAAGCTATATGCACAAGGTGGATGAAGTTGTCAATTCTATCAGAGGTCTTGGTAGAAATATTGAAGAAAAAGTGGTAAAGAATGTATTAAGAACTCTTCCTAAACCTTAAATTCATAAAGTTTATGCTATTGAGGAAGTTCATGATTTAAGAAAATACTCTAAAGATTATTTGTACAGTGCTTTATCATCTTTTGAAATGGGAGTATTTGGTAAAAATAATAAAAAATTTGAGACTACTTTTAAGGCTAGTAAATCAGGAAAGACTATGGAATTAGATCACGATGATCTTGATGATGTTGAAGAAACCTTTGTGAGGAAAATGAAAAAGGGTATTGGTAAATACAGAGGTAAACTACCTTTCAAGTGTTTCAATTGTGGTAAGATAGGTTATTATACTTCAATATGTCCAAACAGAGCTTTGAATGATAAAAATTAGGAAAATAAAGGTAATGGAATCAAGAAAATTTATTATGTTCAAGAAGATGCTAGTATATCTTATGATGAATTTGAATATGGGGATGATGAAGATAGTGAATTCTTGTTCATGAATATTAAATATGAAACTAATTCTACTAACTCTGAGAGATGTGTGAAGGAAAGTGCTCTAGAAATAGGTCAAAATGCTATGATGACTACTCTTTATGCTAGAAAAGAAAAGAATATTGGATTATTGATAGTGGATGGTCAAATCATATGATCTGTGACAAAATTAAGTTTGTTAAACTTGGGCAATATGAAGGAGGTCTAGTAAATTTTGGTGATGATACATCCACTAAGATATGCAGAAAAGGTTTTATCTATTTTGATAGCAATAATAATACATATGATACATTCTTTATGTTAAGGGTTTGAGACAACCTTTTGAGAGTTGGAAAAATGTGTAGCAAAGTATATAATCTTATGTTTTATGATGATGGATGTGAGATCAGAAAAGTCTTTGAAATAGTGTTATTGGAAGGACATATGGAAATGTTTATCAACTCAAAGGTGTTGATGGTCACTGCTTTATGACTCAAATTAATGAAAATTGGCTATGGCATAGAAGGATGTGTCACATTCATTTTCATTTCCTAGTGAGAATCAATTCAGTTCATGTTGTGAGACATTTTCCAAGGATTACAAATCCCATTAATAATGTTTGCAAGGAATATCAAATTAGGAAGAAATCAACAAGAAGTTTCAAAGTCAAAGAACAATCTACTACCAAACTATTGGAAGTGGTGTAAATAGAAATTTGTGGTCCTACCAGAGTATTTGAATTCTTTAAGGTGATAGCTATTCAGATGCTATTAATTGATGCTTATTCTAGAATGACTGGGATTACTTTTCTCAAAGAAAAATCAAAAGCTATAGATAAGTTCAAAGCATTCAAAGTTATTGTTGAGAATGAAATGGATATGAAAATTAAGTGTTTGAGGTCTGACAGAGGTGGAGAGTTGACCTCCAATGAGGTTAACAGTTTTTGTGAGAATCATGGGATAAAGAGACATTTATATACCCCTAGGAATCCTCAATAGAATGGAGTGTTTGAAAGAAAGAATAGGATTGTTCAAGAAGCTACAAGAACAGTGATGAAAGATGCAAACCTACCAGAAGTCTACTAGAGATAATCAATTCATACTATTGTCTACATTCTTAACAGAGTTCAAGCAAGAGAAAATAGTGCAAAGACTCCCTATGAGTTGTGATATGGAAGGATTCCTACTATCAGATATTTTAGAGTGTTTGGAAGAAAGTGCTATATCAGAGGACATGAAGAAAACTTAGGAAAGTTTGACACAAGATCTGATGAAGGTATATTCCTTTGATATTCTACAAGAAGCAAATATTATCAGTGCTACAACAAGAGATTGAAGAAGATTATTGAAAGTGAAAATGTCAAAGTGGATGGAGAATTACAAAAGAATTATGTGGTGATAGATGGATATGAATTAGATGAATCTTCTTGTAGAGAAAATAATAGAGATGAAGATAAGGAAAAAGAAGTTCAAATTGAAGAGGAAGAAGCTTTGAAAAGTATCCCTGAGAGCCCTAAGTATGTACAAAAGAATCATTTTGAAGATCAGATCATTGGTGACAAAATCATGGGTGTTATATCAAGAAAAAAGTTGTTATGGTTGAAGAATAGGTGAATCTATGTTTACTCTCTAAAGTTGAACCTAAAATAGTGATTGAAGTATGCAAGGATATGGAAGAAGAACTAATGAAAATTGGGAAGAATTAGACTTGGGAACTTTTCCCAAAACCAACAAAATAGAATGTGATTCGAACTAAGTGGGTATTCTGAAACAAATTGAATGGGAATGGAGAACTAGTAAGAAACAAGGCAAGGCTTGCATGTAAGGGCTACTCACAATTAGAAGGAATAGATTTTGAGGAAACATTTTCTCTAGTGGAAAGAATGGAATCTATCGGGATGTTTTTGGCTTTTACAACACAAAGATTTCAAAGTATATTAGATGGATGTGAAGTCTGCTTTCTTGAATGGTGAGTTGGAAGAAGAGGTTTGCATTAAACAAATGGAAAGATTTTAGTTATCAAACAAACCAAATATGATTTGAAAATTGAATAAGGTGTTATATGGATTGAAGCAAGCTCCTAGAGCTTGGTATGCAAGGTTGGATAGGTACTTGATACAATAAGGATTCAATAAAGGTACCATACATAGTAATCTTTATTTCAAAGTTGAAAAATATCAAATCTTGATTGTGGATGTGTATGTTGATGATATAACTTTATGAGGAAATGAAGAGCTATGTGCAAGATATTTGTAGAAAGAATTTGAGATGTCTATATTTGGGGAGATGAATTTCTTCCTTGGGATACAAATCAATCAAACAGAAAAAGGTATATTAATTTCACAATCAAAGTATGTCAAGGAAATGTTGAAGAATTTTGGAATGGAAGATTCTAAACCAGTATGTACTCCTATGGTTACTAGTTGCAAGCTAATTAAGAATAATGAATCTCCTAAGCTAATTAGAGAAAATATAGATCAATGATTGGAGGGTTGTTATATCTAACTACTACTAGACTAGATATCATGCATGTAGTCTATCTTGTGGCTAGATTTCAAGAATATATTAAAGAGACACATGTTGCAGTAGTAAAAAGGATATTCAGATACTTGAAGGGCACTCTGAAATGTGACTTTTGGTATCCAAAGGATAATAATTTTTCTCTGAGTGCTTATACAAATGGAGATTGGGCAGAATGTGTTGATCACAAGAAAATTACAAGTGGCGGTGCATTCTTTCTTGGATGTAGATTGGTGTCTTGGTTGAGAAAGAAGCAAGATTCAATATCTTTATCTACTATAGAGGTAGAATATTGGAACCTATGAAAATTGTGTGAGTGATGATTATGTATTTGCACCCACTTTCAACACTATTCCGTGCAAGGATGACCCTAGAGATCTCAATACAAAAAGAAAGAGGTCTTGTAATAGGGTTGTCCTAGGAACTAAATATGATCTAATGAGGGGTTCACCACCAATTATAAACTTGGAAAAGAAATTTTGACTTTTTTTACCTAGTGGGACTCATTCGCCATTTTGGATGAATCAGTCCCAATTCTAGATTTTTACCCAGGAGCAAGTTTCGAGCAAATGGGTATCCAAATTTGTAAAGATTGATCCAGGTGGATCTAGGAAACCTAAAAATTTCACAATCTCAAAATCTCATGGAGTTACCCTCATCGCATAGAGCTCACTGACATGATCCCAACACAACTTGAACTGCATCAAAAGGAGGTCGTATGCAAGAGTTATGCTTGGCCAAAGATTGGTCAAACTAGCAAATTAAGGGGGCAAAAAAAGGTGAAAAAAATGATCATCTTGGAATTCATCAAAATTGGCATCAAATCGAAGTGCTTGTTGAGACAATTCTGATGATGTTCATTTCATCAAAATCTGAGCTCGTACACAAAAGATATCACTAGTCAAAGTTGAAGGTTGACTAGATGTTGGCGTGGTAGTTGACTGGATGCTGACATGGTAGTTGACTAGATGATGATGTAGCCAATGCAGGTGATGTGGTAAAAATTCACGTACCATGCTTTATTTTTGAGAAAATAAAGTTGTGGAGGCTTATTTTATCTCACAAAATCCATTTGGTGGGATCGGATTTTGTGGGATCCCAAATGGATTTGGTGGGATCGGATTTTGTGGGATCTCAAGTGGATTTGGTGGGATTAAAACAAAATCTCATAAAATTTTATAACTAAAATAGCCTTTACTGGTTATTAAATAAAAGACAATAATCTAATAAAAACAAATACCCAAACCAATATAGCCCGTAAGTGGAGAAATGACAAGAGCATTATAAACAAATTAAAAATGGTTGTTATTGTTTTTTTGTAAATAAGGGAGATTGTTTAAATTTTCCTTTAGAAGTAAATGGGATTTTTCTGTAAATGAGGGGTATTTGTTATTTTATTTATTATGGTGGTTAAGCCTTTTTAGGCTTATTTTATGTATAAAAAGGGGTGATGGGCCTTTTGAAATGGAATTAAGGTGTTTGAGAGAATTTTTATGTCTTTGTAAGAAAACTTTGGAGAGTGTTTGGACGAGAATTTACAGGGTGTTTTTACACACCAAAACTTGTAAAATTGAGAGTGAGAGATTGTGAGGAGTTTTATGCAGATTTTTGGAAGCTTGATATTGTAAGAAGGCTCTTGCTTGGTGATATCAATAAAGTAGTCCAACATTGAGAAGCAAACCCAGAGACATAGCTCAAATTGAGTGAACTCCATTATCAAGAATGACCTCTCTATTCTTCTCTTTTGCTTATAATTCTTTCAGTATTTTGATTCTTTGAGTTTCCTATTTACGATAATTAAGTAATTAATTTATGTCTCTTGAATCTAGATAAAGTATAAGTGAACTCTTTTTGTTGTAATTTCAATGAATAAGATTCATAACCACGTAATTCTATTGGATCAAGGTAAAATCTATAGTTGAGAGTAAAATGAAAATTATTTGTATCTCTTCAATTACAGATTGAAGATCTCCTTAAAACACCTACAATGGGACTCATTTGCCACTTGTGGCGAATGAGTCCAATTTGCATTTTTCAAAAATTCAAAGTCTAGGTCTGCTCTTCTCAATCTACTCAATTTGTTCCTCCAAGTTCCCAGATCTGAAACTTTGAGTTCAGGGTTGTAGATGACCTTTTTGTGAATATTATGACCTTGCAAATGGGGAGACAACTCCAACAAGCTTGTAACCTAATATTCAATAATATTTCAAGCTCCAAGAAACCTAAATCTGCAATCACACATGTAAAGTGGAGAAAACTTGTTGATTGTTAGTGAATGGGGGTTTTCCTTGGTCAAACCCCTTTTAGGTAATTAAACCAAATGATGAAATAAGATAATGAAGCATAAACATGAAATAATGTAATTATTGACATGATGATGGATCTTGAATTGTTGCAACAATTGATGAAGATATTCCCTTGAATTCCTTGAAAATGATCTTGAAACCTATCTTGATGGCCTTGTGAAGACTTGGAATGCTTAACTCTTGAATGATTGACTTGATGAAATGAATGTATGATGAAATAATGATTTGAGGGCTTGTTTATATATGAAATGTGCTCAAAAGACCATTAATTTGATCCCCAAGGCTAACATGGAAGAAATTTAAACTTAAAATCTAGTTTTTCCCACTCAAACCGAAAAAATAGCTCAAATGGTACTCATTCACCATTTTGGGTGAATGAGTCCCACTTGGATGGGAATCATTCACCCAAGGTGGAAAATGGGTCCCATAGGGGCTATTTTTCCTACTAGAATGTTGGGGAGTGAAGAAATTAAGTTTATATGTTGATCTTGTTGGGTTTTTTATCAAAATATGCCCTAGGATGCACAATATGGGGTCATAGGTGCCTATTAACAAATATATTAAGGTTATAAATGTAAGAGGTCCCAAAATCCAATGTGAAAGTGTAAATAAATACTTTTTACAACATTAAATTAAGGAAATTTTAGTTTTATTTAGTTTAGAAGAGCCCTAAATCCCATGTGAATGTGTAAAACACATTACAACACTAGATTAGGTCCACTAAATTTACAAGCCTCCTAAATTTAATGTGAAGACATAGATAAATACATTTTACAACATTAAATTAGGGAAAAGTTAATTTAGCTTAAAAACTGCCCAAGACCTAATGTGGATGTGTAAAACACCTCTAAACACTAGATCAAGGTGATATCAAGTCGAATTTATCATTAATTATCCTCAAATCAAGCAAGGAAAAAAAAAATTTGTTGTTCTATCTAGCGCCCAGTTTAGTGAGAGGATGAACTTGCTTCAAACTCACACTAAAGTAGACATTGAAGAGGGGTCCAAGTGTACCGATGCAGATGGTCTAGGATAACAAAGATCGAAGAAGCGGTCAAACCTCCAGGATCTAAGATCCTAAGTCAAACTAACATATGCACAAAAGGACACGCATAAGATGTATAATTTGTAGAAAAATGAGATACATGATCATGGAATGTTAGTAACTAGATGAAAGAAGAACAAAAATATGCAAAAATAAAAAAGTGGATCAAGCTTTGATCATCTGTCCAACATGATGTGGATTAGATCTAGGTTGTTTGTCCAAAAATGCATACTCACTCTAAGGCAACAAAACTCTTGGTTGTCTGTTGGGTGAGTAATCCAAGAAGGTGAGACACATACAACCGATATGTGCTCACACACACACACGTGAGTGGCTATGGGGAAAGTCATGCCTCAGATCAGGCTTCCTACTCAAACCATAGCAATGTTGTACCTCCTCATAACTTTGATAAGGTGCCATGAAAAAATAATCTTCGAGCTTCATGAGACAAGAAAAACTTCGTATGCTTGGAGCTCATGAACAAATAAGATGGATCCACAAGCACGCAAGGTGTGTGGCCATATAACAGATATTGTAATAGTGTAAGGGAAGTTCAAAGGGATTTTTCTTAGTTCATGCAAGGTCTCTTCTTAGGGAAAATTGTGCCTAACATCTCTAAGAGAGGAAAAGTCAAATAAGTATCATGTTCTTGGAGGAAATCACACCCAATAACACCACCAAGAAAATGATGCATCGCAAGAAGAAATAAAATTGCACAATTAAATATGAGTGTATGTGTATGCCCCCACTTTAAAGTGGTTGCTAACACCATTACCATGAGAAATTTCTTTAAATTAGAAGACATGAGAGCTCATTCGGAAAGCCCTATGCTAAGTCATATGTTTCTGAATCGAACTGCATCATGAATAAGTATGTCACATATGATCCAACTTAAGTCATGTCATCCACATCCCAAGATTTCTCTTATATTTTCAAGAAAGGTGATCAACTAGATGAAAGCGGCCACAAAAAGTGACATATGAGGACAAGGCTAACTAACCCCTTACCCCCACTTAGTGTAGGGTAAGGATGAGCCAAATAGGATGAAAGTAAGTATCAGTTAGAGGAGTTAGGTTCTTCAACACAAGGAAGAGTACCACACTCATGAAGATGTTGAATTTTGTTACTTAAAGACCTACATTTGTTAGTAGCATGACCATGAACTCTATGATATGCACAAAGGAATTATTTTAGTAAAATTTCTTTCATGTTCTTGGAGGGAGGGATATCAAATGATCTTGGAAGAGTCTCAATAAGATACCCTCTTTATCAATGGTAGAAGATGTTCCTTTATTTTGTGATGAAGATATATCTTTCTTAGATGTATAAGATGTCATACCTACGCAAGATGCTTTGGATTGTGATATTTTGTTCTCTCCTTGAAAGGAGGATGTAAAATATAACAAATTTAAATCATTAGTTTTTTGCAAGATGACATTGACATTAAGTGAAAATTTCTTTATTTTTTTATTTCTTGCAAAGGAATAAAATCAAGACCACTAGTGTCTATTAGTTCAGGATGCATTACTATTAAATTCATCTTAGAAGAATCTTTTGTAAGAGTTTTGTTGTTGATCAAAGGCTTGTTTGATGGGTTGATTTATATGAAAGGACAATAACCAAGACCATGAGTTGTTTCTTGTGTGTTATACTCTGTAGGGACACAAATACCTTGTTCTTTAGCATCACATCCATTTCCACTATATCTAAGTTATTTCATAATCTCATAACCTTTTCATAAAGTTTTTTCATTTCTTTAGGATTCGATGGTTGTTGATAATCAGTGTTGTTGAAGTTTGTTGTATAATTTGTTTCTTCATCTTTAGTGGTTGAGGTTAATGCTTCCAAATTTTATGTTGAAATTAGTTCTTTTTCTTTTCCCTTGTGTGAATCTTTCTTTATGATCTTTTATTCTCCCATGAATGTTGGATTGAAGTCTAAGGAACCCCAATCATCTTATAATAGCTTTGTGACTTCTTCAATGTATTTTTCTTTGTCTTTCTATTGCACATGTTCTACTTGTATGGTTGGTGTTAATGTTTTCAAGGGGTTCTCTTTGTTTTTCTCAAGTTGTAAGACACTATAAGGCTCGTGATCAATGTCAAGTGTGTATATTGTGTTGTTGTAGACATAATTCATTTTATGATGAAGAGTAGAAGGCACTGCAACGCATCTCATGAATCCAAGGTCTTCCTAAAAGAAATTGTATGAAAGATCACCAAGAATAACATGGATTGGTGTTTCTAATGTATATTTTCTAGCTGTAATAGGAAAAGTAATCACACCGAGTGGTTCCTTTCCAATATTGTCAAATCCACTAATAGATAAAGAGACATGTTGATTTTTTAATTTTTCTATGCCAAGCCTATCCAAGAGGGATACACTACACACATTAAGGGCAGAGCCATTGTCAACGAGGGTTCTCTTTATCCCTTTTCTATTGTATTGAGCTATGATCATGAAAGCATCATTTTTTTTTACACTTCCAAAGGGGGGAGTTCAATTTGGTGAAAAACAATGTCAATGTTCATTCCTTGAATCATGGTTGTTATGTCATTCGGTTGCACATTACAAGGGATAGGAACTTGTTGCAAGGCACTCTGAATCATGTTATGGTAGTGAGGGGATACTTGAATAAGGTACCACAATGATATCTTAGCAAGAGTATTCTTTAGTTGTTCGAAAAGATCATATTCCTTTGCATGAGGAGGACTCAGTAAGATAGGATTAGGTAGGATAGGATTAGGCAATGGGAGGGATGTTGAAGGTGTTTGTCTTAGTTGTAGATTGTTCCTAGTGTTATATGTATGAGCAATGGTATTAGAACTCGGCTGCTGTGACACATTATTATTAGGTGGGTAGAGGATAAGTTCTAGTTTTTTTTGAATTTTAGGTTTGTGTGAAGCTGGATAAAGAATTAAAGGATTCTGAGGATGTCCCGCAAGGTATGTAGGAGGTCCAATAGTCAAGGGGGATCTAATGGAAACTTACACATTCATAACCTCAGTGGTCTTTGTTTGATGTATCTCTAATAAAGGATAATCTAGAATCACCTTTTTACCATCACCCAAGGAAGGCACATTACTATTGTTGTCATTTTCTTGCACCATGATAGTCTCCCTAGGATGAGAGGTTTTTGGAGAACTACAAACCAAATTCTCTTGAAATTCAAGGATTGGTTCTTCCAAAATGACTTCATCACAAGTAAGGGAGTTATCAATGGTTGGATTGTCTTGTTTATCAATAGTGGGGATTATCCTTTTTCTGAAAGGTCTTATTATCTTGTGCCATAACTTCTACTCTAGTAGGAGAGCTTTCAGGAGAGAGGCCAAAAAAAGTGTCATCACTCTTCATTGTTATGTCGTGTAAAGTAACTTCATCACTAATAGGAGAGGCATCAAGAGAAGTAATACTATGATTTAAATGCTTTTGTTCAAATTGGTCTTTCCAAATGTTAGGGACATTAGGAAGGAGAGAGATAAGGTTATCACTTTCAATCTACATGTCCTCCTGAAAAATGTGATTTTCATGATTTTTCACGATGGTATCTTATTTTACTAAAGCCTTCTTACAATTAGGGGAGGTGTCTAGAGATGGATTTGGGATAAGCCAAGTGGTGGAAATGATCTCATCTTGTTTTCTAATGTCTTCCAAAGAGGGAGGAGAGGGATAATAAAGACTCTCAATGCTTGTATCTTCTTTCACCAAGATACCTTCATCACTAAGAGGAGAGCTATCAGGAGAAGAACAAGTCTGATTGTTATGATTGTCTACACTATCATCCTCACCAATGGGTAGTGTAATATTAAGGATTATGTCAATGGTTTGATGCACTTGATCTAAGATGATTTCATAACTATGAAAGATAGTAGAAGGATGACTAACATGTTTCTTAATGACCTCATTGTTGTACTCTAAATTGAAATCATAAGAGGAGATGTTGTACTTATGCAATCCCTTTTTAACCATATCAAAGCCACATATCTTGAAAGAAAACATGCTATCATGGAAAATTAAAGAAAGTGCAATGCAATGACCTAAAGTTAAATACAATTTTTAGATGTGAAACAAGGTAATTTTTTTATTACACTATGCCCTAGTTTGAAAATTAAATGTTGTTGTAGACACTCAAAATATCCTAATTGATATCATGAACTTGATTTTGATTCACTAACTTTGATTCTTCCTTGATCATTTCTTTACTAACCAATTAATTGAATAATCTTTATTTAATTAATTCATCAAAATTCCTCCTTTGATTAAATAAATCAACTTTATTTAATTAAGTCCTAATGTTCTCCCTTTGATTAAATAAATCAACTTTATTTAATTAATCCTAATTAACTCCTTACAATAATCCTCCATTCCCCTAGATTTTGCAAGTTTCACATGTAAATCAATTTATTTGATTTATTAATTCCTCCTATTTTCATTCAAATATGAAATATTCTTGGAATATTCCACTTATTTGAATGCTCCCTCCCAAAGGACTTTTGTCCTCCAACTTGGCATTAAAAGCTATTACATGTCCTTTCCTTGATCCAACTTGGCATTAATTCCCCTTACACCTCTTACACAAGTCACCTCTTCAAATTCAAATTTCACCTCCATGCATTTAACATGCACATTGTTCAAAATGTGATCCACCTCCCTTCATTAGCATGTTGACAAGTGGCACAATGCCATTGGTCCCTTATTTAATACCAAATTCATCCTATTCTTCACTCTTCAACTCTTATTCATTATAAATAGAGGTCTTCTCTATTGATTTGAGGACACAACTTCATGCAAATACATTATAGCCATTTGAATCCATAATCATCCAGATTTGTATGCAAGTTAGCATAGAATTCATCATCCATAGCTAGGTTATTGGAATTTTGCATCAAGGAGCACACAATCATCATCAAGCTTATCAAGGAATTAGGAAAAGGCTTCTTTCCACATCAAAGAAGCACCAATTCCCCCATGGAATGTTGGTTTGAGCATTTTGAATAAGATTTCATTATATTTTATTTGATATTTTACCTTGTTTTCTTGTTCTTGTGTTTGAATGAATTTCATGGGGAATGTTTGGTTTAAACTTGTTTGAGGACTAATGTTTGTTTGTTTTTCCATGTTTGAACAAGTCTAGGTTGGAGCATTCACAGTTGTAAATAAAAATTTGAAATTGAGAAATGCATGAAATGGAGCAATTTATGCTAGATTTAGTGAAATGCATGTAATAGAAACTCAACCAACTGAAATAGATAGTTAATGGCAGAAAATAGAAGTGTAGAAACAAGGTTTTCAGTGTTGTAAAAGGTAGTTTTAGGGGTGCACTGGGACTAATTCGCCCAAGGTGGAAAATGAGTCCTAGTAGGGAATTTTTTCAAAATTTTCAGAGATTTTTAAGTGATTTTTCTGCTTTTTATGTTGTATGATGTGTATCCTAAGTGCAAATGCAGTTTTTAGATGATTTTCAATTATTTGAGATGCAAAATGCAACCTATATGCACTTTGAATAATGAAAAAAAATAGAAACCCTAGATGCCAATTAACTAATGCAAACCCTAATGCAAAGTCAATGCAAGCTAAATCTAGGATGATGACTGACTCCAAATCAGTAAACAAGGTATTCTAAACACAAGTTCACAAAAATGGAACTTATGAAAATTTTGTGAGTGATGATGATGTATTTTCACCTACTTTCAAAGCTATTCCATTGAAGGATGACCCTAGAGATCTCAATACAAAAGATAAAGAGATCTTGCAATAGGGTTGTCCTAGGAGCTAAATATGATCTAATGAGGGGTTCACCACCAAGTTTAAACTTTGAAAAGACAATGACATGTAAGATGAAATGCAAAACCCTAATATGATGCAAACTTGAATTAAATGACCTAGAAATGCATATAAAACAAAATAGAAAATAGTAAAATCATAAGTGCAAACTTGGAAACTTGAAGATGGCTAGAAGGAGCTCTGAAATGTTGGAAATTCTAACTTTTTCACCTAGTGGGACTGATTCGCCATTCTGGGTGAATAAGTCTCAGGTCTAGATTTTTGCAAGGAGCAAGTTCTAGGAAAATGGGTATCCAAATCTGCACAGATCTTCGAAAAACACCTAGAGTGGAACTCATTTTCCACTTGTGGTGAATGAGTCTAGTTTGGAATTTTTGGAAATTCAAAGTTTGAGTTTTCTCTTCTTGGTCTGCTCAATCTGTTCCTTCAGGTTCTCATATTTGAAACTCTGATTTTGGGGTTGTAGATGACCTTTTTATGATGATTATGACCTTGCAAATGGGGAGACAACACCAACAAGCTTGTAACCTAATCTTCAATGATCTTTCAAGCTCCAAGAAACCTAGATCTGCAATCACACATGTAAAGTGGAGAAGACTTGTTGATTTTTAGTGAATGGGGGTTTGCCTTGATCAAACCCCTTTTAGGTGATTAAACCAAATAATGAAATAAGATATTGAATCATGAACATGAAATAATATAATTAGAACCTTTCCATAATGATGGATCTTGAATTTTTGCAACAATTGATGAAGAATCTACCCTTGAATGCCTTGAAAATGATCTTGAAAGCTATATTGATGGCCTTGCGAAGACTTGGAATGCTTAACTCTTGAATGTTTGACTTGATGACATGAATGTATTAAGAAATAATGATTTGAGGGATTTTTTATAAGGAAGTGCACTCAAATGACTACTAATTTGATCCTCAAGGCCAACATGGAAGATATTTAAACTTAAAACCCAGTTTTTCCTACTCAAACCTCAAAAATAGCTCAAATGGGACTCATTTTCCATCCTATGTGAATGAGTCCCATCTGGATAGGAATCATTCACCCAAGGTGGCAAATGGGTCCCAAAGGGGCTATTTTATTTGTTAGAATGTTGGGGAGTGAAGAAATTAAGTTTATATGTTGACCTTGTTGGGTTTTTTATCAGAATATGCTTTGGTGTTCACAATATGGGGTCATAGGGGCCTATTAATGATGATATTAAGGTTATAAATGCAAGAGGGCCCAAAATCCAATGTGAAAGTGTAAATAAATACATTTTACAACATTAAGTTAAGGAAAAATGGGGTCTATTTAGCTTAGAAGGGCCCTAAATCCCATGTGAATGTGTAAAAAATATTACAACACTAGATTAGGTCCACTTAATTTACAATCCACCTAAATTTAATGTGAAGATGTAGATAAATACATTTTACAACATTTAATTAGGGAAAAATTAAGTTGATTTAGCTTAAAAAGGGCCCAAGACCTAATGTGGATGTGTAAAACGCCTCTCAACACTAGATCAAGGTGATATCAAGTCCAATTTATCATTAATTATCATCAAGTCAAGCAAGGAAAAAGGAAATTTTTTCCATTGTTCCAAATATATTTCAGTAACATCTTGCTACAAAAATGTGTTATGGATGAAGAAAAGTTTGAAGGGTATCAAAATTATATATGGTGAACCAATTTATATCTTTTGTGACAATACAAGTGACATTAACATTTCAAAGAATCTAGTGGTGCACTCAAGGACAAAACATATCTCAATACGGTATCACTTTTTGAGAGATAAGGTTGCAGAGAATGAAGTGAAGCTTGAGTATGTGCCTATAAAGGATCATGTTGCTGATATATTTAGTAAGGATCTTCCTAAGGATACTTTTAAGTATCTCCATGGGAATTTAGGGGTCATTACCTCTCATTCTTTGAACTAAATGCACAAGGATATGGATAAGACCAGCAGATTTCAAGATTCATTATTTATTTTAGACTGATGTTGGAGGTTACCTCTTAGGGGGAGTAGGTAATGCTTTGTTTGTTGTTGCAGTCAAGGGGAGATAGTATTAGTGTAGGGTGGTATTTTCCTTTATTAGCTATGCCAAAGGATATGTGTAGTGGTTGATGGCTGATAAAGTTTGGTATGTGCTTCTAAGGCGGAAGTATGTAGAGCAGTTAAGAGGGAAATTGTGTATGTTTGATGTCAAAGGGAGAAAGAAATGTAAATGTGTTGTCCTTTTCCATTGATGTCAAAGGGGGAGAGAAAAATAATGTGAAAATATGTTTAGTTGTAAAAATGGGAGAGAGTAATGTGACAAATGAGAGTACGATGTAAGGGGGAGAAAAACAGAGAAAGTTGGTATGGAGCAGTATGTTGGTTATTAGAGTTGTTTGTTGTTGTTGACGATTTTTCACATCATGTGTTTCCATCAATGAGAAAGGGGGATATTGTTGTAAGTATGAGTAGTTGGTGTTGTCATTGATGTTAATAAGCTTGGGGGAGATTTTGCAAGCTTATTTTTTTGTTGTCATTGATGACTATTTATATTGATGCTTTGATTAGTTGCATTATATTGTCATTAGTAAGTGCTACTAGTGTCAACCTCTAGTGTTTCTTTGATAAACTTATGTTGGTGGATGTTGTTTTAGTAATGTTACATATTTTTAATACTAGCCCAAATAGGTAGTGTTGTTTACATTTTACAAGTGAAAAGAAGCTACATTTTAAATTTTATTTGCCACATTCATGTGCATAAAGAAATATCAGAAGACTAAAATACTATATTTCCTTATGCATATGCATATAACATAGGAAAAAGTACACAATATTTGTAAAAATGTAGTCTTTATTGATAATGATAAGTGTATAGTGTCCCTCACAAGCTGAGGGACTGAATATTTTAATGCATATAAAGAAAAATATATACATTTACAAATAAAAGGAAATGCATATGTCAAGAAGGGGGACCTGCCATTTCCTGAATAAAAAATCCTGATCGAGTTGCCTTGCATCAACTTCAGTCTTCCTTCCCATCTAGCCTCTAGCTGCTATTTTCCCCCTACTGCTCCAAGGTTTCCTACATTTGTGAGAAGAGTTTTGGTTAGAGCAATGAAGAATCACCAATCAGTACATAGGAAAACATCCATAAACATATAATCTAATCCTTATAAACATTAAAATAGCTAGCATATCATAGATGTCTAAGAAAACAAGAGAGTTATCAAACACATCTATCATATGCTTTGTTTTATCTCTCATGTTTTCTCCTTTCACAAATATAGGTTAGATCTTTGTTACTATTTTGTTTCATCTAGTTACAACATGTGGAGAAAAATTTAGCTTCCATGAGGGTTGAGCCCAGCATGCTTCCCTCTTATGCTTTAAGAGGGGTGGGAATGTAAGAAAATTGAGAACCTTGATAAAACTAATGATAAACCTATACTTGGTGCATTAAATCAATATGGAATCATACCACTTGATCATATTTCATTATCAAATTCAAAAGATGCAACAAAAACTGTGTGAGTTATCAAGAAATATTAATCTTCATCTTTTCACAATGAACGGAACAATAAGATGCCATCATGTTGATCAAAGGGGCAGTCATTTCTTCTTGGAAATCTTACTCTACTGGATATGTCTTTCAATCCTCTTAAGTGGATCCAAGGTCAAGTTAAATAGTGATATGAGTTGTGTATTCATTGACATCATTTTCAAGGGTCAATAAAGAAGGAAACAAGAACAAGGAAAACAATCAGTCAAGGAGGAAGACAATTTTTCTCTTCAAAAGAAATAAATGATTTATGTGATAATAGTGAGGATATGCAACATAATTGGCACATGGAACCCAATAAATCATAAACAGAACAAAAATAAGATGGTATAGAATTGTTTCCTTTGGCACGAACAGATATGAAGACTGAAACACAGATGAAAAGTCAACCTTTATTTTATTTTGGATATGTAATTTTATTCATGGATCACAAATGACATAACCTATAGTCGCAAGGCATGCCTAATACAGATAACTCAAAACATAATTGGCAATAAGGAAGAAATTCAAAATAATGCAGGTCAATGAGTTAGCTTAGCTTGCAGGGAGTTATCAAGTCCTATCAGGAGCTGTCATGAGCTACATGGAGTAGTTATAGGTGGTGAATGAAGTGCAGGATCAAGACAACCATGTCAACATGTTGTCCTAAAAGAGAAACAATGCATGTGGAAATACTCATTATTCATCTACAAAAGAGGTAGACTGTGAATGAAGGCAATGATCTATAGGCTTGTTAAGATTTGAAGAGATAAACATGTATCATGGTCATTGTAAGAAAGCAATCAAAAGCACTATGTTTAGCACATAAAGATACTATCATCGTGGTAATCACTAATGAGTGCATAGAATAGAGTCACAAGAGATGCAGTCAGGATAGTCACTAACACTTGGAAGAGACAGTCAAAGGGTTGAAGACCATTCAAAGATAGTCAAATTTTAAAGACCTTGGTAAGACTTACAAGATATGGGATATTAGTGTTCTTGAAGTTTTGATAGTCATAGGTTTCAAACATATGATAATCACTATCAATAAGCAGATGTGGTCTCAAGTGCATAAAGGACCACCACCATAGGGAAGTCACCTTAAGGCTCAAAGGGCAGTCCTTTATGAAATCTTCTAAGGAAAGTTTTGTTGATGCTCCAAGTGGCACAACAACAGTTAAACAAAATATTGCTACTCCTTTTCTCCTGAAAGAGAAAGACAACACATGGATATCTTAGCTCCCAAGGTCTTTGTAGTTGGTTCTCAACTATGCTGATGTTGCTCAATTGGTCAATGTAATAGTAATATTCAAGGGGCCTGCTAGTGTTGAGCTTCTGGATTCTTCTAAGATCAAGCATGAAGTTAAACCTATTTTAATAGGGGTTTTTAAAGAATCAAAAAGAGATAGTGCAGTGCTTTGGAACATAAAAGAATGATAGTTCATCCAAATTAACTAGACCTGTCACCTTCTAATGAATTCATAACTAAAACTATAGAACGAAATTAACTTCTAATTGACACACAATTTCATTCATTAGCAGTGCTGATTTTAATAACAGATTGCAAGTAACTATTTAAACAAAACAAAAAATAAGGTCTCATTCCTTGAAGACTTCTCAAATCAAATGATTAACTTAAGAAAAACACCATTCTGAAACACAATCTGAAGTAGATTTAAATATGATTGCTTCTACTGTTAGTGAAATGGATAAGCAATAATTACAAAGCTAGCACAATCACCAGTGTATAGAAAATCAATGTCTTCAAATTATTTCCATCTACACTAAGAGAACTTGGAAAATACATTGCATTCTATGCTGAATCTAACTCCTAACTAAGAGAACAAAAGAAGCTCCCATTATGAGAATCAGGATGCAGCTCTATCTCTTCTATCTTTCAGAAAATTCCCGCTCTTCTAAAACTTCTACTGACTTTCTACTTGTGTTTCTAACCCTTTACAAAGAGGCAAGAATGCCATATATACAGAGTGTACCACAAAGAATGTGTTGTCCCCTGTATTAGGGTTTACAAAATATCTGCTTTCACGAGGGTCAGCTCTCAAATCTTTCTGAAGAGAGTCAATGATGCATTCAATGTGAAGCCCTACTATCCATGTTGGTGATGGCTTGACCTCAGGAGAAACCTTCAGATCTTTTGTAGCTACAACATTTACTCCTAGCATCCGTGTCTATCCTTCAACTCCTTCGAAGGGCTACCTTGAATGCTCTAAAGCATTTTTCTATTAATACCGATCCACCCCTTTTCTTCCAATAGACTCCAGCTATTCCTGATACTTGTGGCTATTTCTTTCCTTCGGCCTTCTTCATGCTCAAGACCATTCTTTCGTTGACCATCTCTAGAAGCATCATTGGGCCTCCCTTTAGATCAGAACACCATTATTCATCAAGGTGCTCCATCGCCATTTGATCTCAGAATGAATCCCATGTCATTCGCATTCTATAAATTTCCTTCACATGAGTAGTCAATTAGTCAAACAACCAGTGGGCCACTCCTTTAGCATCTTCTAATTGGTGAAACATAGGCCACACAAGATTCTCAGATGGTCAAAGGTCATTTGAATAGAATCGCATGTCGGTGAGACAGTAATCATGTCTACCCAATGTGATTATGCCTCTCTCAGTAGCTATCGGCGTAACATATGTCAGTCGGTGAAACCTTTTAGCGAGCTACAAAAATCATATCGATACCACAAAGACTATCGGCAAGACAGTTGCTAGTCAGCATGACCTTGTAGTGAAGCCCCTCTTCTCTTGGTGAGCACATCCTATATAAGTAAGACCCTACTGGGTCAGTGAGACTTTATGGTGACCTCTTCTTTTCTTTCCAAGCTCAAGCTCCTTCTACTTTGGCAAGACTCCTTCGAGTCGATGGGATGTCATAGCGAGGCTAAGAATCCTTTGGCAGGCTCATTTTTATGTCGGGGAGATCTCTATTTTTTGTTAAGACCTTATGGTGAACATCAGTATTTGGCTCAGACCTCCTATCAGCAAGAGTCCACCCTGTCGGTGAGACCTCATGTCAATCTCCTCTTTTCTTGCCGAGCTCGTTTTGTATCGACCAGACCCCATTAGGTCAACAGGACATCATGCCGAGTGCAAATATTTCACCTGAAGTCTCTTTGATCTCATTCTTATTCTCCGAGCTCAAGCCCCTTCTTTTCTTGGCAAGCTCACCCTATCGGTGAGACTAGCTCCCTTCGCTGAGACCTTTCACTGAATCCATGTTGTTGTATGTCGGTGAGACTAAGTCCCCTCGCCAAGACATCTTCGCGAGTGATCCTTTCTCTGGTGAGCACATCCTATGTCGGGGAGACTTCTTTATTTTGAGAAGACCTTACCCCAAACTCACACCATGTCACCGAGAGATCCCCGGGTCACCGAGAGCTTTCATCGAGCACACCTCACTACACCGAAGGGACAAATCATGTCAAAAAGATGATCATTTGTTAGGGTGACCCCATAGCGAACCTCCTTCACTCTCCCCGTGAGCATATTCCATATTGGTAAGACCCTATTGGGTCGGTGAGACTTCATGGTGATGTTGGATCTTTCTCCTCGAGCTCATTATTCTTATCGGCAAGACAAAAGGCCTTCAACGAGACATTTTGTTTTGGGGAGACCTTCTTAGGTCGGTGAGACTTTACACTGAAAGAAAACCACCTTTCCCGAAAAACAAACCCTTTTCGGCAAGATTCCACCATGTCGGTGAGACCTCTTGCCGATGCTATTCTTTCATTGCCAAGACCACTCCCCTATAGCCTAGACTTCCTTTGGTCGATGAGACTTTACACTGACCGAAGTTTCCTTTCGTCGAATTGAGAGCACTTTGGGGAGACCTTAGCATATCGGCCAGACCTCATGGTGAAGGGACAAATCCTCTGCCTGATGCTGCTTCACTTCATTGAGACTTTCTTTGATCAAAGAGACCTTTTGGAAAATGCTAAACACCCTCTTTGAGCCTGCTATGTTACACCGAAGGGAGACCTTTCGGCGAGACTCATGCTAATCACCCAAACCTCTTGCTGAAGGAAAAATTATCGTCGAGCTCAAACTTTTGGTGGGACCTCCTCCTATCAGGTAGACCTTTCACCGAAAGCATCAACTTTTGGCGACTCATTTCATTTCGGGGAGACAGGCTTCCTTCACCGAGAGCCTACAGCGAAGCTCCCTCTTTTGAATAGAACAAACCACTAGTCAGCAAGACAACTACAAATTCTTGCCGACTTTCTCCTTAGAACAATTTTATGCAAGACTAGATTGGGAGATGCCTTCCAACTGAGCTCCCTTGACAAATATCATCATATGTGTGATTTAATCCTATGAAACAAAATCTCCATTAGTCCCTAGAAGCACATAAGGTACATCATAACAAAATACAATATTACTTATGATTATTTCATTCAATTTCCAGCAAGAAGAAAACCAATTTAAGTTGAGAACCAAAATTTAACAAAACTAGAAGGAAAACTCAAGAAGGAAACAAAAGAAACCCTAAGAGCAAAGCAAATAACAGAGGCAAAGAAACCAAAAAGAGAAGGGGGGCCCATTTTGTTCTAGAATAAAATGGAGTGGTTATGCAAGGCATAACAAATGGCAACTTGGCTAGAAAAATTGTTTAATCATTTTCAAGAAACCAAAGGGTTCAGCTACCCAGAACTCCTGGTTTATGAACATCACAACTCTAGTTGGGTCATTTTTAACAACCAAGGCTGAGCTAGAATCTCAAATTTAAAACAATCAATGGCTAGCCCTAAATCTATGTGTGTGCTTGATGGTGCATCATCCTTTCATAAAGTTTTCTTCATCTTTCAAACAACAATGTGCAAGATTTGAGCTACATGAGTTGATTCCCTTTAGCTGTCATGCAATGACATCCTGGGAAAATCTCCGCTGCTAGTCAAACATCCATAGCCCCGACAGAGATACCTCTAGTTTTCTCACAACATTTCTCTACTGCCAGCCAGGCGTCCATAGCCCCAGTAGAGATACTGGAATCACCCATTCATATTGATACCTCTTTTCTCTTTAGATAATTCTCTCTTTTTCTTTTTCTTTTCTTTTATAGAGCTTCAGATATTTCATTTGGTTTTTTTTTTTCAATATGCTAGATGTTTAACATCTGTTCTGGGTTGAAAACTACCATGGACCTCATAACAGCACTTGGGAGATCATATTTTTCACTCAAATCTTTCAACACCATACTCCTAGGACAAATATACCATTACAAGAGGAAATGATATTGATGATTTGTGACAGATTCAGAGGAGCTCATGAAGGTTATTTACTTTGTACCTTGATTTCAAGATGTTTCACAAATCTTATTGGCAATGGGCATAAAACAAAAGGTTTTAGGACAAAATCACCCAATCAACAAACCTGAAAATACTTAACCCACTTCTCTCCTAATGTCCAAAGTACACTCAAGATAACAACCACCATTTTAAGATGGGAAAGAACAAATAAACCCCAAAGAACAAAGGAAAATAGAAACCAAAAGAACAAAGGAAACAAAAAGACAGAAAGAAAGGACAAGGAAACAAACAACAAATTATTTACAAACAAAAGAGCAGATTACTTACATAAAGAACAGAAAACTATTCACACGGAGATTATTCACAAGCAGAAACTATTTACATAGATGCACCACCAAGCAAAAGTGCCAACTTCATGACTCAAAATAGTTTTTAAGAAACTTTCCATTAATAGGCAATGGAACAGTTTCTCCAGTTAAACTACTAAAAAAGAAAGCATTTTCTCCTAGGATCTCAGCAATCTGGTAGGGACCCAACTAGAGTTTATCAAATTTTTGGTGACTGCCCTTCTTTTCACTAGCTTTATCCCATAATAACACAAGGTCTAATATCCTAAAAGCCTTGATTTTGGATCTTTTGTCAAACCAACATTTGACAACAGCCTGGTGCCTAAAGAATTGTTGCAAGGCGCCATCTCTTTGCTCTTCTAATTTCAACAAGGCAACTAGTCTTATTTTTATCCTATTGTCACTAGAGTAGAATTTCTACATGAACTCAAGGATAGGTATCTGAAGATGGATAGGGAACAAAGGCTCTTGGCCATATACCAGCTTGAATGGTGAGGTCTTTAAAGTAGCCTTAATCCTAGTCCTATTTTCCCACAACGTGAATCTTAGTTGGGTATGCCAATCTCTAGGGTTGTTCTCTAACAATTTTTTTATTACCCCTAAGAGATTCTTATTGGTTGACTCTGCAACTCCATTACCTTGTGGGTAATAGTTTGAAGAATACTTTAAAACAATTTTGTGATCATATTCCCATGAAATGAACTCAGCGGAAGAGAAGGAAGAGCCATTATCACATACCAATGCAAAGGATACTCCAAACCTAGTGGTGATGCATTTGGTGAGGAACTTAATCACTACTTCTGTTGTGTTGTTCTTGTAGGGTATAGCCTCTGTCCACCTTGTGTAGTAATCAGTGGCAATCAAACTGAATTTGTGTCTTGTAGAAGAGTATGGGTTAATTACCCCAATAAAATCTAGTGCCCACTGGGCAAATGGCCTAACCTCATAGACAGGTTGCAATGGCATGGCTGAATGGCATTCTTTTGATGCTTAAATCTGACATATGTGACATGTTCTGACATGTTGATGTGCATCTTTAAACACACAAGGACAGTAATAAAAATATTCGAGGATCTGGTGTGCTAATGAATCTACAGAGCCATGACCTATGTCATGCTTCCCGTGAAATTCTGCAATTACATGCTTAGCCTCTTGTTGATCAAGGTATTGTAGGTACACTCGCTCAAAATTCTTCATGTATAGAAACCCTCCTTTGAACATATAATGTGAGCTCTTCATCCTTAGTTCTCTCCTCTGAGTAGTGTTCATTCTCTCTGGGCATTGATTGTTGATCATAAAATAGACAATATCAACATACCATGGGTCGTTGGAGAAGGAATGGGTTGTGTATTGTTGAAAAATGATGTTGTCACTAGAATTTTCCATGGACTTAGACAAGCTTGTACCTCTGACAAGTCTCATGGGGCATATCTCTAAATCAAACTCTTGCAAGATGGCCATCCATTTCCCTTTGCTTTCTCCTAGCTCGCTCTACATAAGCAAAGACTTCACAGCCGCATCGGGAACTACAACAACAATCTGACTTTAGAGGATGTAATTTCTAAACTTCTTGACAACTCTAACCAGTGCAAAAGCTTGCTTTTCAAGTGGTGGATATTTAATTTTGGCATTCTTGAATGGAGAACTCGTGAAAGCGATTGTTCTCTCCTCTACCTCTTCTCTTCATTGAGTTAATACATCTACATAGGAATAGTCAGAGGCAAAAGAATAAATGTAGAATGGCTTGATGTAGTCAAGGCTGGTAAGGACTGACACTTCTGAAATGGATCACTTGAATTGTGAAAAGGTGGCCTTTGCTTCATCAGTCCACTCTATCTTGGTGTCTTTCTTCATCATTTCATTCAGTGGTTTCACGATTTCAGTAAAGCCCGTGATAAACTTTCTCACAAAGTTAATCTTCCCAAATAAAGACCTCATTTCTTTCTTGCTTCCTAGCCTGGTGATCTTCAGAATAGACTAAACTCAATCTAGATCGATTGATATTCCTCTTTTAGAAATTATGTGCCCCAAAAGCTTCCCTTCAGAAACTCTGAACACACATTTTTTAGGATTCAAGGAGAATCCATACTGGATACATCTTTGAAGAACTTTGGCTAAGTCAGCAGCATGGTTCAGTCGATCTTTGGAAAACATTGTCAAGTCATCCATGTAAACAATAATGCATTTACCAATCAGATCCTTGAAAGCTATGCCCATGGCACGCTGAAAGGTCTCCCTAGCATTTATTAGACCGAACGACATCCTCCTATATGCAAATGTTCCCCCACTTTGTAGTGAAGGCTATCTTCATTCTGTCTTCACAGTTAACCATTACCTGATTGTATCCAAAATAACCATCCAAGAATGATATCATCTGAGATCCATTGACAGACTACAAGACTTCATCTAGAGAAGGAATGGGGTAGTTGTCTTTTTCTAAAGCTTTGTTCAGATTTTTGAAGTCGACACACAGTCGGATCTCCCTATTTTTCTTATAGACTGGAACTAAATTAGCCACCCATGTTGAATGGCATACAGGGAAGATTATCCTTGCAGAAAGCAATTTCTAAACTTCTTTAAGGATCAGTGGTTCAATCAGGGCATTGATAGGGCACTGCTTCTGTCGGAATGGTTTAGCTTTAGGCTTCAAAGGAATAGTATGAGTCATCATAGAAGCATCAAATTTCTTTAGGTCTTCATATTCCCAGGCTATTGCAGAAATATCTTTCTTAAGTTCCATCGATATGTCTTTTCTAATTGCTTCAAGGCAGGCTTTCCCTATGTAGACATTTCTTTTAGGGCCAGAATCAGCTAGGTTAACTGTTTCACATTCGCCTCCTTTATCTTCAGCTGATATCTTCTCTCAAGCCCTAGCGTCTGAATCAAAAATTCTTTCTAGGTTCACCATTCCCTTGGGGATGTTGTTACTACTTAAATTGATGACCCCTTGTGTATCACAATCTTTCGGGTCCAATCTCCTTGATCCCTGCTAGACTCATCAATGATTTGTCCTTCAAAAACATCTGAACTTGCTAGGAAAGCAAGGATATGCTAGTCATCATCAAAGACTTGAAATTTCTTGACATTATCAGGAACTACAGGGGTGGAAATCAATTCCACTAAGAATTTCTTAAGCTTGGAGCCTTGCATAGGTTCTAGGGTACTTGCAGCAACAACTAATGAATTAGCTATCTGATTCTCCTCTCTTGGGATTAAGATAATCCTAAAGGCATCAAAGTGTTCAATCAAGTTCCATATCCTATTCCTATATGCTGCCAGCCTCTTATTGTGACATGTGTATTGGCTGCATACTTGCTTGATAACAATTTCTAAATCTCCTTTGACCATCAAAGCAGTGACTTTCTTCTTATGTGTGAACATTAGCCCTTGAGCTAGAGCTTCATATTCTGCTATGTTGTTAGTGTACCCAAACTATAGCTTGTAAGAAGCGAAGAAGGTTTTTCCTTTAGGGCTGGTTAGTTCAATCCCAACACCACAGCCTATCTTGGATTTGGATCCATCAAAGGTGAGGGTCCACAGCTGATCCAGAGTTGAGGTTGATCCTTTTAAGGTCATTATGGGCACTTGGATAGAATGAGTCAGGGGTGGAGCTACTTGATCTTTTGCATCAGATATGGGGGACGAGTGTTCAACAGTTCTTTTAGGTACACTTTCCAATTCATACATAGTCATCTTAGGTAATCCATGGCTATCTTGTTGGTAGTTACTTACCTCTTTGATTAACCCCTTAGGTTTTGACATACTTGTGGGTGTAGGAATGTTGAGCAAGCCTTGGGGTTGCTCCTCATCAATATTCTACTCCTCATCAATATGTTGATTCAGATATGCATTTGGAGTAGGTCTAATTTGAGAAGGAGCTTCCTTCGAAGGTATCCTACCCTTGGTTAACATTGTTGCTTCCTTGGCCTCAAATGTGAAGTGGCCTACAACAGTATCAGGGTGAATTAAGCTAGCTTCCTCATCTTGGGAAACATGACTCAGAATGTCAATGCAAGGTTGACAAGTCAATTCATAATGATTTTGGTAATGCACCCTACACCAATTAGGGAGTAAAAGACTTTGCAGATCGGTATCTTCTCCTAAGACCAGTTGATCCTGTTGTAGTTTCTTGATCAATGCTTGTTGGTTTTCATTAATCACAAAATAAAGGAACTTTTGTATTGGCAATTATTTAGAATCAAGAACAAAAAAGGTTAAAATATCCTCTCTTTTATAAACCCCTATCCCAGTTTCAAAGTAAGCTACCTCGTTAGGACAATCATATTCAGTAATAACATTCTTGAGATGAGGCTCACTTTCAATTTTGATCTGGGTAGGAACTCCTCTCCATGGTAGCCACATATGTGAAAAGTCAAGGGAGAGATATCCCCCTATACCTTTCATCAAATATCTGCTCAGCAGCATACCATAGGCCTTGGGGATGTCTGCTACTTGGATATCTATGTTGGTTAGGATCCTAGGGTCTGATCCTACCTACACATGTATGTTTCTCAATTCCCCCACTACATTATCCTTTGGTTTGTCAAGTTGGATGACCTTCTTGTTTGTCTGGATAGGGTTTAATCCCAATTTCTTGCAAATAGAAAATGGCATAACATTGCCTGAGGCCCCTGAATCTAGCAGACAATTATGTGGGTTCTTCCCACAAATTCTTAAACTCAAAATAAATGGTGGGGTACCTACCTTGCTTTTGTACAAGGCTACATTCATATCTGCAGCAGGTGCCACCTTGTTTTTCCCTTTTGATTTATCAACTTGCTCTAAGGATTTTAGCACTATCTCTCGTTGAGCAAGGCACCACTTCAAGACATCAAAATATGAGAAAGAAGATTTTTGTTTCTGCATCTCAGAAATAATATCAAATTATGTGTTATAACTTGCATTACTTTTGAAAACGCCAGGAGAATTACCTTTGTTATGAAAGTCAGGTGGACCTTTTGGTGGAGGAGGGTTGTTATTAGCGCTTTGATCTGGAGGCACCATGTGATTAGGTGGTGCTGATGTAGTTAATGGACCCTTCTTTTGATTCCTTAGGAAGTGTCCTCCCTTTGTCTGAAAGGCTTAGGCATCATACATGTCTTCCTCTGGTTCATTCTCACTTTGCATTGGGAATGAGGGTTCTTCCTCAAAGAGGTCATAAGTCATTGTTGTATCTACTGAGCCACCTTCTTTGTGAGGATTCAATTGGAATTTTTGGGAATCTACCTATGTCATCTTGACCATGTTCTCGACTTTAGGGTAGTTTACCTCAGAATGGGTTGCAATATCATGCAACCTGCACTAGTTAGTCATAATATTGACGTCGGCCACATTAGCAGTATGCGACCTCTCCTCATTAGCTTGGTAATTATGAGGAACTCCACCATTGTTGGGCCTTGTATTCCATTGTCAGTTGTTACTTGGTCTCTAGTTGTATCCTCTATTTTGATTATGATAACCTTGGTTAGAGGAGTTTTGGCCTTGATAACCCTTTTGGTTATAATTGTTATGATTCTGATAATTACCCTGATTGTTATTGTTCTGATTAGGATAATTACCTTGGTTTTGAGAGGGGTTCAGTCTAGGTCGAGCCATGTCATTTGTAACTTGAGACAGTGTTTTCTTTAAGGTTTCTACCTCATTTGTGAGTTGAACTATCTTTTCACTTTCAATAGCCTTGTCAACAAGTGGCTGACCAACATGACTCTGTGTTCCAATTTGGTTATGATGACCATGGGGACTTTGAGGAGTATGTGATTGTTGAAAGAAGTATAGAGTTGTATTAGCAAAGAAAGGAATAGAAGGTTGAGTCTGCAACTCAAGCATAGGCCCATAATGGGAAGGAGACATTCCCAGGATAGCATTGAATAGAGGGGTTGGGCTATACATCTGATATCCTATTGGAGGAAAACCTCCTCCCAAACTTCCTTGTTGAGAGCTAATATGTTGTATCTTGATAGCTAGATCATAGACTTTAGACAGGGAATCAATATCGGTCGGCTGATAAGTTCTTTGTAGGAACAAACCTACCAAGGGGTCTATAACCCTAAAGTATGCTTGAATGGCACTATTCTCATCAACTAGATAGGGATCTTGCAGTCTCCTATACTTTCTTTGAAACCTGGTATTGAACATAGGAAAGGATTCACATGGCTCCTTCCCGATGGTAGCAAATTGATGATATAAGAGAGTTGGATCCACATAGATTCTAAACTGATTGATGAAAGCATTTTCTAGGTCTCTCCAGCTCAAAATAGAATGTTGAAGAAGATTAAGGTACCAGTTTTACGCCATATCCCCTAAGGAATAAGGGAACAACCTACAAACTACATCATGGTGGGCTATATAAGCCCTCGTACATGCACCCTTAAAGGCTTGTATGTGCTCTTTAGCACTCCTTGATTCACCATGAATGTACTTAGGAAAAAATTTCTCAGGGTTCTTAGGCATATAATGAAAACCTCCAGGAATAGTCCCCAATGGAGGGATTATTCTAAAAGAATGCCATTGGTGGTGGTGGTTGAGCCAGCTATTGTATGGATTGAACCAGCTGTAATGATAATTGAGATGGATTCGATGGTGGATTGATTGGAATCCACTGGTGTATTGGTGAAAATCCTGGTGGAGTGAGTAGAGCTGATAAGGGTGGGATGATGGTTGCCCCAGCCTTGTGATTCTTGTGCCTTATTGGGGTCTTGAGTTCTATCAAAGGTGGTGGATTTTCAGCTGATCGAAGAACTCTACGGGACCTTTCTAGTTAGAAAAATCCATTATTATCTAGCTTTCCCTTCTAGGCCCTCCTTCTAGCACCAGTTCTTTGTTGATGCTCCAAGTGGCATAGCAACAGTTAAACAGAATATTGCTACTTCGTTTCTCCTGAAAGAGAAATACAACACATGGATATCTTAGCTCCCAAGGTCTTTGTAGTTTGTTCTCAACTGTGTTGATGTTGCTCAATTGGTCAATGTAACAGTAATATTCAAGGGGCCTGCTGGTGTTGAGCTTCTGGATTCTTCTAAGATCAAGCATGAAGTTAAACCTATTTTAACTGGGGTTTTTAAAGAATCAGAAAAAGATAGTTCAGGGCTTTGGAACAAAAAATAATGATAGCTCATCCGAATTAACCAGACTTTTCACCTTCCAAGGAATTCATAACTAAAACTACAGAACGAAATTAACTTGTGATTGACACACAATTTCATTCATTAGCAGTGATGATTTCAATAATAGAATGCAAGTAACTATTTAAACAAAACACAAAATAAGGTCTCATTCCTTGAAGACTTCTCAAATAAAATGATTAACTTAAGACAAACACCATTCTGAAACACAATCTGAAGTAGATTTAAATCTAATTGCTTCTACTATTAGTGAAACAGATAAGTACTAATTACAAAGCTGTCATATTCACCAGTGTACAAAAAATCAATGTCTTTATACTGTTTCCATCTACACTAAGAGAACTTGGAAAATACATTGCAGTCTATGATGAATCTAACTCCTAACTAAGAGAACAAAAGAAGCTCCCATTATGAGAATCAGGATGCAGCTCTGTCTCTTCTATCTTTCAGAAAATTCCTGCTCTTCTAAAACTTCTATTAACTTTCTACTTGTGTGTCTAACCCTTTACAAAGAGGCAAGAATGCCATATATACAGAGTGTACCAAAAATAATGCGTTGTCCCCAGTATTAGAGTTTACAAAATATCTGCTTTTAGGAGGGTTAGGTCTCAAATCTTTCTGAAGAGAGTCAATGATGCATTCAATGTGAAGCCCTATTGTCCATGTTGGTGACAGCTTGACCTCAGGAGAAACCTTCGGATCTTTTGTAGCTGCAACATTTACTCATGGCATTCATGTCTATCCTTCAACTCCTTTGAAGGGCTGCCTTGAATGCTCTAAAACATTTTTCCATTTTTATCGATCTGCTCCTTTTCTGCTAGTAGACTCCAGCTATTCCTGAGACTTGTGGCTATTTCTTTCCTTCGGCCTTCTTCATGCTCAAGACCATTCTTTCACTGACCATCTCTAGAAGCATCATCGGGCCTCCCTTTAGATCAAAACACCATTATTCATCAAGGTGCTCCATCGCCCTTTGATCTCATAATGAATCCCATGTCATTCGCATTCTAGAAATTTCATTCACAGGAGTAGTCAATCAGTCAAACAACCAATGGGCCACTCCTTTAGCATCTTCTGATTGGTGAAACATAGGCCACGCAAGATTCTTAGATGGTCAAAGGTCATTCAAATGGAATCACATGTTGGTGAGACAGTAATCATGTCTCCCCAATGTGATTATGCCTATCTCAGTAGCTATCAGCGTAACATATGTTAGTCGGAGAAACCTTTTAGTGAGCTACAAAAGTCATATTGATACCACAAAAACTATCGGCAAGACAGTCGCTACTTGGCATGACCCTATAGTGAAGCCCCTCTTGTCTCAATGAGCACATCTTGTATTGGTAAGACCCTACTGGGTCCGTGAGACTTTATGGTGAGCTCTTTTTTTTTTCCAAGCTCAAGCTCCTTCTACTTCGGCAAGACTCCTTCAAGTCAGTGGGACATCATGGTGAGGCTTAGAATCCTTTGGCAGGCTCATTTTTATGTTAGGGAGATCTTTATTTTTCGGTGAGACCTTATGGTGAACATCATTCTTTGGCTCAGAGCTCCTATCGGGAAGAGTCCACCATGTCGGTGAGACCTCATGTCGATCTCCTCTTTTCTTATCGAGCTCATTCTATATCGGCCAGACCCCACTAGGTCAGCAGGACATCATGTTGAGTGCAAATCTTTCTCCCAAAGTCTCTCTGATCTCATTCTTATTCTCTGAGCTCGAGCCCCTTCTTTTCTTAGCGAGCTCACCCTGTCGGTGAGACTAGCTCCCTTCACCGAGACCTTTCACTAAAGCCACATTGTTGTATGTTGGTGAGACTAAGTCCCCTCACCAAGACAACTTGGCGAGTGATCCTTTCTCTGGTGAGCACATCCTATGTCAGGGAGACTTCTTTGTTTCGAGAAGACCTTACCCTGAACTCACGCCATGTCACCTAGAGATCCCCGGGTCGCTAAGAGCTTTCATCGAGTGCACCTCACTACACCGAAGGGAGAAATCATGTCGGTGAGACCATCGTTTGTCAGTGTGACCCCATAACGAACCTCCTTCACTCTCCCTATGAGCATATTCCATATTAGTAAGACCCTACTGGGTTGGTGAGACTTCATGGCGATGTTGGATCTTTCTCCTCGAGCTCATTGTTCTTATCAGCAAGACAAATAGCCTTCGGTGAGACATTTTGTTTCAAGGAGACCTTCTTAGGTCGGTGAGACTTTACATCGAAAGCGAACCACCTTCCCTGAAAACAAACCCTTTTCGGCAAGAGTCCACCATGTCAATGAGACCTCTTGCTGACGCTATTCTTGCATTGCCAAGACCACTCCTCTATCGCCCAAACTTCCTTTGGTCAGTGAGACTTTACACCAACTAAAGTTTCCTTTCACCGAACTAAGAGCACTTTGAGGAGACCTTAGCATATCAGCCAAACCTCATGGTGATGGGAAAAATCCTTCGCCCGATGCCACTTCAATTCACTGAGACTTGCTTCGATCAGAGAGACCTTTTGGTGAATGTTAAACACCCTCTCCCAGCCCACTATGTTACACTGAAGGGAGACCTTTCGACGAGACTCATGCTAATCGCCCAAACCTCTTGCCGAAGGCAAAATTATCGCTGAGCTCAAACTTTTGGTGGGACCTCCTCCTTTCAGGCAGACCTTTCACTGAAAGCATGAACTTTTGGTGACTCATTTCATTTCGGGGAGACAGGCTTCCTTCACCAAAACCCTATAGCGAAGCTCCCTCTTTCGAATAGAACGAACCACTAGTCGGCAAGAGAACTACAAAGTCTTGCCGACTTTCTCCTTAGAACTATTTTATGCAAGACTAGATTGGGAGATGCCTTCCAATTGAGCTCCCTTGACAAATATCATCATATGTGTGATTTAATCCTATGAAACAAAATCTCCATTAGTCCCTAGAAGCACATAAGGTACATCATAACAAAATACAATATTACTTATGATTATTTCATTCAATTTCTAGCAAGAAGAAAACCAATTTAAGCTGAGAACCAAAATTTAACAAAACTAGAAGGCAAACTCAGGAAGGAAACAAAATAAACCCCAGGAGAAAGGAAAATAATAGAGGCAAAGAAACCAAAAAGAGAAGGGGGACCCATTTTGTTCCAAAATAAAATGGGGTGGTTATGCAAGGCATAACAAGTTCATAATCCAATCAGTATCTGGTTGGGAATCATTATTGTTTGTTTTTTCTAATGAGAATTTGGCATAAAACACCAAGGGAATGTCAATCCATGACATGACAGTGAGACAACAAGATTAGCAAGTGATAATCCTATCATATCAATGACAGACATAAATCCCAAAATTTTCAAGGACAATAGATAGAGCCTTCCAAGATGAAAAAGAAACATCACTATGATAGTCAACACCAAAGGAGTGATCTCAGACACAAAAAAGGTTGCATGGTGAAGATATGCATAATGATAAGGTGCAATGGTAGAGTATTGGAGAAAGAACTTTTGATATTCAAGGATGAAAGGATAGTTTCACTTGAGGGTGACAATAGACTATGCAAAAGTATCCAAGTCAGATATAAAGAATGGACAACATGACAACTACCTCTTAGACTGGCAAGATCAATTAATCTATACAAATGTCAAATCATCAAATAGTATTTTACAATGGGAAGCTTCAACTTTCAGTGTGGATGGTTTTTAAGCATGAGACCATGATTTTCAATTCTTCAAGGCAGTGACCTCCATAATAGTGATTCACAACTACACAATGATATTGCTAAAGATTGTTCACAATCTACAATGGACAGTCACAGTTAAATGTGAAAAACAACAAGGAAACATTTTTTAAGAGAGTCAAGGTCTTGGTGTCACCATGGAAATAACTATGCAGTAAGATGGATATAGTCATGAAGGACAATCAATGTTGAGAGTTTTTCTCTAGAAGTATCTCATGGTTGATGCTGAAATATCATAGTGTGGAGGATAGTAGACAATATTATCTAAGAGCACAATCAAGACAATGTGATAGGTGTAGCAATGGTTTTCAGCTTGAAGATAAGAGAAAAAAGTGATAGAAAAGAATTGGAAATGTAAATGAAATTTTACAATGGTAAATCAAAGGTAGCAACTACTGTAAGTTGGAAGATTTGTTGAAAATGCATCATTGCCTAATCCACACTTACATATGGAAATTGTTTTGCAAAATACAACTAGTAAACAATGCATGAACAAGTAACAACTATCTTGTGCCCTATGTGATAAGTGCAAACCCTCGAGCATACCTACAGAATGTAGGAGACAAACCCAAAATGCTTTAGAGTAGGTCGAGCATATAGCAAAATGGATAAGAAGGAATTCTCAATATAGATCATTGTTGCAAGCCAAGTTCAAGGTTTCTTTGATAAATAATGTTGAGAAAAACATTGTGAAGAAAAGACAAGTATATTCTATTTCTTCCTCCAGGATAAATACAAAATTTGCAAACCCAAAAAATTGTTCTCAAATGAAACCTTAGAGCCGAGCCATGGCCATTTTTTGAAAATGGAAAGAATAAAATGCAGGGGCTAGGGTTATGATGGAGCCCTTTCTCATTTGAAAAAAATAAAAAATCACATCCATGAGAAATGTTAAGAAGCAATAGAGGCTAAGTGTTAAGTGAAAGTAGTCTCTTTGTGCATTTTCTAAAAATGGGTAGAAAAGTGAAGACTCATGCATTCATTTTCTAGCTGGTAAAATATAGAGCCATCGAGCATTTTGAAGAAAACCCAGTTTGTGCTCTCATGGACATGGCCTGAGAGAAGTATTTTGTTTACAAAAGGTCAAAACCCACTTGGGGTTTGCATAGAGGAAACAAAATACAGAGGGAAAAGTAAAGATTCAACCTTATACAAGTTTGAAAGACTCATAAAATGAATGGAAAATACAAAAAATACTATGAGAATGTGGAGGTCATGGCAAGTATTGAATAGGGAACACCAAATGAAGCCATGTCTAGTGTTGAAGTCCTCCTCTCTTTTCCTAAGAGATATACAAACATAAAAACAAATAACTGCAATAAGTATGGCTGCGACCATATAAATAAAAAAAATTCCATGTATTTTATAGAATCCAAACATTTACAAGAAATGCAAGAAGTTTTCTTCATAAATGAAAGAAAGTACAAAAGATGTCAACTTTATCATTTTATGTTCAAACAAAGCTCGTTCGAGCATTTTTTCTCTTCAATAATGAACAGGAAAGACAAAAATGTGCTTACAAAAAGCTTACCTTAAGCTTTCTCATAGTAATTTTGCTGAAAATCTGCCAAAAAATCTATTGATTATGCCTCTGTGTGATCAAAATCCACCAGAAAAGCTTCAAAACAAACCTTATGGTGGTTGAGAGGAGTTCTCTAGAAGCTTGATGGTAAAATGGAACATTTTTTAGAACTTTTGCAATAGTTTTGTTGATAGGTTTTTTAACCCTATTGTATGCCAATTAGAGAGGCACTTTTTTCTATATTTTTATAAATTTTGCAAACCAACTAATACACCCATGGGAAAAGACTTCAAGTCATATTCCCTATGTCATGTATTGTGCTACCTTGTATATCTTATCCATAAGAGTCTTTAGGACTTAGATGTTTTTGCATTATGTGTCCACATATTGGCCAAGCCCTATATTTATTTTGCATTAATTTTAAATGTGAATCATTTTAATTAAGTGATAATTTATAAATTACTTAATTATAAATGTTATTGTAAATGCAAAGCAATGGAATATTGTGCCTTATAATTGCACTTGTGAGTTTTAGTTGAGTCTTATTCTTTTGCAAACACATAAAGCATGAGTCAAAGCAGCTTGGAGACATAATGATGATTGACCAACATGGGGAAGGTGTGTGGGTTATTTTTTACTAGGTTTTGGAGGGAATGAGACGTTTGGGAGGCAGTTTTGTCATGCCTTTGGTATGGTTATGTCATAGCTTGAATTTTACTCACTTTGGAGGCATTTTGGAGGATTTTTGAAAGCTTCTTTTTTGGCCTTTATGCTACATTTGACCAAAAGTTTCTAGATGGACATGTGTGGGGAGGTTGTTTCAAAAATGCATAAGTAACTTCAAATAGAGTTTTCAAAGTTAGCTCTTTCTTTCCAGCAGTGTGGTAACTCATTTTCAAAGTTATTTTTCAACAGAAGTAGTATTGTAACTCTTTGACATATTTGTATACCAATGAGTACCTTTGATATCAATGATATTGAATATTTTCCTTCTCATTTTATGCTTTATTGTGTGCATCTAATGATTGATCAAATTACTTGTGAAATTTAGCTTTTGCTTGTAATTTTGTCTCATGTTAAGCACCTTTTGTAGAAAAGTATGTTGTTGTAGGTTATAAGTTGTGTTGTAAGTGAAAATGCTTGTAGTTGTGAAATTTCCTTCTACGAGTTTAACTTTAAAACCTTCTTATAAAACACTTATGCAAGAATGCATACAAAATGAGTTGTGTAAGCCAAGATTTGTCATTGTTTGAACTATGTGCAAGCTATTTTATAGGTCCTAGTTAGCATTTAGGTGCATCACCATAGGGGTTTAGTTTTATTTTTATGTTTCATTATCCCCTTTTCCCAACAAGAAATAGATTAGGTGACACCATTTAGGAGCCAGCATTATCTGGAGGTCCACTCCAAGTTTAGGCAACCCATAGCCTAGTAGTGTTCCCATGTTGCTCCAAATTCCTAAGTTCTGCAACTTAGCAAGGGTGCAGATTTGAGAGTTAACAATTTTTGGCATGCTTAATGGGACTATTCTAATGAGGACAGTTTGGAAAATATATGTTTATTTGTTGGTTCTGATATGTAACCAATATTTCCCAAGCCTTTAAGAGATTAAATCTGCATATCTGGCGACTCTAAGTGTGGAAAGTAGCAGAAAAACCAGTGCTGCAACAACTTATGAAAAAAATATAGACAAGAGGAAGTTTTGTTCCTTTTGAATACTTGCAACTATCACTGCCTAGGAGAAGAGGCAGAATAGAAAAAAGAGTTACTGTTTCATCAAGGAAAATAGTTTCAACTCCACTTGTAGTGAGAGTTTTAAATCCTTCTATGAGGAAACAAATTTTGGTTCCACCAATGGAAGTTCCAAGGAATCAAACCTTTGTTACTTTTAATGGAGGTAGCTCGCTAAATTTAGCTCAACAGGATGATATTCCTATGGCTTCCCTCAAAAGTATTCCATATTTTACATGTGAGGATCAAACCACACCAGTTGAACACATCAAAGATGTATCAAATTTAAGTTTAGTGCATCATATAATAGAAGAAAATGTTGATTTGTGGCTGCTAGCAGCATTTTTTAAGGGGAAGACACTTCAATGGTTCAAGGGTTTAACAGTTAACTCCATTAGAACATGGGATGAACTAGGTGAAGTATTATGCAAGCAGTTTGAAGATAAGTATGACAACTTGTCATTAGTGGAGACACTTACCACTGTTAGGAGAGCTCCCCATGAACAAATGGCAGACTTTAACTTTTATTTCCAAAGGACATGGGACATAATTCTTGAAACTACAAGGTCTCTAGCTGAGTATGCATTTCTTTACTTTTTTAAGAGCTTTAAATAGTGAAATTGTTGTCATGATACAAACAATGGGTGGAAACACATTTCCATTATCTTATGCCATAGTTGTAAGGGCTGAAAATTACCTCATACAAGTTGGAAGAATTGCTCCTAGGCCTCCTATGCCCATATTCCTTGATATACAACCTCCTATGACCTTTCCAACACTTCAAATAGCGCCTTTACCAACTATTGTTAGCCAAGAAATTTTTTTCCCAAGTCCATCTCAAGAATTACAAGAGATAAAAAATAGTCAGCAAAAAACTTGAGGGTATACTTCAAAATTTTGGCAACAAGCTAGTGAGCATCAAGAAATAGCAATTCCAAGGTTTTAAGCCTTATCAACCTCAAAAACAAAGTCAAAGTCAGCCATATCAAGCTAACAAGCAGCCATATCAGGGGAATTACCAAGGTCTAAGGTAAAATCTCAATCCAATGCCCTTTTAGCCATACAATCGAACTCTAATAATTGTAGCTAGAGACCTTGTACCTATTCAAAATAATCTTGTAGCAGATTATGAGTGGTGCTTTCCCTGTAACCAACCCCATCACCAAGATACATGTTCAAATGGGGTTATCAATCAAGCACAGATGGTGCAAAATGTGTCAAGTTTGCAGAGTGTTCCTAATGATGAATCACCACAACATTAGGATCTCCCTACAAGTAATACAACTCTCCTAAATTTGTAAGGAGAGGAGTTTTTTGGAGTGAATAAAGATGATTATCCAATAGTAGCCAATACTAGATCCAAGAAGTATTTTAAGATTGGACAAACAAAAAACAAGGACAAGGAAGCTATTGGCCCATCCAATCCTCAAGTAACACACATTTTACAAAGAAATCCATAAGGCACCAGTAAAGAATAGCTTGGGAACCAACCCCAATCAACCCAGTTGTAGCCAGACCCTACTATTGCAAGGACCCATCAAAAGGTAAATGCTACTGCACCTTTTAACATTATTGATTCCATGAAGAAAATGAATGTAACCATGACAATGTGGTATTTTTTATCCATCCTAGGTCAAAAGGATTTATTGCAATCTGGCTTAACTGACTTAAGTGTTTCAAGTGATGTTCCAGTAGGTCAAGTCAACATTATTTTTATAAATATACCTCAAGACACCAGTAAGCAACTAGGTAAAGATTTCAAACCTCCCCATTTTTATGTATCCTTGATAATAAGGGATAAGTTGGTTCATAATTACATGGTAGATTTAGGGGCAAGTAGTTTTGTCATGCCCAAAAAAATTGCTAATAGGTTAGGATTTAAGTATCAACCCTTTGAAAAGGGAGTGGTCCAAGTTAATGGGACAACCATTAACACCATAGGTGTAACTAAGGGTTTAAGCCTCACTTTACATGCCTACCCCAATTTTTCCATCCCTCAAGATATATCTGTCATTGATTTACCATCTCATTTTTCCTTGTGTTTGTCAAGAGATTTCACTACCAAAATAGGAGGTTACTTGTCCTCGGATCAGTCCCACATGATATTTAGGACTAGATATGGGACAAAAGTACTCATTAAATCTATGTCACTTTCCAAAGATCACATTGAGCCTTATATACCAAGCACTGTTAATGCCAACCATGTTGTTTTTTATGATAATGAGCTTGATGCTACTCAATAATTGCAAGTTGAAAGTGTACCAGATATACTCTTAAATGTGTGGGCAACAAAAAATATTGTGGATAATCCGAATGACAACATTGAAGAAACTGGTTTGGGTGTATATAGGCTACATGAACCTAATGTAGTTATCCCAAACCTTGAAAATAAGGTAGAACAATAGTTAGAACAACAAGATGAAGTATGGAAAATGTTTTTTGATGGCTCTAGAAGAAAGAATGGAGTTGGTGGGTGTGAAATGCTTGTGTACCCACAAGGTGAAAAGTATTACTCTTCTTTCTATTTTTCATTTTCATGTACTAATAATACTGTTGAGTATGAAGGCTTGATTCAGGGGTTGGAATGGGCTAGGAAGAGGAAGATTAGCTACTTATAGGTATATGGTGACAGTGAGCTAATTGTAAATCAGGTAAGGGATCTGCATGTTACAAAAATTGATGTTTTGAAGTCCTACAAACATAGAGTGTGGGACATGATAGAAGAATTCACTGCTTTCAATTTGGTTTCTATTCCTAGGAATCCGAATAAACATCCAGGTAGACTAGCTACAATAGGGGCTCAGTTTGATATACCAAATGAGATTAAGAAGGAAAAAGTGTAGCAATATGTCAAGGTAGTCATTAGACCTTCTATTCCTGATAATAACATTCACTCGAAAGTTTTCAAGAGCGATGAATAGGTTTTGAGTTTTCCGCTAGAAGTGGATGAATTTTTAGTGGTAAACCAAGATAAGCTCAAGCACAATATGATGATCAAATCACCCAATTGAGGACTAACAAGCTGCCCAAGGGTCTAGTCACCTTGGAATCTATCTTTAGCATTGATAATCAGCTCAAAAAGAATAAAACCAACATGTAGGTCAAGGAGGAACATTATGATGAGCTTGAGATATTCAAAGGTAAGCTCCTTAAAATTGGTAAAATTTGTTCACAGGAAGATAGGCAAGCTTTTATTGCTCTTTTTCAAGAAATTCAAGATGTATTTGCATGGGAATATTTAGATTTAAAGAGTTTTTATCCCCAAATTTTTGAGCATACCATAGAATTAGAGCCAAATGAAAAACCTGTTAGCCAGAAATAAAGGCCTTTAAATCCCAAGCTTGGGCCTCTTATGATAAAAGAATTGACCAAGCTAGTTGAGGGATGCATCATTTTCCCCAATCAAACATACCTCATGGGTCTCTAACCTTGTCCTAGATAGAAATAAAAATGAAGAGATTAGGCTATGTGTAGACTTTAGAGACCTCAATGGAGCCTCATTAAAGGATCATTATCCGTTGCCCTCTATGGAGTAGATTCTACAAGTAGTAGCTGGTTTAGAAAGATTCTCATTACTTGATGGTTATTCAGGCTATAACCAAGTCTTACTTAAATAAGAAGACCAATATAAGACTATTTTTACCACAAAATGGGGCACCATGGCCTATAAAAGGATACCATTCGGCCTGTCCAATGCTAGTGCCACTTTTCAAAGGGCAATGGACATGACATTTCAAGGTCTGATTTATAAACTAGTGCTCATTTACCTTGATGATGTAACAGTGTTTTCTAAGAATGAAGATGAGCATCTTTCACATTTGAAACAAGTATTTGAGAGGTGTAGGGAGTTTGGTATATCCATCAACCCCAAAAAATGTAGTTTTGTTGTCCATGAAGGAAAGTTTCTAGGACATGTAGTGTCAAAATATGGGATCACCATTGATCTAGAAAGAGTAAGTGCCATTTTGGATTTTCCTTTACTCAGCCATAAAAAGGGTTTGCAAAGTTTTCTTGGCAGAATTAATTTTAGTAGAAGGTTTATTCTTGATATTGCTAATCTCTTGAAACCACTAACTTCCATGTTAAAGAAAAATACAAGTTTTTCCTAGACTAGGGAAGCCAAGCATATTTTTGAAGCTATAAAGGAGGCTTTAGTAGTAGCTCCTACTTTGGTAAATCCAAACTTTTCAAAAGACTTCATTTTGTACGCTTTTGGTAGCATAGGCACCATTTCTTCAATGTTGGTACAACATAATTATGATGGTTTAGAACAGCCTATTTCTTTTTTTAGTCAAGGTTTGGAGGATTACAAACAAATGTATACTTTTGTGGAAAAGCATGTGCTTGTTGTTATCAGTGGTCTGAAAATGTTTAAGCCTTTGATTTCTAATAACAAGATGCATTTAATGGTTGCTCACCCTAGTGTGAAGGAGTTTTTGTTAAGCATGGACCTGAATGAAAAGAGGGTTGGTTGGATTACAAAGGTAATGGAGTATGAAATAGACATAAAAATAAATAATCTTGTGAGGGGAAGGGGCTATGTGAGAAAATTTCTACCAAGTCTAAAAAATGACCTAGAAACAGGAAAGGAAACAGTTATGGTTACTATTGATGAACCTACAATTGATGCACGAGCAACAGGTGTAGGTTGGGTACAAGATATGACCCATTTCTTGCAAAGTGGTGAATGTCCACTAGGTTTAGATAAGGCTAAGAGGAGATATTTCAGATTGCAGTCCATCCCCTATGTGTTGATGTTGGATCTCAGTTGTGTTTACAGCTTGTCCTTGATGAAAAAATCCCTTTCATATGGTTCTCCTTGCATACCATAGGTGTATTTCATTTGATTACATTCCTTGAATTCACATTTTTGAAGGCTTACTCATATTGGCATGAGTATGGTAGGGTCTCCCCAATCCACTTTGAAATGTCTGTGTTGCCTATCGGCAAGACATTTCTGATGTCATGTCAATTGAATTTATCATTCAGGTAGGCAGCTTTCGGCAAGACTTCTTTTTTGTTTTGGCGATAGTGAGAGATCTCTTTCGGTAGGAGTAATATCATCGGTATGTGGTCATAGTGAAATTGGTATATCACACCGACCGCCATTGAAAAATTGCATATCGGCAAGAGTTTAAGGCTTTGGTGAAGGGTCATAGCAAAAAGGGTTATGTCTCACTGACTAAGTCTTATCAAGTTCTTTCGGCAAGAGTATGGTCTTTTGGCATGATGTTTCATTGAGCGCTTTGTGTCTTGTCGATCAACACATGAAAGAACATATCGACATGAGTTATACCATTGGAATGATGTCTTAGTGAAGTCATCATGTCTCCCTGACTGACAATAAAGGGACTTCGTCGGCATAGGTTCTGACTTGTCTCAGCGACACACAAGAAGGTGGGTGATCTTTGGTGAAACATAGAGCAATCTATGTAGTGTCTCAATGACTATGACTTATCTTGGTGACTTAGAAATGACAAAGACCTTCAGTATGACATAAAGTAATCTCTAAGAGGTCTCTTTGATATCATATGGTCTCAACGATAGTGAATGGAACAAAAGTAAAACTCAGCGAGAAGTTTCCTTATGTCTTAGAAAATGAATAATGCACTAAGGAAGCCCATCGATGAGACATAATGTATTCTTTATGACTTCTCCCCAACTCTGATGTGTCTCAGCAAAAGTGATAACTAGGGGTAAGTCTAGCCGTTAATGTTTCCTTCGGCATACCGTTACATCGATTGAAAATAATGTTAGGGTAAATTTTTTGAGTTTATTCTTTTAGCTATGTATCGAACCCTAGCCTAGCCACCATCATGAGAAAGCTTCATAAACTGTTATTTACTATTGTTGTTGGCTATAACAGCTTTATCTGTGGCATATGGAAGCTTTATTGGGTACGTTTCTAGCTGGAAGCTCGACAGTAATTGATGGAGCCATGGGAGTTACAGATTTGTCTGTGGTGGGAAATTGTGTTTTTTTATGAAGAGAAATGATCTCATAAGTTTCTGACTTCTTGAGAACAACTCTTAGCTGAGTGAAACGACTCTTGTTTTGTTTGGTTGTTCAGCCCTTACTCCCGAAGATAGTTACCTATCTGGCAGATGTATAAATAGAAGCAAAAAACTATTTTCTGTTGTTGTTGTAATTCTGAGATTATCATCCCTTGGCTGTATGAAAATGTATGGATAAACTCTACAATAAAATCTGAATAACAAGATGTAGAGATTGTAAATTTCTTCTCTATGTAGTATTTTAGGGATTCAATTATTGAATCTTTAAGGTATTATGTAGATGAGAAAACATAGAAATATGTGTTTAACTAAAAATAGAGAAATCCTCTGAGTTATTATTGTTGTTCAATTCATAATTTGAGGGGTTGGTACTCCTTGAGATAGACATCTCTAAATGAGGGGTTGGTGCTCCTTGAGTGGGTGCTCAAAAATCAGCCTATAAGGCATTGTGAACAGTTGATTAAGAGATTAAGCCTGGAAGGCATTTCGGGAGTGGTTTTTATACCCTAGGAGGGTTTTCCACTTGAAAAAATCTTGTGTCTCTTTGTTCTTCTGTGTGCTCACTGCTTTATAGTGTTGTTGTTGTTTTAGTTCACTGTTAGGATTATTACTTTTCTCAACTCTATTTATGAATGATTATAGTCAACTCATGAATGCTTTAATCAGAGTAATATTGAGATCAAATCTGAGCTATGTTTATGAATTTTTGAAAATTGGTCAAATCTGTTAAGTCACTGATTCACCCCCCCTCTTAGTGTCATTTTAACTCCAACAATTGGTATTAGAGCGTAGGGTCCTCTTATAGGTTTTAATCACCTTGGATTGATCTTGGTCTTGGAGTTTTTTTTTAATGGCACATTCTCAAGACGGTGCCTCTGTAACCAGAGCTCTATTATTTGATGGAATAGATTATGTGTTCTAGAAAATCAGAATAGAAGCTTTTCTTATTTCTTTTGATGTTGATGTTTGGAGCGTGGTTATAAATGCTTTCAATGTACCAGCCTCTATTCCCACTGATCCTGCTAAAAAAAAGAGGTATGAAACAAATGCCAGAGTTAAGCATGCCATCTTGTGTGGGTTAACTAAAGATGTGTTCATTAAAGTCATGCATTGCAAATCTGCTCATGATATCTAGGAAAAAATTGAAACTATATATCAAGGGAATGAGAAAGTCAAACTATCAAAAATCATTACTCTCAAACATCAGTTTGAGGAGTTGAAAATGAAAGATGATGAAAAAGTGGCTGAATATTTCCTAAGAGTTGATGAAGTTGTCAATGCAATGAAAGGTCTAGGTCAAGATGTTAATGAATTTTATGTGGTCACAAAGGTTGTTAGAACCTTACCATCCAAATTTGAATCTAAGGTTTCAGCCCTAGAAGAAAAGAAACACTTTGATTAGGTTACCTTAGACAGCCTGCAAGGAATACTTACTGCCTATGGAATGAGAACTAGCAAAAACAATTCAACAGGAAAAGAAACTGCCTTTAACACTAAAAAGAAAGAAAAAATTGAAGTCAGTGAATCAGAGTTGTCAGATTCTAAAGAATCCCATTTTGTTAGAAGATTTAAAAAAGGATCAGGAAAATATAAAGGAAAACTTCCCTTTAAATGTTTTAACTGTGGCAAAATAGTTCACTTTGCTATAAAGTGTCCCTATGATGATCAAATCTGTGACAACGAGACAACTGAAAAATAGCCTAAGAAGAAGGTCTTCAAACCTAAACGAAACTTCAATTTCAAAAAGAAAAAAAGTCTGTTTAGTAAGGATGAATCTGATATTGATTCTGAAGATTCATCAGCTGAAGAAGATGAAACTTTATTCATGGCTGAAGTTACTTAGCAAAATGATTCAAACACTATTGATGTTGAAGAAGGTGAAGTAGATCTTGAAAGTGAGCTGAAATGTGCTTTACAAGAGGTTAGAAAACTCAAAAAACAAGTTCTTGCTCAAGAACATAAACCAGATCAAGAAATGGTCTCTCTGAAAACTCAGCTTGAAGAAGCTAAAAGAGTTGAAGACTGTCTTCGAGAGACTATAAGCTGCAAAGATCAAGAAACTCAAAAACTGGAACAAGAAGTAGTCTATCTTAGGAAGGAAATTAAAAAATATGAAAGCACTCTAAAACTGAATGAGATGCTCAGCAAGCAAAAGATGTATAAAGATAAAACTGGTTTTGGTTTTGAAAAGTGTGAATTCTCAACTAACAATGCCAAACAAAACCCCTCTTCTGAAGTCAAAGGTTCAGGTTCAAATCACTCAGAATTTGGTAAGGATCATGTTCAGTCTTTAAGAGGTAATAGATCTTCATACAGAGTCAATCCTTTCTTCTATGGTTATTGTTTTTTTTGCAACAAATTTGGCCATAAGGTGAGCACTTGTAGGCTTATGTATCCTAGAATACCCAGGTTTAGTCTTAGACAACACTATGGTTTTGTAAGATAGATCAGATGTTTTAAATGCAATACTTTAGGACATTCTATCAAACAGTGTAGAACTAATCTACAATCTAAACAACAAAAAATTAAAAAGGTTTGGAAACCTAAGACTATTAACAACATTGAGCAAACTATGTTGGTTCAAACTACTTTTCATTCCAAGAAAAAAGACTTATGGGTCTTAGACAGTGGATGTTCTAAGCATATGACTGGTGACAAGGATAAGTTTATAAATCTTGAAGATTATGTAGGTGGTTATGTTAAGTTTGGTGATAACTCTAGTATTCAAATTAAAGGTAGAGGTTCACTCTTTCTGAATGAAGACACTCCTATCTATAATGTGTACTATGTGGAAGGTATCAAATACAATGTTCTAAGTGTTATTCAAATCTGTGATAGTGGTTATCATGTTCTTTTCAATTCGCAGGGATGTGAGATTAAGAACAAGCTTGGAAAGGCTATTGCAAATGGAAGGAGGACAAAAGGAAATGTGTACAATCTTCTTGACTCATCATGCTATTACAATAATCAAGGTATGTGTCTAATGGTCCAAATTGAAGAGAACTGGTTGTGGCATAAAAGATTAGGACACATAAACTTTGAAAATCTAGTTAGAATCAGTAAAAATTAGAATGTTAGAGGTCTACCAGTTCTTAGCAAGCCAGAATACTCTGTGTGCAAAGAATGCTTAAGTGGTAAACAAACTAAAATCAGCTTCAAGACAAAAGAACATTCTTCTTCAAAACCTTTACAGCTTGTGCATACTGATTTATGTGGACCAACCAGAACAAGGTCTATTAATGGTGAAAAGTATTTTATGTTGTTTGTGGATGATTATACTAGAATGGTTTGGGTCACATTTCTTAAGCACAAATCAGAAGCCTTTGAAAGGTTCAAAATATTTCATAAAATGGTTGAAAAGGAATCTGATCTGAAACTCAAATGCCTTTGATCAGAAAAAGGAGGTGAGTTCACCTCTCAAGAGTTTATTGATTACTGTGAACAACACGGTATTAAAAAGCAGTATGCTGCAACTAAAACACCTCAACAAAATGGGGTAGTTGAACGTAAAAACAGAACTATAAAAGAAATGGCTAGAACCATGCTAGATGAAGCTAAGTTGTATGATATGTATTGGAAAGAAGTTGTTCATATAGTTGTATACATTTTGAATAGAGTGCAGCTTAGGGTGAAATCTACACACCCGTTATGAACTTTGGTATGGAAAAACTGCCTCTGTCAAATACTTTAAAATTTTTGGAAGTAAGTGTTTTATCAAGAAAGATGATGATAACCTTGGGAGCTTTCAATCAAAGAGTGATGAGGGTATCTTTTTGGGATACTCAACTCATAGCAAAGCTTATAAATGCCTTAACAAAAGGCTTAATAAGATTGTTGAAGTTGTTAATGTAAAATTTGATGAATGACCACATTTGATTGTTGAATCTTTGCAGGATAATGAGGAAGAAGAACTTGAATTTGAAATAATTTCAGAAGGAGCTGAAACAACAAAGTCTGTTGCTGAATTAGCAAGCCCCAAAAATGAAAAAGGAAGTCCTGAAAAGGTTGCATCAAAAGCTCCTTCGAAAACTCTAGCTATATATCACCCCAAAGATTAGATTATTGGGGATAAAAATGAAGGAGTTCAAACTAGAAGAAAGGCTATAGAATCTGATGAAAAGGCACAAATAGCTTTCTGTCTAGTTACTTAGTTTGAGCCTAAAAAATTTAATGAAGCTCTCACAGACTCATGTTGGCTTAATGCTATGCAGGAAGAAATTGATCAAATTGAGAAAAATTAGACTTGGGAGTTAGTCCCAAGACCAGATGACAAGAATGTCATTGGAGGCAAATGGATTTATAGAAACAAGGTTGATGAAAATGGTAATGTTATTCACAATAAAGCAAGATTTGTCTGCAAAGGCTATGCTCAACAAGAAGGTATTGATTTTGGTGAAACCTTTGCACCTGTTGCTAGACTAGAATCTATCATAATATTCTTGGCTTATTCTATTTACAAAAACTTTACTTTTTATCAAATGGATGTCAAACAGCCTGAAGGATTCATATGCAAAGATAATCCTAACCATGTTTACAAGTTGAAAAAGGCTCTCTATGGCTTAAAAAAAGAACCTAGAGCTTGGTACTCTAGGCTGGATAGTCATCTAATTTCTAATGGATTTGTTAGAGGAGGTGTAGACAGTAATCTTTATGTTAAAACTGAAGGTTTTGATAATTTGGTTGTTGAAATTTACGTTGATGACACTATCTTTGGCTGCAATAATGTTACTTTGAGTAAAAAGTTCTCTCAAATAATGGAATATGAGTTTGAAATGTCAATGTTAGGAGAATTAAATTTCTTTCTGGGTCTTCAAATCTCTCAATGTGAGAATGGAATATTTCTTTCTCAAACCAAGTATGCTAGATAGATGCTTAAGAAATTTCAGATGGATGAAAGCCATCCAGTTAGCACTCCAATGGTTATTGGATGCAAACTTACTAAGGTTGATGATTCTCCTGATACAAATCAAACTGAATATAGATCAATGATTGGTAGTCTTTTATATTTAACCGCCTCTAGACCTAACATTATGCAAGTAGTTTGCACGGTTGCATGGTTTTAGGCATCACCTAAAGAATCCCATGTCACTATTGTTAAAAGGATTTTTAAATACATTCAGGGCACTCTTGAATATGGTCTTTGGTATCCTAGAAGCAAGGATTTCTCTTTGAATGCTTATACTGATGCTGACTGGGCTGGTTGTTTGGATGATAGGAAAAACACCAGTGGTGCTGCATTCTTTCTTGGTGATCGTTTAGTGGCATGGCACAGCAAGAAACAAGTATTTGTTTCTCTCTCTACTATTGAAGAAGAATACATTGCCGCCACTTCATGCTGTACTCAAGTACTATGGATGAGTTAGACTCTTTCAGATATGGGTATTGATGTTTCTAAACCTATTTCCATTCTTTGTGATAACACTAGTGCGATAAATATTTGAAAAAATCCTGCTATGCACTCTTGCACTAAACATATTGCTATCAAGTTTCACTTTCTTCGAGAAAAGGTTTTGGCTAATGAAGTCTACTTATAGTTTGTTGGATCTCAAGATCAGGTGGCTAATATTTTTACTAAGCCCTTACCAAAAGAGTTATTTGAAAGGATGAGACTTCGATTGGGAGTTATCTCTCAATCGTTACTTCACTAAATCTCCAAGCTATTGCTTAGGAGGAGCATGTTCTATGTTTTAATTCACTTATAGCTCTCCTACAATCTTGGTTGCTGCACTATTACTCTTTTTGCAGCTGTTTCTCATGGTACTTTGGTTGGATTCTCAGTTGTGTTTCATGGCAATGCACATTCTTCTCTTCTATTCTTTGTCATTCAAGCAAAAAGGAGGAGAGTCATTTGTGTTTTTCCATCAAGAAAAAAGGGGGAGTTTGTTGGCTCTCAGTTGTGTTTACAGTTTGTCCTTGATGACAAAATCCCTTTCATATGGTTATCCTTGCATACCACAGGTGTATTTCATTTGATTACATTCCTTGAACTCACATTTTTGAAGGCTTACTCATATTGGCATGAGTATGGTAGGGTCTCCCCGATCCACTTTGAAATGTCTGTGTTGCCTATCGAAAAGACATTTCTAATGTCATGTCAATTGAATTTATCATTCAGGCAGGTAGCTTTTGGCAATACTTCTTTTTTCTTCGGTGATAGTGAGTGATCTCTTTCGGCAGGAGTAATACCGCTGGTATGTGGTCAACGAAATTGGTATGTCGCACTGACTGCTGTTGAAAAATTGCATATCGGCAAGAGTTTAAGGCTTTGGTGAAGGGTCATTGATCCGGGGGATAATTTTTCAGTGAAAATTGAAGTGTTTTCAATGCTCCAGATTTCAGCTTCATCAGAAAGAGAACGACGTCCTGGTTCCAACGCAACTTGAACGGGTCAAAAAGGACTCCGTTTGTGCAAGTTACGGCCAGTCAAACTTCCAGTCAAACTGGCTTCAGGGGCGTCCAGAAGGCGGAAAAATAATCATCTCAGAAATCAACAGAATCAGCGTCATCGCGAAGATCTCGTCGAGACGATTCCGACGGCGTTCGTTTCGTCGAAATCCGACGTCGTATGCTCGAGATAGAAGTAGTCAAACTTCAGTCAACTTAGAGGGTACTGATGATGACGTCAGCATGCTGACGTGGCAGTCCGTACAGTATAGAATCCAAGTGGACGAATTCAACCCAACATGTGGCAGGTGACTCAGATCATACGGACCAATCAGCAAGTGACACGTGTCATCCATTCAGCGTACATGTCATCACGTTCGGCGAATAGCACATTGACACGTGGATGGCTAGTCAGCACATTCTGCCAGTAGCGTCCTGACACGTGGCACAGTCAGCGGAGGTCATCCGAGTCGGCAGACACATCGGCGGTGATCAACCAGTAGTTGCATGACACGTGGCAGTCTGTTTGTCTTCTGCAAATCCGCGGAGTTGTTTGTTTGGGTTTTTTTTAACAAAAACTTGTTTGGGAGTTTCGAACCCGTGATTTCCTCCTCACCGGCCGGGGTCTTGGCCATTGCACCAACAGCAATGGTCAATAATTTGTATGGCACTGCTTTCTTTTGTCGTTCGAAGATTTGATATTTCGTTTTAAAAAAAAACTGCCGCAGAGGTTGGAACCCCTGACTTCGCGGGGAACAAAATACATATGAACCACTAGACCACGAAGACTCCGCTGTTAATAAGGGGAGCTCGGTTTGTTTTAAAGGTTGTTGAAGCCGAATTCATAACAAATAGCCTATTAAGGCCAAAACAAACAAAACCACCAAAACCACCATAACCAAAAAAGATTGCAGAAGCTAAACTAGTCCTGATACGGGCTGATGGAGGAGATTATGCATTTAATGAAGAGGTTAAGCCTAATTAGGCAAATTCCATGTATAAAAAGAGGGGTTGAGATGGGATTTACAAGTCCAGGTGGAGATAGCGAGAGAATGCTCGAGAGACTGAAGACGTTTCTGCACATCAGAGTAATGTCATGCTGCTGTGCTTGAAGGAGATAGTCTTGAAGCCATTGTAATTGAATTTGGAGCTAATCGGATCGGTCCTCCATTGGAGAGGGACCCGGAGACGTAGTCCTTAGGGACGAACTCCGTTATCAATTTTGGTTTCGTCTCTCTATTTCTTCTCTCTTTTCTTTCTTAGTTCAGTATCTTGGCATTAATTTATTGTTATGTTCATTATTTCATTTCAGCATTTAATTTGTAATCATTTAAGTTAAGCGTTGTAATAATTGATCTTTTTACATTAAGCATTCTGTAAGCAACTAGTCCTAGATCCTATATAGATCAAGTTGGTATCAGAGCTATGTATGTGGCTTGTATTGCAATTTGAATGCTAACGAGATCCAGGTTGCAACGAGGCGAAGGAGAACTTGAAGAATACAATCCTGAAATCGGAAGACGAAGAGCTAATCAACCATCACAGATGGAAGCGAAAGAAGGTGGACAAAGTTCAGAGCTTAGTGACAAGGATTTTCAGAAGTTATTCCTTGACATGAAGGCGATGGTGGACAAACTTTATGCTGAAAAGAAGAAGCGTGAAAAGGGAGGCTCTTCAAAGCATGAGAAGTAGGAAGATCAGAAAGACACAGAGGGGAAAGCTCCAAAAACTCCTTCTCCTC